>CM076715.1:30157500-31357500 GCA_038501285.1 Penstemon eatonii | reverse complement strand
AGGCTTGGCCAACATTGGTGGTGAGGTTAAGTATGCTTTTAGATCTTCAAAAGCTTTGTCACATTCAGCACTCCATTCGAAATCCTTTGATTTTCTCAATAATCGGCGGATCGAGAAATGAACCTGTTTAAAGAAATAATTTTCCTGATCAAACTTTGAACGTCTGAAAGTTTTCTTGGTGGTTGAAGATTGGTAATTGCTCGAATTTTTTCTGGGTTGGCTTCAATCCCTCTTTCATGGACGAGATATCTGATGAACTTTCCCGACCGCACGCCAAAAGTACATTTTGCTGGATTCAATTTCATCCCGTATTTTCTTAGAATAACGAAACATTTATCGAGATGCTTGATGTGGTCTTCCTCCGTAATACTTTTTACCAGCATGTCATCTACATAAACTTCCATAATTTCTCCTATCAATTCCTTAAACATCATATTGACCAATCTTTGATAAGTTACACCCGCATTTCTTAAACCAAATAGCATAACTATGAAACAGTAGACTCCTCGCTCGGTAATGAAGGCGGTTTTGTCCTGATCCCTCTTGTTCATAAAAATTTGATAGAATCCCTGAAAAGCGTCCATCATGCTAAAAAATACAAAACCCGCAGTGGAGTCTACTAGCATGTCGATCCGAGGCAACGGATAAGAGTCTCATGGGCACAATCTATTTAGATCAGTAAAATCATTACACATTCTCCATTTATTATCGATCTTATCGCCTTTAGAAACCAGAACTACATTACATAACCATTCGGTATGATGGTGGGTATTTTGGACCTCACTTTCTAATATGCGATGAAAGGACCGAAACCTTAAACCTGAAGATGCGAACTCGAGCTCAAATTGAAGCCAAGATAACTCGTTCCATTTGATGCAGCCCTTGAAATAAAGTTACTGTTGGGCCGATCCCAGGCCCACATCTATGGGCCGATCCTCATTTTTGGCTATAAATACCCCAAGCATTTATGACGCCACACACGCTTTCCCAGGTGCTCTTCACTCGAAGCTATAGCTCGGGTAGATTAGTCCAACCGCATTTATATGTATTTCGCCCTCTAGCATGTACGGCATCCAATAATGCTCGGATAGGACCCCAAATATTGTAACTTGTACTTCGACGTTCGGAATATATATACATTCACATTGATCTTTCACTTGTTTCCTAACGTTTACAACATTATTTTATTAATATCGATCATACCACGAATTTGCGTAAGATCAATTGGCGCCCACCGTGGGGCCTTATTCGGATGTTAGACCGAAAAATGCCTACTACGAGGAGGAATACATATAACCGACAATCTATTTAGGGCGGCTCAGCAACCGGAAGTTTTCGCCGATCCTTTCGCAAGACGGTGCTCCGACCCACGAAACCCTCGCCAATTTAAGTTCGAAATTAGGATCGTACGATGCTCCAACTAGAACACGACCATATAACGGAGATACCAACGTCGGTGGCAATATCTTCAGTCTTTATCACTATAATCTTTATTTGAACCTTCCGAAGGATTCCTACGATAAAATTATTCAGTGCCGTCGGGAAGATTGCTCTCGATAGATTGGAAAAATTGCTATCGAGCTCTATTTTATTTTTCTGGAACTCAAAGCATGGTTTGAAAGCGTGGTGTAATGGAATGGCAAAAACTGCTCACCAATCTCTATTTTATCCATTATCATATCATCTCGTTCTGTCCTCGCTTATCTCATCGAAAAAGAGGATTATCTATCTTTTGGGTATCCTATTCACGTATAGAAATCTTATTCGCGGTTCGAAAGTCTGTTATTATAGACGATGGATACTATACACGATCTTCTGGAATATCAGGCATCTAGTTATTTCGCCTTGTCTACGCTTATCTTATATTGCAAAGGGTTATCTATTTAATGGGAGTCTATTTCGCCAGAAATAAGTTTATTCAAGGATGTTCTTTCGGACAATCTTAATCGATAAAAATGACTAAGGGTGAAAGACGTTGCTATGCCCCTTAGATCGAAATATATGAAAAGGGTGAAAGCTGTTGCTAAGACCCTCAGGTGAAAGGTGTTGCTATGACCGATAAAAACGACTAAGGGTGAAAGCCGTTGCTATGCCCCTTAGATCGAAATAAAATAAAAAGGGTGAAAGATGTTGCTAAGACCCTCAGGTGAAAGCTTTTGCTATGACCGATAAAAACGACTAAGGGTGAAAGTCGTTGCTATGCCCCTTAGATCGAAATAAAATAAAAAGGGTGAAAGTAGTTGCTAAGACCCTCAGGTGAAAGCTGTTGCTATGACCGATAAAAATGACTAAGGGTGAAAGCCGTTGCTATGCCCCTTAGATCGAAATAGACGGAAAGGGTGAAAGCTGTTGCTAAGATCCATAAAGTGAATTCTCGATCTTCAGATTGGTGGTTTTATTCTGCAATTATTCAGTTCATCTATTCCATTGTTGGATTTATTTTCCAAAGTTTATCTATTTCCTATTCATCGAAAATGTAAATTATTCAAGTGTATAAAAAAGTTTTAAGCAATGGAGCGATAGTGCACAAATGAATGAGAAGAAGCTTTACGGATATTTTTCTCAACTAGCCAATACAGAGATAATCCGATAAACTGAATCATCAGTTAACAATAGATTATGAAAGTATTCGGAGTTACAACCCATCAATACTTGGAATTTATTTTTCCGATTGTCGAATTTAGAAATCTCGGGGTAATTACACGAATCAAACGCGATCGGAATTTATTTTCCGAGTGTCGAGTTAAACAACTTCGGAGTAATTATAAATTATTTATTTACGGTCATCTCGGGTTCATTTTCGATCAGAAGGGACAAGATTGATTTCGTTCTCTTGGTTAACGGCTATTTCTAGCAGAATTGGTCTTGTAATTAATAAATTATCAGTAAAGTCCGATGATACAATGGTAACAAATTATATAAATCCTCGAAATTGCAACCTAATGTGGACTACTATTCGACCACCGAGGAAATTTATGATTCCGAAGGGAAGGGTTAGATAACTTCAAATTAACTACTCAAGAGTGCTATAAATCAAGTTCCAACGGGTCTCACTATATTCGACCAAAGAAATCAAGAAAACAACGAAGAATGAACAATGAGATTCGAGCAGAAAACGAAGTTTTATTATTATTCTTCGAACAAGTTACAAGTAAATCCCCGAATATAATATTAAAATTCGGGCACAAAAAGTACAGTACACTCCTACTACTACTACAGATTCTACGAGTAAAAGATAGACATGTTCGGTCCACATTCCCGAGATCGCTCCAGATACAGAACTCGTCAGTAATTCTTTATGGCAATCACTCGCCACGTGTCGCACATCCGTCTTCATAACGAGATAAGAGCCGGATCGGAGCTCCTCTCCAGGGTTGTAACCGATCTTAGGTCTTCATCTGTAAACAATGATTGTTATACACAATCATTATCTACAGCCTAATCCGATCCAGTGCAGCGGAGAGTTACCTCAGTGGATTTACTCCAAGCAACCTCAAAGGAAATATACTTCAAGAAAGCCCTCGAGGAAGCTGGTGCTCCAGATTTAGAGAGCTCCTCTGAGATTAACCAGCTGCCGGATCAGACACTACGCCAGAAAACCGAAATTCTAACCCGTCCCAGATTGGGTATATCTGAGAAAACAGGTTGCCTGCCGGTATTCTAGGCGCAATTTCTTTTGCTTATCGATATTCTAAGCGAAAAAGGTTACACCAAAGGGACCAGGATCGGAAAACAGGGTCCGAATTCTAATCTCAAACTCCTTTATTTTAGAGGTAATACAAATCATTTTAAACAAAGGCAAAACTCGATCCATTGTGATCGGACGAAGCAATAAGGCAGAAGTGGATAGTGTCGCATAAACAAATTGGAACTATTTATAGCAGTGAAGGATTTTGAATCAACGGCCCCGATAACAGATCCCAGACGGTTATGATGTACGTAATAAAAGAAGTAACCGATACATTTCCCAAGAAATAGGGTCCTGTTTGGTTAGGAGAAGGAACGATCTAACGAGTGCATAAAGGAGGGCTTGTTCGAAAGAATCGTTCAACAAATTCTTACTCATTACCCTATTCGAAGGACAACACCGGGATCATGAATACTTGTCTAAAATTCAACCCTTGTGCGCATGATATTCTAAATATGAAACCGGTATGGAAAACTTATAGCATTATTGCCGAGGAATTGCGATTCGAACACAAGTTCAGTTTTCAGCTATTTTTACAACCAACTAGTAAAGTTCGAATGAAAAAAGCTAGGATCGGTCTACTCGAACAATGGTCCCTCGTGCATAACGAATCAGACATCAGAAACGAATCAAAGGTTATTATTTGTCTAAATAACGATCCTTGGACAGATAGTAACCCGAATGAATAATACAATCATTCTTATCGAAATTTATGATTGGTTGAAGACTCTCGAACTGAAAAGTTCGACCAACTTTGGAAATTTGGCACTACCAAAGATCAGTTAAATGCTGATTTTCAAAGGGAGAATAATTGATTGATTACCAAAATATTTATTTGTTACTCACTCAAGAAAGTGGTGTTTGGTTAATCCCCTATTAATTTTAAGTGTTCGAGATCGGATTGATGAAGATAAGAATTTGTTTGATTACACTTTACTTTATCATCAAGGAAAAGAAAAAAGGCATTTATGAATATTAGTACAAAGATACAAGAGTTCAAAGGAAGAATATTGAAGATACATTTCGAGCATAACACAAGCTAATATGTTACATAAGAATCCCATTACTTTCTACAATCCTATGAAATTTTCGGTCTCCTATCCTATCGTTTATCCGGAGTAACTTAGCTCCGGGTATGGAATCTCCTTTGAACCCGCAGGCTTTTAACTTTATTTGCGATCCTCCAAAGACGAAGGGGCGAACGCACGGTTTGTCGGGTAACTATATTCTTCGTCATTCCCTCCCCTGTGTGTCTTCCTAAATGCATTGTGGCAATAGGTCCCTAATCGAAGACCTACGCGATAAAATGCAGACTCCATGGATCTGGCATATTGTCCTTCCAGATGGAGATTATATTTGCTTGTCGATATTCTAAGTGAGGCCAAAGTAGTCCTTCCTCCGCTCGAAAATTGTTCGAAGTCTGAGCTCAAAAAGTCGAATTAATTGAATAATGATCTTGATCACCATGATCGGACAATTAAAGTGCCAGTACGATGAATGAGACAATTTCAAGGGTATGACAGCCTTTTATAGCGAAAATTGAAAGGAATCCCTTTTATAGCGAAAATTAAAAGGAATCCAACGACGTATAATCCACGAAACGAATGGATAAGATTTGACGACCGTTGCAGTTCCCGATAAATGAGGAACCGTTTGGATAGATCAAACTTACCAAAATTTGGAACATATACTCAACAGCAAAGAACAAAGAGCATTAGATCAAACAAAGCAAGAATCACGTGAAGAATATTAGAATAAGTAAAAATTATATCTCGATCTTATTATAAGCCATAAGAAAAAGGTTTCGTTCCTATTGCAGCCTACAAGAAGAAAATCTCGATCCTATTACAAGCTATAGATCCTATTATTGGCTAAGCCCAATCCAGTTGATCCAACTTCCCTAGCTAGGAGGTCGAGTAAGCTCTTCTTTAGGCTTGACAAGTGGGAGCCACTAAACTCTTTAATCCATTGATCATTGTTATAAGGGAAAAATTTGCGATAATACCCTTAATCGAAAGATTTACAAGGATAACGAATATTGGGTGTTGGTTGATGATCGAAAGGGAAGGTTGAAGGGCTAGTTCGATGATTGAGGTCGAATAGCTCAGTTCGAACGCCAAACCATTTATTAAATCTGCACCATCCCACTCCCTCAGCTGACATTGTGGCAACAGGTCCCTCGTTACGAGAACCGTGCCGGTAAAATAATGGTTCGCTCTTCGATGAGCCGATGGGGTTATTAGGGCCGTGGGTGGTCAGCAATGCAGCTTGTCCGCCTTCGAAGGCAAATGTTTCTTCGCCTACGGGTATCCTAATCGGTGATAACATACTCAGCGCCTTACGTCTTGCAAAACATATCCTAGCTCGAATTCCCAAATGTTGGGAAGAAAGGGGGTGTTCCTCGAGTAACATGATCGAAGAAGAAAATCTTTAAGAAGAAAAAGAATATCGATTCGAGATCCGACGGATGAGATGTAAAAATTTATGCGGACAGGATTTATTAACAATTCAACTTCCCGAGGAGTAATAATAATAAAAAAAATAAATAAAAAAAAAGAGAGAAAAGAGAGAGGAAGAGAGCGAAGGGAAGAAAAATCAGCTCGTTATACGATCGAGAATTCAGAAATCGCCTTAGTCAATAACTCGTTATTCAGAAATCGTCCTAATCAATAGTGTGTTCGTGCAAAAGAACACATAAAGTTTTGTCAGTAGGGATTTGTTCGAATAAAGAAAACAACTTATTTATCAGAGTACAGCAAGGCCCAGAACAGAAGTTTATGCTCGAAGAAAATCTTTCGAGCTTCCTATAGAAGAACGAGCAAATTAAGAAATTAACCTGAGCAAAAGATTTTGATCCCGACTGAAACAGATGCAAAGGGCTTATTCCCCTTCAAGATATTTTGGGTAAATAAGTATTTCAGTAGGATCGAAGGATCTTTCTTTCGACCTGCAGATTGTTCTATTAGCTTATGGAAACTCGCGTCTCCTGAAATAGCCTTGGTATTTGTAGCAAAGAAAGCACCCAGTCAGTAATATAATAAACGATCATCGCCTAAAGAGAAGAATTTGGTATAAGGCAACAAAAGCTCTCAATTAAGATAACAACTCGATTTAAGAAAAGCAAGCACAAAATGTACATACAGTCGAGAAAGCGAAAAATACATGGATCTACCAACTACAATATAATGATTAATAAAGTCCTGCTATATTCATCGGCGATCAGACTTTTCGGCACTAGACCCACGACTTTTCTCTGTCTTTTCATCCTATTCGGAATCGCTCTCCGAACTATAGTCAGAAGAGCTACTCGAGCTATCATCCCCATCGCCGCTACTTTGGTCCTCAGAGCTGGGGCTGTTTGCCCGTGGAGGATTGTTATTTTGGACAGTCTGATCTTCGGTTTCGCCCTCAATGTCCACGTCCTCATCCTTTTCCTCCGGACTTTCGGCTTCTAGCATATCAGGGTTAGGCATCGGAACCCCGAACTCAGTAAGGAACGGAGTAAATTCATGATCATCTAGACCTTCAATTTTGGGAGGAATGGAGGAAGCCTTGTAATTTTCTCTGAGAATGTTCTTATAAGGGTCCATATAAGGAAGATAATCGTCGATAGTGCCTTGAACCCTTTTGGCTACAATGAGCTGTTGAACCCCCTTATAAAAGAAGGCTTGATTGACTTCGCCCGATTGCGACCGAACCAAGGCATCAAGAAAGGGCGACTTTAAAAACTCCCTTATAGATGGTAACTTGCCTTCTTCCCTACCTTGAGCATACGCCTGTTCGGACGATGCCTTAGCCTGCTCGAGATCCAACTTCAATTTTGCTACCTCTTCTTCGAAGGCCCTCTTTCCTTCGAGTTCTTTCCTAGCATCCTCGAGCTCCTTCTCAACTTCACGAAGCTTAGAAGAGGCATCTTTTAACTGATCAGCCTTGACGGCCTCTTCTTTCAGAATGTTAAGAAGAGCGTGATGACACTGTCGAGACTCCTCCTCCAAAATGGCCAGTCGATAGGATTGATGAGTAAATAGATCTCCGGCCTTCAAAGGAAAAAGGGCTTCAGAAATAGAAAGAAATTATAAAAGAGATTAATACGGTCGAAGAAAAGAAAGGTACCCTTTGATGCGCATGAGCGAAATCGCCCATGATTTGAAACCCGTCCCTCTGGTAGAGCTCGGTGATATCATCTCTAAACCACCCGGCCATCAGCATTCGGAAGGACTTATCCACGGTGTGCTCACCATTAGGGCTAAGGTCGGAATCGATGGTTCCATCCTCCGAAAACCCAGCAGCCCTCGGTCCACGAAGGTGATCCTCTATAAAGTCTACCAAATCCAGCTCGGTGCGGCCGGGTCGACATTGAATTGGCCCAGGTTTCCGACCAAAAATGCCTAACCCTTCTCGAGGACTCGGGATCCCCACTATTCCTTTTTTGGGCCATCCGGGTTTCAACGATCTCTCGGGATCGGATCTTCTGGAGCGTATAATAGCTACATCTCGCCGCATTCGGGTCAGACGAGCCGATCGAAAATACCGATCGTACAAGCCCAGCATTTTGGGATTGTGAAGTTCCCTCTGCAGCATTTTGAAGAAAGCCCGTAGCTACGTCCGGAACTGCAGAATTATCAGTTCTGGCATTGGCTCCTTCGATCATCACAGTGGCCCTTGATTTCTTCTGCTTCCTAGGCAAACCTTGAGATTCAGTAGAAAATGAGGCAACGACCGAGCCGGCTACCGAGGTCCGAAACTTTTCAATGGTCTTAGCTGTAAAATTAAGGATGGATTTAATTTCGAACCAAAGAAGAATTTATTAATATACCTAAGGTGGGGGGAACAGTTGGGGCAGGATTCTCCCCGTCGACCTGGGCAACTTGGTCAACTGGGCCATCAGAAGGAACGATCGAGGACTCTCCAAAATTAATAGGAGGAGCAGGATAAGAACACTCACTGAGCCCCGCCATTCTCAAAACCCTCTCTTGGGTCAGCAGAGCAGTTTGGTAAAGATCGGGGTAGTGGGTCTGCAAAAATGCATCCGAGAGCTCGTGACTCATTCGTCCTACAAGTTTTGTCCTACTGTAAATCCAAGACCTCACTCCAGGTCGGTTCAGGTGAATCCACGGAAGGTGGAGTATCAGGGCCTCGAACGAAGAAGAATTCCTTTTTCCAACCTTTCAGGTTGCTCAAGACATTACTCGAAAATATCGATCGATTAGACCTCTGCGAGAAATATACGTAATCGGCATTCGAAGATGTGGAGGAGCTCACTTGGAAAACTCTCCAGAAATTTTGGAAAGCTGCTTTCTTCCCTTTCCCTTCATCAATACGCTAAAATCAATGATGTACCCGATCGAGTTCGGAAGAATTTGGGATGGAGACAGGTGAAAAGCCTGTAAAACACTACGAATCAAAGGAGCGAAAGGGAAGCGTAGACCATAGAAGAATTGTCTAGTGTAAAAGGCATGACATCCCGGAGGAGGATTGGTAACTCGAACTTCAGGAGTCGGGATAACGATCGAAAACCCTTCACCTAAATATTTACCAAATTCTGTCTCCAAATATTCACGGTGTTTCTCAGTATAGCAACAAACGATTTGATCGGCTCTCCTCTCAGTTTTGTTGAGCCATGCGCTAGTCACAGGTTCTGTCAACTCAAAAATTGTAACGACGACACCTTTGCCTATTCTGAATTTGATCTGCTCATTCTTCCCTAGGGGAAGATCATCGTCCTCCGTAGACTCTTCGTTGGTGGCCTCGCTCGAGGAATCACTCTCCTCACCATCGGAGCTAGGACTTAATTCTTCTTTATCAGAGCCAGAATTAGGGCTGGGAACCCTTATGCTTTCTGCCTCCGAAGAACGAATGACCGTGGCCCGTGTCTCATCAGGACCACTTTCTTGCTCTTCTACTACCTTGGCCTTGCCCTTGGAACCTGTTGGGCTAGACATTATATGATCTTACGCGATTTCGTTTGTTCGATCTGAGTGGTGTAAATGTTACGCTAATGATTATAAACTGGAATAAAAGATCAATAGTATTGAATTCAAAACGGTTGAGTACAAATTACAAGTATTTAGAGTCTTATCCGAGCATTATAGGATGCCGTACAAGCTAGAGGGTGAAATACGCATAAGAAAGCCTATACTATACTTCCCATGTAGTTCCGAGCAGCAGCCTCGGAGGAAGAGCACATGGGAAGTTGTCTCTCGTCATAAATGCTTGGGGTATTTATAGCTGAGATCTGGAACCAGGTGAACCACCCACGGATGTGCATTTCTCAGCCCATGGGCCTGGGCCTGAGCTCGGCCCAACATTGATTTTGGACACTAAGCTTCCTTTGTAGAATAAGCTTAGGATTCTTGAGCTTTGGGCTCGAATTTATGCTCATGAGACGAAATTAGCGAATTCCGACCTTGCCAGACCGCAGTTATGCTGAATACAAGTTACCCCTCATCAGTACTCCCCCACTTCTCGAGCGCAAAGAGGAGCTTAAGCTCGAAGAAGTATAAATTGCTCCGGACGCTGGGATGAGACGAGCCATTTTACGATAAGTTTCGGATATGCCTCGTTAAAAACCTAACTCAGAAAAACCCTTTGGGATAAAAACCGAGCTAGGGAAAAAGAGTGCACATCTTGAAAATGATATAATGGCATCGTCTTGAAATTACCTTGGTTATCTATGGATTGGTATAAAAATATGGAATTGATATCCAAGAAAAATATCTTTTCAAACGTCGGACTTCAGTTCATGATTCCGGAAAGTATAGGGGTCATACGTGCAATTATTGGAAATATAATTTTGAATCCACCCTGAGGGAGTCCAAACGTCGCGGTTACTCAGGGACTAGTTTGTACTTTCCCATTTTGTCCCTGTATATATATGCTGATCGTGGGCCGCTGACCTACATAAGTTCTAAGAAAACCCTAGATTGGAGCGAACAGATCGATAAGCCAATTTTTGCAATTTCTTCGACCAGTTTCCATACATTCAATATGTCCGGCATCGTGGATCTGAAAGGCAAGTCACAAGTACTGGAAGACCGAGAGAATGGTCCTGAGGAGAGGCAGACCGAGGAAATTCGACCGTCCTTTGCGAAGAATCCGAGCCCCAATTCCGACTCCAACAGAGAGGAAAGAGAATCAGTTAACAGATCAAAAGACAGCGGAGATGATAGTTCGAGTGAGGTGTCAGTCTCCGACGAGGAAACCGAAGAGGATGACGACCTTCCTTTAGGGAAAAATGAGCAAATAAAGTATATCATAGGCGGCCGGGTCGTGGTTACAATCCTTAATTGGATAGAACCGTCGACCAGTGTGGGGCTAAACATGACTGAGGATAGGGCGGATGACACCGTTTGCCGCTACACCGAACGAGATCGGGAGGAAATGGAGGCAGAATTTGGCAAGTATATTGGCACTGGGTATTCGATTGTCATTCCGACCCCTGAACAGCGGGTCACCGATCCTCCTGAAGGGTGTCAAGCTTTTTATGCTAAACAATTCCTCTATGGTTTACGTATTCCCTTCGCACCTTTAATACGCAGCATTCTGGAAGCTTTTAAGCTTACTCCTTCTCAAATACTGCCGAATTCGATTGGGCTTATAATAGCCTTTTGCGTCCTGATGAAAGCTAAAGGAAAGAAGGCAGCTTTCCAGAATTTTTGGCGAATTTTCCAAATCAACTCCTCCACGGCTGTTGGTCCCAAGTGGTCAGATGAGGTCTAGAGGGGGGGGGGGGGGTGAATAGACCTCTGAAAATTTTTGAACTTAAAAACTTTTCAGTCTTCTGTCAGCAGACTAAGCTGATTAAGAACAGTAAGCAGACTGAGCTGATCGTGAACAAATCTTGAACAGCAGACTGACCACTCTTCCTACAAATACTTAGCTGTTTTTCAGCAAAACAGTTTTCCAAAGAGTATACTTGCAGCGGATTGTTTGAAAGTGTTTTTCACAAGTAAACTAAGTTCTTAAAACATTTTATCCCCATTTTTGAAACTCCTTATAAAATCTTTTTGGAATTCAAAGTGTGTAAATATGCAATCTTTAAAGTATGCAAGAAAACTTAAATGCAAGGTAACACAAAGAATTTTTATAGTGGTTATATGGATAAAAATCCTTTAGTTCACTCTTCCAGATCTCTTAGATTCTGGGTTATACTATAATCACACAGATTACAATATTTCTCCACTTACACCTAAACAACAAATGTAAAGGCTATAAGCTCACAATAGGAAGTCACTCAGAAATCCTATCCTCTAAAGTAGAATCACTCACCAAGATGGATTCTAACTTCGCACAACACTCAGCTATTACAAAATCACTCAGATAATGTTTTTCTGTTTTCTTCAACTGGGTTTCTGTCAACAGATGACTTCCACCAGACGAGTGAGCTGTTCGAGCTTTTGAGACTTAGAAAAATTTCTGCTTCGAATGCAAAATCTCTGATTGTTTTTGTGTGTCTCGCTCGTTTGTAATTCAGCTCTATTTATACTTGGATTTGAATTTATGACCGTTGAAGCAAATCATATCATCAAATCCATAGACTTAGCCCGAAATCAGAACGGCTACCTGCTACAGTACTATTTCTGCTGTACTTTTCTGTAGCTGCATTAAATGCACTCTGCTGATCCGAGAGTTAATTCCAATCATTTGCCATTACTACCCTTCTCTTTCAGCATTTATTACACCAGGTGCATTTATTACCGTTGAACTAGTCTCATGATCCCTTCTACTCTGCTGATCGAAACAACCCGTCTGATAGACACTCTGCTGATCAAATATTGAACTAATCTGATTTGAGTCGGCTGATGGTCTACCCTTCTGTTTGCTGTTTCAACAAGAGATCACTAGTCTTCTGGGCTTTGAACTTTGAACTCTTCTGATGTCTTCTTTTACTTGTTCAAAATTCTTCTAAGGGAACTAAGCTTTCCATACTTAGCTGATTATGATGTTTTGGAAATCATCAAAACCTTCCCTTAATAATTAACTTCTTTTCTCTTCATCTTCATCCAACAATTTCCCCCTTTTTGATGATGACAAAACTTCAGCTAAGTACCTGTACCTAAACTAAAGTTCTGATCCTCAAAAATTTCTGAGATAGAAATAGTGTGTTGGATTCAAACTTGCAATTTTATATATGTATATGAACTGATTACATATTACAAGTGTTGAAAGATGAGAAGTACAAAATACTTTTAAAAGATTACAAGGATTCAAAAAAAATCTAGCCTAAGCTAGTTTTCTTCCTTCTTTTCTTCTTCTGCTTCCTTGTCTTCTTTATCAGATTCTTCATCAGATAGTTTGGAAGTTTCAGCTTCCAATTCTTCAAAGAATCTTTTCCTCAACAGCTCTATCTTCTTATACTTGACATCAGGATCAAGCTGTTCTTCAGTTGAGTCTTTGGCAGCAGCTATCTCTTTATCAGACTTAGCTTTTGCTTCAGCTTCAGCGTTGTAAGCTTCTTCTTCTTCTGTGATCTTCTCTTCTGTTGGTCTGCTTGTTCCTTCCATATTTTTATCAGTTTCATCGGCAGATTCTTCCAACACTTCAGTTTCTTCAGCACCATCCTGATTTTCTTCTTCCCTTACAAAAGAGGTTCCAACTCTTTTCTGTCCAAATACCCTTTCTTCCCCCTTTTTGTCATCATCAGCAGGGTTGATTGGATATTGTGGCAAGGCAGGTGTAATCTGAAGTGCGTCACAGAGAAGTTTGATGTTTTCTTCCATGGCATTTATTTGAGCTTGTTGTTTGAGTTGATTGGCCTTAAAATCCTTTACTTCTTTGAGCAAGTCCTCTCCTTGATCACCTAATTGAATTTGAGTTCCTAAAATCCAATTTGATGAAGCAGTGAAGTCTTTCATCATATTCTCCATGACTTCATCTTCTGCTTGGAGGGCCGTTTCAACTGTTTCTTCAATACGTTTCCAACCATCAGCAGTGCTTTGAGTTCTTCTTCTAAGTATGTCCATATCTTGACAAATGGACTTAACATTTTGAGCAGTATCTTCTATCAGATTGGTCTGAATAGCAGCAACTGTCTGATTTGGTTGACGTACAGCAGCCAACACATCTGCTTTTAACTCCTCCTTCATTTTCTTCAATGATTTGTCCATCATTTGTTGAATAGAATCCAACAAAGATGTTTGCTGTAAGCTCTGAGAAGTAGAAGTAACTTCAGTTTGAGTTGGAGGTAAGGCAAGAACTTCCTTTTCAGTGGATTGTTCTTCTGCTTGAGTAGACTCTTTTGTGGTTTGATCTGCTGATCCAGAAGCAATCTCTTCTTTTCTGGTTTCATCAGCTTGACCAGGAGTGCTTTCCTTCTCCTTAGTCTGATCATCTAGCTCAGCAGCAGCCTTCCTTTCACTAATCTGATCAGCTGGAATGGTTTCTTCACCCTTTGATTCATCAGCTGTGTCAGACTTGTCACCCTTGTCCTTGTTTTGATCAGTTGGGTCAGATATACCCACCAAATCTTCCTTTTCTTTGTCAGCAGGGGACTTGATCTTCTTAACAGTCTCAACTGTTTTCATCAAACCTTCATTATCTACAGCAGACCTGTGAGAGATCCATGTAAAATTGTCAAGAGGAATAAAAGGTGAGTATGGTTCCTCAGGTAGCTGTTCAAATGGTTTGATATTTGGACCATAGACGATGTGCTTGATGTTAGGAAGAGGGACCAATGAGCTTGGTTGTCCCATCAGCTTCCTAGACTTCTTTGCCCAGAGCTCCATTGCTTGAGCAACAGCCAACTTGATTGATCTTTCCTTGAGGTCTTCTGAATCATCATAATCCTCAGGGACAGACTCAAACAATTTCTTTGCTTCAACCTTTACTATGTGACTTATTCTCAATCTTAACCTGTCCAGAAAGAATTCTGAATCAAGTGCTTGAATTAGGGATCCAGTCTCAAGCCACTTTAATACCCAGGCTTCTTCATCATTGAAGGCTTTCCACTTGGCCATTTCAGCAGGGCTCTTTGTCAGTCTGAATTCTCTCCATCTGTTGTATCTGATCTTTTCAGCATTAAACAACGTCAGACGGTTGATTCTTTCATTTTCAGCATCTAGCCTCTTGAGAAATTCATCAAAGATAGCAGGGTCATCCCTGACAATCTCCGGAGCCAATCTGATCTCTTCTCTCCTTTTAGGCTTTATCTTTGGTGCAGGCATAGCTGGTATTGGTTTGTTAGGATCTCTTCGTTCACCAATAACTATTCCACCAGCATGCTTTGGTCCATGAGCATCCTTGGTGCTTGCTTCAATAGCAGCAGCCAACTCTGCTTGCTCAACAGCATCCCTCTGCTCTTGAGTCATTTTGCTGGCCTCTTCTTCCAGCCTTTTTAACTCTAGGCTTTTCAGCCTATCTTCTTCTGCCTTTTCTGCAGCTATCCTTTGCTTTTCAGCAGCATCCTGTCTTTTCTTTTCAGCAGCAGTTAAGTAAGTTGCAATTTTACCAGTCCTCTTCCTCCTTGATTCAGGACTTTCAACTGCTTGAAGAGGGGTTGCAGCAACTGGAGTAGGATGCAGCAAGAGTGCATTTCCTTCAAGTGTTGTACTAGTCTGCTGTGCTTCTTTAATTTCAGCAGATAGTGCAGCAGATGAGTCTTCTGTTGACACTCCAACTGTGGAAACAATTTCAGTTCCAGCAGCAGCAGCTTTAGCAGCCTTGACAGCAGGCTCTTCGATAGTTAGTGGCCTTTCTGCTTCTGTTGTTGTTTCCCTTACTGTTGCAATTGGCTTTTCAGAGAAAGTGACCTTTCTCTTGACCTTTGATTTTGCAAGTCTTTTGGCAGGGGGGTTGGCAGTAGGAGGTCCCCTTGCCTCACTTCTTGTTCTCAATCTTTTCAACCTTTGAAGAGGTATTTCTTCTTCAGATTCAGTTCTTTCAGGAGAAGAACCTGTCTCCATTTGTTCAATCTCCTTGGTAAATTCTTCAATTATCTTTTCTGGAACTGCATCTTGAGTTTGTGCTGATCCAGCCACAACAGCATACTGTGCTGTTGGCTCAGCAGATTTACTAGTCTGTTATCTGATATTACTAGAGAATGCCAATAGCTAGTAATCTTCCTCTGCTGTTTGTCAATCCAGCAAGATAAAATAATCTTCAGTCTTCAAGAATTAAGAACAATTCTTCTGATAATATAACTTCAACTAACTGTCATTAACAAATTTCATCTTTAGAACAGAAGTACCGCTAGTCTTACACGTTCCCCCTGTCTTTAAGAATTCATAAGTTAACTAGTCTGTTGAAATTTAATTCTTGAGTAGAATAGTGGATAACTAAGCTGTTGAACTCCAGTCTTCTGATAAGTTCCCCCTCAGCTTATGCATCCAAATTTAGTAGTCCTAGCTCAGCTCTTAGAGTTGAAAACCTTACTTCACTTAAAGGTTTGGTGAAGATATCAGCAATCTGATTGTCAGTATGAACATACTCTATCATTACATTGCCTTTTTCAACATGATCTCTAATGAAGTGATGCTTGATCTCTATATGTTTAGTCCTTGAATGACTTGTAGTGTTCTGAGTAAGAGAGATTGCACTTGTATTGTCACAGTAGATTGGAATTCCACTGATCTTGATGTTGTAGTCTTCTAGTTGATGCTTCAACCAAAGTATCTGTGCACAGCAAGCTCCAGCAGCTATATATTCAGCTTCAGCAGTAGATATAGAAACTGAAGTTTGTTTCTTACTCATCCATGAGATCAGACGACTGCCTAATAATTGACAGGCACCTGTTGTGCTCTTTCTGTCAATCTTGCAGCCAGCAAGGTCTGAATCTGAATAACCAATAAGCTCAAATCCAGATTCTCTAGGATACCACAATCCCAATTCTTGAGTGCCTTTAATGTATTTCAATATCCTCTTGGCAGCTAAGAGATGATATTCCTTGGGGTTTGATTGAAATCTTGCACAGACTCCAACTGAGTACATTATATCAGGTCTACTTGTTGTTAGATACAACAAGGAACCAATAATGCCTCTATATTTGGTTATGTCCACTGATTTGCCATCTTCATCTTTATCCAAACGAAGACTTGTAGACATAGGAATTGTAGCAGTTGAGCTAGTTTCCATACCAAATTTCTTGAACAGATCTCTTGTGTATTTTGCTTGGCTGATGAATATCCCATCAGGCAACTGTCTAACTTGCAATCCAAGAAAATAGTTAAGTTCACCCATCATGCTCATTTCAAACTTATTCTGCATCAGCATGGAGAACTTATCACACATCTGTTGGTTAGTTGAACCAAAAATAATATCGTCCACATATATTTGCACAAGTAATATATGATTTTCCCATTCAATTGTAAACAAGGTTTTATCTACCTTACCTTTACGAAATCCTTTAATTAAAAGAAAATCAGATAGGGTATCATACCATGCTCTTGGAGCCTGTTTCAGTCCAAAGAGGGCTTTCTTCAGACGATGTTGGATGAAGATGAAGATGAAAGAAGTCAGAATTTAAGGGAAGGTTTTGATGATTTCCAAAACATCATAATCAGCTAAGTATGGAAAGCTTAGTTCCCTTAGAAGGATCTTTGAACAAGTAAAGAAGATATCAGAAGAGTTCAAAGACCAGAAGACTAGTGATCTCTTGCTGAAACAGCAAACAGAAGGGTAGGTCATCAGCCGGGTCAAATCAGATTAGTTCAGTATTTGATCAGCAGAGTACCTATCAGAAGGGTTGCTTCGATCAGCAGAGTGGAAGAGATCATGAGATCAGTTCAACGGTAATAAATGCACTTGGTGTAATAAATGCTGAAAGAGAAGGGTAGTAATGGCAAATGATTGAAGATATCCTCGTATCAGCAGAGTGCATTTAATGCAGCATTAAATGTGATGGACAGAAAGTACTGTACACTATACGGATTGCTGCAGGGAGCCGTTTCAAAAGAGCTGAAGGATGGATGTGAATTGTGATTTGCCTTCAACGGTCATATTTTCATCTCCATGTATAAATAGAGCTGAATTTCAATCGAGCAACTACAACAACAATCAGAGATTTCGATTTTGAAGCAGAATTTTTCTAAGTCTCAAAAGCTCGAACAACTCACTCGTCTGGTGGAAGTCATCTGTTGACAGAAACCCAGTTGAAGAAAACAGAAAAACATTATCTGAGTGTTGTGCGAAGTGAGAATCCGTCTTTGTGAGTGATTCTACTTTAGAGGATAGGATTTCTGAGTGACTTCCTATTGTGAGCTTATAGCCTTTACATTAGTTGTTTAGGTATAAGTGGAGAAATATTGTAATCTGTGTGATTATAGTATAACCCAGAATCTAAGTGATCTGGAAGAGTGGACTAAAGGATTTTTATCCATATAACCACTATAAAAATTCTTTGTGTTATCTTGCATTTAAAGTTTTCTTGCATATTTTAAAAGATTTGCATTTTAAACACTTTGAATCAATCAAAAGATTTTATAAGGAGTTTCTAACTGGGGATAAAATCTTTTAGAACTTAGTTTACTTGTGAAAAACACTTTCAAATAATCCGCTGCAAGTATACTCTTTGAAAACTGTTTTGCTGAAAAACAGCTAAGTCATTGTAAGAAGAGTGGTCAGTCTGCTGATCAAAGATTTGTTCACGATCAGCTTAGTCTGCTTACTGTTCTTCATCAGCTTAGTCTGCTGACAGAAGACTGAAAAGTTTTTAAGTTCAAAAATTTTCAGAGGTCTATTCACCCCCCCCCTCTAGACCTCATCTGACCACTTGGGACCAACAAGTGGTATCAGAGCAGGTGGTTCATTAGAATCAACTGCCTGATCAACGAGCTTGATCCAAGTGTTTTTCAAAGGTTTTCAAAACTTTTCAAAAGAGCATCTTTTTGAAAAATCAAAACTTTTTGAAAAATGGAGTGTATCAGCCATGTTCACCACATTGCTGGTATGTCCTTTGAGGACTGGAAAATCAGAATGGAGATTTTCCTTGCTGCTTATAATGATAACATGTACACATGTATCATTAAAGGTCCATTCAGATTCACAAAGACCATAAAGATCAATGAAGTGGATACGGTTGTGGAAAAATACCTTCATGAGATGACTCCAGAGGAAATAAAGCTTTACAATCTAGATAAAGTTGGGAGATTCATCATGACTAAAGCCCTGGATAATGATCGGTTTGACAAGGTCAAACATTGGAAAACTGCAAAGGAGATGTGGGACAAAGTCAGAGATATGAGCGAAGGCAATGATGCTATTAAAGAGCATCAGCTCACTGTTGCCTTGGAGAAACTTGACAACTTCAAGATGAAGTCTGGAGAAACCATTGATCAGATGGATACCAGATTCACCAGGACTCTGAATTAAGTTTTAAAGTTGGGAAAGACCTTCACTGACAAAGAGATCACTGTCAGAGTACTAAAGGCCCTACCCCCAAAGTTCAACATGAAAGTTACAGCAATGGAAGAATCAAGGGATTTGGGAAAAATCTCTCTTACTGAGCTGTTTTCTGTACTCAAGGCATTCGAGTATAAACTGCCTAGAATGGGAATTGAAGAAACCTCAACTTCAGGACCCACAGCTGCACTGGTTGCTGCTGAAAATACTAGAAGACCAGCACAGAAAAGCAAAGAAGTGGACTCATCTGATGAAGCCACTCTACTCAACAAAAAGGAGTACACAGCTGGAGATGTTGCACTGTTGATGAATAATTTCAAGAAGTTCTACAAAAGAAAAATGAAGAACAAATACAACAATGCTTCTACTTCTAAACCTAACTTTTCTTCTCAAGATAAAGATGATTATAAATCAAAACTAATGTGTTACAACTGCAGGAAATTGGGACACTTCATCAAAGACTGCCCATATCCAAAAGCAGAAAAGTACACTGAAGAGGAGAAGAAAGTGAGAAAAGAAAGAAAGCATCAGAGAGGAAAAGCAATGATGGCTGAAGCAGAAAAGCTGACTGCTGTCTACTCATCTGATTCAGATTCAGACTCGTCTGATGAAGAATCTTCTGATGAAGAAAAACCTGCTCTCCTGTGCCTGATGGCAAAGGACTCTGATGACTCTGAGGATGAGGTAACTCCTCTTAATGATGAATTATTTAATTCATTTGAACAAATGATGCTTAACAATACTGGTATTGCTGAAGCATATAAAAAGCTTAAGGAAGAGATGATCCTGCTAAAAGAGCAAAATAGTTCACTGAAACTCTTAGCTGAAAAGCCAAGGGAATCAGCTGAATATAAACAGCTTGAGCAAGAACATGAATCTCTGAAAGCTGAATGTGAAGTCTATAAAGGAAAAATCATGGAACTTGAAAAGATTATCGAGTCTCATGAGAAATCATCTGTTGCATCCACGCATACATCTAGTAAACAGAAGATACCTTTAGAACAGGATAAGATTGAACTGAAACATACTGAAAAATTTATATCAGCTGACAATAGTAAGGTCATTCTTTATGTTCAGACAACTAAACCTGCTTCACCTGAGAAAGAATTAAAGGAGAAGAAATCTCCTAAGGCTAAAAAGAGCAAAGAGCCTAGTGTAGGAAATAAGACTAGTAAGACCAAACAGCAGAGTCCTAAGAAGATTTCTGATAAAGCTAAATTGAATCAATCTGTTGGAAAAACTAAGTCAAAACAAACTGAGCAAGCATCTAGTAAGCCAAAGAAGCATAAAAACAATAAAAATCAAAATGCTTGGTATGGAAATGAGTCATATTATGTGCAACCTGCTGCATATCATCCTATGTATCATGCACCTCAATTTCCAGGTTACTATGCACCTTACCCTGCTCATCCAATGCATGCATACCCTGCTTATCATGCACCTTACCCTGCTTATGAACACTTTCCTTATCATACTGATCATCAATATGACTTATCTGATAACTATGATAAAAATGAAGCTGTTCATGCTCCTGTCAAAACTCAGAAGCCTAAGAAGCCTAAGACATCAACATCTTGGGTTGTCAAAGGTGAAACTAATCCTTCAGGACCCTCTCAGTAAGGGTACCTAAAACAATTTTTATTTTGTTTTGTAGGATAGGATTAGGAGTAGGAGTAAAGTAGAGAAGATCTGGTACTTGGACAGTGGATGTTCAAGACACATGTGTGGAAACATACATGAGCTGACTGATGCAGTTGCTGTGGATGGTCCAAAAGTAACTTTTGGAGACAGCAAAGAAGGCAAGATTAAAGCTAAAGGGAAACTGATCAGAGGAAACATTGAGATATCTGACGTCTCTTATGTTAAAGGCCTCAAATATAATCTGCTGAGCATAAGTCAATTTTGTGACAGAGGATATTCAGTCATCTTCTCAACAGATAAGTGTTATGTTGAACAGATTGGTACAAATAAGGTAATTTTATCTGGAAGAAGACAGGGAAATATCTACATAGTCGACTGGAATTCTGCTGATAAGAATTCAAGTATTTGTTTGGTGGCATCTGCACCAAGTGAAGTGAGTTGGCTATGGCCCAAGAGAATGAATCATTTAAACTTCAAGACCATAAACAGATTAATCAAGAATGACTTGGTAGAAGGGATTCCAAAAGCTGTCATGAGCAAGGACAAGCTTTGTGACGCATGTCAGAAGGTTAAACAAATCAAGTCATCATTTAAAGGCAAGAAGCACCAATCTTCTGGAAGAATATTGGAGCTGCTACATATGGACTTATTTGGACCCATTGATCCAGTCAGCAATGGTGGAAAGAAATACTGCCTAGCTGTGGTGGATGATTATTCAAGATATACTTGGGTGATTTTCATGAAGAAGAAAAGTGAAACCAAGGAACATCTTACAAATCTGATGGAATTGATCCAGAATGAGAAGAGTATCAAAATATTAAAGATCAGATTAGATAGAGGGACAGAGTTTACAAACTCTACTGTTGAAGAGTATTGTAATATCAAAGGAATACATCATGAGTATTCAGCTGCTAGAACCCCTCAACAGAATGGTGTTGCTGAAAGGAGAAACAGAACACTAAAAGAAGCTGTCAGGACCATGATAGCTGAAGCTAAGCTGCCACAAAGATTTTGGGCAGAAGCAACAAACACAACATGCTTTACCCAAAACAGATGTATGGTCAACAAAAATCAGAACAAAACTCCATATGAAGTTTGGAACAACAGAAAACCAAACATTCATTACTTTAAGATTTTTGGTTGTAAATGTTTTGTATTGAATAATGGGAAAAATCACCTTACTGCATTTGCAGAAAAGGCTGATGAAGCTGTCTTTGTAGGATACTCATCTGTTAGTAAGGCTTACAGAGTTTTTAATAAAAGAACATTACTAATAGAAGAATCTATCCATGTAGTATTTGATGAGCCAAGTCAATCTTCTGAAAAGAATCAAAGTGTTAATCAAGAACTGTCTACTGATTTACAGAAGTTAGACATTGGAAGAAATGATGAATATGTTCCCATAATACTACCTAATCTTGGTTCAGCTGCTAACTCAAGTGCTGTTCAAAATCACAGTGCTGATTGTCTAACAGACGAGTTGCAAACAGCTGACAGACCAGAGACTGTTCAACAGACTACAAATGTTCAACAGACTACTACTGGAACTCCAACAGCAGCGTTGCAAAATCAAGACAGAGGACAACATCCTGATCTACAACCTGATCTCAGATGGCTCAAGAATCACCCACCTGAATTAGTCATTGGTGATCCTTTAGATAGAGTGAAAACAAGAAGAGCTGCTGCACAAGATGCCATGTTTGTCACATTTCTATCTCAAATAGAGCCTAAGCAAATTGAAGAAGCTCTCAATGATTCCTTCTGGATAGAAGCTATGCAAGAAGAGTTGAATCAATTTGAAAGGAATGAAGTCTGGTACTTAGTTCCTAGACCAAGTCATGAAAGAGTAATTGGCACTAAGTGGGTATTCAGAAATAAGATGAATGAAGATGGTGTTGTCACCAGAAACAAAGCAAGACTAGTGGCCAAAGGTTATTGTCAAGAAGAAGGAATTGACTTTGATGAGACATTTGCACCAGTAGCAAGACTTGAAGCAATCAGACTGTTTCTTGCCTATGCTGCTTACAAGAACTTCACTGTCTATCAAATGGATGTGAAGTCTGCTTTTCTCAATGGAGAACTGCAAGAAGAAGTGTATGTTGAGCAACCTCCTGGATTTGAAGTCTATCAAGAAGAGGACAAAGTATATCGTCTGAAGAAAGCCCTCTATGGACTGAAACAGGCTCCAAGAGCATGGTATGATACCCTATCTGATTTTCTTTTAATTAAAGGATTTCGAAAAGGTAAGGTAGATAAAACCTTGTTCACAATTGAATGGGAAAATCATATATTACTTGTGCAAATATATGTGGACGATATTATTTTTGGTTCAACAAATCAACAGATGTGTGATAAGTTCTCCAAGCTGACGCAGAATAAGTTTGAAATGAGCATGATGGGTGAACTTAATTATTTTCTTGGATTGCAAGTTAGACAGTTGCCTGATGGAATATTCATCAGCCAAGCAAAATACACAAGAGATCTGTTCAAGAAGTTTGGTATGGAAACTAGCTCTACTGCTACAATTCCTATGTCTACAAGTCTTCGATTGGATAAAGATGAAGATGGCAAATCAGTGGACATAACCAAATATAGAGGCATTATTGGTTCATTGTTGTATCTAACAGCAAGCAGACCTGACATAATGTACTCAGTTGGAGTCTGTGCAAGATTTCAATCAAACCCCAAAGAATCTCATCTCTTAGCTGCCAAGAGGATATTGAAATATGTTAAAGGCACTCAAGAATTGGGATTATGGTATCCTAGAGAATCTGGATTTGAGCTTATTGGTTATTCAGACTCAGACCTTGCTGGCTGCAAGACTGATAGAAAGAGCACAACAGGTGCCTGTCAGTTCTTAGGTAGTCGTCTGATCTCATGGATGAGTAAGAAACAGACCTCAGTTTCTATATCTACTGCTGAAGCTGAATATATAGCTGCTGGAGCTTGCTGCGCACAGATACTTTGGTTGAAACATCAACTAGAAGACTACAACATCAAGATCAGTGGAATTCCAATCTACTGTGATAATACAAGTGCAATTTCACTTACTCAGAACACTACAAGTCATTCAAGGACTAAACATATTGAGATCAAACATCATTTCATTAGAGATCATGTGGAAAAAGGCAATGTTGTGATTGAGTATGTTCATACTGATAATCAGATTGCTGATATCTTCACTAAACCTCTAAGTGAAGCAAGGTTCTCAACTCTAAGAGCTGAGTTAGGACTACTTAATTTGGATGCATAAGCTGAGGGGGAACTCATAAGAAGACTGAAGTTCAACAGCTTAGTCATTCACTATTTTATTCAAGGATTAACCTTCAACAGACTAGTTAACTTATGAATTCTTAAAGTCAGGGGGAACGTGTAAGACTAGCGGTACTTCTGTTCTGAAAGATGAAATCTGTTAATGACAGTTAGTTGAATTTAAGTTATCATGAAGATGTATTCTTAATTCTTGAAGATTGAAGATTATTTTATCTTGCTGGATTGACAAACAGCAGAGGAAGATTACTAGCTATTGGCATTCTCTAGTAATATCAGATAACAGATCACTCGTCTGTCAGATAAGTTTAACTCTACTCATCTGATACCTTATATAAGCATGGTCATAAAACGTATTATTAGAAACGCGCTTTTATAAGTAACAGATTAGTGTCGATAGAGTTTCCCGCCCATCTGACATTAAAATAATAAAATTGAAATCCGCTTTTCCTATCCACACGATTAAAAACTGTCAGATTAGATCAACGGTTCTGATAAATCACGAAAACCTAACCAAAAGAAAACCTATAAAATCCGATCTGAAACAGTATAGTCGTCTTACGCACCTAAATATTCTCAAACTCTCTAACTCTCAACCCTTCTGTTGCGAAAGTTAACTGCTTTTTTGTATACTTATACTCTCTAAAATTCAGAAATGGAGAAGATTATCGAAGGAAGATACTTTAACTACAGCAAATTCCATTTCTCTGGCACTGATCTGATGCGCTCGTTACTGGAAAAGATCAAAGAGGCATCGTTGGTTCCTGTTTTAGAGGCTCATGAAGACATGGTCTACATGGAGGATGTTGAATACTTCTATCAGACCAGGAAATTCTCCAAAAATGACATTGTTATGTCTGCTGTAATTGGTGGAAAGAAGATTGCTATCTCGTCTGCCGTTCTTAGTGAGATCTACAAATTAACGAACAAAGGAGGGGATGTGACAGACCTTGGGTCTGAAAAAGAAGAGGAGTTCTGGGCCATTTGTGCTAAGAAAGGAAAAAAGATGACTGGGACTTTGATGAAGACCCAGCTGAAGGATGAATATCAGAGATTTGCTGATATTATAGCCAAGGTGCTGGACTGCAGCACAAGTTCTTTGGATGGGCTTCCAAGGAGAAGATACTACACAATGGTGTGTATCTACTACGGTTTAAAGGTTGACTGGGCTGCTCATGTTTATGAGCTACTGAGTGATAAGAGGTTTTCTCATGCCATTTTACTCAGTAATCTGTTTGCATCTCTGCAATGCCCCTTAGGACCAGGGAAGACTACTCATGGTAGCAAAGAGTTCAAACTCTACGAACCAGTGAGAAGAATAGTGGAAGAACCCAAAAGAAAAGCCCCTGCCAAATCCAAGAAGGGCCCCTCTAAGAAGAGCAAAAAGGAGGGACAAAAAAGCCAAGTTGCTGAGCCAACAGCACAGTCTGCTGTTGAGACTGATTCAGCACTTCCTGAGGATGAAGTTCCAGAGAAAGAAATTGAAGATTTTACTAAGGAGATTGAGCAGATGAGGACTGACTCTTCTCCTGAAAGGACAGAGTCTGAGGAAGAAATTCCTCTTCAAAGGTTGAAGAGGATGAGAACAAAGAGTGAGGCAAGGGGACCTCCTACTGCCAACCCCCCTGCCAAAAGGATTGCAAAGTCAAAGGCTAAGAGAAAGGTCACCTTCTCTGAAGAGCCTGTTGCAACTGTTAGAGAAACAACAGCAGAAGCAGAAAGACCTGTAACAATTGAAGAACCTGCTGACCAAGCTGCTAAGATTGATGCTGCTGAAGCTGAAGTTGTTTCTGAAGTTGGAATGTCAACAGAAGACTCGTCTGCTGCACTATCTGCTGAAGTTGAAGAAACACAGCAGACTAGTACAATGCAAGAAGGAGATACACTGTTGCTGCACCCTACTCCAGTTGCTGCAACCCCTCTTCAGGCAGTTGAGAGTCCTGAATCCAGAAGAAAGAGGACTGGCAAGATTGCCACTTACTTAACTGCTGCAGAAAAGAAAAGACAAGATGCTGCTGAAAAGCAGAGGTTAGCTGCTGAGAAAGCAGAAGAAGAAATGCAGAAAAGCTTAGAGCTTAAGAGGCTGGAGGAAGAAGCCAGCAAAATGACTCAAGAGCAGAGGGATGCTGTTGAGGCAGCAAAGTTGGCTGCTGCCATTGAAGCAAGCACCAAAGATGCTCATGGTCATCAGCATAGTGGTGGGATAGTTATTGGTGGACAAAGAGATCCAAACAAACCAATACCAGCTATGCCTGCACCAAAATTAAAGCCAAAGAGAAGAGAAGAAGTCAGACTATCTCTTGAAATTGTCAGGGATGACCCTACAATTTTTGAAGAATTTCTCAGAAGGCTTGATGCTGAAAATGAAAGGATAAACCGCCTGACACAGTTCAATGCTGAAAAGATCAGATACAACAGGTGGAGGGAATTCAGACTGACAAAGAGTCCAGCTGAAATGATAAAATGGAAAGCCTTTAATGCTGAAGAAGCATGGGTACTGAAGTGGCTTGAGACAGGTTCTCTAATTCAAGCACTTGATTCAGAATTCTTTCTGGACAAGTTGAGGCTAAAGATAAGTCACATAGTAAAGGCTGAAGCCAAGAAGATCTTCCAATCAATTCCTGAAGACTATGAGGAATCTGAAGACCTCAAGGACAGATCTATAAAGTTGGCTGTTGCTCAAGCAATGGAGCTTTGGGCAAAGAAATCAAGGAAGTTAAGGGGACAACCAAGCTCAATGGTCCCTCTTCCAAACATCAAACACATTGTCTACGGGCCAAATATCAAACCTTATGAAGAGCTGCCTGAGGAACCTTCATCCACGTTTATTCCTCTTGATAATTTTACTTGGATTTCCAACAGGTCCGCTGTGGACAATGAAGGAATGATGAAGACAGTTGAGACTGTCAAGAAGATTATATCCCCTGCTGATAAAGAAAAAGCAGAGTCTTCTGATCAACCAGAGCAACAAGAGGGTACATCAGACCCATCTGATCAGAACAAAGCACAGGGTGATAAGTCTGATGCTGCTGATGATTCAAAGAAAGAAGAAGCAATTCCAGCAAATCAGATCAAGGACAAAGAAGTTGCTGCTGAAGGAGATGATCAAGCTAAGGAGAAGGAAAGCACTCCAAGCCATGCTGGTAGTCCAGCAGATCAGTCTCTTGCATCAATAACTCAACCAACAGAGCAACTTATCAAAGAAACACTTCCTGCTACAACAAAGATGCCTTCAACTTCTCAAAGTGCTCAGACAAATCTGTTGGACTCCATCCAACAAATGATCACCAACTCCTTGAAGGATATGAAGGAAGAATTAGCTGCAGAAGTGTTAGCTGCTGTCAAACAACCAAGTCAGAAAGCTGCTGCTGTCCCAACCGATCTGATAGAAGATGATCTTACTGGATTTCGTTAGTTCGATCAAGGGTGGGATGTAATACAATAATAACAATAATAAAAGGAAAGTAAAGACCAAAGTATTTGTATTCGAATTGAATGAGTACAAATACAAGTATTTAGGGTCCTATTCGAGCATTATTGGATGTCGTACAAGCTAGAGGGCGAAATACATAAGATCCTAAACCTACGCTCCCAAACGGTTCCGAGCAATAGCTTCGAGGAGGGAGCACCTGGAAAGTCGTGTCCGGTATCATAAATGCATGGGGTATTTATAGCTGAAATCGGGGTCCAGGTGGTCTACCCGCAGTCATGCAGTTCTTCGGCCCATGAGTTTGGATCAGTGTTCGGCCCAACAGTAACTTTGGATCTTGGGCTATCTTGTACTTACGGTATTCGGGCATTGGGGTCGAACTCGATCTTCCGAGATAAGTACTGCTCGATCTCATATGATTGTGAAGAAAAGTACAGCCCAAGATCTCCCTCATCAATACTCCCCCACTTCTCGAGCGTAAAGTGGAGCTTAAGCTTGAAGAAGTATGTATAGCCAAGGACAAAGAGGTAGGATGAATCGACCTCGGCTTAACGTTTCGGGTATGCCTCATTAAAAACCTGGCTCGGAAAAACCCTTCTGGGATAAAAACCGGATCAGGGAAAAAGAGTGCATACCTAAGAAACTTCATAATAGCGCCGTTTTTGACATCGTCCTTGTCGTTCGTTGTATGGATCTTCAATTTAGGAATTCCAGAAAGTACGGGGGTTGTAGGTGCAATTTCTGGAAATATGACTTTGAACACACCTCAAGGGAGTTTAACCGTCGCGGTTACTCGGGGACCGATTTGCAATTTCCCATTTTGTCCCTGTATATATAGTTATACGGAGGGTCGCTGTTCCTCAAAAATTCAGAGGAAAGAACTTTTGATCGGAGCAGTCAGGTCGATAAGTGAGTTCTAGCAGCCCATTTTGAACAGTTTTCATATATATTCATTATGTCGAGTTCAGTAGACTTAAAGGGAAAATCTCCTTTAGAGGAAAAAGAGGTCGGTAATCAGAAAGGGAAAGAGGTTGTAGAAACTCGATCGTCCGAGACCGAGAATCCGCAAAGCTCGAGTTCCGCCTCGGACTCCAGCAGGGAGGAACGGGAGTCGAATTCTGAAACGGAAAATAGCGAAGACGGAAATTCGGGCGAAGCAACAATTTCTGATGAGGAAAACGTAGAGGATGAGGAGCTTCCTTTGGGGAAGAATGAGCAGAAGAAATATAGACTGAACCGTAATGTGGTGGTCACGATCTTTAACTGGGAAGAGCCCTCGACTAGTGCAGGTCTAAACATGACTGAGGAGAGGGCAGACGAGATCATCTGTTCTTATAAGGAAACCGATTTTGAACAGTTGCAAGCAGAATTCGGTCAGTATCTAGGCGCCGGTTTTTCGATTGTGCTTCCTACTCCTGATCAACGGGTTACCGACCCCCCAGCGGGTTGTCAAGCCTTTTATTCCAAACATTTCCATTACGGTTTACGCATCCCCTTCCCTCCTTTGATAGAGAACCTTCTGGATGCATTCGAGTTGACTCCTTGCCAGATCTTGCCAAATTCGATCGGTTTAATTATAGCCTTTTGTGTGCTGATGAAGGCCAAAGGGAAAAAGGCGGCCTTTCAGAACTTTTGGCGGATATTCCAGATGAGTGCTTCCACTTCTTCGAACGCAGGCTATGTATATTTTTCTCAGAGGCCAAAGATTTCGATCTTATCGGCCAACGTTAGCAGCAATTTGAAAGGGTGGAAGCGAGAGTTCTTCTTTGTTCGAGGACCGGAGTCTCCGCCTTCTGAAGATAATCCCGAGCCTACTCCCTTCGATTGGCCTGGAGCAAAGGCGTGGATATACGGTAAACGCCGTCTTGTGGGAAGTATGAAAAATGAGATAACAGATAAATTTCTGCAATCTCTTCGTGCTGACCCTTATCAGACCGCGTTGATGACTCAGGAAGCGGTCTTGCGGTTGGCCGAGCTCAGTACTTGCACTTTTCCTGCCGATCCGATCGATTATGGGAAGGCTCAGATCGATCCCGCTAACCCCCCTTCCACGTTAGCTGATATTGTCGATAAATTCCGTACCTCGATAGCTGGTCCACATGTTGCTTCCTTTTCGAAAGGTAATAAGGGTCGGCCTCGTCCTCAAACGTCAACAACTTTTCGGAAGGCGAAAAAATTCAAGGCCCAAGTTGGGATCACGTCAACCTCGAACGCCTTGGTGGTTATTCCCCTGATTTCCGAAGTAGGAACCTCTCGGTCTCGGGCCGAGGCGGAGGGGATCTCCAACTCTCAAAGTCCCGGTATTCTTCGATCTGTTTTTTCGACCGTATCTACTAATCCGAGTGATGAGGGGTACAGTAGCTATACTCTCCTGGAGAATTGTGCCAGAGATATATTGCAGGCCAGGATGGCTCGCAAGAGAAGTAGCGATGTTCCTGAGTCCTCCAGGAGAGTCAAACCCTTCGGTCGAGAACCGAACTCTCTATCATGTCGGGCTGGCCATTCCGAGCCGGATTTGGCTGATTTCATCGAGGATCATCTACAAGGACCTAGGGCGGCTGGATATCCAGACTGTGGGACTGTTGAATCTGATTTAGGCCCCGAGGGTGAGCACACGGTGGATAAATCTCTTCGGATGTTCCTGGCCGGAAGATTCAAGGATGACACTATCCAATCTTTTGTTAAGAAAGATTTCGAGATACTAGGCGATTATGCCCATGCTCATCAAAGAGTACCGTCTTATTCTGAAAGTTTCTAGCTTTTCCTTGTGATTCTTATCTTGTGTTTTTATATATCTTCTTCTTTGTAGGCCGGAGACCTGTTTACTCAAACTGCTCTCCGACTGGCCGTATTGAGTGAAGAATCTCAGGAAGCACAGAAAGCCCTATACAATATTCTGAAGGATGAGGCTACGAAGGCCAGTCAGTTAGAGGATGCCAAGATTAAGTTGTCTGAGGTCGAAACAGAACTCGAGAAGACTAAGAAGGAGTTGGAAGCGAAGAGGGCCTTAGAGGGTGAAGTGGAGAAATTAAAGCTGGAGCTTGAGCAAGCCAAAGTGTCCGCCGAACAACTTTATGAGCGAGGTCGAGTCGAGGCCAGGCTTCCCGCCATAAGGGAGTTCCTGAACTCTCCGATCCTTGATGCCTTAGTTCGCGTGCGGTCGGGCGAAATTAATCAAGCCTTCTACTATAAGGGAGCTCAGCACCTCCTTACAGCTGCCAAGATCGAAGGCGCCCTCGACGACTATCTTCCCAATATGAACCCTTATAAGAATATCTTCGGCAAAGATTATAAAGCATCTTCCCTTCCTCCCAAGCTCGAGGATTTGGCCGCTCATGAGTTTGCTCCTTTTCTTGAGGAATTTGGAGTGCCGATGCCAAATCCTGATGCGCTCGAAGCCCAATCGGAGAGTGAAGATGTGGATATCGAAGGGGATTCCCGTGATCAGGAGGAACAAGGTACTCCTTCTTCTGGTTCGAGTAAATCTGCGGCTGGTGTGCAAAGTAATGATGGAGAAGGCAGTAGCTCGAATACAGGTGATTCTGGTGGCTCGGAAAATGGTTCTAGCGAAACAGAGGAAGAAGATAGATCGGACCATGGTTCGGGCGTGAAAGAATCTAATCAGTAACAATTGCTATGTAATAGGACTGACTTAGCGCACCAATGTACTTGTATACCTATGATCTTTTGCTTTTGCCTCTTTAGTGTATGCTTGAATTTGAATTTCTTTCCTTTATGCTATTTCTTAGGCTATTGCCTGTTTGAACTTTCTGTTTGAATATTATAACGTCATTCTTGTGTACTCAGCATCGTCATTGAATCTTTCTTGGGAGTAGTGATTTATCAATTATTGCAATTTGTATGATGCCGTTTCTCTTATAAATAGCAAGGCCTCCTTATGATGCTTTCGCACTGATATTGCTCACAGTGTTCGAAGCTTCCTAAAAATTAATCTGGTTTGAACCTTTACCCGAAAATCAAGAGATGAATAAGAATTCGAACGCTCTCGTGGTATCTTCCACGCCTTTTGATCTTACGTGGTTTCGTTGGTTCGATCAAGGGTGGGGAAATAACACGATGACAATAATGTTAAAAGGAAAATAAAGACCAAATGTAATTGTATTCGAGTAAATTGAGTACAAGTACAAATATTAGGGGTCCTATTCGAGCATTATTGGATGCCGTACAAGCTAGAGGGTGAAACATGTATGAGAAAGCCTATTCTAATACTCTCTAGTGACCCGAGCAGCGGTCTCAAGGTTAGTGCGCCTAGGAAGTTGTTGTCCAGTATAATAAATGCATGGAGTATTTATAGCCAAATTGGAGGGCTTGGGCCTGGGCTTGGCCCAACAGTGTCCTTCGATCTATGGTTCTCTAATGTGCTCGAAACAATCATCTTTATGCTTTGGTTCGGCTTTTGGTCCCTGGCGACAGGGTTCGGTGCTATTCGAACCGCATTGAGGCTGAAAAAACAGGGGATCCGAATTACCCCTCATCAATACTCCCCCACTTCTCGAGTGTAAAGCGAAGCAAGCACTCGAAGAAGTACAGAATACGTTTCCAAGCTACAATGAGACGAACCGTTCGGATATCTTGAGGATATGCCTCGTTAAAAACCTAACTTGGAAAAACCCATTGGGATAAAAACCGAGCTAGGGAAAAAGAGTGCATATACAAGAAAACATGCATCGATGTGTTCTGTAGTCGCCCTTGTCAGAGGATGTTGAAGTAATAATATCCTTTTTGGTTCCAAGATGTGTTGTTCGATCCCCAGATGGATGCTTTCCCGAATTTCCGGTTATAATAAGCAGGGCCTCCAAGATCTTTAGGGATGAACCGTAAAGACAAATTCCGCAATTCTAGAAAATGAAGGACCAAAAAGGCTATTTTGAGTAGAATAACCCGAAGTTTTTACCCTTGGTAAGTTCAACCGTCGCGGTTACTCGGGGACCTCTTTGCAATTTACCTTTTTAACCCCGTATATATATGTTGACCCGTTGAAAAATTACTTCCATGTTATATTTTCTCTTGAGCTCGAAGTGTTTTAATCGAAAAGGTAGTTATTTAGTGTATTCATCTCCGAATCCATAATGTCAACTTCTAGAAGTTCAAAGGGCAAGAATAAGGTCGAAGAGAGTCAAGAATCTGATCCCTTGTTTAAGCTTGTAGATGACTTCGAAGATGGGGAATTTCATCAAGACGGCGAAGACGACGATCCGAGCGAGGATCTCGAAGAGAATGAAGTCGACAAACGTAGTATCGGCGAAGGTGCCTTTGTCAGGATCTTTAAACATACGCAAGCCTCACAAGTCGTAATCTCGGGTAAGTCAGAGCTTCCCGCTAGTGAAACTTCCTGTTGTTTTTTGAAAAAGGATTATGCTCGCCTCGAGGCGGATTTTGGGAAATTTCTTCCCAAAGGTTTTTCGATTGTCGTTCCTTCTTACACCGAGCGTGCCACTGAGCCCCCCGCTGGATGTCAAGCTTTTTACGAGGGACAATTTTCCTGTGGCTTGCGTATCCCGTTCGTTCCTCTTATCAGAAACATCCTGAATTTCTTTTCGCTTTCCCCGGCTCAGCTTCTCCCACACTCCATTGCATACATACTTGCGTTTTGCGTTCTTATGGAGACCAAGGGGGAAGAGGCTTCCTTCAGTAACTTTTGGCAGATTTTTTGAATGGACCCATGCAAGGGTTCGAACATGGGGTTTGTCTCCGTCCTTCCGCGGTCCAAACGGCCTTTTCTCACAAAGATAACAACAAAGAAGAGTATAGGTTGGAAAAGAAGATTTTTCTTCGTGAAGGGCCCTGATGTTCCCTTCTCAGAGGGTGGCTCGAAAACAAGACCTTATCGATGGGATGGCGCAAATACTTGGACATACGGTTCTCGCAGGATAAAAGAAAAACTTAGCCACCGTCTTTCTGATGAAGTCTTGGGGCAACTGCAGTCTAACCCTTTCCAGACTAGATTCCTGATCCAAGAAGGCGTTTTGCGATTGGCTGGGTTGAGCCAATGTAACTACCTAGCTCCAGCGATTATATACCCTAAGCAGTCCTCCGAAGGGCCCCTTAAGCGAACCGATGTCCTGACAACCTCCAGTGCTTCGAACACTGCTCCACTTTCTTTGGGTATGCCTCTCATCTCCTGCTTGCTTTTAGGTTTTATTGAACTATTGTTCTTGTTTAAACTTGCGCCACTTTCTGTATCATCTCTGCAGGTCGAGTTGTTGAGAGATTTCGCATGTTCGCTGTCGGTCCGGTTGAAGACAAGCGATTTTACTTCGATCCGTTGCCTTATGCCTCCGAAAGAAAAGCGGATACGACTAAACTAGGCGAAAGTTCGATTGTCATACCATCCTTGATTCCCGAATTGAGAGGGGTTGGTACCATGAGTTCACTGAATTCAGCTACAGCCGGACCTCTTCGAACTTTGTTCTCTCCTGATACATCTGCTCTTTCCTCTGTTGGCTACAGTCAACATTCCTGGAACCGGATTCAGGGTATTCAGGAGTACGAGAGGCTTCTGGGTCAGAAAAGGAACGCCGAACATCCAGGGCCCTCGAGGAGGGTAAAACCTTTTGGCGTGAAATCTGATTCAGTCCCTTGCCGAGAAGGTAGATCGGAGCCAGATGTGGTGGACTTTATGGATGAGCATCTTCGAGATGGCCGAGCCGCAGGATACCCCGAAGATGGCACCATTATGACTGACCTGGATGCGAACGGGGAGAACGAATTCGACAAAGCTGCCAGAATCTTCATGGCTGGTCGATTTAGAAGGGATATGCTGCTCCACTCTGTAAAAGGTGATTTCGAGGTTTTGAGCGATTTCTCGCGAACCTATCATGAGGTAATAATCTTCCTTAATCGTCTCTTTTCATGCCCCTAAACCTTGCTAATTATCTGAGAAATGTCTCGTAGATCGGAGATTTGTTCGCCCTCCAATCCTATCGTTTGGCGTTGTTGGAGCAGGAGTCGCAGGAGGCTCATGATGCATTTGCGCAGATTTTTTCTGACAATCAAGTTCTTCGATCTCAATTGGCCGAAACTCAGCGAGAATTATCCCAAGTAAAGAAGGAGCTTGAGAAAGCGAATACGAAACATTCTTCCTCAGTAGAAGAGGACTTGCTTGCGTCCGTCAAAGAGAGAAGTGCCCTCGAGGAAGAGCTGAAGAAAGTAAAGATGGAACTCGAATTGGCAAAGCAAGATTCCGAGCGTGCGTATGCCCAGGGCCGAGAAGAAGCCGAGATTCTGGCCATACGAGAATTCTTGGAATCCCCTGTCTTAGATCCTTTAGTTCAAAGGAAAACGGGAGAAATTCTTCAGACGATTTTTTATAAAGGGGTTCAACAATTAGTCGCGGCCGAGAAAATTCCGGATGATATGGAGGAATATTTCAAGTATATGGACCCTTTCAAGAATGCTGAAGGGAAGGATTATAAAGCTTCCTCTCTTCCCAAGGAGAATACTAACTGGCAGGGACATCGCTTTGCCCCCTTAGTCGAGGAGTATGGCATTCCAATGCCTAACCCTGATGTACTCGAGTACTCTTGCGACGATCCTTCTAATGTGCCCGGGGAGGAAGATAAAGACGTCAATATAGGCAATGCCCCGGATAAGGGAGACGGTCGATCTTTCGACCAAGCCGGGTAATTATCCAGCTTCAAATATGCATATATCGTCTGATCTTCAGTTTAGCGAGTTACTGGGGTTGAGTAAGCCGGAGGGGGCGATTCAAGGTTCTCTAGTTAGGAAATCAATTGTATTTACTCATGTAACCTTATTTTGTAAACGAGTTGACTTTATATTTCTTGATCTGATTCGTGTAACTTGTGAATTCTAACTTTATAAATATCGATGATTTTTCACACTTTCTGATCGAACTTTGTTTATCCGAGTGGGATTTTTCTCCATGGTCGCGTCGATTCACTATCACAATCGTAGTGCGTAGCGTCTATAAATATTAGGATTTCTTTTCATTATTCATACGATATCCTCCCTTACAGAGATCGGAGCTCTCCCCTTATTTTCTGCATTTTCTGAATTCCTTAGAAAGTAAAGATCCTAGCTTATCGATCCCAGATTCACTTATTATGGAGAATGTATTAGGCAAAGCTATCGATCCCAGATCGATATTTGGTGGTTCGAAGAATAAGAAATCGAACAAAGAGCGAAAGGCTGACAAGGAGGCCAAACCTTCCAAATCTTCTTCTAAGACCTCTGTGTCTTCCCCAAAAGCTCCTAAAGGGGAAGAAGATAAGAAAGAAAAAGGTGCCTCCTCGAAACCAAACAAGGGTGACGAAAAGCCCGAGGCTGAGCTCGGAGGTTCCTCCCCGAAAGTGATTGATTCTAAAAGTGAAGATCGTGTCCCAGAAAAGATTCCTGTCCGATACTTCGATCGTTCCTCCCTCAGGGAATCCCGGCAAAAAATCCAAGTTTGAAGCTTTAGGAATTGATAATCCTCCCCGACCTTTTGCCGATTCCTCTCCTCAAAAAATTGCTTCTTCCCTGCACGAGGAGTTGAAAGACGAGTCTCCTTCTAAGGTTGATCCCATGGGTAACTTGTTGCAGGCTACTTTTACTTCTTCAGAGACTGACATACCTAAGGAGAGAAACCTGTCCAAAGAGAGAAACATAGAAGAGTTGTTCGAGTCTGGGCAGCACTTCCTTTTTCAGGTGTATTATTTTTTATTTTTTTTTTATTTTTTTTTATTTTATTATTTTTTTTTTTAAAAAAAAAAAGAAAAATAATGCTGCTGATCCTTTTAACAGGCCGGACAAGATTTTATTGAGCTTAAAACATTTGCTGAGCGGGAGACCAGCCAGCGTGCTGCTATTTCTCTCGAGCTGGAGGAGAAGAAAGTCGAGCTCGACCGCGTCCTCGCAGAGAAGCTTGCTTTAGAGAGGGAGAAGTCGGCTAACGAGCATGGAGATGAGATCCATAAGCAGCTGAATGAGAAACTCGAAAAACTGAAGATCCTCCACGAGCAGGAGAAACAAGATTTCATACGTCGAGAAAAGGAGGCTTATGATCGTGGATTTGAAGCAGGATGTGAGGCTCGTAATGCTGAGCTTCGAAAAATTCTCTCTGACAATAAGCTTGTTTAGATGTTATCTCTTATTTACCCGGGCTTGTAATATGTCTTATACTGTCTTTACTTGTGCGATCATGAATAATTTTCAGATATTTTATTTTCTATGGCTTGTAATAATTTACTTTCTTCTCGAATCGCATGTTCCTCTTATGTGCTCTTTCTTTGATCATGCTTTATTTTGCTTTCTTGATCTTCGATCTTGGCGTAGTAATTCCACTTAAATTTCAAAAATAATATCACTTTCTTTTTCCGGCAAAGTTCTCGGGAGTCGTGACAATCTTTTGATTTCGACCGTTTGTTTTCTGGTAGCCGTTGGATTTTTGAAAATAGTGTCTATAAATGGGGTTCTTTGTTTTGTATTCCTTTAACATTTTTCGAAAATAGATTCCTTCGATCATGCTGATTAGAAGATCTTGTTGCATGATTCCACGTTTCGAAATCCGGTTTAGGAATTGTATTGCGCCTCATAGTAAAATTCATACTTCTATCTCGACTAGGGTATCTGCAGGGGCACGCTATATCAATCTTGAAGGCCGATGAGCTTTATTGCTGACCATCCACGACCCCGACGGCCCATGGTATTTTTGTGATTTAGGGAGATTCTGGCGTCAAGCTTTTTCGAGGGTATGATGTAATTTGCTAGGTTTTCTTTTGAAAACGTTTCAGGTAGTGACTCGGAGATTGACGTCCTTCATTGAATGTTCATATTTTTTCCGGGAAAGAGATGTATTGCCTTTTTCCTTTTCGGCCGTATCCGAAGATTCGCTGGCTCAATGGGCGCTTCTTGGTCAAGTAAGGACATTATCGTTCGCCGGAAATTTCATAGGATCAGCCAGTTATGAAGATGTAATAGGGTTCGATGTCTTTGTATTTTGCAATTATCTTATTTATTAAGCTCGAAAAATACTTTTTTATCGACCTTTACGATGGCTTTATTTACCCTTAGGCCGATTACTGACAAAGCTTTCTCTACATAAAGTATTTAGATTTCTTTATTCTTCTCCGGTGATTGGAGCTGAACCTACGATGAACTAGGATGGGAATGGGCTCGAGTAGAACAGTTTTGACATTTTCTTCACTTTTTTCCCGAAATAGCTTCTGTATTTTCGGGAATCGTAACGGTCGGCGCATTTACTGCTTATATCTCAGCCGTTAGTACCATCAAATCTGAGTCGTTAATTGCCTTTTCCTTTCACTATATATAGTTCCGTAGTTACCTTCAAACTTTTCATTTCAGTAACATTTCTGATCGGCTCTATGATTGAGATTTTACTCTTTCTAGCCGCCATGTTCCGTTTGCTATCCCCGATTGAACTGTTCGAGGTTTTCCTCCGAACTATTTATAAATTTCGCTATCTCCTGATGGCTACTTATTTCGACTAGGGTATCGACAGGCGAAAATGAATGCGACTGGGGTACCGGCAGGCGACCAGCTCTCTTTGATTTCAAGTCTTTGAGGCAGGTTCGATCTCCTGTATCCTGTCAATCCACCCGGTCGGATAGTGGGTCAACTGCTGGAGGAGTTTTCCTGCACTCGATCTCTACTTCTTCAAGATATTCCTTGAAGAATGTTGCCTTCGAGATTGCATGGAATAATTTCTCTAGGGATTGCCTCCCTGTCTCTCGGCCTGCTCCAGCACGGAGCGATTATTGAGGAAGCGATGGATTAAGGGTAGAAGTGTTATCCCAGCCTCGTCTTCCGTCCTCAGTTATGAGAACATTCTAGCGTAGGGTTAATTTGTAATAGGGTTACATTAAATGTAAAGTTTTTGCTCGACTTATCATTGTAATTTTGAACTCTTTTGTAACTGTTTGTAATGTCATGAATGAGATATCTATTTCTCTTATCATCCTTACTCGTTATCTTATAGAATTGCTTTTGTATACTGTTGTCGAGCATCCATCTCTCTGTCTCAAGAATACGAATAAGAGCTATTCTTTAAAAACTTTGACAAATATTCAGACGATAGATAACAACCGACATTCCTCGATTTTGAATTTAACCTGTCGGAGACCTTTGTACCCCCATCAAATACATAATAATTAAGAGATCGAATAGAAGAATCCCGAGATGATCCTTGAGTAACAAATTTAATCCGAGGGGCCAAATTCCCTAGTCAGACAAATAATCGCGAAGTAATAATCGAAAAAGGGTTTTGACCGATCTTAAATAATAATTTTGATATAAGCGTCACGATGATGGCTGTTAGCCTTAGCCGAATGAATAATTATGGAGAGAAAAGAATAGAAATGCTGGTTGATCTTGATTGATCGATGAAAATAATTTCGATCTAAGGGGCGTAGCCAGGGGCATAGCAGAGGTTTTCACCCTTTAACAATTTCGATCTAAGGGGCATAGCAGAGGCTTTCACCCTTTAACAATTTCGATCTAAGGGGCATAGCAGAGGCTTTCACCCTTAGTCGTTTTCAGAGCGTTTTTAGCCCTTGGGTCATAGCAGAGGCTTTCACCCATTCAATAATTTCGATCTAAGGGGCATAGCAGAGGCTTTCACCCTTAGTCGTTCTCAGAGCGTTTTTAGCCCTTGGGTCATAGCAGAGGCTTTCACCCATTCAATAATTTCGATCTAAGGGGCATAGCAGAGGCTTTCACCCTTAGTCGTTTTCGGAGCGTTTTTAGCCCTTGGGTCATAGCAGAGGCTTTCACCCATTCAATAATTTCGATCTAAGGGGCATAGCAGAGGCTTTCACCCTTAGTCGTTCTCAGAGCGTTTTTAGCCCTTGGGTCATAGCAGAGGCTTTCACCCATTCAATAATTTCGATCTAAGGGGCATAGCAGAGGCTTTCACCCTTTAACAATTTTGATCTAAGGGGCATAGCAGAGGCTTTCACCCTTAGTCGTTTTCAGAGCGTTTTTAGCCCTTGGGTCATAGCAGAGGCTTTCACCCATTCAATAATTTCGATCTAAGGGGCATAGCAGAGGCTTTCACCCTTAGTCGTTCTCAGAGCGTTTTTAGCCCTTGGGTCATAGCAGAGGCTTTCACCCATTCAATAATTTCGATCTAAGGGGCATAGCAGAGGCTTTCACCCTTAGTCGTTTTCAGAGCGTTTTTAGCCCTTGGGTCATAGCAGAGGCTTTCACCCATTCAATAATTTCGATCTAAGGGGCATAGCAGAGGCTTTCACCCTTAGTCGTTCTCAGAGCGTTTTTAGCCCTTGGGTCATAGCAGAGGCTTTCACCCATTCAATAATTTCGATCTAAGGGGCATAGCAGAGGCTTTCACCCTTTAACAATTTCGATCTAAGGGGCATAGCAGAGGCTTTCACCCTTAGTCGTTTTCAGAGCGTTTTTAGCCCTTGGGTCATAGCAGAGGCTTTCACCCATTCAATAATTTCGATCTAAGGGGCATAGCAGAGGCTTTCACCCTTAGTCGTTCTCAGAGCGTTTTTAGCCCTTGGGTCATAGCAGAGGCTTTCACCCATTCAATAATTTCGATCTAAGGGGCATAGCAGAGGCTTTCACCCTTTAACAATTTCGATCTAAGGGGCATAGCAGAGGCTTTCACCCTTAGTCGTTTTCAGAGCGTTTTTAGCCCTTGGGTCATAGCAGAGGCTTTCACCCATTCAATAATTTCGATCTAAGGGGCATAGCAGAGGCTTTCACCCTTAGTCGTTTTCAGAGCGTTTTTAGCCCTTGGGTCATAGCAGAGGCTTTCACCCTTTAACAATTTCGAAAATAATTGAGATCGATATTAGATAAACGCTGATCTTGAGTACCAGAATAATTGCTAAATAGAGATTGACCATATTAGCACCCGACAAGCAGGTGGGCATATTATGTGTCGCAACAACTCGACCTTTTCCAAACGGTCCCTCCTTTATCGGGAAACGCAACAGTTCTTAGATCTGGTTCCTTCGTGACGTGAAATCTCTGCCGTTAGATTCCACTTATTTTTCCTATAAAAAGTTGTCATTCCTTAGAAGCCATCTTATTCATTGTATTGGCATCTCTTCCGTCCCCTCATGGCGACTAAGATTATTATTTCAATAATTCGCTTATTCGAGGTCAGATTTCGAACAATTTTTAAGTGGAGGGATATCCGAGCAGAGATAATATCATTTCAACCTTCGCTTAGAGTATCGGCAGGCAAATATAATCTCCATCTTGAAGGCCAATAAGCCAGGTTTATGGAGCTTGTAGGTTATGGCATAGGTTTTCGATTAGGGACCTATTGCCACAATGCATTTAGGAAGACGTACAGGGGTGGGAGTTCTGCAGAGCTCGCTTACTAGATGAATCGCACCCTCGAGTCTTCATCTTTGGAGAATCGTAAATAAAGTTAAGAGCCTGCGGATCCGAAGGAGATTCCATGGTCGGAGCTAAGTTACCCCTAATAGACGGTAGGAGAAGAGACCGAAAATTTCATAGGATTGTAGGGAGTAATAGTGTTCTTGATGTAATATGAATGTTTTATCTATGCTCGATATGTATTTCCCAGCTTTTGTATTTTCCAAGATAATATAAATACACTTCCTCTTTGTTTTGTTGATAACATCAAATATAAATAGAATAGAGTTTATCTTTCGTGACTCCATTTTGATCTTCTAATATCGATAGAGAAATAATCGAATACTAGTTGCCTGATCGGATAATAGATAAATATTTTAGCGGCCCTGAAATTGATAAGGGAAATGATGCCATAAATCCTTATCACTGCTGAACTTCCATAATTGTATAATTCCCAGGTCGAGAATTCTGTTCGACTAAACCGATTATATTTCTTCTCTGTTGGTAGTGTAAAAGCATAACAATAAATACTTGAGTGTAAAAACATCTAAATAAACCGAATACGAATCCGACATGCCATCCTTCAATATAATGTTATGAACACGTCGTGACTGTTCGATATTTAGAATGTCGTAATTCTTCTATACTCCCCATTGAATTATGTGTCCTTCGTTACCAAACAGGGCCCTATTTCTCGAGAAACGTAACGGTCCTTCCATTTATTACGGACATCAAACCGTTCGTAGCCTGTTATCTGGGCCGTTGATTAAAAATCCTTCACCACTATAAATAGGTCCCTTCGTGTATACAGCACTTCTTGCTTTTTTCCTTATGCTCCTCCGATCACCATGGGTCGAATTTCAGATTTGATTCGTATTTTCTCCCAGATTAAAGAGTTTGAGATTAGAGTTCGAACTTTGTTTTTCGATCTTGTTTCCTTTTGTAAAAGCTTTTCGCTTAGAATATCGACAGGCAAAAGAAATTGCGCCTAGAATACCGGCAGGCAACCTGTTTTCCCAGACATATCTTGTCTGTGACGGGTTTGAATTCCGGTCTTCTGGCGCAGTACCTGATCGGGCAGTAGGTTACTCCGAGTGCAGTTCTTTAAGTCTGAGGCACCAGCTTCCTCGAGGGCTTTCTTACGAGATAGTTCCTTCGAGTTCCCTTGGAGCGCCTCTGTTGGGATAACCCTTTGCTGCTCCGGTTCGGATTATCCAGTAAACAATGATCGCGCGTTTCAATCATTGTTTACTGATGATGATCTAAGGTCGGTCTGGTGCCCCGGAGAGGAGCTCCAATCCGGCTTTCATCCCGTTCGAAGACGGATGTGCGACACGTGGCTAGTGATTGCCAATAAGAATCACTGCTGAGTTCTGCATCTGGGGCGACCTTGGGGAACGAAGATCGAGTATATTACCTCATGCAATTTGTAATAGACTAGGAGTGATTGTATTGCATTTCTTGAGCTCGAATTATATTCGAAGCTTTACCTTGTAACTTGTTTGAAGATTATTAATGATAAAGCTTCATTTCTGATTGAATTTTATTACTTGAATTCCGTTATTGGTCGAAATGATAGCCAATATTCCGTCCATTAGCTCGAGAATTTATCTAATCGATTGCAGATTTTCAATCAATCAACTTATCCCGATTAACTTTGAGAAAAAACACCACACTCGATAAATAGTATATAGAGATTTCGTAAATGGTCTTCTAAATAACCGATTCGAAAGAACTTGTCATTGAAGTTAATAAACGCGAAGATCGGAAAAATAAATTCCGATCGTCAATAACAAGCTGCAATTTTATAGATCTTCTAAGCCTTCGATGATACCTGCTGAACTTCTTTAATCGCTCCTAAAAATAAATTCGTTGAAGAAATAAAAGAGTTGTGCGACCATAGGCTTGACCATTATCCTTAAGCTTTTCTGGCATACATTTTTCACCTCGTATTAGGCATATTTCGATCTAATACTCGAATAAGGCCCCTCGGTGGGCGCCAATTGATCTTACGTGGTTTCGTTGGTTCGATCAAGGGTGGGGAAATAACACGATGACAATAATGTTAAAAGGAAAATAAAGACCAAATGTAATTGTATTCGAGTAAATTGAGTACAAGTACAAATATTAGGGGTCCTATTCGAGCATTATTGGATGCCGTACAAGCTAGAGGGTGAAACATGTATGAGAAAGCCTATTCTAATACTCTCTAGTGACCCGAGCAGCGGTCTCAAGGTTAGTGCGCCTAGGAAGTTGTTGTCCAGTATAATAAATGCATGGAGTATTTATAGCCAAATTGGAGGGCTTGGGCCTGGGCTTGGCCCAACAGTGTCCTTCGATCTATGGTTCTCTAATGTGCTCGAAACAATCATCTTTATGCTTTGGTTCGGCTTTTGGTCCCTGGCGACAGGGTTCGGTGCTATTCGAACCGCATTGAGGCTGAAAATCAAGAGATGAATAAGAATTCGAACGCTCTCGTGGTATCTTCCACGCCTTTCTCCAGGCCAAGTGTCGATAGGAAATCAAGGAAAAGAAATCGACCGTCAATTACATCCGTTAGTTCAGGTCAGCAAAACTTCCATGCGGGAAATGAACATTCAACCGTTTCCCTTTCTTCATGCTTGAAAACTGGGGGGTCCCACAAGAGGATAAAAAAGGTTACTTTTGCGGAGGATGTAATTGAGCGCGTTCTTTCCAATCCGTACCTTCGTTGGTCAGAGGATCTTCGTTTAAAAGGGACACAGTTCCTTTTGATAAAGTGTCACATGAGAAATCTGATCTGACGCTTCTTCGGGCTGATGTTTCTATCTCCGAAGCGGTTTTTTCGACTGGAGAATATTCCTCGTTCCTGTTTTACTTTGGGTTGGAATCCCTTGCCCAAGTAATTCTTTCTAACTTCGTTATCATGATTCTCTAACTTTTTTATTTATGCCATAACTTACTTTCTTATAAGTTCAGGCTGGTAAAGTCTTCTCTAGGCTTTATGCGTTAGCCAAGCATGAGATCGAACAACGAGCTTCTATTTCGCTCGAGCTGATCGGGAAAAAGATTGAGCTGGAACGTGCACTGAAAGCTAATAGATATTTCAAGGAGAGATTGTCTCAGGATAAGTTAGTTTCGGAATTAGAGAGACTCAAAGATATCTACGAACGTGAGAAGAGAAGCTCTGAGCTTCGTGAGAAAGAAGCTTACATCCGCGGGTATACTGATCGTAGTGCTGAAGTTCGAAAAATCCTTTTCGAAAATAATTTCGTTCAGTAATACTGTGGTTTTCCTTTGTATTATGAGCTTGCTCAGATTTTTCTTTGTTGTAACACTGTCTTTGTTGTAACGATTTTCCTTTCTTGTTGTAGTATAACCCTTGTTGTAATGATAATATAACATTTGCTGGAATGATATTTCTATGTCTCTCTCTCTCTCTCTCTCTTTTTTTTTTTTTTTTAGTCCCTTATTTCTTGGGAAGTGAAACGGTCAGAGCTTTTAATGCTCGTATGCCATTCAGCCCAAGAGATCTATACCGTTGATGCCGAATCCTTTCCCCTATATATAGTTCTAGATTTACTCTCATTTTTTACTTGTCTGTAAATGTCTCGTTCGATCGATATGGTTGTGTTTTTACTTTCGTCGATCAATTCCATACTCCATTCAATGTCAGTGATTATAGCATTCGAGATTTTTATTCGAACCTTCTTTTCCGAACTCTTCGGAGTTCCCCTATGATAAATTTTCGGCTAGGGTATCGACAGGCGAAAAGAACCACGACTAGGGTACCGGCAGGCGACCTGCTCTCTCTGATTCCAAATCTTTGAGTCGGTCTCGACCTCCTGTACCCTGTCCTCTATCCAGTTGGGATAGTGGGTCTACTGCTAGAGGGGTTTTCCTGCTCTCGATCTCCACGTCTTCGAGGCGAATTCTTGAAAGGTGTGGCCTTCGAGTTTACTAGAAGCGCCTCCAACTGGAGTTGCTTCCCTGTTTTTCGATTTGGTCCTTCATGGGCTTGGTTGCAAGGAAGCACTGGATGAAGGGTAGAAGTGTACCAGCCTCACTTTCCTCCTTCGGGTATCCATAGGGAATAACCATTTGTAGTAGGGTTGGACTAGATGTAAAATATTCCGATTAGCTCAATTTCTTGAATGTAACAAGAGTTCACATGTAATTTGTCTGAAAATTTATGAATGAACATCTTCTTTTATATTGTTGTTGATCTCTGAATTCGTTCTCAGTAATTTGCAATTTTCACGAGATAGTCATTGAGATTCATAATTAATTTGAAGTTCGATCTTTCAACTCTTGAATCTTTCGCGAGATATTTCTCATAATTTAGGTCCTTTTTCGGCGCCATAGTCGTTGTGGAGAAATTATATAATAGAATTTAGATCAATCTTCAATAGAATGTTTGTTTCGATCTAAGGGGCATACCAGAGGCTTTCACCCTTGGTCGTTTTCGGAGCATCTTCAGCTCGAGGGTCCTAGCAGAGGCTTTCACCCTTTTAATAATTTCGATCTAAGGGGCATAGCAGAGGCTTTCACCCTTAGTCGTTTTCGGAGCATCTTCAGCTCGAGGGTCCTAGCAGAGGCTTTCACCCTTTTAATAATTTCGATCTAAGGGGCATAGCAGAGGCTTTCACCCTTAGTCGTTTTCGGAGCATCTTCAGCTCGAGGGTCCTAGCAGAGGCTTTCACCCTTTTAATAATTTCGATCTAAGGGGCATATCAGAGGCTTTCACCCTTAGTCGTTTTCAGAGCATTTTTAGCCCTAGGGTCATAGCAGAGGCTTTCACCCTTTTAATAATTTCGATCTAAGGGGCATAGTAGAGGCTTTCACCCTTAGTCGTTTTCGGAGCATTTTTAGCTCGAGGGTCCTAGCAGAGGCTTTCACCCTTTTAATAATTTCGATCTAAGGGGCATAGCAGAGGCTTTCACCCTTAGTCGTTTTCGGAGCATTTTTAGCCCTAGGGTCATAGCAGAGGCTTTCACCCTTTTTGATAATTTCGATCTAAGGGGCATAGCAGAGGCTTTCACCCTTAGTCGTTTTCAGAGCATTTTTAGCCCTAGGGTCATAGCAGAGGCTTTCACCCTTTTAATAATTTCGATCTAAGGGGCATAGCAGAGGCTTTCACCCTTAGTCGTTTTCGGAGCATTTTTAGCCCTAGGGTCATAGCAGAGGCTTTCACCCGTTAATAGTTGATGGAGAAAAATATAGATCGATACTAGATGAATATAGATCGAGAATATCCAGAATATGACGAATAAACAAGAATTTAGGCGAAATAAACTTTCATCGAACAAATACTCAGTCTGAATAAACACTCCTCGAATAACTCAATCGAAATAAATCTTCATTGAATACGTAATTCACTAAATCACTAGAGACAAAGAAAATAGAACAAGATAACTAAAAAGTAGAAGCCTTAAACGTAACTATCTTCCATAATATCTTCTTAAATTAACCGCATTCCATGCTCGAGGTAGAATCTCTCCGTTTGGGTGAGCAATCTTGTAAGAGCCCTTTCTTCCAACTTCCACGATCACAAAGGGGCCCTCCCAATTGGGTTGTAGTTTACCGACGTGTTTTGATACTTCCACTTTCTTGAGCACCAGATCTCCCACCTTGAAAGACCGAATCCTCACACTTCGATTGTAAGACTTTTCCATGCTGGCCTTGGCGGCTTGAATTTTCAATTTCGCGCGGTCTCTTCGACCATCTGCGTGATCAACTTCCATTTGCCTCAGCTATTGGTTTTCTTTAGGATCATAAAATTCGACCCTGGGAGAAGGAATAAGATTCTCTACTGGGATAACAGCCTCTGACCCATAAACCAAACTAAATGGAGTTTCTCCAGTTGCCGCTTTGACTGTTGTCCTGTTGGCCCATAATACTCCTGGTAGTTCATCCAGCCATTTTCCCTTCGCCTCCGATAGGCGCTTCTCCAGAGATCGAACAATTTCCCGATTTACCACTTCGGTTTGTCCATTAGCCTGAGGATGGCCAACAGACGCGAAATTTTGTTGTATTCCGAACTTTTCACACCAATCCGTGATCCTTTTTCCTGCAAACTGCGTTCCATTATCTGATATCAGAACCCTGGGGATTCCGAACCTGCAGACTATATTTTTCCATAGAAAATTAATAACTTGAAACTGGGTGATCTTTGTCAAGGCAACACATTCGACCCACTTGCTGAAATATTCCACAGCCACTAGTACGTAATTTTTTCTGGCTCGTGTTGTTGGGAAAGGTCCCACAATATCAATGCCCCATTTGTCGAAATGCCAACAAATAGGAATCGAATGCATATGCTCGGCCGGTTGGTGTATCAAGTTCGAATGAATTTGACAGTGATGGCATTTTTTCACATAATCGACAGAATCGGAAAAAAGTGTAGGCCAATAATATCCAGATCTTGAGCATTTAAGAGCTAACGCTCGAGCGCCACAATGATTTCCCGCTTCCCCTTCATGAACTTCTCTTAATATGGTATTGTAGTGTGATTCGTGGATACAATTCAATAGAATTCCCGAAGAGGACCGCTTATAGAGTTGATTGTCCATCAAAGTAAATGATGGCGCTCTATATTTGATTCTCCGAGCCTCATTTGCATCTTCCGGCAGTTTTCCATCCTTAAGGTAGGCGATAAGAGGGTCGCTCCATGACCTACTTGGCTCTTCAATTTCCATAACATCAATTGTAGGGGCTGCGTCTAACTCGATAGCAGACATATTCGATAGGAGCCAAGTGATCGTCCTCTCCGTTTTTCCGTCGGCCAGTCCTGTAAACTTCGATAATATGTCGGCCCAAAGATTCTCCTCTCTTGGTATAGGCTGAATGTCAAACTTATCGAACTCTGAGATTAACTTCTTTGCTTTGTTCAGATATTTTATCATGTTGAACTCTCTAGCTTCGTAAGTGCCTTTCACCTGTCTGTGAACAAGTTCCGAATCTGTTAGCACGATAATCGATTTTACCTTTGCCTTAATGGCCATCTCTAGTCCAGCTATCAACGCTTCATATTCGGCCTCATTGTTGGTGACGACAAAGTCCAAGGTTATCGCGTAGCTCAGATCCTCAGCATTGGGCCCTTGGAAGTGAATCCCGGCTCCACCTCCCTCTTTGGTCGAAGATCCATCCACATGCATCAGCCATATTTGATTGTTTACTTCTTCCACCATACCTAATTCCGAGGTCGTTCCTTCTTTCACATTTGATATGTTGGTTGATTCAAGCACAAAGTCGGCTAGCACCTGTGCTTTCACAACAACCCGCGGTCGGTATTCGATTTCGAATTGGCTGAGCTCGACCGCCCATTTTATTAACCTGCCTGAAGCTTCTGGCTTGGACAGAACCTGTCTTAAAGGTTGGTTAGTTAAAACAATGATTTTGTACGTTTGGAAATACGGCCTTAATCTCCGGGCAGCCACAATTAGGGCAAGTGCGAATTTTTCAATCTCCATGTAGTTCTTCTCGGCACCCTGCAACAATTTACTTAAATAGTAAACTGGTTTATGCTCAGCTTTATCAAGTTTAACCAGAACCGAGCTAATGGCTTCTTCTGACACAGCTATGTACAAATATAGGGGTTCCCCTTCAGATGGTTTTGCTAGCATTGGTGTTGAGGTCAAGTACGCTTTCAGCTCTTCGAAAGCCTTATCGCATTCAGCGTTCCACTCGAAGTTCTTAGATTTACGCAAGAGTTTGAAGAAAGGTAAGCTCTTGTCAGCAGATCTGGAGATGAATCTATTCAATGAAATAATTTTCCCGATCAAACTTTGAACGTCTGAGAGTTTCCTTGGTGGATTGAGATCAGTGATTGCTCGGATTTTTTCGGGATTTGCTTCGATCCCCCTCTCATGAACTAAATACCCAAGGAACTTCCCTGATCGCACCCCAAATGTGCACTTTGCTGGATTTAACTTCATCCCATACTTTCTCAGAATTTGGAAACACCTGTCTAGATGGTTAATATGATCCTCTTCGGACATGCTTTTTACGAGCATGTCATCTACGTATACTTCCATGATTTCTCCTATCAACTCTTTGAACATCATGTTGACTAACCTCTGATATGTTGCACCGGCGTTCCTTAAACCGAAAGGCATAACGATGAAGCAGTACACCCCTCGCTCGGTGATAAACGCCGTTTTGTCCTGATCTTTTTCATTCATGAAGATCTGATAAAATCCTTGAAAAGCATCCATCATGCTAAATAACACAAATCCCGCAGTGGAATCTACGAGCATGTCAATTCGAGGCAAGGGATAAGGGTCCCTCGAGCATAATTTGTTTAAGTCGGTAAAATCGTTGCACATTCTCCATTTGTTCTCGACCTTCTCTCCCTTGGAGACTAGGACCACATTACATAGCCATTCCGTGAATTTTATCTCCTTGATTTGTCCCGCAGCTAGCAATCTATCGACCTCCGCGTTAATTATCTTGTCTTTTTCTCGTCCGTGATTACGCTTCTTCTGTCTCACTGGTCTGGCCTTCGGGTCAATATTTAAGGAATGCGTTATCACACGCGGGTCGATTCCCACTATGTCGTCCGAGCTCCAGGCGAAAACATCCACATTTTCCTGCAAGAATCCGACGAGCTTTGCTTCCAGGTCGTTACTCAATTCGGTTCCTATTTTTGTGAATTTTTCTGGGGATCCAGGGACCAAATTCACTTTTTTGTGGTCAGGTGCTTGCACACTCATGTCAAGAATTCTTCCTTTCTTTCCTTCTAGTCTTTCATAATCGGGAACTGGAGTTCCGGAGTTGGAGACCAACTCATTTATCTTTCTTTTTCCAGGGAGCTCGGGCTCCACTTTCTCCTTGATAGTTAAGGACGAACTATAGCATTCCCAAGCCATGTATTTGTCGTTCCTCATTTCTCCTACTCCTCCCTCAGTTGGGAACTTTATCTTTTGATGGTAGGTAGATACGATAGCTTTAAAAGTATTCAGAGCAGGTCTACCTAAGATGGCGTTGTAAGCAAACGGCGTATCCACTACTAGGAACTTGATCATTCTTGTGACATTCTTTGGTTTGATCCCTAGAGTGGTACTCAACAGTATGGTCCCGAGCGGAATGATTTCCGATCCCCCGAAACCGACAAGAGGGGTGGTTACCTTATCCAAATGTGGATGACAGAGATTCATTCTTGTAAGAGCTTCCGACGAAATTATGTTTGCCGAGCTCCCATTATCGACCAGCACTCTTTTGACATCGAAATTTGCAATTTTTAGTGTCAACACCATGGAAAAGTCTGGATCGTCTTCATTCATATCCCAACTAACATCCGCGGGTCGATCTGCCTCGCTAAAGCTAATGACTTGATTCTCCATCGATGGAAACTCCAATGATAGGACTTCCTTTTTTGTAGATACTCCTGCCCTGATTGACCTCAAGGTCCTCTTTCTGGCATTCCTACTATCTCCACCCGCCGGTCCGCCTGCAATCATATTTATCACTCCGTTCGATTGTTCTTCTGCCTGACTTCGAAGTTGCTTTTGCCTAGTGTTAAATTTTCTCGGACTATGGGATCTATAACGATTGTTATAGTTGCCATTTTTAACAAATTCTTTGAGTTTTCCTTGGTTGATTAATTTTTCGATCTCGACCTTCAACTGATAACAATTTTCCGTACTATGACCTCTAGCTCGATGATATCGACAGTACTGGTCATATCCAGGCGCACCCGGCCTCGCCTGTGTGATCCTTTGGGCTTCCGGAATTAAATTCCCTTCTTCCAATACGGTCAGCACTTCTTCTTTTGAACTGTTAAGCTCAGTAAACTGAATTTTACCCGTTCTCGGAGCTCGATTTCGATCATAAGGAGGTCCGTATGAGTTCGGACCTTGGGGTGGCATATGCGGCTTAAAAGTGTTGATTCGATGCCAAACGGATCCCAAAAGTGGTGACCATAATCTTGCAACATAAATTTTCCGAGTGTCCGTACAAGTTCATCACATTAACGAAGCTGTTAATGTGTTCTCCGGGGTCGGTAGTCCCGTTATACCGTGGGAGCCTGGTTGGCACTGTTTCTGTGTTTCGAGCCTCGCGTATCTCTCGACAAAAGGGTGAACAGCGCATGATATTATTCGAAACCTCCCTCTCTCTTGGGTTTCCTCTAGTCAGGGTGTTCCCCGCTTGCCTGGCAGCTTGATTAGTGAAGGGAATCTCTATCATAGTATCCTGCTCTTCCAATTTTTTAGCCACCCTTTCCTGTACTATTATCTCCAATTCAGATTCAGTGATTCTCTTGTAAATTGGTTTGTTTCTTCTCACAGCGCCGGCTGTGTGACTTTCCCCCACAACAGAATCCTCCAGATCGTGCACTTGTGCAGGTGGGTTTTCAGATCGGGCATTGGCTTTCGAGGGTGCAGCTCGACGTGGATGTGTCGATGGGGCATGCGACATATCATTTTCCTTCTGCAAGTTCGATGAAGGTATCTCTGGTCTTCCCTGAATCCCTGGTTGGTCGACAGGTGACTGATCTGCCCTTCCGCTGTTCATGAATTCCCTGCACATTGTGCCTATTATAGATCTTAAGTCACCAATGGTCGTGTGTATTGGAATGTTATCTTGTGGAACCGCCGCTGGCGCCTCCGGTTGTTGTTGTGCGGCGCGCGATAGATTATCAGGTTCATTGTTGACAGAATTTTGTGCTCCCACTGCATGGGAAGGCTCTCCTCTAACATACGTATTCCTCCTCGTAGTAGGCATATTTCGATCTAATACTCGAACAGAAGCCCCACGGTGGGCGCCAATTGATCTTACTGGATTTCGTTAGTTCGATCAAGGGTGGGATGTAATACAATAATAACAATAATAAAAGGAAAGTAAAGACCAAAGTATTTGTATTCGAATTGAATGAGTACAAATACAAGTATTTAGGGTCCTATTCGAGCATTATTGGATGCCGTACAAGCTAGAGGACGAAATACATAAGATCCTAAACCTACGCTCCCAAACGGTTCCGAGGAATAGCTTCGAGGAGGGAGCACCTGGAAAGTCGTGTCCGGTATCATAAATGCATGGGGTATTTATAGCTGAAATCGGGGTCCAGGTGGTCTACCCGCAGTCATGCAGTTCTTCGGCCCATGAGTTTGGATCAGTGTTCGGCCCAACAGTAACTTTGGATCTTGGGCTATCTTGTACTTACGGTATTCGGGCATTGGGGTCGAACTCGATCTTCCGAGATAAGTACTGCTCGATCTCATATGATTGTGAAGAAAAGTACAGCCCAAGATCTCCCTCATCAGAAGACACTGCTCAGAATGTTAAATCCATCTGTCAAGATATGGATATACTTAGAAGACGGACTCAGAGCACTACTGAAGGTTGGAAACAGATTGAACAAACAGTTGAAACGGCCCTCCGAGCAGAAGATGAAGTCATGGAAAATATGATGAAAGACTTCACTGCTTCATCAAATTGGATTTTGGGAACTCAAATTCAATTAGGTGATCAAGGAGAAGATCTACTCAAGGAAGTGAGAAATTTCAAGGCCAATCAACTCAGACAGCAAGCTCAGATCACTGCTATGGAAGAGAACATCAAGCTTCTCTGTGATTCACTTCTGATTACACCAGTTGTGCCACAATATCCAATCAACCCTGCTGATGAAGACAAAAAGGGGGAAGAAAGGGTATTTGGACAGAAGAGAGTTGGTCCTTCTCTTGAAAAGGAAGAAGATAACCAAGCTGAAGCAACTGAAGTGTTGGAAGAATCTGCTGGTGACACTGAAAGAAATATGGAAGAATCAAGCAGACCAACAGATGAGAGAATTACAGAAGAAGAGCAAGCTGAATTTGAAGAATCTGAAGCAAAAGCCAAGTCTGATAAGGAACTAGCTGCTGCCAAAGATTCAGCTGAAGAACAGCTTGACCCTGATGTAAAATATAAAAAGATAGAGCTGCTAAGAAAAAGGTTCTTTGAAGAACTGGAAGTTGAGACTTCTAAGTTATCTGATGAAGAATCTGATAAAGAGGACAAGGAAGTTGAAGAAGAGAAGAAAACCTCAGAAGAAGAGAAGAAGGAAGAAGACTAGTTTAGGCTAGATTTCCTTTTATCTTAAAATCCTTGTAATCTTTTTAAAAGTACTTTGCACTTTTCATTCTTCAAAACTTGTAATCTGTAAAACTGTTTGAAAAACACTTTCAAATAATCCGCAAGTATACTCTTTCAAATAATCCGCTGCAAGTATACTCTTTGAAAACTGTTTTGCTGAAAAACAGCTAAGTCATTGTAAGAAGAGTGGTCAGTCTGCTGATCAAAGATTTGTTCACGATCAGCTTAGTCTGCTTACTGTTCTTCATCAGCTTAGTCTGCTGACAGAAGACTGAAAAGTTTTTAAGTTCAAAAATTTTCAGAGGTCTATTCACCCCCCCCCCCCCTCTAGACCTCATCTGACCACTTGGGACCAACAAGTGGTATCAGAGCAGGTGGTTCATTAGAATCAGCTGCCTGATCAACGAACTTGATCCAAGTGTTTTTCAAAGGTTTTCAAAACTTTTCAAAAGAGCATCTTTTTGAAAAATCAAAACTTTTTGAAAAATGGATTGTATCAGCCATGTTCCCCACATTGCTGGTATGTCCTTTGAGGACTGGAAAATCAGAATGGAGATTTTCCTTGCTGCTTATAATGATAACATGTACACATGTATCATTAAAGGTCCATTCAGATTCACAAAGACCATAAAGATCAATGAAGTGGATACGGTTGTGGAAAAAGACCTTCATGAGATGACTCCAGAGGAAATAAAGCTTTACAATCTAGATAAAGTTGGGAGATTCATCATGACTAAAGCCCTGGATAATGATCGGTTTGACAAGGTCAAACATTGCAAAACTGCAAAGGAGATGTGGGACAAAGTCAGAGATATGAGCGAAGGCAATGATGCTATTAAAGAGCATCAGCTCACTGTTGCCTTGGAGAAACTTGACAACTTCAAGATGAAGTCTGGAGAAACCATTGATCAGATGGATACCAGATTCACCAGGACTCTGAATGAAGTTTTAAAGTTGGGAAAGACCTTCACTGACAAAGAGATCACTGTCAGAGTACTAAAGGCCCTATCCCAAAAGTTCAACATGAAAGTTACAGCAATGGAAGAATCAAGGGATTTGGGAAAAATCTCTCTTACTGAGCTGTTTTCTGTACTCAAGGCATTCGAGTATAAACTGCCTAGAATGGGAATTGAAGAAACCTCAACTTCAGGACCCACAGCTGCACTGGTTGCTGCTGAAAATACTAGAAGACCAGCACAGAAAAGCAAAGAAGTGGACTCATCTGATGAAGCCACTCTACTCAACAAAAAGGAGTACACAGCTGGAGATGTTGCACTGTTGATGAATAATTTCAAGAAGTTCTACAAAAGAAAAATGAAGAACAAATACAACAATGCTTCTACTTCTAAACCTAACTTTTCTTCTCAAGATAAAGATGATTATAAATCAAAACTAATGTGTTACAACTGCAGGAAATTGGGACACTTCATCAAAGACTGCCCATATCCAAAAGCAGAAAAGTACACTGAAGAGGAGAAGAAAGTGAGAAAAGAAATAAAGCATCAGAGAGGAAAAGCAATGATGGCTGAAGCAGAAAAGCTGACTGCTGTCTACTCATCTGTTTCAGATTCAGACTCGTCTGATGAAGAATCTTCTGATGAAGAAAAACCTGCTCTCCTGTGCCTGATGGCAAAGGACTCTGATGACTCTGAGGATGAGGTAACTCCTCTTAATGATGAATTATTTAATTCATTTGAACAAATGATGCTTAACAATACTGGTATTGCTGAAGCATATAAAAAGCTTAAGGAAGAGATGATCCTGCTAAAAGAGCAAAATAGTTCACTGAAACTCTTAGCTGAAAAGCCAAGGGAATCAGCTGAATATAAACAGCTTGAGCAAGAACATGAATCTCTGAAAGCTGAATGTGAAGTCTATAAAGGAAAAATCATGGAACTTGAAAAGATTATCGAGTCTCATGAGAAATCATCTGTTGCATCCACGCATACATCTAGTAAACAGAAGATACCTTTAGAACAGGATAAGATTGAACTGAAACATACTGAAAAATTTATATCAGCTGACAATAGTAAGGTCATTCTTTATGTTCAGACAACTAAACCTGCTTCACCTGAGAAAGAATTAAAGGAGAAGAAATCTCCTAAGGCTAAAAAGAGCAAAGAGCCTAGTGTAGGAAATCAGACTAGTAAGACCAAACAGCAGAGTCCTAAGAAGACTGCTGATAAAGCTAAATTGAATCAATCTGTTGGAAAAACTAAGTCAAAACAAACTGAGCAAGCATCTAGTAAGCCAAAGAAGCATAAAAACAAGAAAAATCAAAATGCTTGGTATGGAAATGAGTCATATTATGTGCAACCTGCTGCATATCATCCTATGTATCATGCACCTCAATTTCCAGGTTACTATGCACCTTACCCTGCTCATCCAATGCATGCATACCCTGCTTATCATGCACCTTACCCTGCTTATGAACACTTTCCTTATCATACTGATCATCAATATGACTTATCTGATAACTATGATAAAAATGAAGCTGTTCATGCTCCTGTCAAAACTCAGAAGCCTAAGAAGCCTAAGACATCAACATCTTGGGTTGTCAAAGGTGAAACTAATCCTTCAGGACCTCTCAATAAGGGTACCTAAAACAATTTTTATTTTGTTTTGTAGGATAGGATTAGGAGTAGGAGTAAAGTAGAGAAGATCTGGTACTTGGACAGTGGATGTTCAAGACACATGTGTGGAAACATACATGAGCTGACTGATGCAGTTGCTGTGGATGGTCCAAAAGTAACTTTTGGAGACAGCAAAGAAGGCAAGATTAAAGCTAAAGGGAAACTGATCAGAGGAAACATTGAGATATCTGACGTCTCTTATGTTAAAGGCCTCAAATATAATCTGCTGAGCATAAGTCAATTTTGTGACAGAGGATATTCAGTCATCTTCTCAACAGATAAGTGTTATGTTGAACAGATTGGTACAAAGAAGGTAATTTTATCTGGAAGAAGACAGGGAAATATCTACATAGTCGACTGGAATTCTGCTGATAAGAATTCAAGTATTTGTTTGGTGGCATCTGCACCAAGTGAAGTGAGTTGGCTATGGCACAAGAGAATGAATCATTTAAACTTCAAGACCATGAAAAGATTAATCAAGAATGACTTGGTAGAAGGGATTCCAAAAGCTGTCATGAGCAAGGACAAGCTTTGTGACGCATGTCAGAAGGGTAAACAAATCAAGTCATCATTTAAAGGCAAGAAGCACCAATCTTCTGGAAGAATATTGGAGCTGCTACATATGGACTTATTTGGACCCATTGATCCAGTCAGCAATGGTGGAAAGAAATACTGCCTAGCTGTGGTGGATGATTATTCAAGATATACTTGGGTGATTTTCATGAAGAAGAAAAGTGAAACCAAGGAACATCTTACAAATCTGATGGAACTGATCCAGAATGAGAAGAGTATCAAAATATTAAAGATCAGATCAGATAGAGGGACAGAGTTTACAAACTCTACTGTTGAAGAGTATTGTAATATCAAAGGAATACATCATGAGTATTCAGCTGCTAGAACCCCTCAACAGAATGGTGTTGCTGAAAGGAGAAACAGAACACTAAAAGAAGCTGTCAGGACCATGATAGCTGAAGCTAAGCTGCCACAAAGATTTTGGGCAGAAGCAACAAACACAACATGCTTTACCCAAAACAGATGTATGGTCAACAAAAATCAGAACAAAACTCCATATGAAGTTTGGAACAACAGAAAACCAAACATTCATTACTTTAAGATTTTTGGTTGTAAATGTTTTGTATTGAATAATGGGAAAAATCACCTTACTGCATTTGCAGAAAAGGTTGATGAAGCTGTCTTTGTAGGATACTCATCTGTTAGTAAGGCTTACAGAGTTTTTAATAAAAGAACATTACTAATAGAAGAATCTATCCATGTAGTATTTGATGAGCCAAGTCAATCTTCTGAAAAGAATCAAAGTGTTAATCAAGAACTGTCTACTGATTTACAGAAGTTAGACATTGGAAGAAATGAAGAATATGTTCCCATCATACTACCTAATCTTGGTTCAGCTGCTAACTCAAGTGCTGTTCAAAATCACAGTGCTGATTGTCTAACAGACGAGTTGCAAACAGCTGACAGACCAGAGACTGTTCAACAGACTGCAAATGTTCAACAGACTACTACTGGAACTCCAACAGTAGTGTTGCAAGATCAAGACAGAGGACAACATCCTGATCTACAACCTGATCTCAGATGGCTCAAGAATCACCCACCTGAATTAGTCATTGGTGATCCTTTAGATAGAGTGAAAACAAGAAGAGCTGCTGCACAAGATGCCATGTTTGTCACATTTCTATCTCAAATAGAGCCTAAGCAAATTGAAGAAGCTCTCAATGATTCCTTCTGGATAGAAGCTATGCAAGAAGAGTTGAATCAATTTGAAAGGAATGAAGTCTGGTACTTAGTTCCTAGACCAAGTCATCAAAGAGTAATTGGCACTAAGTGGGTATTCAGAAATAAGATGAATGAAGATGGTGTTGTCACCAGAAACAAAGCAAGACTAGTGGCCAAAGGTTATTGTCAAGAAGAAGGAATTGACTTTGATGAGAAATTTTCACCAGTAGCAAGACTTGAAGCAATCAGACTGTTTCTTGCCTATGCTGCTTACAAGAACTTCACTGTCTATCAAATGGATGTGAAGTCTGCTTTTCTCAATGGAGAACTGCAAGAAGAAGTGTATGTTGAGCAACCTCCTGGATTTGAAGTCTATCAAGAAGAGGACAAAGTATATCGTCTGAAGAAAGCCCTCTATGGACTGAAACAGGCTCCAAGAGCATGGTATGATACCCTATCTGATTTTCTTTTAATTAAAGGTGATGGGGGCTATTTCGCACCCAACTTACTACTCGAATCGAACGAAGAAGATAAGATCGATTCGACCAATTCGAACAGATCGGGATCATCTTACAGACCCGGCCAAGTATAGCTCGCTTCGACAGAAGAATGTATTCCGGACCCAAGAAGGATATTTGGGCCGAGTCCTATTAGGACTATGTTTCCTTGTAACGCTAGGTTTAACATTATATAAATACCTAGTAAATCATTGTATGAGACAACTACGAAATTCCTGAACTCTAAGAATACAGGATTTGATACTGCTTACAACTGCACAATTCAATAATATTCAATATTATTACAGAGCTTTAATCCTTACATAGGTGTGTTCTTAGCCTTGTTTGGTGATTTTACTTCTTGTTCTTGAATATTGCTTTTTCTTGTAATCGATCCATCCGGAATAAAGTAACAGAGCCCTATATAATAAATATATTAGTATCGAAAACCCCCGATATCACACATTCACTGATATTCAATTAACCCGACGAAATCCGGTTAAATCAGTTGGCGCCCACCGAGGGGCTACGTTAATTATTCGATCGACACATGGCTCGCCCAAGGAAAAGCGCTCGCATTGGAGCGAGAAGTAATACAACCACTGGTCACAACACATCTGAAGATCCACAAGACAACAACGATAACAACATTCCCAACACCAATGAAAATATCCCAGATACCCGTTCCCGTCAGCAGGAACACCAAGGAGGTCTTGCCGGTACAATACAGGAAGAACCGGAACTACCCGAAATACCCGTTCCTTTCCCAGGCGCTCAGGAAAAACTGAGACAAATAGCAATGCTCTTCAAATCACTCTCTCCAGAAGAATTGCTAGTTTTAGACCAAATTCCTCGAAACGTTACGGCTCCCAAGACAACTCCCGCACCAGGAGTGCCAAGGCCAAACGAACAAACCTCTCAACAAGCAGACAGCCCAGCAAGTGAGCGACGCTCATTGCACAGCCCACAGCAGCGCAATTCTAAACCCTCCGATAACCATCCCAGGAGAAAATCAGGTCGAAGAAGGCCACAAGCAGATCAAAGCGGATCGAAGGAACGAACAATAATCCCAATCGAGGATGACATAGATGATGCTATCCCAGATCGACCACGAGCAACTCGATTCTCAGAAAGAGAAATCGAAAGAATAGTACAGGAACGACTGGAACAACGCCTACGATCTGTTCAAAACCCGTGGACCCGAACCGCGGAACTCCAGGAGAGCCTTGCAGCATGTTCTCCCTTCTGCAGAGAAATAAAGGAAGCGCAATCCATTGGACAGGTCCCGGGTAGACTACCCCGATATGACGGAACCACCGACCCGGATGATTATATTTTTAGTTTCACTAACATAATGAATTTATATGCCCACTCTGCCGAATTCACCGCCAAGTTAATGGTGACCACATTCGAGGGCCTAGCGTTGGATTGGTTCGCAAAACAACCTGCCAACTCCATATTCAGTTTCCGGGAATTATGCAATAAATTGACACAGCAGTTTGCCAGTCAGAAGAGGCAAAAACTCCCAATGAGCTACCTAGGAACCATACATCAACAAGAAGGAGAATCCCTAAGAAACTGGTTGGCCAGATTCAATGTAGAACTACTCAAAATCGATTCTCCAAATATCGATTACATAATTTCTATCCTCTTCGATCTCACTAAAAACAGGCAGTTCGGAAATGCCCTCAGTCGAAAACAACCAAGAACGTTCGCCGACATCATGAGCTTGGCGTCTAAGTATATGACCCAAGAAGAGATGAATTCCTTTAAGGATAAAAACAAAAATAAATTCACGGCTTCAGGCTCCAAGCGGCATGATAAGATTCCTGCCCAAAGACCCTTAGACTATGAGCGATCTTCCAGGAGAGGTAACGTTTTCCAACGATTGGAATTCAGCAAGGCCGATCAAGAAAGGCAACCTAATTACTACCAAAGAATAAGAAACCCTGAAAGAAGCAGGGTGAATCAAGTAGAACACCCAAGGTTAAATGCTCCAATGGAAGAAATATTGGAAGTCCTAGAAAGAAATAACTGGATTCCCGAGGCAAGGAAAATCGCTCAGCCCAGACCGGGGTCTAGAAACTATGATCAATACTGTAAGTACCACAGGGCACATGGGCATCTAACGGAAAATTGTTTTCACCTTAAGAGAGAAGTCGAAAAACTGATCGAGCAAGGAAAACTAGACGAATACATAGACCAAGATAATCGCAAAAGGGAAAGAAGTAGAAGCCCTCGGAACGGTAATCGAAGGAGAAGTTCTCGTCGAAGGTCGCCCGAACATCGACCTACTCAGGAGTTAAATCAGGACCAGATCAATGGGACTATCCATACAATATCCGGGGGACCCGCGGGTGGAGATAGTCGTAATGCACGACGAAGGACAGCCCGATCCATAATTCGAAATTCTAAATATCCAAAAGAAATATGGACTCTGGAAAACAGGCCGACAAATCACCAGCCGATCAGCTTCAACGAAGGCGAAGTACCTAAAAACATCATTTGGGACACAAAAGAAGATAACCCCGATTTTCCTATGGTAGTATCATTAGAGATAGCGAATTATAATGTAAGAAGAATCCTAATTGATAATGGAAGCTCGGCAAATATCATCTCCCGGGAGGTTTTAGCCCAAATGAACTTGGGACAAATAAACCTACAAAAAGTAGCTACACCGTTATTAGGCTTTGGAGGGTCCGAGATTATCCCCAGCGGAACAATATCTTTAAGTGTGTCACTTGGGAAGAAACCACTTAGGACAGTGAAGTTGATAAAATTCCTAGTAGTGGAAACACCCTTCGCTTATAACGCTATACTAGGGCGACCAGCCCTTAACCTTTTCCGAGCTGTAGTCTCTACCTATCATCAGAAGATAAAGTTTCCGACCGATATGGGCATCGGAGAAATAACGAACGACCACTGTATGGCGTGGAATTGCTACAGCACATCGTTAACTTTGAAAGAACACCCTAAGTTAATTACTCCGAGCAAGAGAAAGATCGAAGACGATCTCATTAGAAATGAGGTTGAAATTCCTATTACTGATCGGTTAGATAAAAAGGGGATAAAAAAGACAATAAATGGAGGATGTGTAACGATTTCACCGACCTTAACAAGTTGTGTCCACGAGACCCTTACCCCCTCCCAAGGATTGACTTATTGGTCGACTCGACCGCTGGCTTCGCGATATTCAGCATGATGGACGCCTTCCAAGGGTTTTATCAAATATACATGGACGAGCGGGATCAAGAGAAGACCGCGTTCATAACCGAACAGGGAGTATACTATTTTATTGTAATGCCATTCGAATTGAGGAATGCCGGCGCTACTTACCAAAGGTTAGTGAACTTAATGTTCAGGGAATTAATCGGAGAAATAATGGAAGTCTATGTAGACGACATGTTAGTCAAAAGTATGAATGAAGCAGATCACATAAAACATCTAGATCGATGTTTCCAAATCTTAAGAAAATACCGTATGAAGTTGAACCCTGCAAAATGCACCTTCGGTGTTAAGTCAGGAAAATTTTTAGGATACTTGGTACATCAGCGAGGTATAGAGGCCAACCCGGAAAAAATTCGAGCCATAACTGAAATGAAACCTCCCAAGACCATCTCTCAAGTACAAAGCTTAGTTGGGAAAATCGTAGCATTAAATAGATTCATATCAAAATCTGCGGACAGAAGCTTGCCCTTTTTCCAAACACTTCGAAAAGCGAAAAAATTCGCTTGGACCGAAGAATGTGAACGAGCCTTCGAACAACTCAAAGAATATTTGACAACGCCCCCGATGTTAGCTAAACCGACGGAAGGGGAACCGTTATACATCTACATCTCCATCTCTGATACGGCCATTAGTTCAGTGCTAATTAAGATAGAGGGCTCCGAGCATAAGCCCGTCTATTATCTTAGCAAATTATTACAAGGGGCGGAGAAGAATTACTTGGAAATAGAAAAATTCACGCTGGCCTTAGTAGTGGCCGCACGAAAACTCCGACCCTACTTCTTAACTTACAAAATCATCGTTTTGACGAATCAGCCGCTAAGGCAAGTTCTAGCAAAACCAGAAGCCTCCGGAAGATTGATCAAATGGGCCATCTCAGCCAGTTCGATGTAGACTACAAACCAAGGATTGCCATCAAGGCCCAAGTGTTAGCCGATTTTATATTAGAAACACCAACACAGATTACTGAATCATCGAGCAGCCTCAACGACGATGTCTTGATTATAGAAGATCAAACTTGGTTAATGCATGTCGATGGTGCTTCATGCCGAGAAGGGGGAGGCGCCGGAATCAACTTCACCGGACCAAATAAGGAAGATTTGAATTATGCGATAACATTGGACTTCGTTGTAACAAACAACGAAGCTGAATATGAAGCGTTAATCGCAGGAATGGAAATGGCGATCAAAGCTAACATTAAAAGGCTTAAAGTGTTAACCGACTCAGAGTTAGTACAAAGACAAATAAGAGGCCTATACGAAGCTAAGGAATTCAATATGGTAAAATACCTCGCCAAAGTAAAAACATTAGCCGAGAAGTTTGAAAATTTCGACATACAGAACATCCCACGTTCGGAAAACAGATGGGCCGATCAACTGTCTAAATTCACAGGAGCCCACGACGAAAAAACCGAACGGGTGATCAATTGGTTGATATCTTCTACACCGGCAGTCGATATCGATGAAACACCGGTAGTCGATATAATGGAAATAGATGAAGTCGAAGAAAATTGGATGACCCCAATGATAGATTATCTTCGTGAAGGAAAACTACCATCTGATCAGAATGCAGCTCGGAAAGTAAAATATCGAGCCCCAAAATATACGCTTGTAGAAGGAAAACTCTACCGAAGGTCGGTATCAGGAATTCTCCTGAAATGCATCCCTGAGTCACAAACCGCCGATATACTGCGAGAAATACATGAAGGAGACGCAGGAAATCACAGCGGATCAAGGGCATTGGCCTTAAAATGTCTCAGGACTGGTTACTATTGGCCTACCATCAATAAAGATGCCACTCTATATGTCCAAGAATGTCATCACTGCCAGATCCATGCTAACATATGTCATCAACCAGCAGAAAACATGCATCCAATTCCAGTATGTTGGCCCTTCGATCAATGGGGAATGGACATTGTGGGGCCTTTTCCAGCGGCCAGATCCAAAAAAGCTTACGTCCTGGTCGCTGTAGAATATTTCAGCAAATGGATAGAATGCATTGCACTCGCACGAATAACTCAATTCCAAGTGATCAACTTCCTATGGAAGTTCATAGTTTGCCGATTTGGCATCCCAAGGATCCTAATTTCAGATAATGGAACCCAATTCGCGGGAAAACAAGTAATAGAATGGTGTTCGAAACTGGGAATTCAACAAAATTTCACTTCGGTCGGACATCCAAGAGCGAACGGACAGACCGAAGTAGCAAACCGAGAAATAATAAAATCTTTAGAAAAAAGATTAGGATCAGCCAAAGGAAAATGGCTTGATGAACTTCCTGGAGTACTTTGGGCTAATCGAACCACGGTAAGGAACTCAACTGGGGAAACCCCATTTAGCTTGGTATATGGGTCGGAGGCTGTTATTCCTGTTGAAACCTTAATTCCAACGCCAAGAATAGAAATGTTCGATGACCAAGAAAATGAAAAGGTCAGAGAAAATGACATCGATTTAACTGAAGCTTTAAGAGATAAAGCTGCCGTACGCCTACAAGCCACTAAGGCAAATATGGAGAAAGCATACAACCAAAAGGTACGCATCCGAACTTTCAAAGAAGGAGACTTGGTCTTGAAAAAGGCAGAAGTATCCAAGCATGTGGGAAAGTTACAACAAAATTGGGATGGACCTTACGTCGTTATTGGCGTAGGAAAGAAAGGTTCATACAAAATTGCACACTTGGATGGAACAGCCTTACCAAGAACCTGGAATGCGGTCAACCTTAGGAAATACTATGGTAAATAAATTTTAGCAGATTATACTGCATTATTTTATGTTACTTCATCAAGTTTTAATATTTGTAACAAAGGCCTTAGCCTACAGTTCAATTAGTAAAGATTTTAGCATTTTATATACATCAATTATTTCGATTAACACTCTTTGGAATTACACTATCATATTGATGAAAATGAAAACGAAAAGAGTCGAGTAAACATCGATCCGCTCGATAAAAACTCCTCGATATATTTTCAACAATCAAAAAGACTTTTTGGGTTAAAAACCTAAGTCTAATTAAAAAAAAGAGTAGAGTAAACATCGATCCGCTCGATAAAAACTCCTCGATATATTCAAAAGCGAGTTGAGTATACATTGATCCGCTCAATACAAACTCCTCGCCCATATTTCAACAATCAAAAAGACTTTTTGGGTTAAAAACCTAAGTCTAATTAAAAAAAAGAGTAGAGTAAACATCGATCCGCTCGATAAAAACTCCTCGATATATTCAAAAGCGAGTTGAGTATACATTGATCCGCTCAATACAAACTCCTCGCCCATATTTCAACAATCAAAAAGACTTTTTGGGTTAAAAACCTAAGTCTAATTAAAAAAAGAGTAGAGTAAACATCGATCCGCTCGATAAAAACTCCTCGATATATTCAAAAGCGAGTTGAGTATACATTGATCCGCTCAATACAAACTCCTCGCCCATATTTCAACAATCAAAAAGACTTTTTGGGTTAAAAACCTAAGTCTAATTAAAAAAAGAGTAGAGTAAACATCGATCCGCTCGATAAAAACTCCTCGATATATTCAAAAGCGAGTTGAGTATACATTGATCCGCTCAATACAAATTCCTCGCCCATATTTCAACGATCAAAATAGAATTTTTGGGTTAAAAACCTAAGTCTAACAAAAAAAGAGTCGAGTAAACATCGATCCGCTCGATAAAAACTCCTCGATATATCTTAAACGATCAAAAAAGACTTTTTTGGGTTAAAAACCTAAGTCTAACACAAAAAGAGTCGAGTAAACATCGATCCGCTCGATAAAAACTCCTCGATATATCTTCAACGATCAAAAAAGACTTTTTGGGTTGAAAACCTAAGTCTAATTAAAAAAAAGAGTAGAGTAAACATCGATCCGCCCGATAAAAACTCCTCGATATATTCAAAAGCGAGTTGAGTATACATTGATCCGCTCAATACAAATTCCTCGCCCATATTTCAACGATCAAAAAAGAATTTTTGAGTTAAAAACCTAAGTCTAACAAAAAAAGAGTCGAGTAAACATCGATCCGCTCGATAAAAACTCCTCGATATATCTTAAACGATCAAAAAAGACTTTTTTGGGTTAAAAACCTAAGTCTAACACAAAAAGAGTCGAGTAAACATCGATCCGCTCGATAAAAACTCCTCGATATATCTTCAACGATCAAAAAAGACTTTTTGGGTTAAAAACCTAAGTCTAATAAAAAAAGAGTAGAGTAAACATCGATCCGCTCGATAAAAAACTCCTCGATATATCTTAAACGATCAAAAAAGACTTTTTTGGGTTAAAAACCTAAGTCTAATAAAAAACGAGTCGAGTATACATTGATCCGCTCAATAAACACTCCTCGCACTATTCTCAATGATAAAAGACTTTTGGTACGAAAAACCTAAGTCTAAAATATAGGCAGTCGAGTATACATTGATCCGCTCAATAAACACTCCTCGATCTTGATCTACTAACCCGTCTAAGTCATGAATACGAGTTAAGTACGAATCCATCTACTCGGAAATTACTTCTCGTGAATACAAATTATGACAGAATCAAACGACGAAGAAGAAGTAAGAAATGAAAATAATATTTTATTCATCAAATCAATTACATACAAAAATCCTACGTTACAAAGGACTACACGCTGCTAAAAGATCGTTACAATGATCTAGTTAAATTGATCCTATGGGATCGACTATCTTCACGACAATGTCCACGGAAACACCAATCTTCTCCCTAGTACCTCGTCGATCATAATAAACCACCTAAGAAGCATGCTGCTCAGGATGGTTGACTTCTTTAGTTCGGTGGCCAGGCTCTGAAGATCAAATGTTCTTCCAGATGAAATGAACATTACCAGCCAGATAACTAGCAGTGCTCACTCATCCGTAAGAAGATACTGCTTTTACTTTATCTATAAAACATTTTACTCTAGAGCAGCATCTCTTCGGGACCGTCGTGAAACGGTAAGTTTACCAGCCACCACGGCGGTCTATCACTCCGGAAGTCACATCCAAGAGCGAGGGTGACTGGCAAGTATGAACCCCCCATGTGCAAACGGAAACCACGGACCTCTAATTGATGAAGACTAAAGCGGAGGCCTCATGGGACCCGTTAGTACAAGGAAGGGCTGACATGGGACCCGTCAGTACAAGGTAGATGAACACCAAGTTATTACAGAGTGAATCATGATAATGTGACTTTTTGAATATTATGGGATCTGAAGGCAGAATGAAATCCAAAGAAGTTGAGATCTCCATTCTCTTTGGGAAATTGCAAAGGGAAAATGCAAACCACCACCCTATTTATAGGGATAGACTCAAACAATCCAACGGCTGAAAAAGCATTTGATCAACGGACACAGATGCGACCCCTTGACTCCCCGCAGTAAATGCAAGTAAGTTGGAACGGCACAATCTAATCGCCCCAACTAGTCGATAACAAAAGAGGCAATAGATCGATATGATCATATCTAAAAAAGCTTTGGATTAGACATTCCAGCACAATCATACTTCATGATCGATGGTTTAGAGACCTAGAATCCATAAACAAAGTCATACAAGCTTTAAAATCGCAGCAAAAAGGACAGTTGCTCGATAAGAGATAAAAGACCAAACTCTTCACCATACGAGGCACGTCACTGCCTCATACATCGTATGGATGACCATTGACTAAGCCATACAGGAACTCCTCTCGAATCCAAGATATCTGATACAGAAATCAGGAGAATAGTCCTCCTTATTCAAAACAGCAAGGACGTAACTGCCTAACATACCAAAGAATTGCTTAAGGAGGTCTGAATAGCTCAGATCTGACTAAGACTTCTACACTTTCCAATTCCTCCCATATCAAAGATATGCTATAAAAGAAACATCGCTTGAAGAACAAGTACTTCCAAGTTGATAATGAGAAACATAAAGATTCGGAGGATACTGAAAGGGTTATTTTCTCTTAGTCTTAAAAAATGAGAAAAGAAGAGTTCAACAAAAGGTATAAAAAGCCTCCTTATATAAAAGTTTGTGTCACAAAAGGACAATTTTACAACGGCATGGATCGAACATCGACCAAAATGTAGAACGTTCCCTAAATCAGATCGATCCGAATAAGCCTACTATCTGCATGATTGTGCGCAAACATGATTTTGAATATAACCCAAGGAACTATACTGGGTTGATCGACAAAGATTGGATTTGCAAAACAAACATCGAGATCAAAGCTACCTTATTCTGCATTCTTGGCAAAGATCAATTTCAGATAAGTATGCTAAACAATACTGATTATTTTACGATGATTATATTTATGCATAAAGGCAAATTGTGCATAACAAAGAGAAGAAAATAGATATAGGCAAGAATCTGCCTGAAGGTTAATATTTCTAATTTAGTACTTCTCCCATTACAAAAAATTTTCAGCCCAAACAAGTGCACAAAAGTTGGGCGATAAAAAAAAAAAAAAAAAAAGACAGTCCAAGGCCTGCCAGGACGAACAAAGATCACTGGGAAGGACGGTCAGTAGGCCGACTACTAGAAACAGTCCTCCGAGGAGTCAAATTACCAGCAAACGCCATCAGCTCCTCTTGACGCTTCAGATAACCAGCGTCATACCCTTCCTCATAGGACCGCCGTTGAGACTCCTCTGCAAGGGCAGCAGCCTGTATTAAATCATTTTTCTCTTTTTCAAGAACAACTTTATCAGCCTCCAGTTTTTGGAGATCATCTCTGGCAATCTGAAGCTCCAGCGTCAGCCCTGCAGCTTTAGCTTTTTCCGACTCTAACTGACGTTGATAAGCACGCTTACTCGTCCACAGTTCATCATTTTGCACACCCAGCTGGAGTGCAAAATACTTGCCCTAAAAAAAAAAAAAAAAAAAAGCAGAAAAAGTAAGAGAAACCGACACACAACAAGGCATTCAAAAACAAAAAACAGGAAAAATATTCAGAATATGTTTACCTGCTCACATATCTTCACCAGAGATTGAACAAGGCGAACGTTGGAGGTACCTTCGAGCTTCCTCAACTCGCCGGGCAAAATTGTGCTCATACCCAGATCCCAAGATAAAGCATCAGGCTCAACTGAGCCAGGCAATTCACTATTGGAAGGGACACCATCAGAACGAGATGTCTCTGACAACATAATATCTTTAACTTGCTCGAAGATACATCGATCATCTAATAGACGAGGAGATTCTCTCCCATCGGGACTAACAGAGGTCTCCTTGCCCGAAGCAGAAATAACCGTTCGACGACCAGACCTGGAACCGGTCCCACCTCCGGAAGGTCCTCCTGATTCAAAGGATGTAGTCATTACAGTGGTATCATGAAACAAAAATTCAGGACAATCCTGCACAATAGATTGTGTCGTAGAAGGATTGACAAAAAAGCTATCACCAGCTTGCCCTCCGCTTACAGTGGGAGCAGTAGAAGCAGACAAAGGAAGGGAAATAGCAAAATCCCCTCCGTGGAAAACGTTCTCAAAAGAAGAAGTGTTGGAACTAACAGCTATATTATAAGCCGGTTCTTCGTTGGACATATCCCCAAAAGGTAATCGACCAGGGGAAGGCATGTTTCCTTCATGAGTGGAAGTAGAAAAGATTGGTTCTGAAAACGACGAGTTTACCACGGAAAGAGGTTCAGAGACAATACAACGAGTATCGATCTCCGACCTAATTGTTGGGGACGAACGAGGAGGCTCTATCGACGGCCCATCTCTTCGAGATTTTTTAGATCTATTATCTCTAGCGCCCTCACGAGAAGGTCGTTTCGAAGTATTACCAAAAAGGTTACTCATGATCGGACTATAGAAAAATACAAATTAATATCGAGAAAGTTTATCGACTAGCTAAAGAAAGAGTATTCTGTTAAGAGAGGAGTATAGCAGTAAAAAAACAAGTCCAATTTTTACCTTTCGTATTTATACTACACGAAAGGACGCAACAGACCTAAAGAAAGGGCGCGAAACAGGAAAACTGACCTTGGAGCAAACGCTGGAATTCGGAAAGACACACACATAATGATTACGGCAAATTAAATGACTTATCTGAATTATTACGGCAAAAGTGAAAAGACACGACTGTCAGAATACGAAGCGTTTAACGTACAAAATAAGCTAAAGTTACAGTTAAATCTACGAGGAAATAATTACAAAGATTATTTCAAAAATGAATCACTATTTCAAGAAGCCTGATCGCTATCCGGAATCTTCTGTTCGCTACCGACGTCCTCAGTCATGCATACGTCGTTTTCTTCTTCTTCTTCATCCTCTGGATCGATAAAAGTGTCATCGAGCTCATCATTAACATCAGAAGGAGGAATCGGCAATGGATTCCCAAATTCTTCGACAAGATGAGCCAGTGGAAAACCTTGATATTCAACATCTGGAACCTCGGAAGAAGAATAAAGTTTACCATAGCGATTCAACCGAATATGCGCCGCCTTAAAATACTCCTTTCGACGGTCATCGATCATCTCTAAGGCGACCAGCTGATGAATCGCCTTCTTAAAAGTATTCTCAAGAAGAGGACCGACCATCCGATACACCAACGCCGTATGAACAGGAGAATTAAGGAACTCGCGAACGACTCTCTCGTCAGGATTCCTACCGTATCGATCCCTAAGTCCACTAAGTGGGACATCCTTTTCATACTCCTCTAAAGAAGTTTCAAGGTTTAATACTTGAGATTCAAGCTCACTAATTCGAGTCGTGCTCTGTAACTGCAATTCTTCTAACTTTCTAGCCATTTGATTGGCCTGCTCTTGAGCACGAGAAATCTCCATCACCCTGTCTATCATTTCTTGATCTTCAATCCCGGTAGCACGAGTCTCTACGACGGGAACGGAAGAAGATGTTGAGGGACCAACCTCTGAACCGGAGGATTTATGGAGTAAAGCTTTATGCTTCTCTTCCAGAAACTCGCACTGTTGTTTCCAAAGTGCATTTTCATAGGCGTATGATGCAAGACAAGTTTTGGTCTGAAGAACAAAGAGAGCAAGAAAAAGAGATGGATTAATAAATTAAGGAAGACCTTTAAGATTATCTATTAATATGATTAAAGTAAAAAGATGTCACCTTCTCGGCATAAAGAGAAGCTCGCTGGAATTTCTCCAGAGGATCCTTATGAAGAAGCTTATTGAGATCACGAGTGAAAACACCAGACAAAAGAACGCGGGTTGCCTTATCGACTGCGTTCTCACTATCATCATGAATAAGAGAATCCTTCTCGGAGTAACCAGGGCCCTCCTTCCCTCTAAATGATCCTCGATCATTTCGACCAGAGTAGGTTTTGGATGTTTATCTCCGAGTAAAGAAAGGTCGTCACCAGAACGTCCATAGTAACTCCTCTTTCTATCAACTGGATTATTAGTAGGATAAGGCATCGATCAGCTACGACATCCTCGAATACCCAAAGATGTTCTAAGGTGAAGAGGAGGATAACCAGATCCCGTGCCCTGACGAATGGGGGACTCACGAGAAGAATCTGGAGATTCCCCTCTATTATCCTCGGACTCATGGCCCAACTCCAGTTTCCTTTTTCGTGAAGCTCTCTGCTCGATGGGGTTGTTCTCTACGGATTTTGAAGATTTCGACAGTACCATTTTTCCCTTCAAAGAATGTCGAGAGTTTTCTACCATATGAGCTAAAAAAAAAAAAAGAAACAAAGTAAAAGTTAGTTTCTCCATATAAGAGGTATAGTTACAGCAATAAGATAAAATAAAGTACTAACCAAGGGATTCAGAAGATGAACTGATGGGAAAGTTATGAACACTTATCCCCGCCTTACGAAGGAAAGCTTCCCCGATCAAAAGAGCGCTTTGATATTTGTTTGCGCGCATTTCGGGGATTTCAGTGATAAACTGTACGTCGTCAGGGATAAGTTCTCCAGTCGGAGAGCGACCTCCAGGAATCCAACTGGAACCATAATCCCATGAAAAGGGCATGGTCGAACCATCCGCCAAGCAAAAATTAGATGGAGGACGAACGAAGAAGAAATGAGATTTCCATGAAGGATTACTAGAAACAGGGGCATCAAAGATTGCTCGACTAGGCCGCTGACTAGCAAAGACATATCCACGATTTGAAGAACTAGAAATGTTAAAGCGGAAAAGTTGTGTAAAATTACGAAAGGAGGGTTTAAACCCCTTCGCAATCATCAAAACGGAAAAACAAACCACAAAAGCAACGGAATTTGGAACCAGCTGTGTCAAGCACACACTGAAAGTTTTCAAAACTTCCAGGAAGAGGGGAGACAAAGGAAGACGCAGTCCGCTATTGAAGTGAGCCGTATAAAAGGCTCGACATCCCTCCGGAGGAGATGTGACTCTATCAGTAGAGGAAGGAAGAATTATCTCAGAACCTTCAGGAAAATATTTGGTATAATTATTCACAACATCCGGGAATGTTTCCGCCGTATATGCGCAAGCTACGTCCTCAATTGGTTCAGAAATCTGAGGAACAGTACCTTTGCCCTTTTTGGCTCGGGCAGCCACGTCGGCATCAGAAAGGATTCGTACTTTGAAGGTATCTTCTATGGGGACAACGAAGTCAGATACTGTAGTTTGTTCGCTCAAAGGATTAGAATGCAACTCCTCATCGTTATCGGGAGCGATGATCTCTCTAGAAGAAGAAGAAGATTTTCTTACAAAAGCCATATATTCTGGTTCCCCGAAGATGAAGATCGACAAAAGAGAGAATTTTATGAGATGAACGACCAGGCAGGAAAAAGAGTACAAGATATAAGAAAGTATAAAAGAGAAATGGTGAACTCGAAAGTCACCTATTTATAACAAAATGAGAAAAGACGTTTCAAACTTATTGCAGCTAGTCATATTCCCGCCAAAAACGGAAGGATACGAAGAGCCTCCCGAATGGACGCGTGGCGATCCGTAATTTGACAGAGAAAACGACTCTCTATGATATGTAGCACTCTTTTCCTTATTTAAGATTTTTTCCCACAGGGTTTTTTCTTAAGTAAGGTTTTTAACGAGGCTCCATTCATAGAAAAGAAACAGTCGTAAAGATTAATCTACTTCTACGAGCTTCTATTGTCTATACGCTCGAAGAAGTGAGGGAGTACTGATGGGGGCTATTTCGCACCCAACTTACTACTCGAATCGAACGAAGAAGATAAGATCGATTCGACCAATTCGAACAGATCGGGATCATCTTACAGACCCGGCCAAGTATAGCTCGCTTCGACAGAAGAATGTATTCCGGACCCAAGAAGGATATTTGGGCCGAGTCCTATTAGGACTATGTTTCCTTGTAACGCTAGGTTTAACATTATATAAATACCTAGTAAATCATTGTATGAGACAACTACGAAATTCCTGAACTCTAAGAATACAGGATTTGATACTGCTTACAACAGCACAATTCAATAATATTCAATATTATTACAGAGCTTTAATCCTTACATAGGTGTGTTCTTAGCCTTGTTTGGTGATTTTACTTCTTGTTCTTGAATATTGCTTTTTCTTGTAATCGATCCATCCGGAATAAAGTAACAGAGCCCTATATAATAAATATATTAGTATCGAAAACCCCCGATATCACACATTCACTGATATTCAATTAACCCGACGAAATCCGGTTAAATCAAAAGGATTTCGAAAAGTTAAGGTAGATAAAACCTTGTTCACAATTGAATGGGAAAATCATATATTACTTGTGCAAATATATGTGGACGATATTATTTTTGGTTCAACAAATCAACAGATGTGTGATAAGTTCTCCAAGCTGATGCAGAATAAGTTTGAAATTAGCATGATGGGTGAACTTAATTATTTTCTTGGATTGCAAGTTAGACAGTTGCCTGATGGAATATTCATCAGCCAAGCAAAATACACAAGAGATCTGTTCAAGAAGTTTGGTATGGAAACTAGCTCTACTGCTACAATTCCTATGTCTACAAGTCTTCGGTTGGATAAAGATGAAGATGGCAAATCAGTGGACATAACCAAATATAGAGGCATTATTGGTTCATTATTGTATCTAACAGCAAGCAGACCTGACATAATGTACTCAGTTGGAGTCTGTGCAAGATTTCAATCAAACCCCAAAGAATCTCATCTCTTAGCTGCCAAGAGGATATTGAAATATGTTAAAGGCACTCAAGAATTGGGATTATGGTATCCTAGAGAATCTGGATTTGAGCTTATTGGTTATTCAGACTCAGACCTTGCTGGCTGCAAGATTGACAGAAAGAGCACAACAGGTGCCTGTCAGTTCTTAGGTAGTCGTCTGATCTCATGGATGAGTAAGAAACAGACCTCAGTTTCTATATCTACTGCTGAAGCTGAATATATAGCTGCTGGAGCTTGCTGCGCACAGATACTTTGGTTGAAACATCAACTAGAAGACTACAACATCAAGATCAGTGGAATTCCAATCTACTGTGATAATACAAGTGCAATTTCACTTACTCAGAACACTACAAGTCATTCAAGGACTAAACATATTGAGATCAAACATCATTTCATTAGAGATCATGTGGAAAAAGGCAATGTTGTGATTGAGTATGTTCATACTGATAATCAGATTGCTGATATCTTCACTAAACCTCTAAGTGAAGCAAGGTTCTCAACTCTAAGAGCTGAGTTAGGACTACTTAATTTGGATGCATAAGCTGAGGGGGAACTCATAAGAAGACTGAAGTTCAACAGCTTAGTCATTCACTATTTTATTCAAGGATTAACCTTCAACAGACTAGATAACTTATGAATTCTTAAAGTCAGGGGGGAACGTGTAAGACTAGCGGTACTTCTGTTCTGAAAGATGAAATCTGTTAATGACAGTTAGTTGAAGTTAAGTTATCATGAAGATGTATTCTTAATTCTTGAAGATTGAAGATTATTTTATCTTGCTGGATTGACAAACAGCAGAGGAAGATTACTAGCTATTGGCATTCTCTAGTAATATCAGATAACAGATCACTCGTCTGTCAGATAAGTTTAACTCTACTCATCTGATACCTTATATAAGCATGGTCATAAAACGTATTATTAGAAACGCGCTTTTATAAGTAACAGATTAGTGTCGATAGAGTTTCCCGCCCATCTGACATTAAAATAATAAAATTGAAATCCGCTTTTCCTATCCACACGATTAAAAACTGTCAGATTAGATCAACGGTTCTGATAAATCACGAAAACCTAACCAAAAGAAAACCTATAAAATCCGATCTGAAACAGTATAGTCATCTTACGCACCTAAATATTATCAAACTCTCTAACTCTCAACCCTTCTGTTGCGAAAGTTAACTGCTTTTTTGTAGATTTATACTCTCTAAAATTCAGAAATGGAGAAGATTATCGAAGGAAGATACTTTAACTACAGCAAATTCCATTTCTCTGGCACTGATCTGATGCGCTCGTTAATGGAACTATACCATCTTCATTCATCTTATTTCTGAAAACCCATTTAGTGCCAATTACCCTTTGATGACTTGGTCTAGGAACTAAGTACCAGACTTCATTCCTTTCAAATTGATTCAGCTCTTCTTGCATAGCTTCTATCCAGAAGGAATCATTTAGAGCTTCTTCAATTTGCTTAGGCTCTATTTGAGATAGAAAGGTGACAAACATAGCATCTTGTGCAGCAGCTCTTCTTGTTTTCACTCTATCTAATGGATCACCAATCACTAACTCTGGTGGGTGATTTCTGAGCCATCTAAGATCAGGTTGCAGGTCTGAATGTTGTCCTCTGTTTTGATCTTGCAACACTACTGTTGGAGTTTCAGTAGTAGTCTGTTGAACATTTGCAGTCTGTCGAACAGTCTCTGGTCTGTCAGCTGTTTGCAACTCGTCTGTTAGACAATCAGCACTGTGATTTTGAACAGCACTTGAGTTCTCAGCTGAGTTTAGATTGGGTAGTATGATGGGAACATATTCTTTATTTCTTCCACTGTCTAACTTCTGTAAATCAGTAGACAGATCTTGATTAACACTTTGATTCTTTTCAGAAGATTGACTTGGTTCATCAAATACTACATGGATAGATTCTTCTGTTAGTAATGTTCTTTTATTGAAAACTCTATAGGCCTTACTAACAGTTGAGTATCCTACAAAGACAGCTTCATCAGCCTTTTCTGCAAATGCAGTAAGGTGATTTTTCCAATTATTCAGTACAAAACATTTACAACCAAAAATCTTAAAGTAATGAATGTTTGGTTTTCTGTTGTTCCAAACTTCATATGGAGTTTTGTTCTGATTTTTGTTGATCATGCATCTGTTCTGAGTAAAGCATGTTGTATTTGTTGCTTCTGCCCAAAATCTTTGTGGCAGCTTGGCTTCAGCTATCATGGTCCTGACAGCTTCTTTTAGTGTTCTGTTTCTCCTTTCAGCAACACCATTCTGTTGAGGGGTTCTAGCAGCTGAATACTCATGATGTATTCCTTTGATATTACAATACTCTTCAACAGTAGAGTTTGTAAACTTTGTCCCTCTATCTGATCTGATCTTCAATATCTTGGTACTCTTTTCATTTTGAATCAGTTCCATCAGATTGGTAAGATGTTCCTTGGTTTCACTTTTCTTCTTCATGAAAATCATCCAAGTATATCTTGAATAGTCATCCACAACAGCTAGGCAGTATTTCTTTCCACCATTGCTGACTGGATCAATGGGTCCAAATAAGTCCATATGTAGTAGCTCCAATATTCTTTCAGAAGATTGATGCTTCTTGCTTTTGAAAGATGACTTGATTTGTTTACCCTTCTGACATGCGTCACAGAGCTTGTCTTTGCTCATGACTGTTTTTGGAATCCCTTCTACCAGATCATTCTTGATTAATCTGTTGATGGTCTTGAAGTTTAAGTGATTCATTCTCTTGTGCCATAGCCAACTAACTTCACTTGGTGCAGATGCTACCAAACAAATACTTGAATTCTTGTCAACAGAATCCCAGTCGACTATGTAGACATTCCCTTGTCGTCTTCCAGATAAAATTACCTTCTTTGTACCAATCTGTTCAACGTAGCACTTATCTGTTGAGAAGATGACTGAATATCCTTTGTCACAAAATTGACTTATGCTTAGCAGATTATATTTGAGGCCTTTGACATATGAGACGTCAGATATCTCTATGTTTCCCTTAATTAATCTTCCTTTAGCTTTAATCTTGCCTTCTTTGCTGTCTCCAAATGTAACACTTGGACCATCCACAGCAACTGCATCAGTCAACTCATGTATGTTTCCACACATGTGCCTTGAACATCCACTGTCCAAGTACCAAATCTTCTCTACTTTACCCCTACTCCTAATCCTAACTTCAAAACAAAAATAAAATTGTTTTAGGTACCCTTATTGAGAGGGTCCTGAAGGATTAGTTTCACCTTTGACAACCCAAGATGTTGAAGTCTTAGGCTTCTTAGGTTTCTGAGTTTTGGCAGGAGCATGAACAATTTTATTTTCATCATAGTTATCAGAATAGTCATGTTGATGATCAGTATGATAAGAATAGTGTTCATAAGCAGGGTAAGGTGCATGATAAGCAGGATATGCATGCATTAGATGAGCAGGATAAGGTGCATAGTAACTAGGAAATTGAGGTGCATGATACATAGGATGATATACAGCAGGTTGCACATAATATGACTCATTTCCATACCAAGCATTTTGATTTTTCTTATTTTTATGCTTCTTTGGCTTACTAGTAGCTTGCTCATTGACATATGACTTAGTTTTCTCACTAGTCTGATTAGTTTTATCCTTATCAGAAGACTTCCTAGGACTCTTCTGTTTGGGTTTACTAGTCTGTTTTCCTACACTAGGCTCTTTGCTCTTTTTAGCCTTAGGAGATTTCTTCTCCTTTACCACTTTCTCAGATGAGGTAGATTTAGAAGTTTGAACATACAGGATGACCTTACTATTGTCAGCAGAAATGAATTTTTCAGTATGATTCAATTCTAGTTTATCCTTTTCTAAAGGTGTCTCCTGTTTACTAGATGTATGCATGGATGCAACAGTTGACTTATCATGAGACTCAATAATTTTCTCAAGTTCCATGATTTTTCCTTTATAGACCTCACATTCAGCTTTCAGAGATTCATGCTCTTGCTCAAGCTGTTTATACTCAGCTGATTCTTTAGGCTTTTCAGCTTTAAGTTTCAGTGAGTTATTTTGCTCTTTTAGCAAGTTCATCTCTTCCTTAAGCTTAACAAATTCTCCAGCAATAGTAGTATTATTCAACATCATTTGCTCTAGAGAATTAAATAGTTCATTATCTTGAGGAGTTACCTCATCCTCTGAGTCATCAGATTCCTTAGCCATCAGGCAGAGGAGAGCAGGTTTCTCTTCATCAGAAGATTCTTCATCAGACGTGTCTGAATCTGAATCAGATGAATAGACAGCAGCAAGCTTTTCTGCTTCAGCTACCATTGCTTTCCCTTTTTGATGCTTTCTTTCCTTTCTGATTCTCTTCTCTTCCTCAGTGTATTTCTCTGCTTTTGGATATGGACAGTCTCTGATGAAATGTCCCAATTTCCTGCAGTTATAACACATTAGTTTTGCTTTATAATCATCTTTTTCTTGAGAAGAAGAGTTAGGTTTAGAAGTAGAAGCAGCATGATTGTATTTGTTTTTCATCTTTCTCTTGTAGAACTTCTTGAAGTTGTTCATCAATAATGCTACATCTCCAGCAGTGTACTCCTTCTTGTTGAGTAGTGATGCTTCATCAGATGAGTCCACATCTTGGCTGCTATGTGCTGGTCTCCTGGTGTTTTCAGCAGCAACTAAGGCAGCTGTGGGTCCTGAAGTTGAGGTTTCTTCAATACCCATCCTAGGCAGTTTATACTCGAATGCCTTGAGTACAGAAAACAGCTCAGTAAGAGAGATTTTTACCAAATCTCTTGATTCTTCCATTGCTGTCACCTTCATGTTGAACTTAGGAGGTAAGGCCTTCAGTACTCTGATGGTTATCTCCTTGTCTGTGAAGGTTTTTCCAAGCTTCAATACTTCATTTAATATTCTTGTAAATCTTGTATCCATCTGATCAATGGTTTCAGAGGATTTCATCTAGAAGTTATCCAGCTTTTCTAGAGCAACACTCAGCTGATGCTCTTTTATGGCGTCGTTCCCTTCGCTCATATCTCTGACTTTGTCCCACATCTCTTTTGCAGTTTTACAATGTTTGACCTTGTCAAACCGATCATTGTCCAGGGCTTTAGTCATGATGAATCTCCCAACTTTGTCTAGATTGTAAAGCTTTATTTCTTCTGGAGTCATCTCATGAAGATCTTTTTCCACAACCGTATCAACCTCATTGATTTTTATGGTCTTTGTGAATCTGAATGGACCTTTAATGATACATGTGTACATGTTATCATTATAAGCAGCTAGGAAAATCTCCATTCTGATTTTCCAGTCCTAAAAGGACATACCAGCAATGTGGGGAACATGGCTGATACAATCCATTTTTCAAATAGTTTAGATTTTTCAAAAAGATGCTCTTTTGAAAAAGTTTTGAAAACCTTTGAAAAACACTTGGATCAAGCTCGTTGATCAGGCAGCTGATTCAAATGAACCACCTGCTCTGATACCACTTGTTGGTCCCAAGTGGTCAGATGAGGTCTAGAGGGGGGGGGGGTGAATAGACCTCTGAAAATTTTTGAACTTAAAAACTTTTCAGTCTTCTGTCAGCAGACTAAGCTGATGAAGAACAGTAAGCAGACTGAGCTGATCGTGAACAAATCTTGAACAGCAGACTGACCACTCTTCTTACAAATACTTAGCTGTTTTTCAGCAAAACAGTTTTCCAAAGAGTATACTTGCAGCGGATTGTTTGAAAATGTTTTTCACAAGTAAACTAAGTTCTTAAAAGATTTTATCCCCAGTTTTGAAACTCCTTATAAAATCTTTTTGGAATTCAAAGTGTGTAAATATGCAATCTTTAAAGTATGCAAGAAAACTTAAATGCAAGGTAACACAAAGAATTTTTATAGTGGTTATATGGATAAAAATCCTTTAGTCCACTCTTCCAGATCACTTAGATTCTGGGTTATACTATAATCACACAGATTACAATATTTCTCCACTTACACCTAAACAACAAATGTAAAGGCTATAAGCTCACAATAGGAAGTCACTCAGAAATCCTATCCTCTAAAGTAGAATCACTCACCAAGATGGATTCTAACTTCGCACAACACTCAGCTATTACAAAATCACTCAGATAATGTTTTTCTGTTTTCTTCAACTGGGTTTCTGTCAACAGATGACTTCCACCAGACGAGTGAGCTGTTCGAGCTTTTGAGACTTAGAAAAATTTCTGCTTCGAATGCAAAATCTCTGATTGTTGTTGTGTGTCTCGCTCGTTTGTAATTCAGCTCTATTTATACTTGGATTTGAATTTATGACCGTTGAAGCAAATCATATCATCAAATCCATAGACTTAGCCCGAAATCAGAACGGCTACCTGCTACAGTACTATTTCTGCTGTACTTTTCTGTAGCTGCATTAAATGCACTCTGCTGATCCGAGAGTTAATTCCAATCATTTGCCATTACTACCCTTCTCTTTCAGCATTTATTACACCAGGTGCATTTATTACCGTTGAACTAGTCTCATGATCCCTTCTACTCTGCTGATCGAAACAACCCGTCTGATAGACACTCTGCTGATCAAATACTGAACTAATCTGATTTGAGTCGGCTGATGGTCTACCCTTCTGTTTGCTGTTTCAACAAGAGATCACTAGTCTAATGGGCTTTCAACTTTGAACTCTTCTGATGTCTTCTTTTACTTGTTCAAAATTCTTCTAAGGGAACTAAGCTTTCCATACTTAGTTGATTATGATGTTTTGGAAATCATCAAAACCTTCCCTTAATAATTAACTTCTTTTCTCTTCATCTTCATCCAACAACGGCTTCGAGCGCCGGTTATGTATACTTTTCTCATAGGCCGAATATATCAATTTTATCGACCAATGTCAGTAGCAATTCAAAAGGCTGGAAACGGGAATTCTTTTTTGTTCGTGGCCCAGACTCTCCACCTTCTGCGGATAATCCCGAGCCTATTCCACACATATGGCCCGGAGCGAAGTCGTGGATCTATGGCGGACGACGTCTTAGGGGAAAAATGGGCCATGAGATCTCGGATGAGTTCCTGCAATCCCTTCGATCTGACCTTCATCAGACTCCTTTGATGACTCAAGAGGCTGTTTTGCGTTTGGCTGGGCTCAGCTCGTGCTCTTTTCCTGTGCCTGAGATCAACTATGGAAAGGCTATGATCATTCCAAATAATAATCCACCCGAGCAACCTGGAACAGTCGAAGGTGGGGTCAGCCCTGCTGTAGCTCCTTCCACTTTGGGTATGTCAAATTATCATATTCATTTCGATTTATCTTTCTGTAATCAAAGCTAATTCCCTTGTATTTCACAGCTGGGATCGTTGATAAGTTCCGAACGTCGATAGCTGGTTCGGTTGTTGTTTCCTTTTCGAAGGGCAACCTGGGTCGACCTCGCCATCAAAAATCAAAGGTTTCCCGTAAGGTTGTAAAATTTGCTCCTTGGGTCGATACCACCGCGGTTTCGAATGCTATGATGACATTTCCCCAAACTGCCATTGCGGGAACTTCCCAACCTCATTTTGCGATCGAGGGAACTTCCCAATTCCGAGCTTTCAATCTTCGGTCCGTTTTTCCAACCGGCTCTTCCAATCCGAACGAGGCGGGACTCAGCCCTTATACCCTAAAAGAGATCCGAGCTCAGAAGATACTGGAATCGAGAATGGCTCGTAAGAGAAGTAGCGATACCCCCGAGTCTTCTAGAAGGGTGAAGCCTTTTGGTCGAGGACCGGGTCCCATCCAATGCCTGGCAGGCCATTCCGAGCCGGACCTGGCTGATTTCATAGAGGATCATCTCCAAGGACCAAGGGCTGCTGGATTCCCGGAGAACGGAACCATCGACTCCGATTTGGGCCCGGATGGTGAACATGCAGTGGATAAGTCTCTTCGGATATTCATGGCCGGGAGATTTAAGGACGACAATACCGCACTGTTTCTTAAAAACGACTTTGAGATTGCTGGTGATTATGCTTATGCTCTACAAAAGATATATAAGTTTTTTACATATATTAACTTTTCCTCAAGATCTTTGCTTCATCAATAATATTTATTTTCTCCTCTAGGTCGGAGACTTATTCAGTCATCAAGCTTACCGACTAGCCACATTAAACGAGGAGTCTCAGATGGTTCAGAATGATCTTCACGATATCCTGAGGGAAGAGGCTACCAAGGCTGATCAGTTGAGGGATACTATGTATAAGTTATCTGAGGTCGAGAAGGAGCTTGAGGAAGATAAGAAGGATCTTGACGAAAAAAGAGCCCTCGAGGAAGAGGTAACCAAATTGAAATCGAATCTCGAGCAGGCTAAGACATTATCCGAACAGGCGTATGCTCGAGGCCGAGAAGAAGGCAGACTTTCCGCCATAAGAGAATTTTTAAAGTCACCATTTCTTGATGCCTTAGTTCGTTTGCGGTTGGGCGAAGTTAATCAAGCCTTTTATTATAAAGTAATTCAGCAGCTCCTCATGGCCGGAAGGATTCAAGGCACCATTGACGATTATCTTCCTTATATGGATCCTTATAAGAACATTTTCGGAAAAAATTATAAGGCATCTTCTCTTCCTCCCAAGCTCGAAGGCTTAGCCGACCATTAGTTCGCTCCATTTCTTAATGAATTTGGAGTGCCGATGCCAAATCCTGACGTGCTCGAAGCGCAATCCGAGGATGAAGATGTGGATATTGAAGGGGATTCCTGCGACCAGGGAGAACAAGGCACTCCATCTTCCGATTCAAGTAAATCTGCAGCTAAAGTGCAAAGTAATGATGAAGAAGAAAACAGCTCGAGTAGTGATGATTCTGATAGCTCAGAAGGCGATTCTAGTGAAGGGAAAGAGGAAGAGAGATCGGACAATGGTTCTGGCATGAAGGAATCCAGCCGTAAACAATTACCATGTAATAGGATTTACTTAGCGAACTATTGTAATTGCGGATTTGTTTTTATAGTCTCCTGTCTTTTTTATTTGGTGGATGCTTGAATTTACCCCCTTTTTTTTTTCTCTTAGTGCCATATTTAATTTAGTGCCAATTTGACCATTTTGTTGAACATTAAAACGTCATTCTTGCATACTTGGTCGCGTCATCGAATCTTTCTTGGGAGTGGTGATTTACCAATTATTGTAATTCGCATGATGCCGCGTCTCTTATAAATACTAAGGCCATTTTACCTTGCCTTTACGATAACATCATACACAGTGATCGAAGCTTCAGGAAATTGTTACGGTCGAATAATCATCCGAAAACCAAGAGATGAATGAAAATTCGAACGTCTCTGTAATTCCTTCCGTGCCTTTCCTTAAACCCAATGATGGTAGAAATATAAAGAAAAAGAGACAAGCTCCGGTTAAGTCCATTATTCCGACGAGCTGATCTTCCACGGAGGAGGTAAATCTTCGATTGTCGCCCTTTCTTCATGCTTGAAAATCAAGGGCTCAAACAAGATTGCTGAATCTGTGCGCACATCTTTTCAAACAAGTTTCTTTTGGGGAGGATGTATCTGTGCGCACATCTTTTCCTGTTCGGTCCGCGCCTTCGAAGGTTGCTGAATCTTTCAATTTATTGTTTCCTTCTGGCGTTTCTCCCTTTAAGAGGGACATAATTCATTTCGACAAAGTATCACATGAGAAATCCGATCTCAGCCTTCTTCGGGCCAATATCTCTATCTCCGAGGCAATTCTATCAAACGGAGAATATTCTTCGTTCTTGTTTCAGTCTGGGTCGGATTTTCTTGCCCGGGTAATTCTTGCTAATTTCCTTATCCTGGTTTTCTAGTTTCTTTATTTTTAGCCTTGATATGTCTTCTTATAAGTTCAGGCTGGCGAAGAGTTTTCCGGGCTCTATGCGTTGACAAAGCGTGAGATCGAACAACGGGCTACCATTACTCTCGAGCTGGCCAGGAAGAAGGTTGAGCTGGATCGCACATTGGAAGCTAATAGATTTTTTAAGGAGAAACTGTCTCAGGATGAGTTGAGCTCGGAATTAGAGAGACTCAAAGATATCTAAGAACGTGAGAAGAAAAATTCCAAGCTTCGGGAGAGGGAAGCTTATACCCGCGGGTATGCTGATCGCAGTGCTGAAGTTCGAAAAATCCTTTCCGAGAATAATTTCGTTTAGTTGTATTAAGATTTTCCTTCGTTGTAATATAAGCTTGCTAAGATTTTTCTTTGTTGTAACACAATCTTGTTGTAACGATATATTGTCGAAATGTTGTTCTTTCTTCCATCCTCTCTCTCTCCCCCTTTTTTTTTTTTTGTGGGAAGTGGGACGGGCAGAGCGTTTAATGCTCGTATCGTGGCCGTTCATCCCACCAGATCTACACCGTTGATGCTAAATTCCTCCCCCTATATATAGTTCCAAAATTACCTTCATATTTTTACTTGTCTGTAAATGTTTCGTTCGATAGGCATGGTTGTGTTTTTACTCCCATCGATCAACTTCATGATCCACTTGATCTCTGCGATTAAAGTGTTCGAGATTCGAATTCGAACTTTCTTTCTCGACCTCCTCAGCGTCCCTATATGGGAAACTATTTCGACTAGGGTATCGACAGGCAGAAAGGATTTCGACTAGGGTACCGGCAGGCGACCTGCTTCTTTGGAGTCATCTCTCTTGAGACGGGTTAGAATTCCGATATCCTGTCGCTTTATCCGGTCGGTTAGTTGGATATGCTTCCTTCTTCCCTTGACCAGATAATAGTTTTAGAGAGCTAGTGGGGGTCCGGTAGCAAGAATGCTGGAAAACTGTTTCCTCGCCGCTGGTTTTTCTTTTAAGCTTGTGATCGTCATTGTTTATGGACGAAGGTCTTGAATTTGCTACGAGCGCGGAAGGCAAGGTCATCTTGTTCCCCTGTTTTTCCTCATCTGGCTTGAAGACCTCTAGCTTATTCGTAGCAATTTGTAGTAGGATAGGAACAAATGTAACATTTTTGAATTCTAATCTTCTTGTTGTATCTTTATCTCTGTATTTCAATGAATCATTTGTAATTGTTCGAACGGCTTATAAATGCAACTGTTTATCTTTACATTATTCTTTTCCTATCTTTATTTTAACGGATCCTGACTCCAATCTTCTACCATTTCATTAATTTATGAGGCAAGTCGAAAATCTTTAACGGAAATGAACTTTTTATTCCCGTCGCCTAATGATTCACGGCCTTGTAACTTCATAGAACAACTTTCAAATAATATTGCCTTTTTTGAACACAGAATTCTTGGGGATTCCCTAAGTTCGAAGGAATATTTTCCTTAGCTCGAATAATATTCTTGACCTTTAATTCATCAATCGCGCAGAAGAGATGTGACAGAATTTAGATCGATCCTGATTACAATTTTCGATCTAAGGGGCGTAGCAACGACTTTCACCCTTAGTCGTTTCAGAGCATTTTTAGCCCGAGGGTCATAGCAACAGCTTTCACCCATTTAATAATTTAGATCTAAGGGGCGTAGCAACGGCTTTCACCCTTAGTCGTTTCAGAGCATTTTTAGCCCGAGGGTCGTAGCAACAACTTTCACCCATTTAATAATACCGATCTAAGGGGTGTAGCAACGGCTTTCACCCTTAGTCGTTTCAGAGCATTTTTAGCCCGAGGGTCATAGCAACAGCTTTCACCCATTTAATAATTTCGATCTAAGAAGCGTAGCAACGGCTTTCACCCTTAGTCATTTCAGAGCATTTTTAGCCCGAGGGTCGTAGCAACAGCTTTCACCCATTTAATAATTTCGATCTAAGGGGCGTAGCAACGGCTTTCACCCTTAGTCGTTCCAGAGCATTTTTAGCCCGAGGGTCATAGCAACAGCTTTCACCCATTTAATAATTTCGATCTAAGGGGCGTAGCAACGACTTTCACCCTTAGTAGTTTCAGGGCATTTTTAGCCCGAAGGTCGTAGCAACAGCTTTCACCCATTTAATAATTTCGACCTAAGGGGCGTAGCAACGGCTTTCACCCTTAGTCGTTTCAGAGCATGATTTAACCGTTTTTCGTCAGGTTAATTTAATATCAGTGAATTTGTGATATCGGGGGTTTGGATATTGAATTATTCAGTATATTGGGCTCTGTTACTTTATTCTGGATGGATCGTTTACAAAGAAAAGCAATAATCAAAGGCAAGAAGTAAAACCATTAACAAAATTAAGAATACTCCAATATGAATGTAGAATTCTGCAATAATAATGGATATTATTGAGTTCTATTAATGTATTCTTGTGTAATCTCAGAATTAAGAGAATTCCTTCCCTTCATACAATGAATAACTAGGTATATATATTATGCTAAACCTAGTATTACAAGGAATCATAGTCCTGCTTGGACTCGGCCCAACTATCCTTCTTGGGTCCGGAGTATAATCTTTACTCGGAGTGAGCGGCATTTGGCAGGGTCTGTAAGAAGATCCCGATCCTTTATAATTGGTCGAATCGATCTTATAATCTTTGTTCGATCTGATCAGTATGTAGGGTGCGAAATAGCCCCCATCAGTACTCCCTCACTTCTTCGAGCGTATAGATAATAGGAGCTCGTAGAAGTAGATAAATCTGGTCGACTGTTTCTTTTCTATGAACGGAGCCTCGTTAAAAACCTTACTTAAGAAAAAACCCAGTGGGAAAAAATCTTAAGTAAGGAAAAGAGTGCTACGTATCATAGATAGTCGTTTCTTCTGTCTAATTATGGATCGCCACGCGTCTATTCAGGAGGCTTTTTGTATCCTTCCGTTTTTGGCGGGAATTTGAGTAGCTGCGATGAGTTCGAAACGTCTTTTCTCATTTCCTTATAAATAGGTGTCTTTCGAGTTTGCCATTTCTCTTTTATATTTGCTTTTAGATCGCAGTCATTTTCTAGTTTGGTCGTTCGTCGTATAAAATTTTCCTTTCATCGACCTTCTTCTTCCGAGAACTAGAATATAGATGGCTTCCGTAAGAAGATCTTCTTCTTCTCCTAGAGAGATCATCGCCCCTGATAACGAGGAGGAGTTACATTCTAATCCTCTAGGTGAACAAACTACGGTATCTGACCTTGTTATCCCTGTTGAAGATACTTACAAGGTACGAATCCTTTCCGATGCGGATGTAGCTGCCCGAGCCAAAAAGGGCAAAGGTACTGTTCCTCAGATTTCTGAACCAATTGAGGATGTAGCTTGCGCATATACAGAGGAAACATTCCCTGAAGTCGTGAATAACTATACCAAATATTTTCCGGAAGGTTCTGAAATAATTCTTCCTTCCCCTACTGATAGGGTCACTTCTCCACCGGAGGGATGTCGAGCTTTTTATACGGCTCACTTTAATAGCGGACTGCGTCTTCCTTTGTCTCCCCTTTTTCTGGAAGTTCTAAAAACTTTCAGCGTGTGCTTGACACAACTGGTTCCAAATTCTGTTGCTTTCGTGGTTTGTTTTTCCGTTCTGATGATTGCAAAGGGATTTAAACCTTCTTTCCGTAACTTTACGCAACTTTTTCGTTTTAATATTTCTAGTTCTTCAAACCGTGGATATTTCTTCGCTAGTCAGCGGCCTAGCCGAGCAATCTTTGATGCTCCGGTTTCTAGTAATCCCTCATGGAAATCTCATTTCTTCTTTGTTCGTCCTCCGTCTAATCTCCGTTTGGCGGATGGTTCGACCACGCCTTTCTCGTGGGATCATGGTTCCAGTTGGATTCCTGGAGGTCGCTCATCGACTGGTGAACTTGTTCCTGACGATGTACAGTTTATCACTGAGATTCCCGAGATGCGTACAAACAAATATCAAAGCGCTCTTCTGATTGGGGAATCTTTTCTTCGTAAGGCGGGGTTAAGTGTCCATAATTTTCCCATCAGTTCATCATCCGAACCTCTAGGTTAGCATTTTATTTGATCTTTAGTATTGTCACTATACTTTTTATATGGAGAAATTAACTTTATTTTGTTTCTTTTTCAGCTCATATGGTAGAAAACTCCCGACATTCTTCGAAGGGAAAAATGGTGCTGTCGAAATCTTCCAAGTCAGTGGAGAATAATCCTATCGAGCAGAGGGCGTCTCGAAAAAGGAAATTGGAGTTGGGTCACGAATCCGAGGAGAATAGAGAGGAATCTCCGGATTCTTCACGTGAGTCCCCTATTCGTCAGGGCATGGGACCCGGTTACCCTCCGCTTCATCTTAGAACCTCTTTGGGTATTCGAGGATGTCGCAGCTGGTCAATGCCTCATCCATCTAATAATCCAGCTAACAGGAAGAGGAGCTACTATGGACGTTCTGGTGACGACCTTTCTTTACTCGGGGATAAACATCCAAATCCTACTCTGGTCGAAATGATCGAGGATCATTTAGAGGGAAGGAGGGCCGCTGGTTATTCCGAGAAGGATTCTCTTATTCATGATAATAACGAGAATGCGGTCGATAAGGCGACCCGTATTCTTTTGTCTGGCGTTCTTACTCGCGATCTTAAGAAGCTTCTTCATAAGGATCCTTTGGAGAAATTCCAGCGAGCTTCTCTTTACGCTGAAAAGGTGAGATCTTTTTCTTTCTATTATTCTGATGAAGTGATCTTTTAGGATTTTCTTAATTCGCTAATTCGTTTCTTTCTGACCCCTTCGTTATTTCAGGTTAACACCTGTCTGACATCGTACGCCTATGAAAATTCTCTCTGGAAACAACAGTGCGATTTCCTTGAAGAGAAGTATAAAGCTTTACTTCACAAATCTTCCGGTTCAGAAGTTGGTCCCTCGACATCTTCCTCTGTTCCTGTCGTAGAGACTCGTGCTGCCGGGACCGAAGATCAAGAAATGATAGATAGGGTGATAGAGGTTTCTCGTGTTCAAGAACAAGCCAATCAAATGGCTAGAAAATTAGAAGAATTGCAGTTTAAAAGCACGACTCGCATTAGTGAGCTTGAATCTCAAGTATCACGCCTTGAAGCTTCTTTAGAGGAGTATGAAAATGATGTCCCACTTAGGCAAAGAGATCGATATGTTAGGAAATCTGACGAACAAGTTGTTCGTGAATTCCTCAATTCTCCTGTTCATACGGCGTTGGTGTACCGGATGGTCGGCCCTCTTCTTGAGAATACTTTTAAAAAATCGATTCATCAACTGGTCGCTTTGGAGATGATCGACGATCGTCGGAAGGAGTATTTTAAGGCAGCTCATATCCGGTTGAACCGTTATGGCGAGCTTTATTCTTCTTCCGAGGTTCCAGATGTCGAATATCAAGGTTTTCCTCTGGCTAATCTTGTCGAGGAATTTGGAAATCCATTGCCGATTCCTCCTTCTGATGTTAACGATGAGCTCGATAATACTTTCATCGATCCAGTAGACGAAGAGGAAGAAGAAGACGATATAGGCATGACTGAGGTCGTCAATAGTGAGCAGAAGATTCCGGAAAGCGACCAGGCTTCTTGAAATAGTGATTTATTTTTGAAATAATCTTTGTAATTATCCGCTTGTAGGTTTAATTGTAGCTTAGCTTTCCCTACTTTGTACACTAAACGTTTCTTATTCTGACAGTCGTGTCCTTTCACATTCGCTGTAATGATTCAGACAAGTCATTTAATTTGCCGTAATCATTATGTATGTGTCTTTTCAAATTCTAGCGTTTGCTCCAAGGTCAGTTTTCCTGTTTCGCGCCCTTTCTTCGGGTCAGTCGCGTCTTTTCGTGTAGTATAAATACGAGAGGTAAAATTTGACTTGTCTTTTTTACTGCTATACTCCTCTCTTAACATAATACTCTTTCTTGAGCTAGTCGATAAACTTCCTCGATATTAATTTATATTTTTCCGTAATCCGATCATGAGTAACCTTTTCGGTAATACTTCGAAGCGACCTTCTCGTGAGGGCGCTAGGGATAATAGATCGAAGAAATTTCGAAGAGAAGGGCCTTCGATGGAGCCTCCTCGTTCGTCCTCAGTTAGTAGTTCGATGATCGATACTCCTATTACCACGTTCCAACCTTTATCAGAAGTTAGTTCGTCGCTCCTCCAACCAAACTTTTCTTCTACCCCCGCGGGAGGTAATAGGTCTTCCCCAGGTCGATTAGCTTTCGGAGATCCATCCAACATGGAACAGGTTTACGACATACCTGTTTCTTCAAGTTTTTCTTCTTACGAGTATGGATCTCATGGAGGGGATTTTGTTAGTTCCCTTCCTTTTTCTACTTCTACTGCCCTGCTAGTTAGTGAAGGGCAAGTCGGTGATGGTTTTTCTGTCAATCCTTCCATAACGCAGTCTATTTCGCAATATGGTCCTGAATATCTGTTTCATGATACCACTGTAACGACTGCTTCTTTTGAGTCTGGGGGACCTTCTGGGGGTCGATCTGGGTCGAGGTCTGGTCGTCGGACCGTTATATCTGCTTCCGGCAAAGAGACCTCTGTTAGTCCCGACGAGAGGGACTCCCCTCGTCCGTTAGATGATCGCTGTGTGCTTATGCAGGTTAATGACATTCTTATGTCGGAGACTCCACGTTCCGACGGTGTCCCTTTGACAAGCGAACTGCCTGGTTCTGTTGAACCTGATGCTTTGTCTTGGGACTTAGGCATGAGTACTATTTTGCCCGGCGAATTGAGGAAGCTTGAAGGTACTTCCAATGTTCGCCTTGTTCAATCTCTGGTGAAGATATGTGAACAGGTAAACATATTTCGAACATTTTTCCTGTTCTTTGTTTTGAATTCTTTGTTGTACGGCGGTTTTTCTTACTCTTTCTGTTTTTAGGGCAAGTATTTTGCACTCCAGCTGGGTGTGCAAAATGATGAACTGTGGAATAGTCGGAGAGCTCTTCAAGGTCAGCTGGAGTCGGAGAAAGCTAAAACCAGGGGTTTGGAGCTGCAGCTGCAACTTGCTAAAGATGATCTCCAAAAGTTAGAGGCTGACCAAGTTATTCTTGAGAAAGAGAAAGGCGACCTAGTTCAGGCTGCCGCGTCGGCAGAGGGATCTCGTCAACAGGCATATGATGATGGTTATGATGCCGGTTATCTTAAGCGTCATGAGGAGTTGATGGCGTTTGCTGGTAACCTAACTCCTCGGAGGCCTGTTTCTGCTGGTCGCCCCTCTGGCGATTCTTCTCAATGATCTTTATTCAATCTGGCAGACCTTGGACTGTCTCTTTTTTTTTTTTTTTTTTTTTTTTTTTTTTGATGATGATGCCCAGCTTTTGTGTAGTTGTCCGGGCAGAGGTTTTTGTATTGGGAGATTAGATTGGAAATTATGATCTCTTCTGTAGGCAGATTCTTGCCTTGATTCTAATGATATATCTTGTTCATATATGTTATTGCTACGCACAAATATACCATCATGTAGTAATTGACAAAGATTAGTTTACTTATCTGAATTTTATTTCTGCGGAGAGATTTAAGTACGGAGAAAGTAAGCTTGATCTTGCTTTGGTCGTTTGTAAGATAACTGAACGGTATAATATTTGCTTCGCATATTTAATCTTTGTTGATCAATCCAGCCGATCGTCGTCGTGTAAACCCTTAGCTGTCTGGTCGATGCTCGATTCATGCCTTATAAATTTCGCACCCTACATACTGATTCATGGGGGCTATTTCGCACCCTACATACTGATCAGATCGAACAGAGATTATAAGACCGGTTCGACCAATTACAAGGGATCGGGATCTTCTTACTGACCCAGCCTGATGCCGCTCGCTCCGAGTAAAGATTACACTCCGGACCCAGGAAGGATAGGTTGGGCCGAGTCCAACTAGGACTATGATTCCTTGTAATACTAGGTTTAGCATAATATAAATACCTAGTTATTCGTTGTATAAGACAACTACGAATTCTCTTAATTCTGAGATTACACAAGAATACATTGATAACAATAGAACTCAATAATATCCATTATTGTTGCAGAACTTTACCTCCATATCATTGCGTTCTTAATTTCGTTAATGGTTTCACTTCTTGCCTTTGATTATTGCTTTTCTTTGTAAACGATCCATCCAGAATAAAGTAACAGAACCCAATATACTGAATAATTCAATATCCAAACCCCCGATATCACAAATTCACTGATATTAAATTAACCCGACGAAAAACGGTTAAATCAGTTGGCGCCCACCGAGGGGCTAGGTTAATTATTCGATCGACATATGGCTCGCCCAAGGAAAAGCGCTCGTATCGGAGCAAGAAGTAACACAACCACCGGTCATGACACATCTGAAGATCCACAGGAGAACGACAATAATAACGTTCCCAACACCGACGAGAATTTACAGAATACCCATCCCCGAGATCATGAACCCCTAGGAGGTCCTCCCGGCACGATACAGGAAGAGCCGGAAGTCCCCGAGATCCCTGCTCCTCTCCCGGGTGCTCAGGAGAAATTACGACAAATAGCGATGCTCTTTAAATCACTCTCCCCGGAAGAATTACTTGTGCTTGATCAAATTCCGCAAAACCCTAGGGCTGCCAGGACAATTCCTGCTCGGAGAACGCCCGGACAAAACGATCATGTATCTCAACAAGCTGATAGCCCACCAAGCGAGCACCGCTCGCTACACAGTCCACAACAGGACAATTCGAAACCCTCCGACAACAATCCTCGAAGGAAACGAGGTCACAGAAAAACCCCGGCGAGGCGTAGTAGATCCAGGGAACGAACAATTATCCCTATTGAGGATGATATAGATGATACAATCCCTGATCGACCACGAACGGCTCGACTGACGGAAAGAGAAATTGAAAGGATGGTGCAGGACCGACTTGAACAACGCTTACGGACTATTCAAAATCCGTGGACCCGAACCACGGAACTCCAGGAAAGCCTTGCGGCCTGTTCTCCCTTCTGCAGGGAAATAAAAGAGGCACAATCGATCGGACAAGTCCCGGGCAGACTACCTCGCTACGATGGAACCACTGACCCGGATGATTATATTTTTAGCTTTACGAACATTATGAATCTATATGCCCACTCCGCCGAATACACTGCCAAGCTAATGGTGACAACATTCGAAGGACTCGCGTTGGATTGGTTTGCCAAACAGCCGGCCAATTCCATATTCAGTTTCCGAGAATTATGCAATAAACTAACACAGCAATTTGCCAGTCTGAAGAGACAAAAACTGCCGATGAGTTACCTAGGAACAATATACCAACAAGAGGGGGAATCCCTAAGAAATTGGTTGGCAAGATTCAACGTAGAGTTACTCAAAATCGACTCTCCGAATATCGATTACATAATTTCTATCCTCTTCGACCTCACTAAAAACAGGCAGTTTGGAAACGCCCTCAGCCGAAAACAACCAAGAACGTTCGCCGACATCATGAGCCTAGCATCTAAGTATATGACTCAAGAAGAGATGAATTCCTTTAAGGATAAAAACAAAAACAAAGTTACGGCTACAGGGTCTAAGCGGCATGATAGGATTCCCGCCCAAAGATCCTTGGATTACGAGCGATCTTCCAAGAGAGGTAACGTTTTCCAGCGACTGGAATACAGCGGAGCCGACCGAGAAAGGCAACCTAATTTCTACCAAAGACCAAGAAACCCTGAACCACCAATCAGAAGCAGAGTGAATCAAGTAGAACACCAAGATTAAATGCTCCAATCGAAGAAATCTTGGAAGTTCTAGAAAGGAATAATTGGATTCCTGAGGCGAGGAAAATCGCTCAGCCCAGACCAGGGTCTAGAAACTATGATCAATACTGTAAGTACCATAGGGCACATGGGCATCGAACGGAAAATTGTTTTCACCTTAAGAGAGAAGTTGAAAAACTGATCGAGCAAGGAAAACTAGACGAATACATAGAACGAGATAATCGCAAAAGGGAAAGAAGCAGAAGCCCCCGGAACGGAACTCAAAGGAGAAGTTCTCATCGAAGGTCACCATAACATCGACCTACTCAGGAGTTGAATCACGACCAGATCAATGGAACTATCCACACTATATCCGGGGGGCCTGCGGGTGGAGATAGTCGCAATGCTCGACGAAGAATGGCCAGATCCTTAATTGCAAGTTCTAAATATCCAAATGAAATATGGACGTTAGAAAATAGGCCAACAAATCACGAGCCGATTAGCTTTAACGAAGGCGAAGTACCTAAAAACATTACTTGGGATACGAAAGAAGATAACCCAGATTTCCCTATGGTAGTGTCGTTAGAAATAGCGAATTACAATGTGAAAAGAATCCTAATCGATAATGGAAGCTCAGCAAATATCATCTCCAGGGAGGTTTTAGCACAAATGAACCTCGGACAAATAAACCTACAAAAGGTAGCCACACCGTTAGTAGGCTTTGGAGGGTCCGAGATCATCCCCAGCGGAACAATATCTTTGAGTGTATCGCTCGGAAAGAAGCCACTTCGAACAGTGAAGCTGGTAAAATTCCTAGTGGTAGAAACACCCTTCGCTTATAACGCTATATTAGGGCGACCAGCCCTTAACCTTTTTCGAGCTGTGGTCTCTACCTATCACCAGAAAATAAAATTTCCGACCGATAGCGGCATTGGAGAAATAACGAATGACCACTGTATGGCGTGGGATTGCTACAGCACGTCGCTGACTTTGAGAGAACATCCTAACCCTATTACTCCGAGCAAGAGAAAGATCGAAGACGATCCAATTAGAAATGAGGACGAAATTCCTATTACTGATCGATTAGATAAAAAGGGGAAAGAACCACTAGATTTATCCTTGCAACCCCCAGAACATAAAGATATAATTCTAGTAGAAGGCGACTCGTCCAAAAGGACAAGAATTGGTACAGAATTGAGCAAAGAAGGAGAAGTAATGTTAATCGAATTTCTAAGAAATAACGTGGACGTTTTCGCTTGGAGTGCAAATGACATCGAAGGGATCGATCCTCGAGTAATCAAGCATACCCTAAAAATTGACCCTTCGGCGAAACCCGCCAGACAGAAGAAAAGAAATCATGGACCAGTGAAAGATAAAATCATTAAAGCCGAAGTTGAAAGACTGATGGAAGCAAAACAAATCCGAGAAATACATTTCTCGGAGTGGCTATGTAATGTTGTACTAGTAGCAAAGGGGGATAAAAAGGACAACAAATGGAGGATGTGTAATGATTTCACCGACCTTAACAAGTTATGTCCACGCGACCCTTACCCCCTCCCAAGAATCGACTTATTGGTCGACTCGACTGCTGGCTTTGCGCTGTTCAGCATGATGGACGCCTTCCAAGGCTTTTACCAAATATACATGGACGAGCGCGACCAAGAGAAGACCGCATTCATAACCGAACAGGGAGTATACTGCTTTATAGTAATGCCGTTCGGATTAAGGAACGCTGGGGCTACATACCAAAGATTGGTAAACCTAATGTTCAGGGAGTTAATCGGAGAAATAATGGAGGTCTATGTAGACGACATGTTAGTTAAAAGTATGAATGAAGCAGATCACGTAAAACATCTAGATCGATGTTTCCAAATCTTAAGAAAATATCGTATGAAGTTGAACCCCGCAAAATGCACCTTCGGTGTTAAGTCAGGAAAATTTTTGGGATATTTGGTACACCAGCGAGGAATAGAAGCCAACCCAGAAAAAATTCGAGCCATAACTGAAATGAAACCTCCCAAGACCATCTCTCAAGTGCAAAGCTTGGTTGGGAAAATCGTAGCGTTGAATAGATTTATATCTAAATCGGCGGATAGAAGCTTGCCCTTTTTCCAAACACTTCGAAAAGCGAAAAACTTCGTTTGGACCGAAGAATGTGAACGAGCTTTCGAACAACTCAAAGAATATTTAACATCCCCTCCGATGTTGGCCAAACCGACAGAAGGGGAACCATTGTACTTATACATCTCCATCTCCGATACGGCCGTTAGCTCAGTCCTAATTAAGATAGAGGGTTCAGAGCATAAGCCTGTCTATTATCTCAGCAAGTTATTACAAGGGGCGGAGAAGAATTACTTGGAAATAGAAAAATTCACGCTGGCCTTAGTAGTGGCTGCACGAAAACTCCGACCCTACTTCTTAACCTACAAAATCATCGTTTTGACGAATCAACCGTTAAGACAAATCCTAGCAAAACCAGAAGCCTCCGGACGACTAATCAAATGGGCCATCGAACTCAGCCAGTTCGAGGTAGACTACAAACCGAGGATTGCCATCAAGGCCCAGGTGTTGGCCGATTTTATACTAGAAACACCGACGCAGGCCACTGAATCGTCGAGATGCCACAACAACGATGTTTTGATGATCGAGGATCAAACTTGGTTAATGCATGTCGACGGTGCTTCATACCGAGAAGGGGGAGGCGCCGGAATTAACTTCACTGGACCAAATAAGGAAGATTTGAATTACGCGATAACATTGGACTTCGTCGTAACAAACAATGAAGCCGAATATGAAGCGTTAATCGCAGGAATGGAGATGGCGATAAAAGCCAACATAAAGAGTCTTAAGGTACTAACTGATTCGGAATTAGTACAAAGACAAATAGAAGGCCTATACGAGGCTAAAGAGTTCAATATGATCAAATACCTCGCCAAAGTGAAATCTCTAGCTGGGAAATTTGAAAGCTTCAGTATCCAGAACATCCCACGTTCGGAAAATAAATGGGCCGATCAGCTATCAAAATTCACAGGATCCCATGACGGAAAGACCGAACGGGTGATTAACTGGTTGATATCTAATACACCAGCAATCGATATCGATGAAATACCGATAATCGATATAATGGAAATCGAAGAAGCCGAAGAAAACTGGATGAACCCAATGAAAGACTATCTTCAAGATGGAAAACTACCATCTGATCAGAATGAAGCTCGGAAAATAAAATATCGAGCCCCAAAGTATACACTTATAGAAGGAAAACTCTACAGACGATCAGTATCGGGAATTCTCCTGAGATGCATCCCTGAATCACAAACCATGGATATACTGCGAGAAATACATGAAGGAGACGCAGGAAATCACAGTGGATCGAGGGCATTGGCCTTAAAATGTCTCAGAACAGGTTACTATTGGCCAACCATCAATAAAGATGCCGCTCAATATGTCCAAGAATGTCATCACTGCCAGATTCATGCTAACATATGCCATCGACCAGCAGAAAATATGCACCTTATCCCGATTTGTTGGCCATTCGATCAATGGGGAATGGACATCGTGGGACCTTTCCCAACAGCTAGATCAAAGAAATCCTATGTCCTGGTCGCTGTAGAATACTTTAGCAAATGGATAGAATGCGTCGCCCTCGCACGAATAACCCAATTCCAAGTTATTAACTTCCTCTGGAAATTCATAGTATGTCGATTCGGCATCCCAAGGGTCCTTATCTCCGATAATGGAACTCAATTCGCGGGAAAACAGATAATAGAATGGTGTACAAGACTCGGAATTCAACAAAATTTTACCTCGGTAGGACATCCTCGAGCAAATGGACAAACTGAAGTAGCAAACCGAGAGATAATAAAATCTTTGGAAAAAAGGTTAGGAGCCGCCAAAGGAAAATGGCTCGATGAGCTACCAGGAGTTTTGTGGGCTAATCGAACTACGGTAAGAAATTCAACTGGGGAAACCCCATTCAGCTTGATGTATGGGTCGGAAGCTGTTATCCCTGTGGAAACTTTAATTCCAACTCCAAGAATAGAGATGTTCAATAAAGAAGAAAATGAAAAGGCGAGGGAAAATGACGTTGATTTAACAGAAGCCTTAAGAGATAAAGCTGCTGTACGCCTACAAACCACTAAGGCAAATATGGAGAAAGCATACAATCAAAAAGTACGCGTCCGAACCTTCAAAGAAGGAGACTTGGTTTTGAAAAAGGTAGAAGTATCCAAGCATGTGGGAAAGTTACAACAAAATTGGGATGGACCTTACATCGTCATTGGCGTAGGAAAGAAAGGTTCATACAAAATTGCACACATGGATGGGACAGCCTTACCAAGAACCTGGAACGCAGTCAACCTTAGGAAATACTATGGTAAATAAATTTTAGCAGATTATACTGCATTGTTTTATTTTTACTTTATCAAGTTTTAATCCTTGTAACGAAGGCCCTAGCCTAGAGTTCAAATAGTAAAAATTTTAGCATTTTCTATACATCGATTATTTCGATTAACGCTCTGTGGAATTACACTAGCATATTGATAAATATGAGAACGAAACGAGTCGAGTATACATTGATCCGCTCAATAAACACTCCTCGATCTATATCAACAGCAACAAAGACTTTTTGGTGATAAACCTAAGTCTGAATTATAAATGAGTCGAGTATACATTGATCCGCTCAATAAACACTCCTCATCCCGACGACAAAAACGAGTTGAGTAAACATCGATCCGCTCGATAAAAACTCCTCAACATATATATTTAATGATCAAAAAGACTTTTGGTACGAAAAACCTAAGTCTAAAACAAAATGAGTTGAGTAAACATCGATCCGCTCGATAAAAACTCCTCAACATATATATTTAATGATCAAAAAGACTTTTGGTACGAAAAACCTAAGTCTAAAACAAAATGAGTTGAGTAAACATCGATCCGCTCGATAAAAACTCCTCGATATATCTATAATGATTAAAAGACTTCAGGTATTAAAAACCTAAGTCTGAACAAAACGAGTTGAGTAAACATCGATCCGCTCGATAAAAACTCCACGATATATCTATAATGATTAAAAGACTTCAGGTATTAAAAACCTAAGTCTGAACAAAACGAGTTGAGTAAACATCGATCCGCTCGATAAAAACTCCTCGATATATCTATAATGATTAAAAGACTTCAGGTATTAAAAACCTAAGTCCGAACAAAACGAGTTGAGTAAACATCGATCCGCTCGATAAAAACTCCTCGATATATCTATGATGATTAAAAGACTTCAGGTATTAAAAACCTAAGTCCGAACAAAACGAGTTGAGTAAACATCGATCCGCTCGATAAAAACTCCTCGATATATCTATAATGATTAAAAGACTTCAGGTATTAAAAACCTAAGTCCGAACAAAACGAGTTGAGTAAACATCGATCCGCTCGATAAAAACTCCTCGATATATCTATGATGATTAAAAGACTTCAGGTATTAAAACCTAAGTCCGAACAAAACGAGTTGAGTAAACATCGATCCGCTCGATAAAAACTCCTCGATATATCTATGATGATTAAAAGACTTCAGGTATTAAAACCTAAGTCCAAACAAAACGAGTTGAGTAAACATCGATCCGCTCGATAAAAACTCCTCGATATATCTATAATGATTAAAAGACTTCAGGTACTAAAAACCTAAGTCTAAACAAAACGAGTTGAGTAAACATCGATCCGCTCGATAAAAACTCCTCGATATATGTTCAACGATCAAAGAGATTTTTGGGTTAAAAACCTAAGTCTAAACAAAACGAGTTGAGTAAATATTGATCCGCTCAATAAAAACTCCTCGATTAATTACAACGACAAAGAAGGATTTTGTTATGAAATCCTAAGTCTAAATTATAGCAAGATTGAGTACACATTGATACGCTCAATAAAAACTCCTCGATCTACTCCTAACGATCTAAATAAGATCCGCTGATACTCCTAAAGTTTTGAAAGGTAAATCAAGTATGAATTCATCTGCTCGGAAATTACTCCTCGTAAATAAAATTATCAAACGACAAAGAAAATGCAAGAAATAAATAATATTTTATTCATCAAATCAATTACATACAAATATTCTACGTTACAAAAATCTGCTTGCTATCTAAAGATCGTTACAATGATCTAGTTAAATTGATCCTACGGGATCGACTATCTTCACGACAATGTCCACGGAAACACCAATCTCCTCCCTAGTACCTCATCGATCATAATAAACCACCTAAGAAGCATGCTGCTCAGGATGGTCGACTTCTTTGGTTCGATGGCAGGGCTCTGAAGATCGTATGTGATTCCAGATGAAATGAACACTACCAGCCAGATAAGCTAGCAATGCTCACTCACCCGGAAGAAGATACTGCTTTTACTTTATCTATAAAACATTTTACTCTAGAGCAGCATCTCTTCGGGACCGTCGTGAAACGGTAAGTTTACCAGCCACCCCGGCGATCTATCACTCCGGAAGTCACATCCAAGAGCGAGGGTGACTGGCAAGTATGAACCCCCCATGTGCAGACGGAAACCACGGACCTCTAAAAGTGATGAAGACTAAAGCGGAGATCTCATGGGATTCGTCGATACAAGGAAGGGCTGACATGGGACCCGTCAATACAAGACTGGGGACAATTCCTTTACTGCGAACGAACAAATCACGATAATGTGACTTCTTAAACATTATGGGATCTGAAGGCAAAATGAAATCTAAGGAAACCGAGATATCCATTGTTATGAATAGAAAATAAGGAAACTGCCTACTTATTTATAGGCGCCCGTGAGAATGATCCTACGGACGATAGGAGTTTAATCAAGGGACGAGAACGCGACCCTTTGACTTCCCGAATTAAATGCAAGTAAGTTGGAACGGCGCCCGTCTGATCGACTCAACTGATCGACGACAAACAAATCTACAGATCGAAGCGATCAACAAAATAATCCAAGAAAACTTAAAGAAGTTCAAAGACCAAAACGATCTGCACGATCATATATGAGGGTCGCCTAATAGAAAATATTAAGAACTCCTCAACGAAGGCATGCAAAGTTGGACCGTTGAAAGAGGATAATTGCTTAAAAACGACCAGAGCCTCCACCATATGGGGGTCGTAACTGCCTCATACATCATAGGGGGACTACTAAGTTGGCTATACAAGAATTCCATTTAGAATCCAAGAAATCTGACATCGAAATCAGGAGAATAGCCCTCCCTATTCGAAACTATAAGGCCGTCACTGCCTAATTTTCCAAAGAATTGCTGAAGGAGGTCTGAACGGGCCAGATCTGGCCAGGACTGTTACATTTTCCAATTCCTCCCATATCAAGAGTATAATATACTGGCTAGGGATATGTATAGTTGAAAAGCTAATAATGGAAGACATGGATAGGTGAAAAGCACCTAAAGGAAAATTTTTCTCTGAGGAAAAGAAGAACTGAAATTCAACGGGAGGAACAATAACCTCCTTATATAAGATATATGTCATATAAGGACAAATTTATAAGGCATGAATCGAGCATCGACCAGACAGCTAAGGGTTTACACAACGACGATCGGCTGGATCGATCAACAAAGATTAAATATGCGAAGCAAATATTATACCGTTCAGTTATCTTACAAGCGACCAAAGCAAGATCAAGCTTACTTTCTCCATACTCAAATCTCTCCGCAGAAATAAAAATTCAGATAAGTAAAACTAATCTTTGTCAATTACTACATGATGGTATATTTGTGCGTAGCAATTACATATATGAAAAAGATATATCATTAGAATCAAGGCAAGAATCTGCCTACAGAAGAGATCATAATATTTCCATTTTAGTACTTCTCCCATTACAAAATTTCAGCCCAAACGAATGCGCAAATGTTGGGCGACAAAAAAGAAAAAAAAAAAAAAAAAAAAAAAAAAAAAAAAAGAGACAGTCCAAGGTCTGCCAGATCGAATAAAGATCATTGAGAAGAATCGCCAGAGGGGCGACCAGCAGAAACAGGCCTCCGAGGAGTTAGGTTACCAGCAAACGCCATCAACTCCTCCTGGCGCTTAAGATAACCGGCATCATAACCATCATCATATGCCTGTTGACGAGATCCCTCTGCCGACGCGGCAGCCTGAACTAGGTCGCCTTTCTCTTTCTCAAGAATAACTTTGTCAGCCTCTAACTTTTGGAGATCATCTTTAGCAAGTTGCAGCTGCAGCTCCAAACCCCTGGTTTTAGCTTTCTCCGACTCCAGCTGACCTTGAAGAGCTCTCCGACTATTCCACAGTTCATCATTTTGCACACCCAGCTGGAGTGCAAAATACTTGCCCTAAAAACAGAAAGAGTAAGAAAAACCACTGTACAACAAAGAATTCAAAACAAAGAACAAAAATGTCTACCTGCTCACATATCTTCACCAAAGATTGAACAAGGCGAACATTGGAAGTACCTTCGAGCTTCCTCAATTCGCCGGGCAAAATAGTACTCATACCTAAGTCCCAAGACAAAGCATCAGGTTCAACAGAACCAGGCAGCTCGCTTGTCAAAGGGACACCGTCGGAACGTGGAGTCTCCGACAAAAGAATGTCATTAACCTGCATAAGCACACAGCGATCATCTAACGGACGAGGGGAATCCCGCTCGTTGGGACTAACAGAGGTCTCTTTGCCGGAAGCAGATATAACGGTCCGACGACCTGACCTCGACCCAGATCGACCCCCAGAAGGTCCCCCAGACTCAAAAGAAGCAGTCGTTACAGTGGTATCATGAAATAGATATTCAGGACCATATTGCGAAATAGACTGCGTTATGGAAGGATTGACAGAAAAACCATCACCGACTTGCCCTTCACTAACTAGCAGGGCAGTAGAAGTAGAAAAAGGAAGGGAACTAACAAAATCCCATCCATGAGATCCATACTCGTAAGAAGAAAAACCTGAAGAAACAGGTATGTCGTAAACCGGTTCCATGTTGGATGGATCTCCGAAAGCTAATCGACCTGGGGAAGACCTATTACCTCCCGCGGGGGTAGAAGAAAAGTTTGGTTGGAGGAGCGACGAACTAACTTCTGATAAAGGTTGGGACGTGGTAATAGGAGTATCGATCATCGAGCTACTAACTGAGGACGAACGAGGAGGCTCCATCGAAGGCCCTTCTCTTCGAAATTTCTTCGATCTATTATCCCTAGCGCCCTCACGAGAAGGTCGCTTCGAAGTATTACCGAAAAGGTTACTCATGATCGGATTACGGAAAAATATAAATTAATATCGAGGAAGTTTATCGACTAGCTCAAGAAAGAGTATTATGTTAAGAGAGGAGTATAGCAGTAAAAAAGACAAGTCAAATTTTACCTCTCGTATTTATACTGCACGAAAAGACGCGACTAACCCGAAGAAAGGGCGCGAAACAGGAAAACTGACCTTGGAGCAAACGCTAGAATTTGAAAAGACACATACATAATGATTACGGCAAATTAAATGACTTGTCTGAATCATTACAGCGAATGTGAAAGGACACGACTGTCTGAATAAGAAACGTTTAGTGTACAAAGTAGGGAAAGCTAAGCTACAATTTAACCTACAAGCGGATAATTACAAAGATTATTTCAAAAATAAATCACTACTTTAAGAAGCCTGGTCGCTATCCGAAATCTTCTGCTCACTATTGACGACCTCAGTCATGCCTATATCGTCTTCGTCTTCTTCTTCATCTACTGGATCGATGAAAGTATTATCGAGCTCATCGTTAACATCAGAAGGAGGAATCGGCAATGGATTTCCAAATTCCTCGACAAGATGAGCCAGAGGAAAACCTTGATATTCGACATCTGGAACCTCAGAAGAAGAATAAAGCTCGCCATAACGGTTCAACCGGATATGAGCTGCCTTAAAATACTCCTTCCGACGATCCTCGATCATCTCCAAAGCGACTAGTTGATGAATCGATTTTTTAAAGGTATTCTCAAGAAGAGGACCGACCATCCGGTACACCAACGCCATATGAACAGGAGAGTTGAGGAATTCTCGAACTACTTGTTCGTCGGATTTCCTAACATACCGATCTCTTTGCCTAAGTGGGACGTCGTTTTCATAGTCCTCTAAAGAAGCTTCAAGGCTTGACACTTGAGATTCAAGCTCACTAATCCGAGTCGTGCTCTGCAACTGCAATTCTTCTAATTTTCTTGCCATTTGATTGGTTTGTTCCTGAGCGCGAGAAACCTCTATCGCTCTATCTAGCATTTCTTGGTCTTCGGTCCCGGCAGCACGAGTCTCTACGACAGGAATAGAGGAAGATGTTGAGGGACCAACTTCTGAACCAGAAGACTTGTGAAGTAAAGCTTTATACTTCTCTTCAAGGAAATCGCACTGTTGTTTCCAAAGAGAATTTTCATAGGCGTATGATGTCAGACAGGTGTTGACCTGAAATAACGAAAGGGTCAGAAAGAAACAAGTTAGCAAATTGAGAAAATCTTAAAAGATCACTTCATCAAAATAATAGAAAGAAAAAGGATCTCACCTTTTCAGCATAGAGAGAAGCTCGCTGGAATTTCTCCAAAGGATCCTTATGAAGAAGCTTATTAAGATCGCGAGTATGAACGCCAGATAAAAGAATACGGGTCGCCTTATCGACCGCATTCTCGTTATTATCATGAATAAGAGAATCCTTCTCGGAATAACCAGCGGCCCTCCTTCCCTCTAAATGATCCTCGATCATTTCGACCAGAGTAGGATTTGGATGTTTATCCCCGAGTAAAGAAAGGTCGTCACCAGAACGTCCATAGTAACTCCTCTTTCTATCAACTGGATTATTAGTGGGATGAGGCATCGACCAGCTACGACATCCTCGAATACCCAAAGATGTTCTAAGATGAAGCGGAGGATAACCGGATCCCATGCCCTGACGAATAGGGGACTCGCGTGGAGAATCCGGAGATTCCTCTCTATTCTCCTCGGATTCGTGACCCAATTCCAATTTCCTCTTTCGAGACGCCCTCTGCTCGATAGGATTATTCTCCACTGACTTGGAAGATTTCGACAGCACCATTTTTCCCTTCGAAGAGTGTCGGGAGCTTTCTACCATATGAGCTGAGAAAGAAACAAAATAAAGTTAGTTTCTCCATATAAAAAGTATAGTGACAATACTAAAGATCAAATAAAATGCTAACCTAGAGGCTCAGATGATGAATTGATGGGAAAATTATGGACGCTTAACCCCGCTTTACGAAGAAAAGATTCCCCAATCAGAAGAGCGCTTTGATATTTGTTTGTACGCATCTCGGGAATCTCAGTGATAAACTGTACATCGTCAGGAACAAGTTCACCTGTCGGTGAGCGACCTCCGGGAATCCACCTGGAACCATGATCCCACGAGAAAGGCGTGATCGAACCATCCGCCAAACGGAGATTAGGCGGAGGACGAACAAAGAAGAAATGAGATTTCCAAGAAGGATTACTAGAAACCGGAGCATCAAAGATTGCTCGGCTGGGCCGCTGACTAGCGAAGAAGTATCCACGGTTTGAAGAACTAGAAATATTAAAACGAAAAAGTTGCGTAAAATTACGGAAAGAAGGTTTAAATCCCTTTGCAATCATCAGAACGGAAAAACAAACCACAAAAGCAACAGAATTTGGAACCAGTTGTGTCAAGCACACGCTGAAAGTTTTTAGAACTTCCAGAAAAAGGGGAGACAAAGGAAGACGCAGTCCGCTATTAAAGTGAGCCGTGTAAAAGGCTCGACATCCCTCCGGTGGAGAAGTGACCCTATCAGTAGGGGATGGTAGAATCATTTCAGAACCTTCCGGAAAATATTTGGTATAGTTATTCACGACTTCAGGGAACGTTTCCTCTGTATATGCGCAAGCTACATCCTCAATTGGTTCAGAAATCTGAGGAACAGTACCTTTGCCCTTTTTGGCTCGGGCGGCTACATCCGCATCGGAAAGGATTCGTACCTTGTAAGTATCTTCTACAGGGATAACAAGGTCAGATACCGTAGTCTGTTCACCCAGAGGATTAGAATGTAACTCCTCCTCGTTATCGGGGGCAATGATCTCTCTAGGAGAAGAAGAAGATCTTCTAACGGAAGCCATCTATATTCTAGTTCTCGGAAGAAGAAGGTCGATGAAAGGAAAATTTTATACGACGAACGACCAAACTAGAAAATGACTGCGATCTAAAAGCAAATATAAAAGAGAAATGGCAAACTCGAAAGTCACCTATTTATAAGGAAATGAGAAAAGACGTTTCGAACTTATCACAGCTACTCAAATTCCCGCCAAAAACGGAAGGATACAAAAAGCCTCCTGAATAGACGCGTGGCGATCCACGATTAGACAGAAGAAACGACTATCTATGATACGTAGCACTCTTTTCCTTACTTAAGATTTTTTCCCACTGGGTTTTTTCTTAAGTAAGGTTTTTAACGAGGCTCCGTTCATAGAAAAGAAACAGTCGATCAGATTTATCTACTTCTACGAGCTCCTATTATCTATACGCTCGAAGAAGTGAGGGAGTACTGATGGGGGCTATTTCGCACCCTACATACTGATCAGATCGAACAGAGATTATAAGACCGGTTCGACCAATTACAAAGGATCGGGATCTTCTTACTGACCCAGCCTGATGCCGCTCGCTCCGAGTAAAGATTACACTCCGGACCCAGGAAGGATAGGTTGGGCCGAGTCCAACTAGGACTATGATTCCTTGTAATACTAGGTTTAGCATAATATAAATACCTAGTTATTCGTTGTATAAGACAACTACGAATTCTCTTAATTCTGAGATTACACAAGAATACATTGATAACAATAGAACTCAATAATATCCATTATTGTTGCAGAACTTTACCTCCATATCATTGCGTTCTTAATTTCGTTAATGGTTTCACTTCTTGCCTTTGATTATTGCTTTTCTTTGTAAACGATCCATCCAGAATAAAGTAACAGAACCCAATATACTGAATAATTCAATATCCAAACCCCCGATATCACAAATTCACTGATATTAAATTAACCCGACGAAAAACGGTTAAATCAGCTGGTAACCTAACTCCTCGGAGGCCTGTTTCTGCTGGTCGCCCCTCTGGCGATTCTTCTCAATGATCTTTATTCAATCTGGCAGACCTTGGACTGTCTCTTTTTTTTTTTTTTTTTTTTTTTTTTTTTTGATGATGATGCCCAGCTTTTGTGTAGTTGTCCGGGCAGAGGTTTTTGTATTGGGAGATTAGATTGGAAATTATGATCTCTTCTGTAGGCAGATTCTTGCCTTGATTCTAATGATATATCTTGTTCATATATGTTATTGCTACGCACAAATATACCATCATGTAGTAATTGACAAAGATTAGTTTACTTATCTGAATTTTATTTCTGCGGAGAGATTTAAGTACGGAGAAAGTAAGCTTGATCTTGCTTTGGTCGTTTGTAAGATAACTGAACGGTATAATATTTGCTTCGCATATTTAATCTTTGTTGATCAATCCAGCCGATCGTCGTCGTGTAAACCCTTAGCTGTCTGGTCGATGCTCGATTCATGCCTTATAAATTTGTCCTTATATGACATATATCTTATATAAGGAGGTTATTGTTCCTCCTGTTGAATTTCAGTTTTTCTTTTCCTCCAAGGGGAAATTTTCCTTTAGGTGCTTTTCACCTATCCATGTCTTCCATCATTAGCTTTTCAATTATACATTTCTCTAGCCAGTATATCATACTCTTGATATGGGAGGAATTGGAAAATGTAACAGTCCTGGCCAGATCTGACCCGTTCAGACCTCCTTCAGCAATTCTTTGGAAAATTAGGCAGTGACGGCCTTATAGTTTCGAATAGGGAGGGCTATTCTCCTGATTTCAATGTCAGATTTCTTGGATTCTAAATGGAATTCTTGTACGGCCAACTTAGTAGTCCCCCAATGATGTATGAGGCAGTTACGACCCCCGTATGGTGGAGGCTCTGGTCGTTTTTAAGCAATTATCCTCTTTCAACGGTTCAACTTTTGCATGCCTTCGTTGAGGAGTTCTTAATATTTTCTATTAGGCGACCCTCATATATGATCGTGCAGATCGTTTTGGTCTTTGAACTTCTTTAAGTTTTCTTGGATTATTTTGTTGATCGCTTCGATCTGTAGATTTGTTTGTCATCGATCAGTTGAGTCGATCAGACGGGCGCCGTTCCAACTTACTTGCATTTAATTCGGGAAGTCAAAGGGTCGCGTTTTCGTCCCTTGATTAAACTCCTATTATCCGTAGGATCATTCTCACGGGCGCCTATAAATAAGTAGGTAGTTTCCTTATTTTCCATTCATAACAATGAAGATCCCTGTTTCCTTAGATTTCATTTTGCCTTCGGACCCCATAATGTTCAAGAAGTCACATTATCGTGATTTGTTCGTTCGCAGTAAAGGAATTGTCCCCAGTCTTGTATTGACGGGTCCCATGTCAGCCCTTCCTTGTATCGATGGATCCCATGAGATCTCTGCTTTAGTCTTCATCACCTTAGAGGTCCGTGGTTTCCGTCTGCACATGGGGGGTTCATACTTGCCAGCCGCCTCCGCTCTTCGATGTTACCTCCGGATTGATAGACCATCGGGATGGCTGGTAAACTTACCGTTTCACGACGGTCCTGAAGAGATGCTGCTCGAGAGTAAAATGTTTTATAGATAAAGTAAAAGCAGTATCTTCTTCTGGGAGAGTGAGCATTGCTAGCTTATCTGGCTGGTAGTGTTCATTTCATCTGGAACAACATTTGATCTTCAGAGCCTGGCCATCGAACCAAAGAAGTCGACCATCCTGAGCAGCATGCTTCTTAGGTGGTTTATTATGATCGATGAGGTACTAGGGAGGAGATTGGTGTTTCCGTGGACATTGTCGTGAAGATAGTCGATCCCATAGGATCAATTTAACTAGATCATTGTAACGATCTTTAGGTAGCAAGCAGATTTTTGTAACGTAGGATATTTGTATGTAATTGATTTGATGAATAAAATATTATTTTATTTCTTGCATCTTCTTTGTCGTTTGATAATTTTATTTACGAGGAGTAATTTCCGAGCAGATGAATTCATACTTGATTTATCTTTCAAAACTTTAGGAGTATCAGCGGATCTTTTTTAGATCATTAGGAGTAGATCGAGGAGTTTTTATTGAGCGGATCAATGTATACTCGACTCGTTTGTAATTATACTTAGGTTTTTAACCCAAAAGTCTTTTAATCTTTGAAAACATATCGAGGAGTTTTTATCGAGCGGATCGATGTTTACTCAACTCGTTTTATCTAGACTTAGGTTTTAATACCAAAAAGTCTTTTTCTCGTTGTAAATAGTTCGAGGAGTGTATATCGAGCGGATCGATGTTTACTCTACTCGTTTTATTTAGACTTAGGTTTTTAATACCAAAAGTCTTTTTGATCGTTGAATATATATGTTGAGGAGTTTTTATCGAGCGGATCGATGTTTACTCAATTCGTTTTGTTTAGACTTAGGTTTTTAGTACCTGAAGTCTTTCAATCATTGTAGATATATCGAGGAGTTTTTATCGAGCGGATCGATGTTTACTCAACTTGTTTTGTTTAGACTTAGGTTTTTAGTACCTGAAAGTCTTTTTGATCGTTGAATATATATCGAGAAGTTTTTATCGAGCGGATCGATGTTTACTCAACTCGTTTTGTTTAGACTTAGGTTTTTAGTACCTGAAGTCTTTCAATCATTGTAGATATATCGAGGAGTTTTTATCGAGCGGATCGATGTTTACTCAACTCGTTTTGTTTAGACTTAGGTTTTAATACCAAAAAGTCTTTTTCTCGTTGTAAATAGTTCGAGGAGTGTATATCGAGCGGATCGATGTTTACTCTACTCGTTTTGTTTAGACTTAGGTTTTTAGTACCTGAAGTCTTTCAATCATTGTAGATATATCGAGGAGTTTTTATCGAGCGGATCGATGTTTACTCAACTCGTTTTGTTTAGACTTAGGTTTTTAGTACCTGAAAGTCTTTTTGATCGTTGAATATATGTCGAGGAGTTTTTATCGAGCGGATCGATGTTTACTCAACTCGTTTTGTTTAGACTTAGGTTTTTAGTACCTGAAGTCTTTCAATCATTGTAGATATATCGAGGAGTTTTTATCGAGCGGATCGATGTTTACTCAACTCGTTTTGTTTAGACTTAGGTTTTTAGTACCTGAAAGTCTTTTTGATCGTTGAATATATGTCGAGGAGTTTTTATCGAGCGGATCGATGTTTACTCAACTCGTTTTGTTTAGACTTAGGTTTTTAGTACCTGAAGTCTTTCAATCATTGTAGATATATCGAGGAGTTTTTATCGAGCGGATCGATGTTTACTCAACTCGTTTTGTTTTTGTGGTCGGAATGAGGAGTGTTTATTGAGCGGATCAATGTATACTCGACTCATTATAATTTAGACTTAGGTTTGTCACCAAAAAGTCCTTTTTGCCGTTGACATAAATCGAGGAGTGTTTATTGAGCGGATCAATGTATACTCGACTCGCTTCGTTCTGATATTTATCAATATGCTAGTGTAATTCCGCAGAGCGTTAATCGAAATAATCGATGTATAGAAAATGCTAAAATTTTTACTAATTGAACTCTAGGCTAAGGCCTTTGTTACAAGGATTAAAACTTGATAAAGTAAAGTAAAATAAAACAACGCAGTATAATCTGCTAAAATTTATTTACCATAGTATTTCCTAAGGTTGACTGCGTTCCAGGTTCTTGGTAAGGCTGTCCCATCCATGTGTGCAATTTTGTATGAACCTTTCTTTCCTACGCCAATGACGATGTAAGGTCCATCCCAATTTTGTTGTAACTTTCCCACATGCTTGGATACTTCTACCTTTTTCAAAACCAAGTCTCCTTCTTTGAAGGTTCGGACGCGTACTTTTTGATTGTATGCTTTCTCCATATTTGCCTTAGTGGCTTGTAGGCGTACGGCAGCTTTATCCCTTAAGGCTTCTGTTAGATCGACGTCATTTTCTCTTGCCTTTTCATTTTCTTGTTCATCAAACATCTCTATTCTTGGCGTTGGAATTAAAGTTTCCACAGGAATAACAGCTTCCGACCCATATACCAAGCTGAATGGGGTTTCCCCAGTTGAGTTTCTTACCGTGGTTCGATTAGCCCACAATACTCCTGGTAGTTCATCGAGCCATTTTCCTTTGGCTGATCCTAATCTTTTTTCCAAAGATTTTATTATCTCTCGGTTTGCTACATCGGTTTGTCCGTTTGCTCTTGGATGCCCGACTGAAGTGAAATTTTGTTGAATTCCCAGTTTAGAACACCATTCTATCACTTGTTTTCCAGCGAATTGGGTTCCATTATCGGAAATTAGGATCCTAGGGATGCCAAATCGACAGACTATGAACTTCCAAAGGAAGTTGATCACTTGGAATTGAGTTATTCGCGCTAAGGCGATGCACTCTATCCATTTGCTGAAATACTCTACAGCGACCAGGACGTAAGCTTTCTTTGATCTGGCCGCTGGGAAAGGCCCCACGATGTCCATTCCCCATTGATCGAAAGGCCAACAAATTGGAATCGGGTGCATATATTCTGCTGGTTGATGACATACGTTGGCATGTACTTGGCAATGATGACATTCTCGGACGTAATTTGCGGCGTCCTTATTGACAGTAGGCCAATAGTAACCTGTTCTGAGGCATTTTAAAGCCAATGCCCTCGATCCGCTGTGATTTCCCGCGTCTCCTTCGTGTATTTCTCGCAGTATTTCAGCGGTTTGGGATTCAGAGACGCATCTCAGGAGAATTCCTGATACTGACCTTCGGTAGAGTTTTCCTTCTACGAGTGTATATTTTGGGGCTCGATATTTTATTTTCCGAGCTTCATTCTGATCAGATGGTAGTTTTCCTTCACGAAGATAGTCTATCATTGGTGTCATCCAATTATCTTCGACTTCTTCGATTTCCATTATATCGACTATCGGTGTCTCATCGATGTCGACAGCCGGTGTAGAAGAGATCAGCCAGTTGATCACTCGTTCGGTCTTTCCGTCTTGGGATCCTGTAAACTTAGATAGTTGATCGGCCCATTTATTTTCCGAACGTGGAATGTTTTGTATGTCGAAATCTTCAAACTTCTCGGCCAGTGCTTTTACTTTGGCGAGGTATTTGATCATGTTGAATTCCTTAGCCTCGTATAAGCCTTCTATTTGCCTTTGTACTAACTCTGAGTCGGTTAATACTTTTAGCCTCTTTATGTTGGCTTTGATTGCCATTTCCATTCCTGCGATTAACGCCTCATACTCTGCTTCGTTATTTGTTACGACAAAGTCCAATGTAATAGCATAATTCAAATCTTCTTTATTAGGTCCGGTGAAGTTGATTCCGGCGCCTCCTCCTTCCCGGCTTGAAGCACCATCTACATGCATTAACCAGGTTTGATCTTCTATGATCAATATATCCTCATGGAGGGTGTTTGATGATTGTGTTGGTGTTTCCAATAAAAAATCAGCCAATACTTGGGCCTTGATGGCGACCCTTGGTTTGTAGTCGATATCGAATTGGCTGAGTTCGATGGCCCATTTGATTAGTCTTCCGGAGGCTTCTGGTTTTGCTAGGATCTGCCTAAGCGGTTGGTTCGTCAAAACGATGATTTTGTAGGTTAAGAAGTAGGGTCGGAGTTTTCGAGCAGCCACTACTAAGGCCAGCGTGAATTTTTCTGTTTCCAAGTAATTCTTCTCCGCCCCTTGTAATAACTTGCTGAGATAATAGACAGGCTTATGCTCTGAACCCTCTATCTTAATTAGTACTGAGCTAATGGCCGTATCGGAGATGGAGATGTATATGTACAATGGTTCCCCTTCTGTTGGTTTGGCCAACATCGGAGGGGATGTCAAATATTCTTTGAGTTGTTCGAAGGCTCGTTCACATTCTTCGGTCCAAACGAAGTTTTTCGCTTTTCGAAGCGTTTGGAAAAAGGGCAAGCTTTTGTCCGCAGATTTAGATATGAATCTATTCAATGCTACGATCTTCCCAACCAAGCTTTGCACTTGAGAGATGGTCTTGGGAGGTTTCATTTCAGTTATGGCTCGAATTTTTTCTGGGTTGGCTTCTATTCCTCGCTGGTGTACCAAATATCCCAAAAATTTTCCTGACTTAACACCGAAGGTGCATTTTGCAGGGTTCAACTTCATACGGTATTTTCTAAGGATTCGGAAACATCGATCTAGATGTCTTACGTGATCCGCTTCATTCATACTTTTTACTAACATGTCGTCTACATAGACCTCCATTATTTCTCCGATTAACTCCCTGAACATTAGGTTTACCAATCTTTGGTATGTAGCCCCGGCGTTCCTTAATCCGAACGGCATTACTATAAAGCAGTATACTTCCTGTTCGGTTATGAATGCGGTCTTCTCTTGATCCCGCTCGTCCATGTATATTTGGTAAAAACCTTGGAAGGCGTCCATCATGCTGAACAGCGCGAAGCCAGCGGTCGAGTCGACCAATAAATCAATTCTTGGGAGGGGGTAAGGGTCGCGTGGACATAACTTGTTAAGGTCGGTGAAATCATTACACATCCTCCATTTGTTGTCCTTTTTATCCCCTTTTGCTACTAGTACAACATTACATAGCCATTCCGAGAAATGTATTTCTCGGATTTGTTTTGCTTCCAGCAGTCTTTCAACCTCGGCTTTGATAATTTTATCTTTTACTGGTCCATGATTTCTTTTCTTCTGTCTGGCGGGTTTCGCTGAAGGGTCAATTTTTAGGGTATGCTTGATTACCCGAGGATCGATCCCTTCGATGTCATTTGCACTCCAGGCGAAGACGTCCACGTTATTTCTTAGAAATTCGATTAACATTACTTCTCCTTCTTTGCTCAATTCTGTACCAATTCTTGTCTTTTTGGACGAGTCGCCTTCTACCAGAATTATATCTTTATGTTCTGGGGGTTGCAAGGATAAGTCTAGTGGTTCTTTCCCCTTTTTATCTAATCGATCAGTAATAGGAATTTCGACCTCGTTTCTAGTGAGATCGTCTACGATCTTTCTCTTGCTAGGAGTAATTGACTTGGGGTGTTCTTTCAACGTTAATGATGTGCTGTAGCAGTCCCATGCCATACAGTGGTCGTTCGTTATTTCTCCAATGCCGCTGTCGGTTGGAAATTTTATTTTCTGATGATAGGTAGAGACTACAGCTCGAAAAAGGTTAAGGGCTGGTCGCCCTAATATAGCGTTATAAGCGAAGGGTGTATCTACCACTAGGAATTTTACCAACTTCACGGTCCGAAGTGGTTTCTTTCCGAGCGATACACTTAAAGATATCGTTCCGCTGGGGATGATCTCGGAGCCCCCAAAGCCTACTAACGGCGTTGCTACCCTTTGTAGGTTTATTTGCCCGAGGTTCATTTGTGCTAAGACCTCTCTGGAGATGATGTTTGCTGAGCTTCCATTATCGATTAGGATTCTTCTCACATTATAATTTGCTATTTCTAACGACACTACCATAGGGAAATCTGGGTTATCCTCTTTTGTATCCCAAGTGATGTTTTTAGGTACTTCACCTTCGTTAAAGCTGATCGGCTGGTGATTTGTTGGCCTGTTTTCTAATGTCCATATTTCTTTTGGATATTTAGAATTTGCAATTATGGATCTGGTCGTTCTTCGTCTAGCATTACGACTATCTCCACCCGCAGGCCCCCCGGATATAGTGTGGATAGTCCCATTGACCTGGTCGTGATTCAATTCCTGAGTAGGCCGACGTTCAGGTGATCTTCGATGAGAACTTCTCCTTTGAGTTCCGTTCCGGGGGCTTCTGCTTCTTTCCCTTTTGCGATTATCTCGTTCTATGTATTCGTCTAGTTTTCCTTGCTCGATCAGTTTTTCAACTTCTCTCTTAAGGTGAAAACAATTTTCCGTTCGATGCCCATGTGCCCTATGGTACTTACAGTATTGATCATAGTTTCTAGACCCTGGTCTGGGCTGAGCGATTTTCCTCGCCTCGGGAATCCAATTATTCCTTTCTAGAACTTCCAAGATTTCTTCCATTGGAGCATTTAATCTTGGGTGTTCTACTTGATTCACTCTGCTTCTGATTGGTTGTTCAGGGTTTCTTGGTCTTTGGTAGAAATTAGGTTGCCTTTCTTGGTCGGCTCTGCTGTATTCCAGTCGCTGGAAAATGTTACCTCTCCTGGAAGATCGCTCGTAATCCAAGGATCTTTGGGCGGGAATCTTGTCATGCCGCTTAGACCCTGTAGCCGCGACTTTGTTTTTGTTCTTATCCTTAAAGGAATTCATCTCTTCTTGGGTCATATACTTAGACGCCAGGCTCATGATGTCGGCGAACGTTCTTGGTTGTTTTCGACTGAGGGCATTTCTGAACTGCCTGTTTTTAGTGAGATCGAAGAGGATAGATATTATGTAATCGATATTTGGGGAATCGATTTTAAGTAATTCTACGTTGAATCTGGCCAACCAATTCCTTAGGGATTCTCCTTCTTGTTGATATATAGTTCCAAGGTAGCTCATCGGAAGTTTTTGTCTCTTCTGACTGGCAAACTGCTGCGTCAATTTGTTACAGAGTTCCCTAAAGCTGAATATGGAGTTGGCAGGTTGTTTCGCGAACCAGTCCAATGCGAGTCCTTCGAATGTAGTTACCATTAATTTGGCAGTGAATTCGGCAGAGTGGGCATATAAATTCATTATATTCGTAAAGCTAAAAATATAATCATCCGGGTCAGTGGTTCCATCATAGCGAGGTAGTCTACCCGGGACTTGTCCGATCGATTGTGCCTCTTTTATTTCCCTGCAGAAGGGAGAACAGGCCGCAAGGCTCTCCTGGAGTTCCGTGGTTCGGGCCCACGGATTTTGAATAGATCGTAAGCGTTGTTCGAGTCGGTCCTGCACCATCCTTTCAATTTCTCTTTCCGTCAGTCGAGCCGTTCGTGGTCGATCAGGGATTGTATCATCTATGTCATCATCAATAGGGATAATTGTACGTTCCCTGGATCCACTGCGCTTCGCCTGGGTTTTTCTGTGACCTGGTTTTCTTCGAGGATTATTGTCGGAGGGTTTTGAATTGTCCTGTTGTGGACTGTGTAGTGAGCGGTGCTCGCTTGGTGGGCTATCAGCTTGTTGAGATACTTGATCGTTTTGTCCGGGCGTTCTCCGAGCAGGAATTGTCCTGGCAGCCCTAGGGTTTCGCGGAATTTGATCAAGCACAAGTAATTCTTCCGGGGAGAGCGATTTAACGAGCATCGCTATTTGTCGTAATTTCTCCTGAGCACCCGGGAGAGGAACGGGGATCTCGGGGACTTCCGGCTCTTCCTGTATCGTACCGGGAGGACCTTCTAGGGGTTCCTGATGTCGGGGATGGGTATTCTGCAAATTCTCGTCGGTGTTGGGAACGTTATTATTGTCGTTCTCCTGTGGATCTTCAGATGTGTCATGACCGGTGGTTGTGTTACTTCTTGCTCCGACACGGGTGCTTTTCCTTGGGCGAGCCATATGTCGATCGAATAATTAACCTAGCCCCACGGTGGGCGCCAACTGATTTAACCGTTTTTCGTCAGGTTAATTTAATATCAGTGAATTTGTGATATCGGGGGTTTGGATATTGAATTATTCAGTATATTGGGCTCTGTTACTTTATTCTGGATGGATCGTTTACAAAGAAAAGCAATAATCAAAGGCAAGAAGTAAAACCATTAACAAAATTAAGAATACTCCAATATGAATGTAGAATTCTGCAATAATAATGGATATTATTGAGTTCTATTAATGTATTCTTGTGTAATCTCAGAATTAAGAGAATTCGTTTCCCCCTCATACAATGAATAACTAGGTATATATATTATGCTAAACCTAGTATTACAAGGAATCATAGTCCTGCTTGGACTCGGCCCAACTATCCTTCTTGGGTCCGGAGTATAATCTTTACTCGGAGCGAGCGGCATTTGGCAGGGTCTGTAAGAAGATCCCGATCCTTTATAATTGGTCGAATCGATCTTATAATCTTTGTTCGATCTGATCAGTATGTAGGGTGCGAAATAGCCCCCATCAGTACTCCCTCACTTCTTCGAGCGTATAGATAATAGGAGCTCGTAGAAGTAGATAAATCTGGTCGACTGTTTCTTTTCTATGAACGGAGCCTCGTTAAAAACCTTACTTAAGAAAAAACCCAGTGGGAAAAAATCTTAAGTAAGGAAAAGAGTGCTACGTATCATAGATAGTCGTTTCTTCTGTCTAATTATGGATCGCCACGCGTCTATTCAGGAGGCTTTTTGTATCCTTCCGTTTTTGGCGGGAATTTGAGTAGCTGCGATGAGTTCGAAATGTCTTTTCTCATTTCCTTATAAATAGGTGACTTTCGAGTTTGCCATTTCTCTTTTATATTTGCTTTTAGATCGCAGTCATTTTCTAGTTTGGTCGTTCGTCGTATAAAATTTTCCTTTCATCGACCTTCTTCTTCCGAGAACTAGAATATAGATGGCTTCCGTAAGAAGATCTTCTTCTTCTCCTAGAGAGATCATCGCCCCTGATAACGAGGAGGAGTTACATTCTAATCCTCTGGGTGAACAAACTACGGTATCTGACCTTGTTATCCCTGTTGAAGATACTTACAAGGTACGAATCCTTTCCGATGCGGATGTAGCTGCCCGAGCCAAAAAGGGCAAAGGTACTGTTCCTCAGATTTCTGAACCAATTGAGGATGTAGCTTGCGCATATACAGAGGAAACATTCCCTGAAGTCGTGAATAACTATACCAAATATTTTCCGGAAGGTTCTGAAATAATTCTTCCTTCCCCTACTGATAGGGTCACTACTCCACCGGAGGGATGTCGAGCTTTTTATACGGCTCACTTTAATAGCGGACTGCGTCTTCCTTTGTCTCCCCTTTTTCTGGAAGTTCTAAAAACTTTCAGCGTGTGCTTGACACAACTGGTTCCAAATTCTGTTGCTTTCGTGGTTTGTTTTTCCGTTCTGATGATTGCAAAGGGATTTAAACCTTCTTTCCGTAACTTTACGCAACTTTTTCGTTTTAATATTTCTAGTTCTTCAAACCGTGGATATTTCTTCGCTAGTCAGCGGCCTAGCCGAGCAATCTTTGATGCTCCGGTTTCTAGTAATCCCTCATGGAAATCTCATTTCTTCTTTGTTCGTCCTCCGTCTAATCTCCGTTTGGCGGATGGTTCGACCACGCCTTTCTCGTGGGATCATGGTTCCAGTTGGATTCCTGGAGGTCGCTCATCGACTGGTGAACTTGTTCCTGACGATGTACAGTTTATCACTGAGATTCCCGAGATGCGTACAAACAAATATCAAAGCGCTCTTCTGATTGGGGAATCTTTTCTTCGTAAGGCGGGGTTAAGTGTCCATAATTTTCCCATCAGTTCATCATCCGAACCTCTAGGTTAGCATTTTATTTGATCTTTAGTATTGTCACTATACTTTTTATATGGAGAAATTAACTTTATTTTGTTTCTTTTTCAGCTCATATGGTAGAAAACTCCCGACATTCTTCGAAGGGAAAAATGGTGCTGTCGAAATCTTCCAAGTCAGTGGAGAATAATCCTATCGAGCAGAGGGCGTCTCGAAAAAGGAAATTGGAGTTGGGTCACGAATCCGAGGAGAATAGAGAGGAATCTCCGGATTCTTCACGTGAGTCCCCTATTCGTCAGGGCATGGGACCCGGTTACCCTCCGCTTCATCTTAGAACCTCTTTGGGTATTCGAGGATGTCGCAGCTGGTCAATGCCTCATCCATCTAATAATCCAGCTAACAGGAAGAGGAGCTACTATGGACGTTCTGGTGACGACCTTTCTTTACTCGGGGATAAACATCCAAATCCTACTCTGGTCGAAATGATCGAGGATCATTTAGAGGGAAGGAGGGCCGCTGGTTATTCCGAGAAGGATTCTCTTATTCATGATAATAACGAGAATGCGGTCGATAAGGCGACCCGTATTCTTTTGTCTGGCGTTCTTACTCGCGATCTTAATAAGCTTCTTCATAAGGATCCTTTGGAGAAATTCCAGCGAGCTTCTCTTTACGCTGAAAAGGTGAGATCTTTTTCTTTCTATTATTCTGATGAAGTGATCTTTTAGGATTTTCTTAATTCGCTAATTCGTTTCTTTCTGACCCCTTCGTTATTTCAGGTTAACACCTGTCTGACATCGTACGCCTATGAAAATTCTCTCTGGAAACAACAGTGCGATTTCCTTGAAGAGAAGTATAAAGCTTTACTTCACAAATCTTCCGGTTCAGAAGTTGGTCCCTCGACATCTTCCTCTGTTCCTGTCGTAGAGACTCGTGCTGCCGGGACCGAAGATCAAGAAATGATAGATAGGGTGATAGAGGTTTCTCGTGTTCAAGAACAAGCCAATCAAATGGCTAGAAAATTAGAAGAATTGCAGTTTAAAAGCACGACTCGCATTAGTGAGCTTGAATCTCAAGTATCACGCCTTGAAGCTTCTTTAGAGGAGTATGAAAATGATGTCCCACTTAGGCAAAGAGATCGATATGTTAGGAAATCTGACGAACAAGTTGTTCGTGAATTCCTCAATTCTCCTGTTCATACGGCGTTGGTGTACCGGATGGTCGGCCCTCTTCTTGAGAATACTTTTAAAAAATCGATTCATCAACTGGTCGCTTTGGAGATGATCGACGATCGTCGGAAGGAGTATTTTAAGGCAGCTCATATCCGGTTGAACCGTTATGGCGAGCTTTATTCTTCTTCCGAGGTTCCAGATGTCGAATATCAAGGTTTTCCTCTGGCTAATCTTGTCGAGGAATTTGGAAATCCATTGCCGATTCCTCCTTCTGATGTTAACGATGAGCTCGATAATACTTTCATCGATCCAGTAGACGAAGAGGAAGAAGAAGACGATATAGGCATGACTGAGGTCGTCAATAGTGAGCAGAAGATTCCGGAAAGCGACCAGGCTTCTTGAAATAGTGATTTATTTTTGAAATAATCTTTGTAATTATCCGCTTGTAGGTTTAATTGTAGCTTAGCTTTCCCTACTTTGTACACTAAACGTTTCTTATTCTGACAGTCGTGTCCTTTCACATTCGCTGTAATGATTCAGACAAGTCATTTAATTTGCCGTAATCATTATGTATGTGTCTTTTCAAATTCTAGCGTTTGCTCCAAGGTCAGTTTTCCTGTTTCGCGCCCTTTCTTCGGGTCAGTCGCGTCTTTTTGTGTAGTATAAATACGAGAGGTAAAATTTGACTTGTCTTTTTTACTGCTATACTCCTCTCTTAACATAATACTCTTTCTTGAGCTAGTCGATAAACTTCCTCGATATTAATTTATATTTTTCCGTAATCCGATCATGAGTAACCTTTTCGGTAATACTTCGAAGCGACCTTCTCGTGAGGGCGCTAGGGATAATAGATCGAAGAAATTTCGAAGAGAAGGGCCTTCGATGGAGCCTCCTCGTTCGTCCTCAGTTAGTAGTTCGATGATCGATACTCCTATTACCACGTTCCAACCTTTATCAGAAGTTAGTTCGTCGCTTCTCCAACCAAACTTTTCTTCTACCCCCGCGGGAGGTAATAGGTCTTCCCCAGGTCGATTAGCTTTCGGAGATCCATCCAACATGGAACAGGTTTACGACATACCTGTTTCTTCAAGTTTTTCTTCTTACGAGTATGGATCTCATGGAGGGGATTTTGTTAGTTCCCTTCCTTTTTCTACTTCTACTGCCCTGCTAGTTAGTGAAGGGCAAGTCGGTGATGGTTTTTCTGTCAATCCTTCCATAACGCAGTCTATTTCGCAATATGGTCCTGAATATCTGTTTCATGATACCACTGTAACGACTGCTTCTTTTGAGTCTGGGGGACCTTCTGGGGGTCGATCTGGGTCGAGGTCTGGTCGTCGGACCGTTATATCTGCTTCCGGCAAAGAGACCTCTGTTAGTCCCGACGAGAGGGACTCCCCTCGTCCGTTAGATGATCGCTGTGTGCTTATGCAGGTTAATGACATTCTTATGTCGGAGACTCCACGTTCCGACGGTGTCCCTTTGACAAGCGAACTGCCTGGTTCTGTTGAACCTGATGCTTTGTCTTGGGACTTAGGCATGAGTACTATTTTGCCCGGCGAATTGAGGAAGCTTGAAGGTACTTCCAATGTTCGCCTTGTTCAATCTCTGGTGAAGATATGTGAACAGGTAAACATATTTCGAACATTTTTCCTGTTCTTTGTTTTGAATTCTTTGTTGTACGGCGGTTTTTCTTACTCTTTCTGTTTTTAGGGCAAGTATTTTGCACTCCAGCTGGGTGTGCAAAATGATGAACTGTGGAATAGTCGGAGAGCTCTTCAAGGTCAGCTGGAGTCGGAGAAAGCTAAAACCAGGGGTTTGGAGCTGCAGCTGCAACTTGCTAAAGATGATCTCCAAAAGTTAGAGGCTGACCAAGTTATTCTTGAGAAAGAGAAAGGCGACCTAGTTCAGGCTGCCGCGTCGGCAGAGGGATCTCGTCAACAGGCATATGATGATGGTTATGATGCCGGTTATCTTAAGCGTCAGGAGGAGTTGATGGCGTTTGCTGGTAACCTAACTCCTCGGAGGCCTGTTTCTGCTGGTCGCCCCTCTGGCGATTCTTCTCAATGATCTTTATTCAATCTGGCAGACCTTGGACTGTCTCTTTTTTTTTTTTTTTTTTTTTTTTTTTTTTTTTTTGATGTTGATGCCCAGCTTTTGTGTAGTTGTCCGGGCAGAGGTTTTTGTATTGGGAGATTAGATTGGAAATTATGATCTCTTCTGTAGGCAGATTCTTGCCTTGATTCTAATGATATATCTTGTTCATATATGTTATTGCTACGCACAAATATACCATCATGTAGTAATTGACAAAGATTAGTTTACTTATCTGAATTTTATTTCTGCGGAGAGATTTAAGTACGGAGAAAGTAAGCTTGATCTTGCTTTGGTCGCTTGTAAGATAACTGAACGGTATAATATTTGCTTCGCATATTTAATCTTTGTTGATCAATCCAGCCGATCGTCGTTGTGTAAACCCTTAGCTGTCTGGTCGATGCTCGATTCATGCCTTATAAATTTGTCCTTATATGACATATATCTTATATAAGGAGATTATTGTTCCTCCTGTTGAATTTCAGTTTTTCTTTTCCTCAAAGGGAAATTTTCCTTTAGGTGCTTTTCACCTATCCATGTCTTCCATCATTAGCTTTTCAATTATACATTTCTCTAGCCAGTATATCATACTCTTGATATGGGAGGAATTGGAAAATGTAACAGTCCTGGCCAGATCTGACCCGTTCAGACCTCCTTCAGCAATTCTTTGGAAAATTAGGCAGTGACGGCCTTATAGTTTCGAATAGGGAGGGCTATTCTCCTGATTTCGATGTCAGATTTCTTGGATTCTAAATGGAATTCTTGTATGGCCAACTTAGTAGTCCCCCAATGATGTATGAGGCAGTTACGACCCCCGTATGGTGGAGGCTCTGGTCGTTTTTAAGCAATTATCCTCTTTCAACGGTTCAACTTTGCATGCCTTCGTTGAGGAGTTCTTAATATTTTCTATTAGGCGACCCTCATATATGATCGTGCAGATCGTTTTGGTCTTTGAACTTCTTTAAGTTTTCTTGGATTATTTTGTTGATCGCTTCGATCTGTAGATTTGTTTGTCATCGATCAGTTGAGTCGATCAGACGGGCGCCGTTCCAACTTACTTGCATTTAATTCGGGAAGTCAAAGGGTCGCGTTCTCGTCCCTTGATTAAACTCCTATCGTCCGTAGGATCATTCTCACGGGCGCCTATAAATAAGTAGGCAGTTTCCTTATTTTCCATTCATAACAATGGATATCTCGGTTTCCTTAGATTTCATTTTGCCTTCGGATCCCATAATATTCAAGAAGTCACATTATCGTGATTTGCTCGTTCGCAGTAAAGAAATTGTCCCCAGTCTTGTATTGACGGGTCCCATGTCAGCCATTCCTTGTATCGACGGATCCCATGAGATCTCTGCTTTAGTCTTCATCACCTTAGAGGTCTGTGGTTTCCGTCTGCACATGGAGGGTTCGTACTTTGCCAGCCATCCTCGTCCTTGGAGGTTACTTCCGGATTGATAGACCAACGGGGTGGCTGGTAAACTTACCGTTTTACGACGGTCCCGAAGAGATGCTGCTTTAGAGTAAAATGTTTTATAGATAATGTAAAAGCAGTATCTTTTGTGGGTGAATTGAGTACTGCTGGTTATCTGGCTGGTAATGCTCATTTCACCTGGAGGAAAATACCGATCTTCAGAGCCTGGCCATCGAACCAAAGAAGTCGACCATCCTGAGCAGCATGCTTCTTAGGTGGTTTATTATGATCGATGAGGTACTAGGGAGGAGATTGGTGTTTCCGTGGACATTGTCGTGAAGATAGTCGATCCCATAGGATCAATTTAACTAGATCATTGTAACGATCTTTAGGTAGCAAGCAGATTTTTGTAACGTAGGATATTTGTATGTAATTGATTTGATGAATAAAATATTATTTTATTTCTTGCATCTTCTTTGTCGTTTGATAATTTTATTTACGAGGAGTAATTTCCGAGCAGATGAATTCATACTTGATTTATCTTTCAAAACTTTAGGAGTATCAGCGGATCTTTTTTAGATCATTAGGAGTAGATCGAGGAGTTTTTATTGAGCGGATCAATGTATACTCGACTCGTTTGTAATTATACTTAGGTTTTTAACCCAAAAGTCTTTTAATCATTGAAAACATATCGAGGAGTTTTTATCGAGCGGATCGATGTTTACTCAACTCGTTTTATCTAGACTTAGGTTTTAATACCAAAAAGTCTTTTTCTCGTTGTAAATAGTTCGAGGAGTGTATATCGAGCGGATCGATGTTTACTCTACTCGTTTTATTTAGACTTAGGTTTTTAATACCAAAAGTCTTTTTGATCGTTGAATATATATGTTGAGGAGTTTTTATCGAGCGGATCGATGTCTACTCAACTCGTTTTGTTTAGACTTAGGTTTTTAGTACCTGAAGTCTTTCAATCATTGTAGATATATCGAGGAGTTTTTATCGAGCGGATCGATGTTTACTCAACTCGTTTTGTTTAGACTTAGGTTTTTAGTACCTGAAAGTCCTTTTGATCGTTGAATATATATCGAGGAGTTTTTATCGAGCGGATCGATGTTTACTCAAATCGTTTTGTTTAGACTTAGGTTTTTAGTACCTGAAGTCTTTCAATCATTGTAGATATATCGAGGAGTTTTTATCGAGCGGATCGATGTTTACTCAACTCGTTTTGTTTAGACTTAGGTTTTTAGTACCTGAAAGTCTTTTTGATCGTTGAATATATATCGAGGAGTTTTTATCGAGCGGATCGATGTTTACTCAACTCGTTTTGTTTAGACTTAGGTTTTTAGTACCTGAAGTCTTTCAATCATTGTAGATATATCGAGGAGTTTTTATCGAGCGGATCGATGTTTACTCAACTCGTTTTGTTTAGACTTAGGTTTTTAGTACCTGAAAGTCTTTTTGATCGTTGAATATATATCGAGGAGTTTTTATCGAGCGGATCGATGTTTACTCAACTCGTTTTGTTTAGACTTAGGTTTTTTTTGTACCAAAATTCTTTCAATCGTTGTAGATATGTCGAGGAGTTTTTATCGAGCGGATCGATGTTTACTCAACTCGTTTTGTTTAGACTTAGGTTTTTTTTTGTACCAAAAGTCTTTCAATCGTTGTAGATATGTCGAGGAGTTTTTATCGAGCGGATCGATGTTTACTCAACTCGTTTTGTTTTTGTGGTCGGAATGAGGAGTGCTTATTGAGCGGATCAATGTATACTCGACTCATTATAATTTAGACTTAGGTTTGTCACCAAAAAGTCCTTTATGCCGTTGACATAAATCGAGGAGTGTTTATTGAGCGGATCAATGTATACTCGACTCGTTTCGTTCTAATATTTATCAATATGCTAGTGTAATTCCACAGAGCGTTAATCGAAATAATCGATGTATAGAAAATGCTAAAATTTTTACTAATTGAACTCTAGGCTAAGGCCTTTGTTACAAGGATTAAAACTTGATAAAGTAAAATAAAACAATGCAGTATAATCTGCTAAAATTTATTTACCATAGTATTTCCTAAGGTTGACTGCGTTCCAGGTTCTTGGTAAGGCTGTCCCATCCATGTGTGCAATTTTGTATGAACCTTTCTTTCCTACGCCAATGACGATGTAAGGTCCATCCCAATTTTGTTGTAACTTTCCCACATGCTTGGATACTTCTACCTTTTTCAAAACCAAGTCTCCTTCTTTGAAGGTTCGGACGCGTACTTTTTGATTGTATGCTTTCTCCATATTTGCCTTAGTGGCTTGTAGGCGTACGGCAGCTTTATCTCTTAGGGCTTCTGTTAAATCAACGTCATTTTCCCTCGCCTTTTCATTTTCTTGTTCATCGAACATCTCTATTCTTGGCGTTGGAATTAAAGTTTCCACAGGAATAACAGCTTCCGACCCATATACCAAGCTGAATGGGGTTTCCCCAGTTGAGTTTCTTACCGTGGTTCGATTAGCCCACAATACTCCTGGTAGTTCATCGAGCCATTTTCCTTTGGCTGATCCTAATCTTTTTTCCAAAGATTTTATTATCTCTCGGTTTGCTACTTCGGTTTGTCCGTTTGCTCTTGGATGCCCGACTGAAGTGAAATTTTGTTGGCCAGATTCAACGTAGAATTACTTAAAAGCGATTCCCCAAATATCGATTACATAATATCTATCCTCTTCGATCTCACTAAAAACAGGCAGTTCGGAAATGCCCTCAGTCGAAAACAACCAAGAACGTTCGCCGACATCATGAGCCTGGCGTCTAAGTATATGACCCAAGAAGAGATGAATTCCTTTAAGGATAAGAACAAAAACAAAGTCGCGGCTACAGGGTCTAAGCGGCATGACAAGATTCCCGCCCGAAGATCCTTGGATTACGAGCGATCTTCCAGGAGAGGTAACGTTTTCCAGCGACTGGAATACAGCAGAGCCGACCAAGAAAGGCAACCTTATTTCTACCAAAGACCAAGAAACCCTGAACAACCAATCAGAAGCAGAGTGAATCAAGTAGAACACCCAAGATTAAATGCTCCAATGGAAGAAATCTTGGAAGTTCTAGAAAGGAATAATTGGATTCCCGAGGCGAGGAAAATCGCTCAGCCCAGACCAGGGTCTAGAAACTATGATCAATACTGTAAGTACCATAGGGCACATGGGCATCGAACGGAAAATTGTTTTCACCTTAAGAGAGAAGTTGAAAAACTGATCGAGCAAGGAAAACTAGACGAATACATAGAACGAGATAATCGCAAAAGGGAAAGAAGCAGAAGCCCCCGGAACGGAACTCAAAGGAGAAGTTCTCATCGAAGATCACCTGAACGTCGGCCTACTCAGGAATTGAATCACGACCAGGTCAATGGGACTATCCACACTATATCCGGGGGGCCTGCGGGTGGAGATAGTCGTAATGCTAGACGAAGAACGACCAGATCCATAATTGCAAATTCTAAATATCCAAAAGAAATATGGACATTAGAAAACAGGCCAACAAATCACCAGCCGATCAGCTTTAACGAAGGTGAAGTACCTAAAAACATCACTTGGGATACAAAAGAGGATAACCCAGATTTCCCTATGGTAGTGTCGTTAGAAATAGCAAATTATAATGTGAGAAGAATCCTAATCGATAATGGAAGCTCAGCAAACATCATCTCCAGAGAGGTCTTAGCACAAATGAACCTCGGGCAAATAAACCTACAAAGGGTAGCAACGCCGTTAGTAGGCTTTGGAGGCTCCGAGATCATCCCCAGCGGAACGATATCTTTAAGTGTATCGCTCGGAAAGAAACCACTCCGGACCGTGAAGTTGGTAAAATTCCTAGTGGTAGATACACCCTTCGCTTATAACGCTATATTAGGGCGACCAGCCCTTAACCTTTTTCGAGCTGTAGTCTCTACCTATCATCAGAAAATAAAATTTCCAACCGACAGCGGCATTGGAGAAATAACGAACGACCACTGTATGGCATGGGACTGCTACAGCACATCATTAACGTTGAAAGAACACCCCAAGTCAATTACTCCGAGCAAGAGAAAGATCGTAGACGATCTCAGTAGAAACGAGGTCGAAATTCCTATTACTGATCGATTAGATAAAAAGGGAAAAGAACCACTAGACTTATCCTTGCAACCCCCAGAACATAAAGATATAATTCTGGTAGAAGGCGACTCGTCCAAAAAGACAAGAATTGGTACAGAATTGAGCAAAGAAGGAGAAGTAATGTTAATCGAATTTCTAAGAAATAACGTGGACGTCTTCGCCTGGAGTGCAAATGACATCGAAGGGATCGATCCTCGGGTAATCAAGCATACCCTAAAAATTGACCCTTCAGCGAAACCCGCCAGACAGAAGAAAAGAAATCATGGACCAGTAAAAGATAAAATTATCAAAGCCGAGGTTGAAAGACTGCTGGAAGCAAAACAAATCCGAGAAATACATTTCTCGGAATGGCTATGTAATGTTGTACTAGTAGCAAAAGGGGATAAAAAGGACAACAAATGGAGGATGTGTAATGATTTCACCGACCTTAACAAGTTATGTCCACGCGACCCTTACCCCCTCCCAAGAATTGATTTATTGGTCGACTCGACCGCTGGCTTCGCGCTGTTCAGCATGATGGACGCCTTCCAAGGTTTTTACCAAATATACATGGACGAGCGGGATCAAGAGAAGACCGCATTCATAACCGAACAGGGAGTATACTGCTTTATAGTAATGCCGTTCGGATTAAGGAACGCCGGGGCTACATACCAAAGATTGGTAAACCTAATGTTCAGAGAGTTAATCGGAGAAATAATGGAGGTCTATGTAGACGACATGTTAGTAAAAAGTATGAATGAAGCGGATCACGTAAGACATCTAGATCGATGTTTCCGAATCCTAAGAAAATACCGTATGAAGTTGAACCCTGCAAAATGCACCTTCGGTGTTAAGTCAGGAAAATTTTTGGGATATTTGGTACACCAGCGAGGAATAGAAGCCAACCCAGAAAAAATTCGAGCCATAACTGAAATGAAACCTCCCAAGACCATCTCTCAAGTGCAAAGCTTGGTTGGGAAGATCGTAGCATTGAATAGATTCATATCTAAATCTGCGGACAGAAGCTTGCCCTTTTTCCAAACGCTTCGAAAAGCGAAAAACTTCGTTTGGACCGAAGAATGTGAACGAGCCTTCGAACAACTCAAAGAATATTTGACATCCCCTCCGATGTTGGTCAAACCAACAGAAGGGGAACCATTGTACATATACATCTCCATCTCCGATACGGCCATTAGCTCAGTACTAATTAAGATAGAGGGTTCAGAGCATAAGCCTGTCTATTATCTCAGCAAGTTATTACAAGGGGCGGAGAAGAATTACTTGGAAATAGAAAAATTCACGCTGGCCTTAGTAGTGGCTGCTCGAAAACTCCGACCCTACTTCTTAACCTACAAAATCATCGTTTTGACGAACCAACCGCTTAGGCAGATCCTAGCAAAACCAGAAGCCTCCGGAAGACTAATCAAATGGGCCATCGAACTCAGCCAATTCGATATCGACTACAAACCAAGGGTCGCCATCAAGGCCCAAGTATTGGCTGATTTTTTATTGGAAACACCAACACAATCATCAAACACCCTCCATGAGGATATATTGATCATAGAAGATCAAACCTGGTTAATGCATGTAGATGGTGCTTCAAGCCGGGAAGGAGGAGGCGCCGGAATCAACTTCACCGGACCTAATAAAGAAGATTTGAATTATGCTATTACATTGGACTTTGTCGTAACAAATAACGAAGCAGAGTATGAGGCGTTAATCGCAGGAATGGAAATGGCAATCAAAGCCAACATAAAGAAGCTAAAAGTATTAACCGACTCAGAGTTAGTACAAAGGCAAATAGAAGGCTTATACGAGGCTAAGGAATTCAACATGATCAAATACCTCGCCAAAGTAAAAGCACTGGCCGAGAAGTTTGAAGATTTCGACATACAAAACATTCCACGTTCGGAAAATAAATGGGCCGATCAACTATCTAAGTTTACAGGATCCCAAGACGGAAAGACCGAACGAGTGATCAACTGGCTGATCTCTTCTACACCGGCTGTCGACATCGATGAGACACCGATAGTCGATATAATGGAGATCGAAGAAGTCGAAGATAATTGGATGACACCAATGATAGACTATCTTCGTGAAGGAAAACTACCATCTGATCAGAATGAAGCTCGGAAAATAAAATATCGAGCCCCAAAATATACACTCGTAGAAGGAAAACTCTACCGAAGGTCAGTATCAGGAATTCTCCTGAGATGCGTCTCTGAATCCCAAACCGCTGAAATACTGCGAGAAATACATGAAGGAGACGCGGGAAATCACAGCGGATCGAGGGCATTGGCTTTAAAATGCCTCAGAACAGGTTACTATTGGCCTACTGTCAATAAGGACGCCGCAAATTACGTCCGAGAATGTCATCATTGCCAAGTACATGCCAACGTATGTCATCAACCAGCAGAAAATATGCACCCGATTCCAATTTGTTGGCCTTTCGATCAATGGGGAATGGACATCGTGGGGCCTTTCCCAGCGGCCAGATCAAAGAAAGCTTACGTCCTGGTCGCTGTAGAGTATTTCAGCAAATGGATAGAGTGCATCGCCTTAGCGCGAATAACTCAATTCCAAGTGATCAACTTCCTTTGGAAGTTCATAGTCTGTCGATTTGGCATCCCTAGGATCCTAATTTCCGATAATGGAACCCAATTCGCTGGAAAACAAGTGATAGAATGGTGTTCGAAACTGGGAATTCAACAAAATTTCACTTCAGTCGGGCATCCAAGAGCGAACGGACAAACCGAAGTAGCAAACCGAGAGATAATAAAATCTTTGGAAAAAAGATTAGGATCAGCCAAAGGAAAATGGCTCGATGAACTACCAGGAGTATTGTGGGCTAATCGAACCACGGTAAGAAACTCAACTGGGGAAACCCCATTCAGCTTGGTATATGGGTCGGAAGCTGTTATTCCTGTGGAAACTTTAATTCCAACGCCAAGAATAGAGATGTTCGATGAACAAGAAAATGAAAAGGCGAGGGAAAATGACGTTGATTTAACAGAAGCCCTAAGAGATAAAGCTGCCGTACGCCTACAAGCCACTAAGGCAAATATGGAGAAAGCATACAATCAAAAAGTACGCGTCTGAACCTTCAAAGAAGGAGACTTGGTTTTGAAAAAGGTAGAAATATCCAAGCATGTGGGAAAGTTACAACAAAATTGGGATGGACCTTACATCGTCATTGGCGTAGGAAAGAAAGGTTCATACAAAATTGCACACATGGATGGGACAGCCTTACCAAGAACCTGGAACGCAGTCAACCTTAGGAAATACTATGGTAAATAAATTTTAGCAGATTATACTGCATTGTTTTATTTTACTTTATCAAGTTTTAATCCTTGTAACAAAGGCCTTAGCCTAGAGTTCAATTAGTAAAAATTTTAGCATTTTCTATACATCGATTATTTCGATTAACGCTCTGTGGAATTACACTAGCATATTGATAAATATTAGAACGAAACGAGTCGAGTATACATTGATCCGCTCAATAAACACTCCTCGATTTATGTCAACGGCATAAAGGACTTTTTGGTGACAAACCTAAGTCTAAATTATAATGAGTCGAGTATACATTGATCCGCTCAATAAACACTCCTCATTCCGACCACAAAAACAAAACGAGTTGAGTAAACATCGATCCGCTCGATAAAAACTCCTCGACATATCTACAACGATTGAAAGACTTTTGGTACAAAAAAAACCTAAGTCTAAACAAAACGAGTTGAGTAAACATCGATCCGCTCGATAAAAACTCCTCGACATATCTACAACGATTGAAAGACTTTTGTTACAAAAAAAACCTAAGTCTAAACAAAACGAGTTGAGTAAACATCGATCCGCTCGATAAAAACTCCTCGATATATATTCAACGATCAAAAAGACTTTCAGGTACTAAAAACCTAAGTCTAAACAAAACGAGTTGAGTAAACATCGATCCGCTCGATAAAAACTCCTCGATATATCTACAATGATTGAAAGACTTCAGGTACTAAAAACCTAAGTCTAAACAAAACGAGTTGAGTAAACATCGATCCGCTCGATAAAAACTCCTCGATATATATTCAACGATCAAAAGGACTTTCAGGTACTAAAAACCTAAGTCTAAACAAAACGAGTTGAGTAAACATCGATCCGCTCGATAAAAACTCCTCGATATATCTACAATGATTGAAAGACTTCAGGTACTAAAAACCTAAGTCTAAACAAAACGAGTTGAGTAGACATCGATCCGCTCGATAAAAACTCCTCAACATATATATTCAACGATCAAAAAGACTTTTGGTATTAAAAACCTAAGTCTAAATAAAACGAGTAGAGTAAACATCGATCCGCTCGATATACACTCCTCGAACTATTTACAACGAGAAAAAGACTTTTTGGTATTAAAACCTAAGTCTAGATAAAACGAGTTGAGTAAACATCGATCCGCTCGATAAAAACTCCTCGATATGTTTTCAATGATTAAAAGACTTTTGGGTTAAAAACCTAAGTATAATTACAAACGAGTCGAGTATACATTGATCCGCTCAATAAAAACTCCTCGATCTACTCCTAACGATCTAAAAAAGATCCGCTGATACTCCTAAAGTTTTGAAAGATAAATCAAGTATGAATTCATCTGCTCGGAAATTACTCCTCGTAAATAAAATTATCAAACGACAAAGAAGATGCAAGAAATAAAATAATATTTTATTCATCAAATCAATTACATACAAATATCCTACGTTACAAAAATCTGCTTGCTACCTAAAGATCGTTACAATGATCTAGTTAAATTGATCCTATGGGATCGACTATCTTCACGACAATGTCCACGGAAACACCAATCTCCTCCCTAGTACCTCATCGATCATAATAAACCACCTAAGAAGCATGCTGCTCAGGATGGTCGACTTCTTTGGTTCGATGGCCAGGCTCTGAAGATCGGTATGTTCCTCCAGGTGAAATGAGCATTACCAGCCAGATAACCAGCAGTACTCAATTCACCCACAAAAGATACTGCTTTTACATTATCTATAAAACATTTTACTCTAAAGCAGCATCTCTTCGGGACCGTCGTAAAACGGTAAGTTTACCAGCCACCCCGTTGGTCTATCAATCCGGAAGTAACCTCCAAGGACGAGGATGGCTGGCAAAGTACGAACCCTCCATGTGCAGACGGAAACCACGGACCTCTAAGGTGATGAAGACTAAAGCAGAGATCTCATGGGATCCGTCAATACAAGGAATGGCTGACATGGGACCCGTCAATACAAGACTGGGGACAATTTCTTTACTGCGAACGAGCAAATCACGATAATGTGACTTCTTGAATATTATGGGATCCGAAGGCAAAATGAAATCTAAGGAAACCGAGATATCCATTGTTATGAATGGAAAATAAGGAAACTGCCTACTTATTTATAGGCGCCCGTGAGAATGATCCTACGGACGATAGGAGTTTAATCAAGGGACGAGAACGCGACCCTTTGACTTCCCGAATTAAATGCAAGTAAGTTGGAACGGCGCCCGTCTGATCGACTCAACTGATCGATGACAAACAAATCTACAGATCGAAGCGATCAACAAAATAATCCAAGAAAACTTAAAGAAGTTCAAAGACCAAAACGATCTGCACGATCATATATGAGGGTCGCCTAATAGAAAATATTAAGAACTCCTCAACGAAGGCATGCAAAGTTGAACCGTTGAAAGAGGATAATTGCTTAAAAACGACCAGAGCCTCCACCATACGGGGGTCGTAACTGCCTCATACATCATTGGGGGACTACTAAGTTGGCCATACAAGAATTCCATTTAGAATCCAAGAAATCTGACATCGAAATCAGGAGAATAGCCCTCCCTATTCGAAACTATAAGGCCGTCACTGCCTAATTTTCCAAAGAATTGCTGAAGGAGGTCTGAACGGGTCAGATCTGGCCAGGACTGTTACATTTTCCAATTCCTCCCATATCAAGAGTATGATATACTGGCTAGAGAAATGTATAATTGAAAAGCTAATGATGGAAGACATGGATAGGTGAAAAGCACCTAAAGGAAAATTTCCCTTTGAGGAAAAGAAAAACTGAAATTCAACAGGAGGAACAATAATCTCCTTATATAAGATATATGTCATATAAGGACAAATTTATAAGGTATGAATCGAGCATCGACCAGACAGCTAAGGGTTTACACAACGACGATCGGCTGGATTGATCAACAAAGATTAAATATGCGAAGCAAATATTATACCGTTCAGTTATCTTACAAGCGACCAAAGCAAGATCAAGCTTACTTTCTCCGTACTTAAATCTCTCCGCAGAAATAAAATTCAGATAAGTAAACTAATCTTTGTCAATTACTACATGATGGTATATTTGTGCGTAGCAATAACATATATGAACAAGATATATCATTAGAATCAAGGCAAGAATCTGCCTACAGAAGAGATCATAATTTCCAATCTAATCTCCCAATACAAAAACCTCTGCCCGGACAACTACACAAAAGCTGGGCATCATCATCAAAAAAAAAAAAAAAAAAAAAAAAAAAAGAGAAAGTCCAAGGTCTCCCAGATTGAATAAAGATCATTGAGAAGAATCGCCAGAGGGGCGACCAGCAGAAACAGGCCTCCGAGGAGTTAGGTTACCAGCAAACGCCATCAACTCCTCCTGACGCTTAAGATAACCGGCATCATAACCATCATCATATGCCTGTTGACGAGATCCCTCTGCCGACGCGGCAGCCTGAACTAGGTCGCCTTTCTCTTTCTCAAGAATAACTTGGTCAGCCTCTAACTTTTGGAGATCATCTTTAGCAAGTTGCAGCTGCAGCTCCAAACCCCTGGTTTTAGCTTTCTCCGACTCCAGCTGACCTTGAAGAGCTCTCCGACTATTCCACAGTTCATCATTTTGCACACCCAGCTGGAGTGCAAAATACTTGCCCTAAAAACAGAAAGAGTAAGAAAAACCGCCGTACAACAAAGAATTCAAAACAAAGAACAGGAAAAATGTTCGAAATATGTTTACCTGTTCACATATCTTCACCAGAGATTGAACAAGGCGAACATTGGAAGTACCTTCAAGCTTCCTCAATTCGCCGGGCAAAATAGTACTCATGCCTAAGTCCCAAGACAAAGCATCAGGTTCAACAGAACCAGGCAGTTCGCTTGTCAAAGGGACACCGTCGGAACGTGGAGTCTCCGACATAAGAATGTCATTAACCTGCATAAGCACACGGCGATCATCTAACGGACGAGGGGAGTCCCTCTCGTCGGGACTAACAGAGGTCTCTTTGCCGGAAGCAGATATAACGGTCCGACGACCAGACCTCGACCCAGATCGACCCCCAGAAGGTCCCCCAGACTCAAAAGAAGCAGTCGTTACAGTGGTATCATGAAACAGATATTCAGGACCATATTGCGAAATAGACTGCGTTATGGAAGGATTGACAGAAAAACCATCACCGACTTGCCCTTCACTAACTAGCAGGGCAGTAGAAGTAGAAAAAGGAAGGGAACTAACAAAATCCCCTCCATGAGATCCATACTCGTAAGAAGAAAAACTTGAAGAAACAGGTATGTCGTAAACCTGTTCCATGTTGGATGGATCTCCGAAAGCTAATCGACCTGGGGAAGACCTATTACCTCCCGCGGGGGTAGAAGAAAAGTTTGGTTGGAGGAGAGACGAACTAACTTCTGATAAAGGTTGGAACGTGGTAATAGGAGTATCGATCATCGAACTACTAACTGAGGACGAACGAGGAGGCTCCATCGAAGGCCCTTCTCTTCGAAATTTCTTCGATCTATTATCCCTAGCGCCCTCACGAGAAGGTCGCTTCGAAGTATTACCGAAAAGGTTACTCATGATCGGATTACGGAAAAATATAAATTAATATCGAGGAAGTTTATCGACTAGCTCAAGAAAGAGTATTATGTTAAGAGAGGAGTATAGCAGTAAAAAAGACAAGTCAAATTTTACCTCTCGTATTTATACTACACGAAAAGACGCGACTGACCCGAAGAAAGGGCGCGAAACAGGAAAACTGACCTTGGAGCAAACGCTAGAATTTGAAAAGACACATACATAATGATTACGGCAAATTAAATGACTTGTCTGAATCATTACAGCGAATGTGAAAGGACACGACTGTCAGAATAAGAAACGTTTAGTGTACAAAGTAGGGAAAGCTAAGCTACAATTAAACCTACAAGCGGATAATTACAAAGATTATTTCAAAAATAAATCACTATTTCAAGAAGCCTGGTCGCTTTCCGGAATCTTCTGCTCACTATTGACGACCTCAGTCATGCCTATATCGTCTTCTTCTTCCTCTTCGTCTACTGGATCGATGAAAGTATTATCGAGCTCATCGTTAACATCAGAAGGAGGAATCGGCAATGGATTTCCAAATTCCTCGACAAGATTAGCCAGAGGAAAACCTTGATATTCGACATCTGGAACCTCGGAAGAAGAATAAAGCTCGCCATAACGGTTCAACCGGATATGAGCTGCCTTAAAATACTCCTTCCGACGATCGTCGATCATCTCCAAAGCGACCAGTTGATGAATCGATTTTTTAAAAGTATTCTCAAGAAGAGGGCCGACCATCCGGTACACCAACGCCGTATGAACAGGAGAATTGAGGAATTCACGAACAACTTGTTCGTCAGATTTCCTAACATATCGATCTCTTTGCCTAAGTGGGACATCATTTTCATACTCCTCTAAAGAAGCTTCAAGGCGTGATACTTGAGATTCAAGCTCACTAATGCGAGTCGTGCTTTTAAACTGCAATTCTTCTAATTTTCTAGCCATTTGATTGGCTTGTTCTTGAACACGAGAAACCTCTATCACCCTATCTATCATTTCTTGATCTTCGGTCCCGGCAGCACGAGTCTCTACGACAGGAACAGAGGAAGATGTCGAGGGACCAACTTCTGAACCGGAAGATTTGTGAAGTAAAGCTTTATACTTCTCTTCAAGGAAATCGCACTGTTGTTTCCAGAGAGAATTTTCATAGGCGTACGATGTCAGACAGGTGTTAACCTGAAATAACGAAGGGGTCAGAAAGAAACGAATTAGCGAATTAAGAAAATCCTAAAAGATCACTTCATCAGAATAATAGAAAGAAGAAGATCTCACCTTTTCAGCGTAAAGAGAAGCTCGCTGGAATTTCTCCAAAGGATCCTTATGAAGAAGCTTATTAAGATCGCGAGTAAGAACGCCAGACAAAAGAATACGGGTCGCCTTATCGACCGCATTCTCGTTATTATCATGAATAAGAGAATCCTTCTCGGAATAACCAGCGGCCCTCCTTCCCTCTAAATGATCCTCGATCATTTCGACCAGAGTAGGATTTGGATGTTTATCCCCGAGTAAAGAAAGGTCGTCACCAGAACGTCCATAGTAGCTCCTCTTCCTGTTAGCTGGATTATTAGATGGATGAGGCATTGACCAGCTGCGACATCCTCGAATACCCAAAGAGGTTCTAAGATGAAGCGGAGGGTAACCGGGTCCCATGCCCTGACGAATAGGGGACTCACGTGAAGAATCCGGAGATTCCTCTCTATTCTCCTCGGATTCGTGACCCAACTCCAATTTCCTTTTTCGAGACGCCCTCTGCTCGATAGGATTATTCTCCACTGACTTGGAAGATTTCGACAGCACCATTTTTCCCTTCGAAGAATGTCGGGAGTTTTCTACCATATGAGCTGAAAAAGAAACAAAATAAAGTTAATTTCTCCATATAAAAAGTATAGTGACAATACTAAAGATCAAATAAAATGCTAACCTAGAGGTTCAGATGATGAACTGATGGGAAAATTATGGACACTTAACCCCGCCTTACGAAGAAAAGATTCCCCAATCAGAAGAGCGCTTTGATATTTGTTTGTACGCATCTCGGGAATCTCAGTGATAAACTGTACATCGTCAGGAACAAGTTCACCAGTCGATGAGCGACCTCCAGGAATCCAACTGGAACCATGATCCCACGAGAAAGGCGTGGTCGAACCATCCGCCAAACGGAGATTAGACGGAGGACGAACAAAGAAGAAATGAGATTTCCATGAGGGATTACTAGAAACCGGAGCATCAAAGATTGCTCGGCTAGGCCGCTGACTAGCGAAGAAATATCCACGGTTTGAAGAACTAGAAATATTAAAACGAAAAAGTTGCGTAAAGTTACGGAAAGAAGGTTTAAATCCCTTTGCAATCATCAGAACGGAAAAACAAACCACGAAAGCAACAGAATTTGGAACCAGTTGTGTCAAGCACACGCTGAAAGTTTTTAGAACTTCCAGAAAAAGGGGAGACAAAGGAAGACGCAGTCCGCTATTAAAGTGAGCCGTATAAAAAGCTCGACATCCCTCCGGTGGAGAAGTGACCCTATCAGTAGGGGAAGGAAGAATTATTTCAGAACCTTCCGGAAAATATTTGGTATAGTTATTCACGACTTCAGGGAATGTTTCCTCTGTATATGCGCAAGCTACATCCTCAATTGGTTCAGAAATCTGAGGAACAGTACCTTTGCCCTTTTTGGCTCGGGCAGCTACATCCGCATCGGAAAGAATTCGTACCTTGTAAGTATCTTCAACAGGGATAACAAGGTCAGATACCGTAGTTTGTTCACCCAGAGGATTAGAATGTAACTCCTCCTCGTTATCAGGGGCGATGATCTCTCTAGGAGAAGAAGAAGATCTTCTTACGGAAGCCATCTATATTCTAGTTCTCGGAAGAAGAAGGTCGATGAAAGGAAAATTTTATACGACGAACGACCAAACTAGAAAATGACTGCGATCTAAAAGCAAATATAAAAGAGAAATGGCAAACTCGAAAGACACCTATTTATAAGGAAATGAGAAAAGACGTTTCGAACTCATCGCAGCTACTCAAATTCCCGCCAAAAACGGAAGGATACAAAAAGCCTCCTGAATAGACGCGTGGCGATCCATAATTAGACAGAAGAAACGACTATCTATGATACGTAGCACTCTTTTCCTTACTTAAGATTTTTTCCCACTAGGTTTTTTCTTAAGTAAGGTTTTTAACGAGGCTCCGTTCATAGAAAAGAAACAGTCGACCAGATTTATCTACTTCTACGAGCTCCTATTATCTATACGCTCGAAGAAGTGAGGGAGTACTGATGGGGGCTATTTCGCACCCTACATACTGATCAGATCGAACAAAGATTATAAGATCGATTCGACCAATTATAAAGGATCGGGATCTTCTTACAGACCCTGCCAAATGCCGCTCGCTCCGAGTAAAGATTATACTCCGGACCCAAGAAGGATAGTTGGGCCGAGTCCAAGCAGGACTATGATTCCTTGTAATACTAGGTTTAGCATAATATATATACCTAGTTATTCATTGTATGAAGGGAACGAATTCTCTTAATTCTGAGATTACACAAGAATACATTAATAGAACTCAATAATATCCATTATTATTGCAGAATTCTACATTCATATTGGAGTATTCTTAATTTTGTTAATGGTTTTACTTCTTGCCTTTGATTATTGCTTTTCTTTGTAAACGATCCATCCAGAATAAAGTAACAGAGCCCAATATACTGAATAATTCAATATCCAAACCCCCGATATCACAAATTCACTGATATTAAATTAACCTGACGAAAAACGGTTAAATCATTAGGTCCGGTGAAGTTGATTCCGGCGCCTCCTCCTTCCCGGCTTGAAGCACCATCTACATGCATTAACCAGGTTTGATCTTCTATGATCAATATATCCTCATGGAGGGTGTTTGATGATTGTGTTGGTGTTTCCAATAAAAAATCAGCCAATACTTGGGCCTTGATGGCGACCCTTGGTTTGTAGTCGATATCGAATTGGCTGAGTTCGATGGCCCATTTGATTAGTCTTCCGGAGGCTTCTGGTTTTGCTAGGATCTGCCTAAGCGGTTGGTTCGTCAAAACGATGATTTTGTAGGTTAAGAAGTAGGGTCGGAGTTTTCGAGCAGCCACTACTAAGGCCAGCGTGAATTTTTCTATTTCCAAGTAATTCTTCTCCGCCCCTTGTAATAACTTGCTGAGATAATAGACAGGCTTATGCTCTGAACCCTCTATCTTAATTAGTACTGAGCTAATGGCCGTATCGGAGATGGAGATGTATATGTACAATGGTTCCCCTTCTGTTGGTTTGGCCAACATCGGAGGGGATGTCAAATATTCTTTGAGTTGTTCGAAGGCTCGTTCACATTCTTCGGTCCAAACGAAGTTTTTCGCTTTTCGAAGCGTTTGGAAAAAGGGCAAGCTTCTGTCCGCAGATTTAGATATGAATCTATTCAATGCTACGATCTTCCCAACCAAGCTTTGCACTTGAGAGATGGTCTTGGGAGGTTTCATTTCAGTTATGGCTCGAATTTTTTCTGGGTTGGCTTCTATTCCTCGCTGGTGTACCAAATATCCCAAAAATTTTCCTGACTTAACACCGAAGGTGCATTTTGCAGGGTTCAACTTCATACGGTATTTTCTTAGGATTCGGAAACATCGATCTAGATGTCTTACGTGATCCGCTTCATTCATACTTTTTACTAACATGTCGTCTACATAGACCTCCATTATTTCTCCGATTAACTCTCTGAACATTAGGTTTACCAATCTTTGGTATGTAGCCCCGGCGTTCCTTAATCCGAACGGCATTACTATAAAGCAGTATACTCCCTGTTCGGTTATGAATGCGGTCTTCTCTTGATCCCGCTCGTCCATGTATATTTGGTAAAAACCTTGGAAGGCGTCCATCATGCTGAACAGCGCGAAGCCAGCGGTCGAGTCGACCAATAAATCAATTCTTGGGAGGGGGTAAGGGTCGCATGGACATAACTTGTTAAGGTCGGTGAAATCATTACACATCCTCCATTTGTTGTCCTTTTTATCCCCTTTTGCTACTAGTACAACATTACATAGCCATTCCGAGAAATGTATTTCTCGGATTTGTTTTGCTTCCAGCAGTCTTTCAACCTCGGCTTTGATAATTTTATCTTTTACTGGTCCATGATTTCTTTTCTTCTGTCTGGCGGGTTTCGCTGAAGGGTCAATTTTTAGGGTATGCTTGATTACCCGAGGATCGATCCCTTCGATGTCATTTGCACTCCAGGCGAAGACGTCCACGTTATTTCTTAGAAATTCGATTAACATTACTTCTCCTTCTTTGCTCAATTCTGTACCAATTCTTGTCTTTTTGGACGAGTCGCCTTCTACCAGAATTATATCTTTATGTTCTGGGGGTTGCAAGGATAAGTCTAGTGGTTCTTTTCCCTTTTTATCTAATCGATCAGTAATAGGAATTTCGACCTCGTTTCTACTGAGATCGTCTACGATCTTTCTCTTGCTCGGAGTAATTGACTTGGGGTGTTCTTTCAACGTTAATGATGTGCTGTAGCAGTCCCATGCCATACAGTGGTCGTTCGTTATTTCTCCAATGCCGCTGTCGGTTGGAAATTTTATTTTCTGATGATAGGTAGAGACTACAGCTCGAAAAAGGTTAAGGGCTGGTCGCCCTAATATAGCGTTATAAGCGAAGGGTGTATCTACCACTAGGAATTTTACCAACTTCACGGTCCGGAGTGGTTTCTTTCCGAGCGATACACTTAAAGATATCGTTCCGCTGGGGATGATCTCGGAGCCTCCAAAGCCTACTAACGGCGTTGCTACCCTTTGTAGGTTTATTTGCCCGAGGTTCATTTGTGCTAAGACCTCTCTGGAGATGATGTTTGCTGAGCTTCCATTATCGATTAGGATTCTTCTCACATTATAATTTGCTATTTCTAACGACACTACCATAGGGAAATCTGGGTTATCCTCTTTTGTATCCCAAGTGATGTTTTTAGGTACTTCACCTTCGTTAAAGCTGATCGGCTGGTGATTTGTTGGCCTGTTTTCTAATGTCCATATTTCTTTTGGATATTTAGAATTTGCAATTATGGATCTGGTCGTTCTTCGTCTAGCATTACGACTATCTCCACCCGCAGGCCCCCCGGATATAGTGTGGATAGTCCCATTGACCTGGTCGTGATTCAATTCCTGAGTAGGCCGACGTTCAGGTGATCTTCGATGAGAACTTCTCCTTTGAGTTCCGTTCCGGGGGCTTCTGCTTCTTTCCCTTTTGCGATTATCTCGTTCTATGTATTCGTCTAGTTTTCCTTGCTCGATCAGTTTTTCAACTTCTCTCTTAAGGTGAAAACAATTTTCCGTTCGATGCCCATGTGCCCTATGGTACTTACAGTATTGATCATAGTTTCTAGACCCTGGTCTGGGCTGAGCGATTTTCCTCGCCTCGGGAATCCAATTATTCCTTTCTAGAACTTCCAAGATTTCTTCCATTGGAGCATTTAATCTTGGGTGTTCTACTTGATTCACTCTGCTTCTGATTGGTTGTTCAGGGTTTTTTGGTCTTTGGTAGAAATAAGGTTGCCTTTCTTGGTCGGCTCTGCTGTATTCCAGTCGCTGGAAAACGTTACCTCTCCTGGAAGATCGCTCGTAATCCAAGGATCTTCGGGCGGGAATCTTGTCATGCCGCTTAGACCCTGTAGCCGCGACTTTGTTTTTGTTCTTATCCTTAAAGGAATTCATCTCTTCTTGGGTCATATACTTAGACGCCAGGCTCATGATGTCGGCGAACGTTCTTGGTTGTTTTCGACTGAGGGCATTTCCGAACTGCCTGTTTTTAGTGAGATCGAAGAGGATAGATATTATGTAATCGATATTTGGGGAATCGATTTTAAGTAATTCTACGTTGAATCTGGCCAACCAATTCCTTAGGGATTCTCCTTCTTGTTGATATATAGTTCCAAGGTAGCTCATTGGAAGTTTTTGTCTCTTCTGACTGGCAAACTGCTGCGTCAATTTGTTACAGAGTTCCCTAAAGCTGAATATGGAGTTGGCAGGTTGTTTCGCGAACCAGTCCAATGCGAGTCCTTCGAATGTAGTTACCATTAATTTGGCAGTGAATTCGGCAGAGTGGGCATATAAATTCATTATATTCGTAAAGCTAAAAATATAATCATCCGGGTCAGTGGTTCCATCATAGCGAGGTAGTCTACCCGGGACTTGTCCGATCGATTGTGCTTCTTTTATTTCCCTGCAGAAGGGAGAACAGGCCGCAAGGCTCTCCTGGAGTTCCGTGGTTCGGGCCCACGGATTTTGAATAGATCGTAAGCGTTGTTCGAGTCGGTCCTGCACCATCCTTTCAATTTCTCTTTCCGTCAGTCGAGCCGTTCGTGGTCGATCAGGGATTGTATCATCTATGTCATCATCAATAGGGATAATTGTACGTTCCCTGGATCCACTGCGCTTCGCCTGGGTTTTTCTGTGACCTGGTTTTCTTCGAGGATTATTGTCGGAGGGTTTTGAATTGTCCTGTTGTGGACTGTGTAGTGAGCGGTGCTCGCTTGGTGGGCTATCAGCTTGTTGAGATACTTGATCGTTTTGTCCGGGCGTTCTCCGAGCAGGAATTGTCCTGGCAGCCCTAGGGTTTCGCGGAATTTGATCAAGCACAAGTAATTCTTCTGGGGAGAGCGATTTAACGAGCATCGCTATTTGTCGTAATTTCTCCTGAGCACCCGGGAGAGGAACAGGGATCTCGGGGACTTCCGGCTCTTCTTGTATCGTACCGGGAGGACCTTCTAGGGGTTCCTGATGTCGGGGATGGGTATTCTGCAAATTCTCGTCGGTGTTGGGAACGTTATTATTGTCGTTCTCCTGTGGATCTTCAGATGTGTTATGACCGGTGGTTGTGTTACTTCTTGCTCCGACACGGGCGCTTTTCCTTGGGCGAGCCATATGTCGATCGAATAATTAACCTAGCCCCACGGTGGGCGCCAACTGATTTAACCGTTTTTCGTCAGGTTAATTTAATATCAGTGAATTTGTGATATCGGGGGTTTGGATATTGAATTATTCAGTATATTGGGCTCTGTCACTTTATTCTGGATGGATCGTTTACAAAGAAAAGCAATAATCAAAGGCAAGAAGTAAAACCATTAACAAAATTAAGAATACTCCAATATGAATGTAGAATTCTGCAATAATAATGGATATTATTGAGTTCTATTAATGTATTCTTGTGTAATCTCAGAATTAAGAGAATTCGTTCCCTTCATACAATGAATAACTAGGTATATATATTATGCTAAACCTAGTATTACAAGGAATCATAGTCCTGCTTGGACTCGGCCCAACTATCCTTCTTGGGTCCGGAGTATAATCTTTACTCGGAGCGAGCGGCATTTGGCAGGGTCTGTAAGAAGATCCCGATCCTTTATAATTGGTCGAATCGATCTTATAATCTTTGTTCGATCTGATCAGTATGTAGGGTGCGAAATAGCCCCCATCAGAGCATTTTTAGCCCGAGGGTCGTAGCAACAGCTTTCACCCATTTAATAATTTCGATCTAAGGGGCGTAGCAACGACTTTCACCCTTAGTCGTTTCAGAGCATTTTTAGCCCGAGGGTCGTCACCCAATTTTTCGATCCAAGGGGCGTAGCAACGGCTTTCACCCTTGGTTGATTTTCGAGGGTCGTAGCAATAGCTTTCACCCGTTTAATAGTTAATGGAGAACAATAGAGATTGATAATAGATGAATAGAGATCGAGAATATTCAGAATATGACGAATAAATAATAATTTTGGTGAAATGAACTTTCATTGAATAAATAACTCAATCGGAATAAACTTTCATTGAACACATAGTTTTCTTAATCACGAGAAACAAAGAAACAGAACGAGATGACTAAATAGTAATAGTCTAGAATTTTGACTATCCATCTTCATCTTCCATAATATCTTCTCAAATTAACAGCATTCCACGCTCGAGGTAGCACCTCTCCATTAGGATGAGCAATTTTGTAAGAACCTTTTTTTCCAACCTCAACGATCACAAAGGGGCCATCCCAATTAGGTTGAAGTTTTCCAACATGCTTCGACACTTCCACTTTCTTGAGCACTAAATCTCCCACTTTGAATGTCCGGATCCGAACGTTTCGATTATAAGATTTTTCCATTCTAGACTTGGTGGATTGAATTTTCAACTTTGCTCGATCCCTTCGACCATCTGCGTGATCAACTTCCATTTCCCTTAGAGATCGGTTTTCCTTGGGATCATAAAATTCGACCCTGGGAGAAGGTACGAGGTTCTCGACTGGAATAACAGCTTTCGACCCATAGATCAGACTGAATGGAGTTTCTCCTATTGCAGCTTTAACAGTAGTCCTATTGGCCCACAAAACTCCTGGCAGTTCATCGAGCCATTTTCCCTTCGCCTCAGATAGACGTTTTTCCAGAGATCGAACGATCTCTCTGTTTACGACTTCAGTTTGTCCATTAGCTTGAGGATGCCCCACTGATGCGAAATTCTGATGTATTCCAAATTTTTCGCACCATTCTGTGATTCTTTTCCCGGCGAACTGCGTTCCGTTATCAGATATTAAGATCCTAGGAATCCCGAACCTGCAGACAATATTTTTCCATAGGAAATTAATAACTTGGAATTGAGTGATCTTTGTTAGAGCGACACATTCGACCCATTTGCTGAAATATTCTACTGCAACCAATACATAATTTTTTCGGGCTCTTGCTGTTGGAAACGGCCCAACGATGTCAATGCCCCAGTTATCAAAAGGCCAACAGATCGGAATAGAGTGCATATGTTCGGCCGATTGATGGATCAAATTCGAATGAATTTGACAATGGTGACATTTCTTCACATAATCAACAGAATCAGAGAAAAGAGTAGGCCAATAATATCCTGACCTCGAGCATTTAAGAGTTAATGCCCGAGCACCGCAATAATTTCCTGTCTCTCCCTCATGAACTTCTTTTAAAATAGCATTATAGTGCATTTCGGAGATACATTTCAATAAAATTCCAAAAGAAGATCTTTTATAGAGTTGGTTATCAACTAGAGTGAATGATGGCACTCGGTATTTGATCCTTCGAGCTTCGTTTGAGTTTTCTGGAAGCTTCCCTTCTTTGAGATAGGCAATAAGAGGGTCGATCCAAGAAATCATAGGCTCGTCGATTTCCATGATGTCGACTGTGGGAGTCACATCCAGTTCGATAGCAGACGTATTCGATAATAGCCATGTGATTATCCTTTCGTTCTTCCCATCGGCAAGTCCTGTGAACTTCGATAATAGATCTGCCCATAGATTTTCCTCCCTCGGTATAGGTTGAATATCAAACTTGACGAATTCAGAGATCAACTTTTTTGTCTTGTTCAAATATTTGATCATATTGAACTCCCTGGCCTCGTAAGTGCCTTTCACCTGTCTATGAACGAGTTCAGAATCTGTTAATACAACAATTGATTTTACCTTTGCCTTTATGGCCATTTCTAATCCAGCGATCAGGGCTTCGTATTCCGCTTCGTTGTTTGTAACGACGAAGTCCAAAGTGATAGCATAACTCAAGTCTTCACCATTGGGTCCTTGAAAGTGAATTCCTGCTCCACCTCCTTCCTTGGTTGAGGAACCATCCACGTGCATGAGCCAGACCTGATCTTCGGCTTTTTCGACCATTCTTACCTCGGAGATCGCTCTTTCTTCCACATTCGTTATGCCTGTTGATTCGACTACGAAGTCAGCCAAAACATGTGCCTTTATAGCGACCCGTGGTTGATATTCAATTTCGAATTGACCCAGCTCGACCGCCCACTTTATCAATCTTCCTGATGCTTCTGGCTTTGATAGGACCTTTCTCAGAGGTTGATTCGTTAAAACGATGATCTTGTATGTCTGAAAATAAGGCCTTAACCTTCGTGCAGCTACCACCAAGGCAAGCGCGAATTTTTTGATCTCCATGTAATTTTTCTCAGCACCCTGCAATAACTTGCTCAAATAGTAAACTGGTTTATGCTCAGACTTATCGAGCTTTACTAAAACCGAGCTAATAGCCTCTTCCGATACGGCTATGTATAAATATAAAGGTTCTCCATCGGATGGCTTGGCTAACATTGGTGGTGAGGTTAAGTACGCTTTCAGGTCTTCGAAAGCTTTGTCACATTCTGCATTCCACTCAAAGTTTTTAGATTTACGCAATAGTTTGAAGAATGGCAAACTCTTGTCAGCAGATCGTGAGATGAATCTGTTCAACGAAATAATCTTCCCAATCAAGCTTTGGACATCTGAGAGCTTTCTTGGTGGATGTAGATCGGTAATTGCTCGAATTTTTTCGGGATTGGCTTCGATGCCTCTTTCGTGGACGAGATATCCGAGGAATTTTCCTGATCGCACACCAAAAGTGCACTTGGCAGGATTCAACTTCATTCCATATTTCCTTAAAATTCCAAAGCATAGATCAAGATGGTTGATGGGGTCCTCCTCCGTCATACTCTTTACGAGCATGTCGTCTACATAAACTTCCATAATTTCACCTATCAAATCTTTAAACATCATATTGACTAATCTCTGATAGGTTGCGCCCGCATTCCTCAAGCCAAAAGGCATGACAATGAAGCAGTAGACTCCTCGCTCGGTGATGAACGCTGTTTTATCCTGGGCTCTTTCGTTCATAAAAATCTGATAAAATCCTTGGAAAGCATCCATCATACTGAAAAATACAAATCCCGCGGTGGAATCTACTAGCATACCGATCCGAGGTAACGGATAAGGATCTCTTGGGCACAATTTATTGAGGTCTGTAAAGTCGTTACACATTCTCCATTTGTTTTCAATCTTTTCGCCCTTAGAAACTAGGACCACATTACACAACCAATCTGTGAACTTTATTTACATAATCTGGCCCGCTGGTAACAATCTATCGACCTCTGCGTTGATTATTTTGTCCTTTTCGCGGCCATGATTTTGCTTCTTCTGCCTTACAGGTTTTGCCTTCGGATCGATGTTCAATGAATGTGTTATCACCCGTAGGTCGATTCCAACTATATCATCTGAACTCCAGGCAAAAACGTCCACGATTTTCTGTAAAAATTCAACGAGCATGATTTCCATGCCCTCGCTTAACTTTGTTCCGATTTTGGTGAATTTCTCTTGGGATCCCGGAACTAAAGTTACTTTTTTATGGCCGGGTGCTTGCACACTCATGTCAACATTTTTCCCTTTCTTTCCTTGTAATTTCTCGTAGTCGGGAATCGGTGATTTTACGCTAGACTCCAATTCGGCCATTCTCCGCTTAATTGGAAGCTCGGGCTCCACTTTCTTTTTAATACTTAAAGACGAATTATAACATTCCCAGGCCGTGTATTGGTCTTTCCTCATTTCTCCTACCCCTTCCTCGGTCGGGAACTTTATCTTTTGGTGATAGGTAGATACAACTGCTTTGATGATATTTAGGGTTGTTCTTCCTAATATGGCATTGTAAGCGAACGACGTGTCTACCACTAGGAATTTGATCATCCTTGTTACATTCTTTGGCTTACTTCCTAAAGTTGTGCTCAACAGAATGGTCCCTAGCGGGACGATCTCTGATCCCCCAAAACCAACCAAAGGAGTGGTTACTCGATCCAAATGCGGGTGAAAAAGATTTATCCTTGCAAGAGCTTCCGAAGAGATGATGTTTGCCGAGCTTCCATTTTCGACCAGTACTCTCTTGACCTCAAAATTAGCAATCTTCAATGTCAATACCATGGAAAAATCCGAATCATCTTCATTTACATCTCAACTGACATCCGAAGGTCGATCGGCCTCACTGAAACTTATAACTTGATTTTCCATGGAGGGAAACACCAAGGATAGAATTTCCCTCTTTCTAGAGACCCCAGCCCTTATCGATCTCAACGTTCTTTTTCTAGCATTTCTGCTATCTCCTCCTGCTGGTCCGCCAGCAATCATGTTTATAACTCCATTTGACCGCTCTTCCGTCTGATTTCGAACCTGCTTCTGTTGAGTATTAAACTTTCGCGGGCTCCTGGACCTATAACGATTGTTATAGTTACCTTCTTTGACAAATTCTTTGAGTTTTCCTTGTGCAATTAGTTTTTCTATCTCGACTTTCAGTTGGTAACATTTTTCGGTGCTGTGCCCCCGAGCCCTGTGGTATCGACAGTATTGGTCATAACCCAATGCCCCTGGCCTAGACTGAGTGATTCTTTGAGCTTCGGGAATCAAATTTCCTTCTTCTAGCACAGTTAACACCTCTTCCTTTGAACTGTTAAGTTCGGTAAACTGAATTTTTCCCGGCTTTGGAGGTCGAGCTCGTTCATAGGGGGTGCCATAGGAATTCGACCCTAGGGGCGGCATATGTGGCTTATAAGTGTTGATTCGTTGCCAGACAGACCCTCTGGTCGACCCTCCGTAATCACTGGGCTTTGGGATAGGAGCCCGGTCTTGTTTCATGTTAAGAGGAAGTTTCACAGTATGCGAGCTTTTTAACTTATTCATTTCTTCCTGAATCATGTATTTCTCAGCGATCTCCATAATTCGCTCGAAGGATTTCGGTTGTTTTCTGCACAAGGCATTTCCGAACTGAGTGCTCCTTGTCAGTTCAAACATTAATGAGGACAGATATTCGATATGCGGAGTGTCAACTTTGAGAAGTTCGATACTGAACCTCGCTAACCATTGTCTCAACTTTTCTCCTTCCAATTATTTTACGGTCCCCAAATGATTTGCTGGTAACCTCGGTTTCCTTTGACTAGCAAATTGGTGTTTTAGTTTGTCGCAAAATTCCTCGAAGGAAAATATGGAGCTAGGTGGCAGCTTCCCGAACCAGTCGAGGGCAATTCCCTTGAAGGTAGTAACCATGATCTTGCAACAAAAGTCCTCAGAATGTCCGTATAAGTTCATCACATTAATAAAGCTTTTGATGTGTTCCCCAGGGTCGGTAGTCCAGTTATACCGTGGCAACCTGGTCGGTACTGTTTCCGCGTTTTGAGCTTCGCGTATTTCTTGACAAAACGGCGAACAATGCATGATATTGTTTGAAACCTCCCTATCTCGTAGACTCTCTCTATTCGGAACATTTCCCGCTCTCCTGTCAGCACAAGTGCCGCGAGGAATTCCTATCAGCGTACCTTCCTTCTCCAACTCCTTAGCTACTCTCTCTTGCACTATCCTTTCCAGTTCGGAATCAGTAATCCTTTTGTAGGTCGATTTTTTTGTCTCTGACAGCACCAGAAGGGTGGCTCTCCCCTACTATTGAATCTTCCACGTCATGTACTGATTTTGGCGAAATTTCTGATCGGGCGTTGATTCTCGATGGCACACCCCGAGGAGGGTTTGTTGCTGGCGCATGCGATATAGATCGCAGTACACTATTCTCCCTCTGGATGTTCGAAGATGGTATTTCAGGTCTCCCGTGAACTGCTGGTTGTTCTACAGGCGATTGATCAGCCCTTCCCCCGTTCAGAAATTCCCTACACATCGTGCCTATGATGGACCTTAGATCTCCAACTGTCGTGTGGATTGGAACATTATCCTGCGGAACAACCGGTGGAACCTCTGGTTGTTGAGCCGCACGCGACAGATTATCGGGCTCATTATTGACCGAATTTTGCGCTCCTGCTGCATGAGAAGGTTCTCCTCGGTTATATGTATTCCTCCTCGTAGTAGGCATATTTCGATCTAATACTCGAATAAGGCCCCACGGTGGGCGCCAATTGATCTTACGCAATTTCGTTTGTTCGATCTGGGTGGTGTAAATGTTACGCTAATGATTATAAACTGGAATAAAAGATCAATAGTATTGAATTCAGAACAGTTGAGTACAAATTACAAGTATCTAGAGTCCTATCCGAGCATTATAGGATGCCGTACAAGCTAGAGGGTGAAATACGCATAAGAAAGCCTATACTATACTTCCCATGTAGTTCCGAGCAGCAGCCTCGGAGAAAGAGCACCTGGGAAGTTGTCTTTCGTCATAAAAGCTTGGGGTATTTATAGCTGAGATCTGGAACCAGGTGAACCACCCGCGGATGTGCATTTCTCAGCCTATGGGCCTGGGCCTGAGCTCGGCCCAACAGTGATTTTGGACACTAAGCTTCCTTTGTAGAATCAGCGTAGGATTCTTGAGCTTTGGGCTCGAATTTATGCTCATGAGATCGAGATTAGCAAATTCCGACCTTGCCAGACCGCAGTTATGCTGAATCCAAGTTACCCCTCATCAATACTCCCCCACTTCTCGAGCGCAAAGAGGAGCTTAAGCTCGAAGAAGTATAAATTGCTCCGAACTTCAAGCGAAAACATCTACATTTTTTCGTAAAAAATCGATGAGCATGGTATCCATTCCTTCACTTAACTCCGTTCCGATCCTAGTAAACTTCTCCGGAGATTCCGGGACCAAGGTTACCTTCTTGTGATCGGGCGCCTGCATGCTCATGTCAACACTCTTTCCTTTCTTTCCTTGTAGTTTTTCAATATCGGGAATTGGTAAATTCGAAATTGAGTCGGATTCTAAATCAGACAATTTACTTTTCGTCGGGATTTCAGGTTCAACTTTCTTCTTTATACTCAAGGATTAGTTATAACATTCCCAAGTCATGTACTGATCGTTTCTCATCTTCCCAACTCCTCCATCAGTTGGGAATTTCACCTTTTGATGATAGGTATAAACAATTGCCTTGAAAGCATTCAAGGCCGGTCTTCCCAGTATAGCGTTGTAAGCGAAAGGTGTTTCCACCACCAGAAACTTTATCGTTCTTGTCACACTCTTCGGCTTTTTCCCGAGAGTCGTGCTCAATAGAATGGTTCCTAGTGGAACAATCTTTGAACCTCCAAATCCGACTAAGGGAGTTGCTACTCGATCCAGATGAGGGTGTTGAAGATTCATCCGGGTAAGAGCTTTGGAGGAATAATGTTTGCCAAACTTCCATTGTCGACCAAAACTCTCTTGAGCTCAAAGTTAGCAATTTTTAGAGTTAGTACCATGAAAAAGTCTGGGTCATCCTCACTTGTATCCCAAGTGACATCTGAGGGTCGATCTGCATCGCTGAAACTTATAACCTGATTTTCTATGGACGGCAATTCCAAAGATAATATTTCTTTTTTGGTCATAACTGCTGTTTTTATCGACCTCGCCGTCCTCTTTCTCGCATTCTTGCTGTATCCTCCCACCGGTTCCCCGACAATCATATTTATTACTCCATTCAACTGCTCATCTGCCTGATTTCGACCCTCCATTCGTTGATCGATAAATTTTTGAGGACTCCTGGATCTATAACAGTTGTTATAGTTGCCGCTTTTAACAAACTCTTTAAGTTTTCCTTGCACGATTTATTTTTCGATTTCAACCTTCAATTGGTAGCAATTTTCAGTGCTATGTCCCCGAGCTCTATGATATCGGCAATACTTGTCATAACCCATCACTCCTGGTCTTGCCTGGGTGATTCTTTGAGCCTCTGGAATTAAATTCCCTTCCTCCAATACGGTCAAAATTTCCTCTTTTGAGGTGTTCAACTCGGTAAAATGGACTTTTCCAGGTCGTGGAAGCTGATTTTGATCGATAGGCAGACCATAGGCATTAGTTCTTTGGGTCGGTACCTGCGGTTTGTAGGTGTTGAGTCGTTGCCATACTGATCCTCTATTCGACCTCCATAATCACCAGGTTTTGGAATTGGAGCTCGATCTTGTTTTTTATTGAGAGTGTTGTGGGCATTTTTTAGGTTATTCATCTCTTCCTGAATCATATACTTCTCAGCGATCTCCATTATCCGTTCGAAAGACTTTGGTTGCTTCCTGCATAATGCATTTCCGAACAGTATGTTCCTTGTAAATTCGAACATTAAAGAAGACAAATATTCTATTTGCGGGGTATCAACTTTAAGATGTTCGATACTGAATCTTGGCAGCCATTGCCTCCAAGTTTCTCCATCCAATTGCTTAACCGTTCCCAAATGATTCGCTGGCAACCTAGGTTTTCTTTGGCTTGCAAATTGGTGTTTCAACATGTCACAAAACTCGTCGAAAGAAAATATAGAATTTGGCGGCAGTTTCCCGAACCAATCAAGGGCGATTCCTTCGAAGGTAGTGACCATGATTTTGCAGCAAAAGTCTTCCGAGTGTCCATATAAGTTCATCACATTGATAAAACTATTGATATGTTCTCCGGGGTCGGTAGTCCCGTTATACCGTGGTAACCTTGTTGGTACTGTTTCAGTATTTCTAGCTTCTCGTATCTCGCGGCAAAATGGTGAGCACCGCATGATACTATTTTTGATTTTCCTATCCCGGATAGTTTCTCTGTTTCGAATTAACTGAGTGCGCCTAGCGGCTGCATTGGCGTGACGAACCTCCATCACCGTGTCTTCCCCATCCAATTTCTTAGCAATTCGCTCTTGCACGTATCCAACTCAGAATCTGTAATCCTCTTGTAAACTGGTTTTTTGCCTTTTACCTTATCTACAGGTTGACTCTCCCCTACCACCTAATCCTCCACATTATGTATTGTCTTTTGAGGAATTCCTGGTCGAACGTTAGCCTTTGATGGGGCTGCTCGGGGAAGGTTTGTTGCTGGTGCATTTGATATAGATCGTGGTATGCTTTTCTCCTTCTGGATTTCTGAAGACGGAAATTCGGCTCTACCATGCACTGCTGGCTGATCTACGGGTGATTGTTCGGCCCTTCCACTATTCAGAAACTCCCTGCACATAGTGCCTATGATAGACCTCAGATCAGCGACAGTCGTGTAGATAGGTGCATCGTCCTGGGGAATGACTGGTGGAGCTTCAGGTTGTTGAGCCGCTCGAGACAGATTATCGGGCTCATTGTTGACTGAGTTTTGTACTCCGGCTGCTTGAGAAGGCTCTCCTCGAATATATGTATTTCTCCTCGTAGTAGGCATTTTTCGATCTAACACCCAAATAAGGCCCCTCGGTGGGCGCCAATTGATCTTACGTGGATTTGTATATGATCAAAGAAGTAAAGGAAATAGTTGAGGGCACAATTAAATGATGAAAGATCAATAATATATGTATTTCGAACGTGAGAGTATAGATTACAAGTAACGGGGTCCTACTTGAGCATTATGGGATGCCGTACAAGCTAGAGGAACAATACATAAATAATGACCTATGCTAACTTTCCGAGATGGCTCCGAGCAGCAGTCTTCGAGCAGAGAGCACCTGGGAAAGCGTGTCTGGCATCATAAATGATGGTGGTATTTATAGTTGAAACATTGAGCTAGCTGGTCCATCCACAGGGGTATATTTCTCGGCCCAAGGGCTTGGGCCTGTGATCGGCCCAACAATAACTTCCGACCATGAGCTCTCTCCGGTTTATCGGATTGCTATGATTGCGACTTGGGCTCGACTCTACACTTCCAAGATCAGGATTCTTGTCCTTCGCTCCTGCCAGGGCTCCTCAATGTAGAGTCCGAAATATCCCTCATCAAAATAAAATATGACAACGAACAAAAGATGCTCTCTGTCTCGGACGCATGGGTGCCAGGCGCCCTAGTTAAGGAGCATTTTTGCATTTTGCCTAGGGCGCCCGGAATCCGAGTGCCCAAGTTAGGGCGCCTGGAATCCGAGTGCCCAAGTTAGGGCGCCAGGAATGTTGGGCGCCTCTTCATGGGCGTTCGACATTCCGGGCGCCTATTAGGATTTAAAATCAGTATTTTTGGGTGTCCAAGTTCATCCAGGCGCCCTCTTAACTTTGTTTAAATAAAATAAAAATTACCTGCAATTCGTGAGAGTAATCTTCGGATAAGAAGTTTCGATCTTGTTCACTTCTACGTTTCGTCCGTCTTTCACGTTGGTTATCCATTCAAATTTGATTTGTAGGAGATTAGGGTTTTTTAAAATTGAAATTGGGAGATTAGGGTTTTTTTAAATTGAAATTGGAAGAGCGATTTATAAATTTAGAAATTGAGATATAATTTTGGAAGAAAATTGAAGGGTAATTGAAAAGAGTTGAAGGAGAATTGAAGAGAGTTGATTCTGTTGGTTTGGTTTGCCGCGCGATACTGAAGAGAACAGAGAGAGAAAATGTGAAGTGGGTGGAGAGTTCTGTGTTGTTACGTATTAAAGCAATTTTAGGACTTTAATTAAAATAAGAAATAAAAGAAAAGGAAAAGAAAATAGGAGGGTCACTTTTAAAATTTCAACTTCTGAAAAGGTCAATTACCGCAATTCCTCTAAATTAATGAGTAATTTTAAATAAAAATTTTTTGTAATTACTTTTTTCATCACAACAATCAAACTCGAATACATATTTACAATATTTTTTTATAAAAAAAATTTACACATTGTAATCAAGTTTGTTTCAACAATTTTCAATTATTTGAGTTGATATTTTAAAAATATATGTAAAAAAGTGCAACATCAAATATTGAAAATGTTGTAACACTAATAACCGAATCAATATTTTTTTAAATTATTAAAATATTTTTAAATTACGGAAGATTTATTGTTACATAATCATCTAATATAATTTGATCGGAAAAATTACCAAATCATTATTTTTTATTTTGGTCGATTGGGATTCAAAACGGAGAATCAAATCGTTATGTAACATTAACTCCTCCGTTTGTAAAACAAAGAATCTCATTTTTTCGTCGATTCGGCGAACCTAGGCCTTCGGGACTTGGGGTGGGCTGCGGGGATGGGGTGGAGTGGGGTGGGCGGCAGGTTGGGTGGTGGTGGGGTGGGGGGTTAGGGTTTTTTTTTAAAAAAAATATTTGATTCAAAATAAAATAATTATTTATATTTAATTTTAAAAATTAAATTTTATTAAATATATATTAAAAAAATTATGTTAAATTTACAAATAATATAAAAAAAAGAAATGTTCCAACAAATAAGTTCTTTAATTATTATTTACATCACACCAATAAAACTTGAGTTGATATTTTTAATATTTTTTTTCTAAAACAATATTGACTATTATAAAATTTTATAAACATGTGCAAGGCTTGTAGGAAAATATTTAAATCTAATGAATGATCAAGAGATGAGTTTTTTTTTTTTCAAATTATCTCTTGAATGATTATGTATATAAATTCAAATAAATATAAACATTCAAATTTATTTTTATTATTTTTAATGTTTTTTATATTAAAAAATATCTCATTATATTTTCTATCAAGTAATAAATTGCATATGTCATTATATTTATTTTCAAATAAATTGTATATGTCATTATATTTTCTCTTGATCACTCGGCTCATGATCACTCACTCAGCTGATGACCACTAATTTCTTGATCACTCAGCTGATGACCACCCAGCTCTTGATCACTCAGCTGATGACCACTCAGCTCTTGATCACTCAGCTCATGATCACTCACTCAGCTGATGACTACTCATCTCTTGATCACTCAGCTCATGATCACTCACTCAGCTGATGACCACTCAGCTCTTGATCACTCACTCAGCCGATGACCACTTAGCTTTTGATCACTCACTCAGCTGATGACCACACATCTTTTGATCACTCAGCTCATGACCACTCATCTTTTGATCACTCAGCTCATGAACATAAATTCAAATAAATATTAGCATTTAAATTTGTTTTTAAAATATCAACTCTAATAATTGCAAAGTTGTTGAAACAAACTTGATTACAATTGTAAATATTTTTTTCTAAAAAAGTATCGTAAATTTGTACTCGATTTTGATCATTCAGCTCATGAACATAAATTCAAATATAAAAACATTTATTTTATTTTATTTTATTTTTATATTAAAAAAAAAACCTAAAAAACCTACCCACCCAGCCGCCGCCGCCCCCGCACCTCCCCCTCAATCCCAGGCCGGCGACGGCCTGGGGACTTTCTCCCCAGGCCGTCGCCGGCCTGGAAGTAGAGTTCCGAGGCCTGCGACGGCCTCAACTCGGAGGCCTGCGACAGGCCTCCGATCTGTCGTTTCCGGCCGGCGACGGCCTGGGAACTTCTCCCCAGGTCATCGCCGGCTTGGAACCGACCATCGCAGGCCGTCGGGCCGAAGGGGGAAGGTGGGGGTAGGGGTTTGGTTTGGTGGGGTGTGGTGTGGTGGGGCGGGGCGGGGGTGGGGTGGGTTGGAGAAGATGATGATTTTTTTTTAATTGAAAGGGTATTTTTGTCAATTAGGGTGTCCGATCACTATTTGCTGGGCTCATACTCATTTACCCCACATTTCATACCAATCGGACACCTATGTACAATTTTATCAGCTCAATGTACAATTTTTAAAGCAAGTCTTATCCTGACTCTTGAGCGGGGTATGAGTCAGGATAGACTACTCGATAAAAGAAACAGAGAGAGGATAATTAAGACCTTTGATGAGTCAACAAAGTCTTCACGGGAATAGCCACCTCCTACTGTTTTCCCACGAGGCCAAGGATGAGGTGCTCTAACCTCCTTAATGAAATCAATATACCAGGTTATATATATTAGTTAAGGCAATTAGGAAGGAAAAAAAAAAGAGAAAAGAGAGTCAGTGAGAGAGTTCGACACAAAGAAGGAAAAGAAGAAAGAAAACAAAGAACTTGGAAAGTTTTGAGTCTTGACTAAGGTAGGAATCAATTTACTATTGTAATTTATATTGTAGATTAAAATACTTTAAAATGAAGAGTTGAAATTATTAGAGACTTTATATGGTATATAAGAGTTGAAGTGTAGTTTGTACCTTAAGTTGGGAATTGTTAGTATTTGTAAAAGTAGCTGATACCTAAGAGGGGGTGAATTAGGTATATAACTTTTTCAAAGAGTTTATTTCGCAAAAAAAATTAGTAAATAGTTCCAGTAACTTTAAATAAAAGTTGATCGTTCCAATGATTTTGAGATTAAAGTTACGATAAGAAGTAAAGTGCAAATAATAAAAGGAGATAAAGCAAACAAAATTTATAGAGGTTCGCGCCCCAAATGCCTACTTCCTCTCTTCCAGCACCCCTGGGTAAAATTCACTAATATGTCGTGGCTTGTAGGACAAACCTTCGCCACTCGAGATTACAAGATCAATTCTTTCTCTCGAAATGAGCTTGCTAGGCCTAACCTATCGCTCAACAAAAACCGTGCTTGCTAGGTTCCCACCTATCGCACAAAAACAGTGCTTGCTAGAACACTCAGTCATATCGCACAAAAACAGTGCTTGCTAGAACACTCAGTCCTATCGCACTACGAGCTTGCAAGTACAAAACTTTCACTCAAAAACAGTAGTAAAATTTTGATTACAAATATATGTTCCAAAATGAGCTGATATTGCAAAGTAGTAAACGCTGATCTTTTTCTTCTATAACTTAGAGTATATTCAAGATTTCAAGAGCAAGAAGAAAAGATATTTTAAAAAGCATTTTTTGAGAAAAATGATTTTAGCAAAATTAAGAGCACTCAAAAGCTTTGACTAGGAAAAATGATTTAGCAAGTGAAAATGTAGAGAATTGAGTTGTGTAGAGCTTTGAGAAAAGAACCACTATTTATAGTTGAGTGGAGTTGGTTCAATAGGGAAAGATTTTGAAATTCAAAAAAGATTTTGTCATATTTAAAAAGATGTTGCAAGATTAAACCATGTGACTAATTTTCCAATGAATGTTGACAAGGTTTAGTAATTAGGTGGAGATGAAATCTTTCCAAAAGAATTGATTTTAGAAATAAGGGTAAGATATTTAGCTTGACAAATTGGAGACAAATTGAAGACAAATTATTTTGCTAGCTAACTCAAGGGATTTGAAAGAAATCTTCCCTTTAAAAAATGTTTTGATTTAGAATTCAAAATCAATTGTCAAATAATTAAGTATTTAAAAAAACATTAGGCCTAATTAATAAATGGTTTTCTGTTGGATGAAGATGAAGATGAAGATGAAAGAAGACAAGTAATTAAGGGAAGGTTTTGATGATTTCCAAAACATCATAATCAGCTAAGTATGGAAAGCTTAGTTCCCTTGGAAGAATTTTGAACAAGTAAAAGAAGACATCAGAAGAGTTCAAAATTCAAAGCTCAGAAGACTAATGATCTCTTGCTGAAACAGCGAACAGAAGGGTAGATCATCAGCCGAGTCAAATCAGATGAGTTCAGTATTTGATCAGCAGAGTACCTATCAGCAGAGTCGTTTTGATCAGCAGAGTAGAAGAGGTCAAGAGATTAGTCCAACGGTAATAAATGCACTTGGTGTAATAAATGCTGAAAGAGAAGGGTAGTAATGGCAAATGATTGAAGATATCCTCGGATCAGCAGAGTGCATTAAATGCAGCATTAAATGCGATGGACAGAAAGGTACTGTACACAGTACGGAATGCTGCAGGGAGCCGTTTCAAAAGGAGCTGAAGGATGGATTTGATTTGTGACTTGCCTTCAACGGTCATAATTTCATCTCCATGTATAAATAGAGCTGAATTTCAAATCGAGCAATACACAACAACAATCAGAGATCGAAATTTTGAAGCAGAATTTCTCTAAGTCTCAAAAGCTCGAACAGCTCACTCGTCTGGTGGAAGTCATCTGTTGACAGAAACCCAGTTGAAGAAATCAGAAAAACATTATCTGAGTGATTTTGTGATAGCTGAGTGTTGTGCGAAGTGAGAATCCATCTGTGTGAGTGATTCTACTTTAGAGGATAGGCTTTCTTTGTGAATTCCTATTGTGAGCTTACAGCCTTCTCATTAGTTGGTTAGGTGTAAGTGGAGAAATATTGTAATCTAAGTGATTATAGTATAACCCAGAATCTGTGTGATCTGGAAGAGTGGACTAAAGGATTTTCATCCATATAACCACTATAAAAATTCTTTGTGTTATCTTGCATTTAAAGTTTTCTTGCATATTTTAAAGTTTGCATTTTAAACACTTTGAATAAATCAAGAGATTTTATAAGGAGTTTTAAACTGGGGATAAAATCCTTTTTAGAACTTAGTTTACTTGGGAAAAACACTTTTAAACAATCCGCTGCAAGTATACTCTTGGAAAACTGTTTTGCTGAAAAACAGCTAAGTCATTGTAAGAAGAGTGGTCAGTCGTCTGTTCAAGATTGGTTCACGATCAGACTAGTCTGCTTACTGTTCTTCATCAGCTTAGTCTGCTGACAGAAGACTGAAAAGTTTTTAAGTTCAAAAATTTTCAGAGGTCTATTCACCCCCCCCCTCTAGACCTCATCTGACCACTTGGGACCAACAAGTGGTATCAGAGCAGGTGGTTCATTAGAATCAGCTGTCTGATCAACGAGCTTGATCCGAGTGTTTTTCAAAGGTTTTCAAAACTTTTCAAAAGAGCATCTTTTTGAAAAATCAAAACTTTTTGAAAAATGGATTGTATCAGCCATGTTCCCCACATTGCTGGTATGTCCTTTGAGGACTGGAAAATCAGAATGGAGATTTTCCTTGCTGCCTATAATGACAACATGTACACATGTATCATTAAAGGTCCATTCAGATTCACAAAGACCATAAAGATAAATGAAGTAGATACGGTTGTGGAGAAAGACCTTCATGAGATGACTCCAGAAGAGATAAAGCTTTACAATCTAGATAAAGTTGGGAGATTCATCATGACCAAAGCCCTGGATAATGATCGGTTTGACAAGGTCAAACATTGCAAAACTGCAAAGGAGATGTGGGACAAGGTCAGAGACATGAGCGAAGGCAATGATGCTATTAAAGAGCATCAGCTCAGTGTTGCATTGGAAAAGCTGGACAACTTCAAGATGAAGTCTGGAGAAACCATTGATCAGATGGATACCAGATTCACCAGAACTCTGAATGAAGTTTTGAAGCTGGGAAAGACTTTCACTGACAAAGAGATCACTGTCAGAGTACTGAAGGCTCTACCTTCCAAGTTCAACATGAAGGTGACAGCAATGGAAGAATCAAGAGATCTGGGCAAGATTTCTCTAACAGAGCTGTTCTCCGTACTCAAGGCTTATGAGTATAAACTGCCAAGGATGGGAATTGAAGAAACCTCAACTTCAGGACCCACAGCTGCACTTGTTGCTGCTGAAAACACCAGAAGACCAGCACAGAAAAGCAAAGAAGTGGACTCATCTGATGAAGCCACTCTACTCAACAAAAAGGAGTACACTGCTGGAGATGTAGCATTATTAATGAACAACTTCAAGAAGTTCTATAAGAGAAAGATGAAAAATAAATACAATCATGCTGCTTCTACTTCTAAACCTAACTTTTCTTCTCAAGATAAAGAGGATTATAAATCAAAACTGATGTGTTACAACTGCAGGAAATTGGGACACTTCATAAGAGACTGCCCATATCCAAAAGCAGAGAAATACACTGAAGAAGAGAAGAAAATGAGAAAAGAAAGAAAGCATCAGAGAGGCAAAGCAATGATGGCAGAAGCAGAAAAGCCAGCTGCTGTCTACTCATCTGATTCAGACTCAGACTCGTCTGATGAAGAATCTTCTGATGAAGAAAAACCTGCTCTCCTATGTCTTATGGCAAAGGAATCTGATGACTCTGAGGATGAGGTAACTCCTCTTAATGATGAATTATTTAATTCATTTGAACAAATGATGCTTAACAATACTGGTATTGCTGAAGCATATAAAAAGCTTAAGGAAGAGATGATCCTGCTAAAAGAGCAAAATAGTTCACTGAAACTCTTAGCTGAAAAGCCAAAAGAATCAGCTGAATATAAACAGCTTGAGCAAGAGCATGAATCTCTGAAAGCTGAATGTGAGGTCTATAAAGGAAAAATCATGGAACTTGAGAAAATCATTGAATCTCATGATAAGTCTACTGTTGCATCCATGCATACATCTAAGAAACAGGAGACACCTTTAGAAAAGGATAAATTAGAGTTGAATCATACTGAAAAATTTATTTCTGCTGACAATAGTAAGGTCATTCTGTATGTTCAAACTTCTAAACCTACCTCATCTGAGAAAGTGGTAAAGGAGAAGAAATCTCCTAAGGCTAAAAAGAGCAAAGAGCCTAGTGTAGGAAATCAGACTAGTAAGACCAAACAGCAGAGTCCTAAGAAGTCTGCTGATAAAGCTAAAGTCAATCAGACTAGTGGTAAAACTAAGTCAAAATCAAATGAGCAAGCATCTAGTAAACCAAAGAAGCATAAGAATAAGAAAAATCAAAATGCTTGGTATGGAAATGAGTCATATTATGTGCAACCTGCTGCATATCATCCTATGTATCATGCACCTCAATTTCCTAGTTACTATGCACCTTACCCTGCTCATCCAATGCATGCATACCCTGCTTATCATGCACCTTACCCTGCTTATGAACATTATTCATATCATACTGATCATCAACATGACTTATCTGATAACTATGATAAAAATGAAACTGTTCATGCTCCTAAAACTCAGAAGCCTAAGAAGCCTAAGACTTCAACATCTTGGGTTGTCAAGGGTGGAACTAATCCTTCAGGACCCTCTCAATAAGGGTACCTAAAACAATTTTATTTTTGTTTTGTAGGTTAGGATTAGGAGTAGGAGTAAAGTAGAGAAGATTTGGTACCTGGACAGTGGATGTTCAAGGCACATGTGTGGAAACATACATGAGTTGACTGATGCAGTTGCTGTGGATGGTCCAAAAGTCACTTTTGGAGACAGCAAAGAAGGCAAGATTAAAGCTAAAGGAAGATTAATCAAAGGAAACATAGAGATTTCTGACGTCTCATATGTTAAAGGCCTAAAATATAATCTGCTGAGCATAAGTCAATTTTGTGACAAGGGATATTCAGTCATCTTCTCAACAGATAAGTGCTACGTTGAACAGATTGGTACAAAGAAGGTAATTTTATCTGGAAGACGACAAGGGAATGTCTACATAGTCGACTGGAATTCTGCTGACAAGAATTCAAGTGTTTGTTTGGTGGCATCTGCACCAAGTGAAGTAAGCTGGCTATGGCACAAGAGGATGAATCATTTGAACTTCAAGACCATAAACAGATTAATCAAGAATGATTTGGTAGAAGGGATTCCAAAAGCAGTCATGAGCAAAGACAAGCTCTGTGACGCATGTCAAAAGGGTAAACAAATCAAGTCATCATTCAAAGAAAAGAAGCACCAATCTTCTGGAAGAATATTGGAGCTGTTGCATATGGACTTATTTGGACCCATTGATCCAGTCAGCAATGGTGGAAAGAAATACTGCCTAGCTGTTGTGGATGATTATTCAAGATATACTTGGGTGATTTTCATGAAGAAGAAAAGTGAAACCAAGGAACATCTTACCAATCTGATGGAACTGATCCAGAATGAGAAGAGTATCAAAATATTGAAGATCAGATCAGATAGAGGGACAGAGTTTACAAACTCTACTGTTGAAGAGTATTGTAATATCAAAGGAATACATCATGAGTATTCTGCTGCAAGAACCCCTCAACAGAATGGTGTTGCTGAAAGGAGAAACAGAACACTAAAAGAAGCTGTCAGAACCATGATAGCTGAAGCTAAACTGCCTCAAAGATTTTGGGCAGAAGCAACAAACACAGCATGCTTTACCCAGAACAGATGTATGATCAACAAAAATCAGAACAAGACTCCATATGAAGTTTGGAACAACAGAAAGCCAAACATTCATTACTTTAAGATTTTTGATTGTAAATGTTTTGTATTGAATAATGGGAAAAATCACCTTACTGCATTTGCAGAAAAGGCTGATGAAGCTGTCTTTGTAGGATACTCATCTGTTAGTAAGGCTTATAGAGTTTTTAACAAAAGAACATTACTAATAGAAGAATCTATCCATGTAGTATTTGATGAGCCAAGTCAATCTTCTGAAAAGAATCAAAGTGTAAATCAAGATCTGTCTGCTGATTTACAGAAGTTAGACGTTGGAAGAAATGAAGAATATGTTCCCATCATACTACCTAATCTAAGTTCAGCTGCTAACTCAAGTGCTGTTCATAATCACAGTGCTGATTGTCTAACAGACGAGTTGCAAACAGCTGACAGACCAGAGACTGTTCAACAGACGGCAAATGTTCAACAGACTACTACTGGAACTCCAACAGTAGTGTTGCAAGATCATAACAGAGGACAACATCCTGATTTGCAACCTGATCTCAGATGGCTCAAGAATCACCCACCTGAACTAGTCATTGGTGATCCTTTAGATAGAGTGAAAACAAGAAGAGCTGCATAACAAGATGCTATGTTTGTCACATTCCTATCTCAAATAGAGCCTAAACAAATTGAAGAAGCTCTAAATGACTCCTTCTGGATAGAAGCTATGCAAGAAGAGTTGAATCAATTTGAAAGAAATGAAGTCTGGTACTTAGTTCCTAGACCAAGTCATCAAAGAGTAATTGGCACTAAGTGGGTTTTCAGAAATAAGATGAATGAAGATGGTGTTGTCACCAGAAACAAAGCAAGACTAGTGGCCAAGGGTTATTGTCAAGAAGAAGGAATTGACTTTGATGAAACTTTTGCACCAGTAGCAAGACTTGAAGCAATCAGACTGTTTCTTGCCTATGCTGCTTACAAGAACTTCACTGTCTATCAGATGGATGTGAAGTCTGCTTTTCTCAATGGAGAATTGCAAGAAGAAGTGTATGTTGAACAACCTCCTGGATTTGAAGTCTATCAAGAAGAAGACAAAGTATATCGTCTGAAGAAAGCTCTTTATGGACTGAAACAGGCTCCAAGAGCATGGTATGATACCCTATCTGGTTTTCTTTTAATTAAAGGATTTCGTAAAGGTAAGGTAGATAAAACCTTGTTCACAATTGAATGGGAAAATCATATATTACTTGTGCAAATATATGTGGACGATATTATTTTTGGTTCAACTAACCAACAGATGTGTGATAAGTTCTCCAAGCTGATGCAGAATAAGTTTGAAATGAGCATGATGGGTGAACTTAACTATTTTCTTGGATTGCAAGTTAGACAGTTGCCTGATGGAATATTCATCAGCCAAGCAAAATACACAAGAGATCTGTTCAAGAAATTTGGTATGGAAACTAGCTCAACAGCTACCATTCCTATGTCTACAAGTCTTCGTTTGGATAAAGATGAAGATGGCAAATCAGTGGACATAACCAAATATAGAGGCATTATTGGTTCATTGTTGTATCTAACAGCAAGCAGACCTGATATAATGTACTCAGTTGGAGTCTGTGCAAGATTTCAATCAAACCCCAAAGAATCTCATCTCTTAGCTGCCAAGAGAATATTGAAGTATGTTAAAGGCACTCAAGAATTGGGATTGTGGTATCCTAGAGAATCTGGATTTGAACTAGTTGGCTATTCAGATTCAGACCTTGCTGGCTGCAAGATTGACAGGAAGAGCACAACAGGTGCCTGTCAGTTCTTGGGCAGTCGTCTGATCTCATGGATGAGTAAGAAACAAACCTCAGTTTCTATATCTACTGCTGAAGCTGAATATATAGCTGCTGGAGCTTGTTGTGCACAGATACTTTGGTTGAAGCATCAACTAGAAGACTACAACATCAAGATCAGTGGAATTCCAATCTACTGTGACAATACAAGTGCAATTTCACTTACTCAAAACACTACAAGTCATTCAAGGACTAAGCATATTGAGATCAAGCATCATTTCATTAGAGATCATGTGGAAAAAGGCAATGTTTTGATTGAGTATGTTCATACTGATAATCAGATTGCTGACATCTTCACCAAACCTCTAAGTGAAGCAAGGTTCTCAACTCTAAGAGCTGAGTTAGGATTACTTAACCTGGATGCATAAGCTGAGGGGGAACTCATCAGAAGACTGGAGTTCAACAGCTTAGTCATCAGTTATTTCATTCAAGAATTAAATCTCAACAGACTAGTTAACTTATGAATTCTTAAAGACAGGGGGAACGTGTAAGACTAGCGGTACTTCTGCTCTAAAGATGAAATCTGTTAATGACAGTTAGTTGAAGTTATGTTATCATGAAGATGTGTTCTTAATTCTTGAAGATTGAAGATTATTTTATCTTGCTGGATTGACAAACAGCAGAGGAAGATTACTAGCTATTGGCATTCTCTAGTAATATCAGATAACAGATCACTCGTCTGTCAGATAAGTTAAACTCTACTCATCTGATTTATTATATAAGCATGGTCATAAATCGCACTTTAAAAACGCGCTTTTATAAGTAAACAGATTAGTGTCGATAGAGTTTCCCGCCCATCTGACATTAAAATAATAAAATTGAAATCCGCGACTCTCATCCGCACGATTAAAAACTGTCAGATTAGATCAACGGTTTAGATAAATCACGAAAACCAAATCAAAAGGAAACCTATAAAATCCGATCTGAACAGAATAGTCATCTTACGCACTCAAAAACTCTCAAACTCTCTAACTCTCAAACCCTACTGCTTCGAAAGTTCACTGTTCTTTTGCAGAATCTACTCTCTAATCTCTGAAAATGGACAAGATTGTTGAGGGAAGATACTTCAACTACAGCAAATTTCATTTCTCTGGCACGGATTTGATGCGTTCCATACTGGTAAAGATCAAAGAAGCATCATTGGTTCCTGTTTTGGAGGCTCACGAAGAAAGAGTCTACTTAGAGGATGTCTACCATTTCTACATGACCAGAAAATTCAACGATGATGACACTGTTATGACTGCTGTCATTGGTGGTAAGAAAATCGCTGTATCTGCTGCTGTTCTTAATGAAGTTTATAAGTTGACAGACAAGGGAGGAGATGTGACCTCGTTAGGGTCAGAAAAAGAAGAGGAATTTTGGGGAATTTGTGCTAAGAAGGGAGAGAAGATGACTGGGACTTTGATGAAGACCCAGCTGAAGGATGAATACCAAAGATTTGCTGATATCATAGCAAAGGTTCTGGATTGTGCTACGGGTTCTTTGGATGGGTTACCAAGGAAAAGATACTACACAATGGTGTGTATCTACTATGGGATGAAAGTGAACTGGGCTGCTCATGTTTATGAGCTGTTAAGTGACAAAAGGCATTCTCATGCCATCCTATTAAGCAATCTGTTTGCATCTCTACAATGCCCTATGGGTGGAGGAAAGCAAACCCATGGAAGCAAAGAGTTCAAACTCTACGAACCAGTGAGGCAACTGGTGGAAAAACCAAAGAGAAAAGCCTCCAAACAGTCTAAGAAGACCCCTTCTAAGAAGAGCAAGAAGGAAGGTCAGACTAGTCAGTCTGCTGAGCCAACAGCACAGTCTGCTGTTGTGTCTGAATCAGCACAGCCCGAAGTTGAAGTCTCTAAGAAGGTGATAGATGACTTCACTGTTGAAATTGAAAATATGGAGACAGGGTCATCCCCTGAAAGAACTGAGTCTGAAGAGGAAATTCCTCTTCAAAGGTTGAAGAGACTAAGGACTAGGAGTGAAGCAAGGGGACCTCCTACTGCCAACCCCCCTGCTGTCAAGAAAATTCCTAAGTCAAAGGCCAAGAGAAAGGTCACTTTCCCTGAAGAGCCTGTTGAAACTGTAAGAAAAACAACAACTGAAGCAGAAAGGCCATTAAATGTTGAAGAACCAGTTGTTGAAGCTGCTAAGGCTGCTACTGCTGAGCCTGAAAGTGTTCCTACAGTTGAAGTGACAACAGAAGCCTCAACTGCTGCACTATCTGCTGATGTAGAAAAGGAACAGCAGACTAGTACACCACTAGAGGGAAAAATTCTGTTGCTGCATCCTACTCCAGTTGCTGCAACACCTATCCAAGCAGTTGAGAGCCCTGAATCTAGAAGAAAGAGGATAGGCAAAACCTCAACTTATGTGACTGCTGCAGAGAAGATGAGACTGGACGCTGCTGAAAAGCAAAGGATTGCTGCTGAGAAAGCAGAAGAAGATAGGCTGAAAAGCCTAGAGTTAAAAAGGCTGGAAGAAGAGGCCAGCAAAATGACTCAAGAGCAGAGAGATGCTTTTGAGGCAGCAGAGTTGGCTGCTGTCATTGAAGCAAGCATCAAGGATGCTCATGGTCCTCAGCGTACTGGTGGGATAGCTATTGGTGAACCAAGGGATCCAAACAAACCAATCCCAGCTATGCCTGCACCTAAGATTAAGGAAAAGAGAAGAGAAGAAATTAAACTATCTCTTGAAATTGTCAGGGAAGACCCTGCAATTTTTGAAGAATTTCTCAGAAGACTAGATGCTGAAAATGAAAGAGTCAACCGTCTGACACTCTTCCATTCTGAAAAGATTAAATACAACAGATGGAGAGAATTCAGATTAACAAAAAGTCCTGCTGAAATGGCCAAGTGGAAAGAATTCAAGGCTACAGAAGATTGGTTACTTAAGTGGCTTGAGACAAATTCACTCATTCAAGCACTTGATTCAGAATTCTTTCTGGACAGGTTAAGGATGAGGATATGTCACATAGTCAAGGAAGAGGCTAAGAAGATCTTTGCATCCATTTCTGAGGATTTTGATGACTCAGTAGATCTCAAAGAAAGATCTATTAAGTTGGCTATTGCTCAAGCAATGGAGCTTTGGGCCAAGAAAGCAAGGAAGTTAAGAGGATAACCAAGCTCACTGGTCCCACTTCCAAACATCAAACATATTGTCTATGGTCCAAACATCAGACCCTATGAAGAGTTGCCTGAGGAACAATCATCTACTTTTATTCCTCTTGACAACTTTACTTGGATTTGTAACAGGTCAGCAGTGGACAATGAAGGTTTGATGAGGACAGTTGAAACTGTCAAGAAGATTATATCACCTGCTGATAAAGAAGGGGCAGAGTCCTCTGATCAACCAAAGCAAATTGAGGGTACTTCAGACCCATCTGATCAAGACAAAGTGCAGGATGATAAGTCTGATGCTGCTGATGAATCAAAGAAGGAAGAAGAAATTCCAGCAGATCAGTTAAAGGAGAAAGAAGTTGCTACTGAAGATGATGATCAAGCTAAGGAGAAGGAAAGCACTCCAAGCCATGCTGGTGAACCAGCAGATCAGTCTCTTGCAATGATAACTCAACCATCAGAGCAACATCTCAAGGAAACCGTCTCTGCTACTCCATCAGAAGATCCTTCAATCTCTCAAAGTGCTCAAACCAATCTGTTGGATTCCATCCAACAAATGATTATCAAATCAATGAAGGAAATGAAGGAGGAGATAAAAGCAGATGTGTTAGCTGCTGTTAAACAACCAGTTCAGAAAGCTGCTACTGTCCCAACTGATGTAATAGAAGACACTGCTCAGAATGTAAAATCCATATGTCAGGATATGGATATACTAAGGAGAAGGACACAAAGCACTACTGAAGGTTGGAAGCAGATTGAACAGACAGTTGAATTGGCTCTCCAGGCAGAAGATGAAGTCATGGGCAACATGATGAACGACTTCAAGGCTTCATCAAATTGGATTCTGGGAACTCAAATCCAATTAGGTGATCAAGGAGAAGACTTGCTCAAGGAAGTCAAGACTGTTAAAGCCAATCAACTTAAACAGCAAGCTCAGATTAATGCAATGGAAGAAAACATCAAACTCCTATGTGACTCACTTCTAATCACACCAGTCATGCCACAATATCCATCTGTCCCTGCTGATGATGACAAAAAGGTGGAAGAAAGGATATTTGGACAGCAAAGAGTTGATTTCCAGAGGGAAGAAGGAAATCAAGATGATGAAGAAACTGAAGTGTTAGAAGAATCTGCTGGTGAGACTGAAAGAAATGTTGAAGAATCAAGCAGACCAACAGATGAGAAAATCACAGAGGAAGAAGACCAAGCTGAAAGGGAAGAATCTGAAGCAAAAGCCAAGTCAGACAAGGAACTAGCTGCTGCCAAAGATTCAGCTGAAGAACAGCTTGATCCAGATGTCAAGAAAAGGAAGTTAGAGCTGCTGAAGAAAAGGTTCTCTGAAAATTTGGAAGCTGAGACTTCTAAATTATCTTAAGAAGAATCTGAGAAAGAAGACAAGGAAACTAAGGAAGAAAAGAAGACAGAAGACTAGCCTTGGCTAGATTTTCTTTATATTAAAAATCCTTGTAATCTTTTAAAGTATGTTGTACTTTTCATCTTTCAGAACTTGTAAAATGTAATCAAATCATTATCTATAAAATTGCAAGTTTGACTCCAACACATTATTTCTATCTCAGAAATTTTTGAGGATCAAAACTTTAGTTTAGGTACAGGTACTTAGCTGGAGTTTTGTCATCATCAAAAAGGGGGAAATTGTTGGATGAAGATGAAGATGAAAGAAGACAAGTAATTAAGGGAAGGTTTTGATGATTTCCAAAACATCATAATCAGCTAAGTATGGAAAGCTTAGTTCCCTTGGAAGAATTTTGAACAAGTAAAAGAAGACATCAGAAGAGTTCAAAATTCAAAGCTCAGAAGACTAATGATCTCTTGCTGAAACAGCGAACAGAAGGGTAGATCATCAGCCGAGTCAAATCAGATGAGTTCAGTATTTGATCAGCAGAGTACCTATCAGCAGAGTCGTTTTGATCAGCAGAGTAGAAGAGGTCAAGAGATTAGTCCAACGGTAATAAATGCACTTGGTGTAATAAATGTTGAAAGAGAAGGGTAGTAATGGCAAATGATTGAAGATATCCTCGGATCAGCAGAGTGCATTAAATGCAGCATTAAATGCGATGGACAGAAAGGTACTGTACACAGTACGGAATGCTGCAGGGAGCCGTTTCAAAAGGAGCTGAAGGATGGATTTGATTTGTGACTTGCCTTCAACGGTCATAATTTCATCTCCATGTATAAATAGAGCTGAATTTCAAATCGAGCAATACACAACAACAATCAGAGATCGAAATTTTGAAGCAGAATTTCTCTAAGTCTCAAAAGCTCGAACAGCTCACTCGTCTGGTGGAAGTCATCAGTTGACAGAAACCCAGTTGAAGAAATCAGAAAAACATTATGTGAGTGATTTTGTGATAGCTGAGTGTTGTGCGAAGTGAGAATCCATCTGTGTGAGTGATTCTACTTTAGAGGATAGGCTTTCTTTGTGAATTCCTATTGTGAGCTTACAGCCTTCTCATTAGTTGGTTAGGTGTAAGTGGAGAAATATTGTAATCTAAGTGATTATAGTATAACCCAGAATCTGTGTGATCTGGAAGAGTGGACTAAAGGATTTTCATCCATATAACCACTATAAAAATTCTTTGTGTTATCTTGCATTTAAAGTTTTCTTGCATATTTTAAAGTTTGCATTTTAAACACTTTGAATAAATCAAGAGATTTTATAAGGAGTTTTAAACTGGGGATAAAATCCTTTTTAGAACTTAGTTTACTTGGGAAAAACACTTTTAAACAATCCGCTGCAAGTATACTCTTGGAAAACTGTTTTGCTGAAAAACAGCTAAGTCATTGTAAGAAGAGTGGTCAGTCGTCTGTTCAAGATTGGTTCACGATCAGACTAGTCTGCTTACTGTTCTTCATCAGCTTAGTCTGCTGACAGAAGACTGAAAAGTTTTTAAGTTCAAAAACTTTCAGAGGTCTATTCACCCCCCCCCCCCCTCTAGACCTCATCTGACCACTTGGGACCAACATTTTCGGTCATAGATTAGTAGCAGGTTCACGGCTCATAATTTTGAAATGGGTAGGCATGCAATTGGTATAAAACAATTTTTATAATAGGGCCAAAAAAAGTTGGGTCAAGAGAAATTAAAAAGTTTGGGCTAGGAATTTTCTTGCTCTTTTAATCAATTGAAAAATATTTACTAAGTAGACCACAATTTTCTTGAATCGAAAATTGGGCCCTTCAGGGGTGCTAGGGGCTTCGATCTTGATCTTCATTCATAACGAGCCTTTAGCTAAAATTGGCCTTCTCATGAGCTATCTCCCAATTTCATACAAAGTCATTTCTTCCAAATTGGTCCTTCTTCATTGTTTGGACTTTAGATTTCTTTATTGGGATATTTCTTCTCAAATTAGCATTATTCGTCAACGAGCTTTTTTTCAAATAATAAGCTTCTCAATATCTGTTAAGATCAAACTCAAGAACCAAGCTCAAATATCAAGTTGTTTGTTAATCATTAATCATTCGGCTAACAATCTCCCCCTTGATTGACAAACAACTTTGATGCAATAAAAAAAATTATTAGGAGGAACTCCCCCTCAATGTATGCATTCATGAAGCAAATATAATGAGGCAATTATGACAAGTTAAGACAATTATATCAACTCCCCCTCATTTTTATAATTGGGCAATCATATCAAGTTAAACATATTCTTCTTATTCACCACTTAAAAAAGTTCTTCGATCAGAGTAATAATATATGTTCAGCGGAATTCAGTTGGGCATGGTTTAAGAACAATTTCCAAGATGAACAATTCAAGCATTTGATTATTCAGAGCAACAGTATATTGGAACAACATGTTTCGAAGGATTTTTAGTTTCATGTTCCGAAGCTCAAATATCACATTTAGCACATATAGCAATCTCATGATGATAAAGTTCAAAGATAGATCAGATAAGCATATAATGCTCCCCCTCATCAATATAATTTCAATTTAGTCAATTAATCTCATAATGATTATCAAATCCACAGTATAATATGTCAAGTATTAGCATGTGTGGAATTTCCTTCATAAATTATTGCACATAAACATTTATCATTTTGTATGCAAAGTACATATGAATCATATAAGGTCATGGAATGTTTAACAAGTGCAATAAGTCATGAGGCTATACTTTAGATAATGTGCGGATATTTAAGAATATGCAAGAGATATTTCGGTGCTTACTTACCGTCCTATTACCTTGATCACCTCGAAGTGGAATTTTTACCTTTCATTCTTTAGGATATCTCTTTGTCGCTTGATGCTTGAAATCCCCTTAGGATAGGTTTAACCATTTCAGATTTGAAATCCTTTTAGGATAGTTCTGCTAGATATTTTCCGAAAGTTTTCTTGGAACTTCCTTCTTTTGATTTTGGTTCTTAATCAAAGCCACCATAGCTTTGCAACATATTTCAAAAGTTACAATGAGGAGCCTTTTGTACCTGTTAAGAAAAAATCATTTTCGCAATTTTGGTACCCAAATTTTCTTGGGTCCTTGCGGGTTAGTCAAAACATCTTTAGGCATCCATATGAGTTTATTCACGGTATTCCTTTTGTAAATACAGTTAAAAGATTTGTGACCGATTTTTCCACAAAAATTGCAAGTATGATACGACAATGAAGAGTTTTTAGCAAGTTTACTAAGTTTATCATATGAATGTCCATATCCAATTCCGGCTCTATTAAGAGAAACGTTTTGCATGCAAAGAAGTTTATCAAGGTTCTCTTTTCCTTTCGTAAATTTTTCTAAGCTTCTAGTTAAATCAACCACTTTTGCTTTGAGACTCAAATTTTCTTTCGAAAGAGAAGAATTTTCCTTTTTCAAATTTTCAAGTTTTTCAAGACTTTCTTGTAAATTTATATCAAACTCTTCTTTTTCTTTATTCAATGAGAAAATCTTCATTTTAAGTTTTTCATTTTTAGAAGCAAGATTTTCGAGATCCTTTTTAAAATCGATTAACATTTTATTCCACTCATCTTCACAATCAAACTCATCATCTAAATCATCACAACTTTCAAATTCGTAAAAAGCATGTACCTCTTCGTTAGTCATGAAACATAGGTTTCTGGATTCGTCTTCCGATTGTTCTTCTTCGGATTTTGGATCATCCCATGATGCTATCATCCCCTTGCTTTTTCCCTTTTTGAAATTTTTCTCGGATTTCTTGAGTAGGGGACATTCGGACCTCAAGTGTCCATCTTCATTGCACTCATAGCATTTGTTCTTGAAAGTTCTCTTGGGATATTTTGAGAACCTTTTGTGAAACCTTCGATTGGCCAACTGATTTAATCTTCTGATTGTTGTTGCCATTTCCTCGTTTCTTTCTTTTTCGTCCATCATTTCAATGTCACTATCGTCTTCCTGCACATTGTTAGTTTTAAAAGCAATATTTTTATCTTTAACTTGTTTTACCTCATCCTTAGAAAGGATAGTGAGCTCATGAGAAATGAGAGATCCAATTAGTTCAGCCATCGACATGTTATTGAGATCTTTCGCCTCTTGTATTGCAGTAACCTTTGGTGTCCATTCTCTAGGGAGAGATCTTAGTATTTTCTTTACTTGTTAACTTTGAGGGTAGACATTTCCAAGTGCGGACATAGGGTTGATAATCTCCATGAACCGAGCATACATGTCACTATAGTTTCATCGGTTTTCCATGGTGAACATCTCGTATTGGTGTACGAGAATAGTGATGCGTTGCTCCTTTACATGGTTGGTGCCTTCGTGAGTGACTTGAAGCATCTCCCACATATCTTTTGCGGTAGGGCATGAACATACCCGATTGTACTCAGATTTGGTGAGGGCGCATGCCAACAAATTTTTGGCTTTTGAGTTTATTGACACCATTCTTTTATCTACGTCGGTGAGTTCTTTCCACGCCTTAGGGATTTGATTTTTACCTTCGGTTTTCATAGGTATGGATGGTCCCTCAAGAATCACATTCCACAGATCGCCATCGATGGAAATCATAAAGTCTTCCATCATGTTCTTCCATATTGAGTATGCAGTTCCATCGAATAGTGGAGGCCTGTTATGTGACCTTCTGCGAAAACATCATTGCTAAAAGTAGACATAAGATCGTTAGCTCTCGGGGGTTAACCCGCACAGTTAAATAAATAATAGAGCACCTGCTCTAGTACCAATTGATACCTAAGAGGGGGGGTGAATTAGGTATATAACTTTTTCAAAGAGTTTATTTCGCAAAAGATAATTAGTAAATAGTTCCAGTAACTTTAAATAAAAGTTGATCGTTCCAATGATTTTAAGATTAAAGTTACGATAAGAAGTAAAGTGCAAATAATAAAAGGAGAGAAAGCAAACACAATTTATAGAGGTTCGCGCCCAACGGCCTACTTCCTCTCTTCCAGCACCCCTGGGTAAAATTCACTAATATATCGTGGCTTGCAGGACAAACCTTCGCCACTCGAGATTACAAGATCAATTCTTTCTCTCGAAACGAGCTTGCTAGGCCAAACCTATCGCTCAACTAAAAAGCGTGCTTGCTAGGTTCCTACCTATCGCACAAAAACAGTGCTTGCTAGAACACTCAGTCCTATCGCACTACGAGCTTGCAAGTACAAAACTTTAGCTCAAAAACAGTAGTAAAATTTTGATTACAAATATATGTTCCAAAATGAGCTGATTTTGCAAAGTAGTAAACGCTGATCTTTTTCTTCTATAACTTAGAGTATATTCAAGATTTCAAGAGCAAGAAGAAAAGATATTTTAAAAAGCCTTTTTTGAGAAAAATGATTTTAGCAAAATTAAGAGCACTCAAAAGCTTTGACTAGGAAAAATGATTTAGCAAGTGAAAATGTAGAGAATTGAGTTGTGTAGAGCTTTGAGAAATGAACCATTATTTATAGTTGAGTGGAGTTGGTTCAATAGGGAAAGATTTTGAAATTCAAAAATAATTTTGTCACATTTAAAAAGATGTTGCAAGATTAAACCATGTGACTAATTTTCCAATGAATGTGGACAAGGTTTAGTAATTAGGTGGAGATGAAATCTTTCCAAAAGAATTGATTTTAGAAATAAGGGTAAGATATTTAGCTTGACAAATTGGAAACAAATTGAAGACAAATTATTTTGCTAGCTAACTCAAGGGATTTGAAAGAAATATTCCCTTTAAAAAATGATTTGATTTAGAATTCAAAATCAATTGCCAAATAATTAAGTATTTAAAAAAACATTAGGCCTAATTAATAAATGGTTTTTGGTCATAGATTAGTAGCAGGTTCACGGCTCATAATTTTGAAATGGGTAGGCATGCAATTTGAATAAAACAATTTTTAGAATAGGGTCAAGAAAAATTAAAAAGTTTGGGCTAGGAATTTTCTTGCTCTTTTAATCAATTGAAAAATACTTACTAAGTAGACCACAATTTTCTTGAATCGAAAATTGGGCCCTTCAGGGGTGCTAGGGGCTTCGATCTTGATCTTCATTCATAACGAGCCTTTAGCTAAAATTGGCCTTCTCATGAGCTATCTCCCAATTTCGTACAAAGTCATTTCTTCCAAATTGGTCCTTTTTCATTGTTTGGACTTATGATTTCTTTATTGGGCTATTTCTTCTCAAATGAGCATTATTCGTCAACGAGCCTTTCTTCAAATAATAAGCTTCTCAATATCTGTTAAGATTAAACTCAAGAACCAAGCTCAAATATCAAGTTGTTTGTTAATCATTTATCATTCGGCTAACAGTAGCTTTGGAGTTTTCCGTTGGGTAAAGAATGTGAACCGCCGCTTCCAGCGGCGGCTGTGGTGAAGCAGAACCAGGCCGTGGCCTGTTCTGTAATTATACTAAGGCAGGGCCATGTGCAACTTCTCAAAAGAAAACATAATTAGCTAATTAATATAAGTTAATTAAGGTTAATTAAACTAATAGAATTTTAAATCAAGAACAGGACCGAAGACCCTGTTATGTTTTAAATAAGGTTGCTGTCAACTTGAATTAAAATGGCTTGCTGTAAGCAAAAGCCAAGTAGAATGTAATAATATCAATTTTAGTCCCTCCTTTTAGATTGAAAGAACTTACTGCCTTTATGTCTACAAATCAGGAACTTTTCATAAAATAATACAAGTAGTGATACAGGTCTTCAATATTAAGTTAATAATGTAACTTAATAGTTTTAGAATAGGTAAGAAAGCCGAAAGTTAGAAACCACCTTAAAACCAAGTATATATTAGTGAGGGAGATTTAGTATAAGTAATTGTATTACATTATTAAATTAGAGTCGAAGAATATTTGATACTAAGTCATTTATCTTAATTGGTCAGGTGATCGAGTAGACGTGGAATGAATTACCGAGTTATTTTACGAAGGTGAGCGCCTCAATAAAATATTTTTAAAATTGAAAGAGCTTTTCAAGAAAATCATATCATATATATGTATTTCTCATTTGAAATGACTACAATTGTTATATCTCTGTTTATAATTGTCTACAATGCTTGCATCATGTAGTACTTCTTCATAGTAGAATTGATAATTCTATACTTGTTTGCATTTCTCGCATCATATGATATTGGTTGAATAATGGGGTGTAGTACTTTATCTCACCTCATATTAATGAATGGTATCAAGGTGTAGTACTTTATCTCACCTAAGTACCAATTGCTTGTACATGATTATTTGCGCGCTCATCTGCTCTCGGTTGATGCTATTCTCTGGATAATTCTGGGTACCTGGGGGCTACAGGACTACCAGAGCTCTGCCATTGACCGGACTCACAAAACCAGGAATTAGAGCCCCTTGGGAAGTGATTCAAATTATTCGGCAAAGACATGTCAATGCCACTTTAAAAGGGACGGTTGAGATTCTGAAAGAGTAATAATTTGAAAGCGTATGTTGTAAAAACAACTTAGTGAGGCCTGTGCCAGGGTACAATTGAATTTTATTCAAGAAATTATTTAGAAATCCATGAACTGCCTATTTAAATTGTAAAATCAATTCACAATAGTATAATAATTATATTGACAACACATATGAGATCACGTTCAATTACCCGTCAAAACGGGCTAAACAACCCTTTTAAAGTGGCCTTGACATGTCTTTGCCTAACAGGTGAGTCACTCCCCGAGGGGCTCTAATCCCTGGGTTGTGAGTTCGTCAATGGCAGAGCTCTGGTAGTTCTGTATCCTCCAGCTACCCAGAATTATTCAGAGAATACCACTATACGGGAGCAGATGAGCGCGCAAATAATCATGCACAAGCAATTGGTACTTAGGTGAGATTAGGTATTACACCTTGGTACCATTCATCAATATGAGGTGAAGTAAAGTACTACATCTTGGTACCATTCATCAGTATGAGGTGAGATAAAGTACTACACCCATTATTCAACAATTATCACATACTGCGAGAAATACAGACAAGTATAGAGTTATCAGTTCTACTATGAAGAAGTAGTACATGCTGCAAGCATCGCAGGCAGATATAGGGCTATCAGTTCCATTATGAATATACAGTACATACTGCTAGCATTGCAGACAGTTATAAACATAGATATAACAACTATAGTAATTTTAAATGAGAAATGCATATGTACGATATGATTTTCTTTAGAAGCTCTTCAGTTAAAAATACTTTATTGAGGCGCTCACCTTTCTCGGGCTAGCCGGTTGACTTCTTACAAGTACGTCAATTTCACCTGGTGATCACGATTTCAGAGTATAAATATCTATACATACGTTTTACTGGTGTCAAATTAATACTAAAAATAATTTATCTTAAAGTAACTCTATCGATTTATGAATGATTAATAGTTAACTATAACTTGACTTCTAAAAGTTGTAGTAACTCTAATATACATCCTTTTATTAAGCAAGCCATTACTAACCATTTTACCTTGAATATATGTTATAGTTGATCCACTGTATTTAGTTAATTGTGTAGACATGTAGGACTCTGTTCCACGGAATAAAGTTTCACTAGAGGTCAAGCATATATTAAACTTCTAAGTATTAAACAATTTAAGTCTTCATTAATATATCATGTATCAAAAGTTAATATCTAATAAATTGATTATTATAAATACGAATTATCAATTTTAACTCATCTTCGAATTACAACCACATATTATTAAATTAGAGACTTTATCCTTATCAATCTAATTATGAAGATATACACGTATACTAAGGTTTAATATATATCAAAGGTCCAATTTCACATTTTATACATAATCTTCCACTAACACCCAATAAACCATCTAATATGTGAGCCTAAAATGTGTCCAACGTTAATATAATTTAACTTGACCCACTAGGAGATTTTAAAATTCCTAGCATTATTACTCAAAGATTAATTTGTCATAATTTTTATCATCAGAGAAAAGGACAAAGTATTAACTGAGCCTATAAACCAAATAGCTCACACTACACCCACCTTTATTAACTTGCTTCGAGCCATACCTACCGCTGCTGCACATCACTAGGACAACACCACCTTGCTCAATCGGGCACCACCACGTTGCCGTAACGTCACCACTTGCTTTCCAAAACACCCGTGTCCAGTGTCCTATATCTCCATCAATATTTACTTTACTTACTAAATTTCATTCAAGTGATTCGAGTATTAAGGCATAATTATTATAGCATTGATATATTAGGCTATATATTGCTTGAGTAAGAAAATAATATTTGAGAGTGGAAGTGTGAAGATGTTGATGAATTTGAAGTAGACACGTGTTACTAAGTAATTAAGAGTCACCACTCTATTTTTCCTTAATCCCTTTCTTCTTTAAGTTTCTTTCATACCTTGCAAGTCCTATAATATTATAAAATTCAAAATTTAGATGGAAGTCTCGTGTATATGCATATAGACCTACGGTGGACATATATAAGTGTATACGGCTTAGTGGAGAAGTAACAAAAATCTCTAGGTGCAAACTATATTTGTATGTATCTCATGACTAATAGAAGAGGTAACATGAGTCAAAGTTAGTTAATTAGGATTGATAGTTATCAAACTCATATATCTTTTTAGGCCCTTACATTATTTTTCATTCTTTCCTTAACCCTCAAACAACTTTTGGGTTAGATTACAAATAAGTACACCAAAGTTTAATACATGGGATTTGATAATTGACGTATTTTTGGTTTTTCTATATTTATTTATTTTTTAAAGATCTATTAAATTTTATTTCGCATTTATATAAAATTACAGTGTATTACATTCGAAGGGTTGGCGTTAGATTGGTTTGGAAAACAACCAACCAATTCCATATTCAGTTTTCGAGAGCTATGCAACAAGTTGACTCAATAATTCGCCAGCCAAAAGAGACAGAAGCTCCCCATGAGTTATCTAGGAACTATTAATCAACAAGAAGGAGAATCCTTGAGAAGTTTGTTGGCAAGATTCAATGTGGAATTGCTTATGCTCGATTCGCCAAATATCGACTACATAATTTCCATACTTTTCAACCTCACCAAAAATAGACAATTTGGGAATGCTCTATGTCGTAAACAACCAAGGACGTTCGCAGATATTATGACCTTAGCTTCGAAATACATGACTCAAGAACAGATGAACTCCTTTAAAGACAAAAATAGGAGTAAAGCTTCAACCTCTGGCCTGAAACGACAGGACAAAACACCCATATCAAGGCCAACATATTATGATCGATCCTTTAGAAAAGGAATTGTTTTCCAGAGATTGGATTATAATCGCAACGATCGGGATAAAAGACCTAATGTCTATGCAAGACCCAGATCGGCTAAACTACCTCAAATAAATCGAATAGATCACGTTGAATACACCAAATTGAGTATCCCTATGGAATAAATCCTATTTCTACTCGAGAGAAACAATTGGATTCCCCCAGCGAAAAGAATTACACAGGCTAAGCCAGGAGCTCGAAATTACAACTTATACTGTCGCTACCATCGGGTTCATGGACATCACACTGAGGACTGTTTCCATCTGAAACAGGAAATCGAGAGGCTGATTGAAGAAGGAAAGTTGGAACATTACGTCGAACGAAATGGGAGGAAAAGAAATAGAACCAGGAGCCCTCGAAATCACAATCGAAGAAGAACCCCGCCGAGGAGAACCCCTAACAATGGTCTGCCTCAAGATATGAATAATGACCAGGTGAACGGAACCATACATACAATCTCCGGGGGAGGGGCAGCAGGGGGTGATAGTCGTAATGCCCGCCGAAGAACCGCCAGATCGATAGAAGAAAGTTTTGGAATTCCGAGGGAAGTATGGACTCTCGAAAGAAAAATTCCAAAAGAACAGCCCATCAGTTTTAATGAAAGTGAGGTGCCACGAAACATCAATTGGGATATGAGAGAAGGCAATCCCGACATCCCAATGGTGGTATCGCTTGAGATAGCTAACTACAATGTGAAAAGAATACTAATTGATAATGGTAGCTCCGCGAACATTATTTCAGTGTACTAACATAGATGAATTTGGGAGAAATAATGCTACAAAAGGTAGCAACTCCACTAGTAGGATTTGGAGGATCAGAAATAGTCCCCTCCGGGACAATCAACTTGCGTGTTTCTTTGGGAAAAAGACCTGATAGAGCCGTGAAAATGATAAAATTCCTGGTCGTAGAAACACCGTTTGCATACAACGCAGTACTAGGACGACCAACACTCAACCTTTTTCTAGCAGTTGTGTCGACCTCCCATCAGAAGATAAAGTTTCCAACGGTCTCGGGCATTGGAGAAGTAGTGAATGATCACTGCATAGCCTGGGATTGTTATAATTCTTCCCTGCCATTGGGAAACAGATCTAAGTCTTTTACTCCAGCAAAAAGGAAACTCGAAGATGACATCGAGAGAGCTGAAATCGAAATCCCGAGTACGGATAGAATAGATCGAAAAGGGAAAGAGACGGTCGATCTAACCATTAGGCCACCTGAACACAAGGACATTATGCTTATGCAAGGCGATCCCCTGAAAACGACCAAGATAGGGACTGGACTAAGTCCGGAAGGGGAGGTTATGCTGGTAGTTTGAGAAAGTCCCAACATCTTTCCTGATGTCTCTCTCAAATCTTTCATAGAAAATTGCATGGACAATCATGCTTCCGTCTGTGTTAACATTCCAATATCATCCCAGATAATCAATATGTTATCGACATGTAAAATTAATGAACTCCAAAGAGCTCACACTAATCCTTTGTACACTCAAGTTTCACATTTTTTTTCGATGAAGTCGAATGCCTTGACTTTCTCATCAAAATGAATATGAGTCCAAATGGATTCGGACATTGCCAAATGGAGATAGGATTTCATCAAAGTCCGTTCCAGGCCTTTGTGAATAACCTTTTGTCTTTAGGCAAGCCTTATAGGTTAACACCTTTTTCATTCATTCCTAGCTTGCGCTTGGAGATCCGATTTCAACCTACATAGATACTTCCCTCCGGTGGATCGACCAAGGTCAATACCTTGTTGGACTGAATGGAATCCATTTAGGATTGTATGACCTCTTGCATACATGAGCGTCTACATCTAATGTAGTTTCTTCGTATATGGTTTAACCATATCTATCAAGTTCCTCACGACCTCGATCAGATCTACGAAGTATTGGTGTACTTGATGGTTCAGCAGTTTTTGGATTAACTCCCACTGTTTGTGGGGATGAGTTCCACTTCTTGGACCTCATCATGTTCTACTAGGGTACCTCTATTCACGAGGAAGCCATCCTCTAAGAAATGGATATTCCTTGAAACAAACATCCTTTGTTCTTTAGGAGTGTAGAACAGGCATCCAAATAGATTTCTTTGGATACCCCACAAATTTGTACAAACAGGATCCATTATCCAATTTATCTCCTTTCTTGTTCCTGGTATAGGCAGGAGATCCCCATACTTAAAAGAGTATAGAGGTGTTTTACCAAACCATTCTTGGTAGGGTTTTACAGGCATGAACTTTGAAGTTACTTTGTTCAATATCTTCAATGCAATCATTAGGGTCAATCCTTAGTATTCATAAGGATGTTGAACGAAACTCATGATGGATCAACCTATGTTCAACAAGGTTCGATTCTCTTCTTTCAGACCCTCCAATACCTTGAGGCGTCTTAGAAGGAGTTCGTTGTATGAGAACATCTTTCTTAGTAAGATAATTAAGGAACTTCTAGCTTAAGTATTTGCCACCTCGATTATATCGAATGGCTTTAATACTATGCCTAGTTTGATTTTCTACTTCGTTTCGAAATTCTATGAATTCTTTCAAGAGTTTCGAATTTGTACATCATAAGATATACATATCACTAATGACCAAAGTCATCAATAACACTTACGAGGTATGAGTAATCTCCTCTTTCACTAACACTTTAGTGGTCCTCATTCATTCATATGGATTCAATCCAAAGTTGGTTTGGTACGCACCAGATGCCTAGCAAACGGTAACTTTGTCACCTTTTCCCTTCACACAGGATTCGCAAGTTGATAGTTCATCTAAGCCCTGTATTTCAAGAAGCATCGATGACACCAACTTTTGATTCCTTCCTATGGAAACGCGACATAATCTTGCGTGCCATATGAGTGCGGATCATTATCTTAGTATTGATTGAATTTAATATATTAATTCAATCAATTTCCTTTCAATTAACTCTTTAATTGAAACGTTGTCATCAATTAACACTTTAATTGATTCATTTTCCCTTTTCAATTAATTCTTTAATTGAATCGTTGCTGCTCAATTAATTCTTTGATTGAGACTTTTCTTTTCAATTAACTCTTTAATTGAGACGTTGTTTAATTAATTAGAATTTCTAATCAATAAAACATGTCAGTGTCTTTATTAGGTGCAGCGGGATAATTTTGATTTTATGTTCGCTGTGGAAGAGAACAGTTTCTCCTTCTTTTTACTCTTCTTTGACTTTGCAGTCCTTGAAGTGTAAGCAGTCATGACAGGTATACCTCTTTAAAAGGTTCCTATTTGCCTTTTACCAATACTTTGGTTATTTCGAGAAACCTGATCAACTTATCAAAGAAGTTCAGAGTTGTTCACGAATAGTTTGAATGAGCGGGGAGGAGAATTTTAGGAGGAAATCAATGTTAAAATCACTTGCAGGCCTACGTTTGAACGATCTAGTTTTTCAACCAGACTGATAAAACAAGGACATTGATCCTTGACATTGGTTCCTTCATTTATTCTCGAGTTTCAAACAATACCTTTAGAAATCTTTGACATTGGTTCCTTCATTTATTCTCGAGTTTCAACCAGACTGATAAAACAAGGACAGTGATCCTTGACATTGGTTCCTTCATTTATTCTCGAGTTTCAAACAATACCTTTAGAAATCTTGAATTAGACGATTCGAAACTGCTTCTCAAAACAAGCCTTTTGAGGTGAAGGTTTGTTTTAGAAGCTTCAAACATTTTCTTATGTCGCTTCTTTAGCTCGTTCATTCTTGATGCTTGTATGAGGCAACGATCATTAAGATTCCCATATTCAATAGGTGATTCGTTCCACCTTTTGAGACTCATCTCAAAATGAATCAGGCATAGGTTGGTTATTAAGAACACGATTCCGGTTTTCGGAATTGAGGATAATCCTCAGGTTTTTAAGCCAATCGATATTTTAATCCAGATATTTTATAAGTCGAGGATAAATAGTAAATAATGGATAATTCATGTAGATATCACAATATCTAATTCAATGAGAAGACAAAAAATCTAGAAGACTAGTTAATGAAAATACTTATAATCTACGAAGGTTGGACTTTCTATCGTAAAAGTTCTTCCACTATTTTATCGAAACAATTACCTCTTCAATTGTTCGGGAAATTCTATTTCCTAGCAGGTCTTGATGTCCCAGCGGCCATTAGTTGCACCCACGATTCGTGGCCATACAACTAATTCCCCAGGTAGGCATACTTATTGCCAATTGTGTCACTACACAACCTTCAAGCTATTTTGCCTCGGTCTTCACACTTATCTAGCACTGCTACATCATAAGTGTTACTAATCGTTAAGTCTAACCCATCAATCATGATGAGCAACGGGCCCGGTCGTGAACTCCCCGTAACTGGTTATCTGTCAATATTCACATCCCGACCAGTCCTCACCCTTGTCATGTTTAGTTAAAAACAAGAATCAAGGATTTTCGTGTATTGTCCCTTTCTTCGCCTAGGGTGCCAGACTCTGGATCACCTTCAACGATAAGTAGACAACCTACACTAGTTCCTATTGATGGAAGGATTGGATTTATATAAATACTTCATTTTATTTTAATCCAATATGACTTAATATTATTTTCAAGAGGGGGTTTTCGGGTTTAAGAGTTTAAGTTAACTCTCCTCGAGATCTCACCGTTCCAATTATTCTTTACAATCTATTTACGATCTAAATTACTAGCACGCATTACCATACATGCTAAAAGATAAATCAGTAAATAAAACATACACACCTAGCATGCATTCTGCCACATTATGTTTTCGATCGGGAGCCTCCTATGCGGACCATCATCGAGCCAAAGATGATGGTCCTATTGGTCAATCTAATTGGGTTTCAAAGAGATCTAGTCTATTACACATACTACCATGCATATATGGCCTTTAGTCTTCTTGGGCTCCCACCTTGCTTGTAACGAGCCTCCATCCTAAACTAATAAAACAGTAAAGCCCTATCTATTACAAAGGCTCAAAGTGGCCCAAAAATTTAAGGCTCGCAGGCCCAATAAAACCAGCAAAATTAAATAAACCAATCACATCTACCCTAAGGGTCAAGGCTCGGCGCGATCGAAAATCACGTAAACAGTTCACGTAGAGCAAGAAACAAGCAAAAGTTATTTTCTTATTTCTCACCACTTATCATATTTTAAAACCACCTTTTAAAATACCTATAGATTCTAGTTTTAAAAACCCTTTTCTAAAACAATTTATTAACCATCATTTTAAAACCCTTTTAAAATGACCCTTTGATTCTCACTTTTTAGTCCCTACTAATTATGATAAAATTAACTTTCCGGATTTATTAAACTCTTTTAGTGCATAAAACAATTTCCGTTTTTCAACTTTGAAAAATTGCATTTCGGCCACTGAATTTTTGAAAATTACATTTTGACCCCTCAACTTTTGGGAATTACAAATTAGCCCCAAAATATCCAGAATATGCAAATTGGACCAGAAAGCAAAAAATTAACAAAATTTCCAGAAACTTTTATTTATTGCAAAACAGACCTCAGATTTACGCAAATAGCAAAAACAACCCTTAACCTTTCGTAAATTGCAAAACGGTTCAGATTTTAAAAAATTCCAGAAATTGCAATTTTGGTCCAGAATTGCAGAAAATGAAAAATTTACTTTCTGTCCAGATTTTTTGAAAAATTGCAATTTGCAAATAAGGCCTCCAATTTTTAGAAATAACATTTTTGGCCACAAAACCGAAAAGTGCATAGATCCGAACATTCAATTTATCATAACAAGCAAGAATCAAAGATCAGAACACAAGAATCACATATAAGCATATAATTTGATGCGTTCAGGCCTTTTTCGTATGTGCATAATAAATTTGGGTCTGATACCACTATTGGGATTCTATGGGTATAATTGTCAAATACAACGGTGCGGAATTTAAAAATTTTCAATTTTTCATACACCAATTCCCAGGAACATATATTAGCACATATGAATAAGGTTGATTCATTATAGCAAGTAATTATTAAAATAAATAATATGGTAAATTGCGGTTTACATCACCACAGGCAAGATGGTGGTTTTTCCTCCGGTCTTCTTTCAGATCTGATGGATCTGGTTCGTGAGAAGCACCCCATGTGTTGTGCCTCTAGCGGTATCCACACCAATTGGATGAAGCAACCCCTTTGAATCCTCAGGCTCAGAACTAGGATTCAAGGGTAGTCAAACAAGGAAGATCAGAAGGAGAAATTGCATGAACCCTGTAGAATTCTACAGGGTTCGGCCGAACCTCTACAGAGAAGAGAGGTGGCGGCGCTAATTCCTAGGTAGGAATTTCGTTGCTTATGTTGTATGGAGGCTAGGGTTTTGTGGAGTCTTCTACTCCTTATATATAAAGAGTCCTGACCTAGTTTTATTCTTATCTAGTTAGGAAGATAGAATCTTATCCTATATTTCCTCAACTAACTAGGTCACCTTTAATTAACTAAACTCTATAATTAATTGGACTCTTTAATTAATTAAATTCCTTTAATTAATTCAGCCCAATTAATTAATTAATACAATTAATTAATTAAGCCTTCTCCTTTAATTAATTAGACTACTTCTAATTAATATTTTTCTCCTTCAAGAATTAATACTTTAATTCTTACGTTTTGATTTAACCCTTTAAATCAAACATTCCTTATATGATTTGTTGCAGTTCAATTGTATTGTGCGTGACCCTCTAGGTTCACCATCAATTGGCCGTGGGCCTACGACTTTCGTGATTTAATTTGTGAGCTTATTAATTGCTCCGATTAATTGTACCCCTTCAATTAACCACTCAAGAATTAATTTCCTTATTAATTCATGAGTACCCACACCTCATGGTCGATGTCTAGCCACAAGCCCATGAGGCCCAACTTCAGGTGAATTGATCTCAGTGAACCTCACCTCTTATAAGTGCCATGTACATACGGTCCCTCTATCGACTAATTTCCCCATCGAGACCTAGGGTGTGTGAATTGATCGGCACCTCTAATTATCTCAATTACTATACTTTCAAATTCAGGATAATAATTCCAGTGTGACTGCTAAATTTGGAAACCCCTTTCAAAATTCATCACCGACCGTGGCCACGGGTTTCTCGGAATTTATTATCTAAGAACGTATAGAAAATTCTCTTAACACACTACGTTGAGCCGGTAGATCCCATATTGGTGCTAACCATCCGCGCATACGACTATACGTACCCAACGTAGGCGAACAATGATCAAGCTATGTGACCGGCTCCTAAATCAAAGCACGCACACCCGTATACCGAATTCGCCCTAGCACCTCAAGTCTAAGGACTAAATCGTACACTGTTATAAGTCTTGAGAGACATCCCATCACCGGATATGCTTTTACGCACTTCCACAATGGGTCTCTCTGTTCGGGTCGTTCGATGCGTTCGATCCCCTATCGAACCACCTAGTCATATGCACTGACATCAAAATGTCTTGTTCATGAAACTACAACAAACTCACTTCATGTGAATCATGCATAATCGTACAAGTCTTGACGATTTATTCGATACCCCGTCTCGATATGATTCTGTGACTCGGAACATTTTCGAGATCACGACTTTTGAGACTGTTTCATGATTGATCGCACTCAGTACTGAAGTGAATAGTCCCATAGTCATGAGTGATCTCAGGGTTTCATCCAATCGCTTAAGTGATTCGCGAGAGATGAAGTTGGCCATTGTTTGATTTATATACTATAAACAAACGATCATACTAATTCATTTATACTAGAGAAAGCTTATCACTTGATAGTCCTCATACAAGCTAAAATCTATTAGCTTGCAGGGCACTATCCCATCAAAGAGAAGACAAATATCTAGAGGACTAGTTAATGAAAAATACTTATAATCTACTAAGGTTGGTCTTTCTATCGTAAAAGTTCTCCCCCTATTTTATCGAAACAATTACCCCTTCAATTGTTCGGGAAATTCTATTTCCTAGTAGGTCTTGACGTCCCAGCGGGCATAAATTGCACCCACGACTCGCGGACATACAATTAATTCCCACGTAGGCATACTTATTGCCAATTGTGTCCCTACACAACCTTTAAGCCATTTTGCCTCGATTTTCGCAGCCATCTAGCATTGCTACATCATGAGTGGTACTACTCGTTAAATCTAACCCATCAATCTTGATGAGCAACGGGCCCGGTCATGAAATCCCCATAACTTGGTTATGGTCGATGTTCATGTCCTGACCAGTCCCCACCCTTGTCAATTTTAGTTAAAAACGAGAATCAAGGAATTTCGCGCATTGTCTCTTTCTTCGACTCGGGTTCTAGACTTTGGATCACCTTAATCGATAATTGGACAACTCACGTTAGTTCCTATTGATGGAAGGCTTGTATTTATATAAATACTTCATTTTATTTTAATCCAATATGACTTAATATTATTTTCGAGAGGAGTTTTTCAGGTCTAATAGTTTGAGGTAACACTCCTTGAGATCTCACCGTTCCAATTATGCTTTACCTTTTAATTACGATCTAAATTTCTAGCGCGCGTCATCATACATGCTAAAAGATAAATCAGTAAATAAAACATACACACCTAGCATGCATGCTACAACAATATGTTTTCGATCGGGAGCCTCCTATGCGGGCCATGATCGAGCCATAGATGATGGTCCTATTGGTCAATCTAATTGGGTTCTAAAGGAGAACTATGCTATTACAAAATAACCATGCATACATGGCCTTCACTCTTCTTGGGCTCCCACTTTGCTTGTAACGGGCCTCCATCCTAAACTATTTAAAACAGTAAAGTCCTAATCTATTACAAAGACTCATAGTGGCCCAAAAACATAAGGCTTGCAGGCCTAACAAAACCAACATAATTAAAATTAACCAATCACATCTACCCCTAGGGTCAAGGCTCAGTGCGATCGAAAACCACGTAAACAGTTTATATAGAGCAAGAAACAAGCAAAACCCATTTTCTTATTTCTTATCTTATTTTAAAACTCCTTTTTAAAATACCTTAAGATTCTAGTTTCAAAACCCCTTTTAAAACAATCTACAAACATTATTTTAAAACCCCTTTTAAAATAACCCCTTAATTCTCACTTTGGTCACCACTAATTACGATAAAATTAACTTTCCGGATATACTAGACCCTTTTAGTGCACAGTTTCTGTTTTTCAACTTTTGAAAAATTCCAGTTCGGCCAAAGAATTTTCAAAAATTACATTTTGACCCCTCAACTTTTGGAAAGTACAAATCAGTCCCAAAATTTCCAGAATATGCAAACGGACCAGAAAGCAGAAAATCAACAAAATTTCCAGAAACTTTCATTTGATGCAAAACGAACTCCATATTTTACGATAATTGCAAAACAGCCCCTAACCTTTCGTAAATTGCAAAACAGTCCAGACTTTTGAAAAATTCCAAAAATTACAATTTGGTCCAGAATTGCAGAAAAACAAAATATAAACTCTCTGTCGAGATTTTTCATAAATCGCAATTTGCATTTACCCGAACACATAATTCATCATAACAAAACCGAAATATGCATTTACCCGAACACATAATTCATCATAACAAACAAGGATAAAAACTTAGAACACAACAAACACATATATCCATATATTTTGAAGTGTTCAGGCCTATTCATATGAGCGTAGTAAATTTGGCTCTAATACCACTGTTGGGATTTATGGGTATGATTTTCAAAACAACAGTGCGGAATTTTAAAAAAATTTCATGCACCCAAAACCCTAGGATTTATTTACTAGCACATATGAATAGGTTGAATATAATTTTGCAATGAATTACAAAATTAAATGTGGTAAATCGAAATTTACCTCACCATAGGCAAGGTGGTGGTTTTTCCTCCGGTCTTCTTTCAAATCTGATGGATTTGGTTCGTGAGAAGCACCCCAAGTGTTGTGCCTCTAACGGTATCCACACCAATTGAATGAAACAACTACTTTAAATCCTCAGGCTCAGAACTAGGATTCAAGGGTAATCAAACATGGAAGAACGAAAGAAGAAAATTTGTGAACACTGTAAAGTTCTAAGGGTTCGGCCGATCCAATGAGTGGTGGTCGGCGGCGGTGGGAGAGGGGCGGCGGCTGCTCCTTTCTCCAAGAGGGGGCGGCGCCTTTTTCAAGAGGGATGGGCTAGGGTTTGTGTTTTGCACTTAGTGTTTTATTCTCCACTTAAACCCTTTTTATAGCCACCTTAAAAGGCCCTTTTAGTGCAAGACTTAGTATGGGCCATTAATTAAATTGGCCCATGTCTTGCATTAATTTAATTAACTCCTTTAATTAAATTAACCCAATTAATCCAATTAATTCCCTCTCTCTTTAATCAACTATTTAATTAACATTTGATTTTGTTCTTCAAGAATTAACACTTTAATTCTTCTGTTTCGATTTAACACATTATATCAAATTTTCCTTATATGATTTGTTGCAGTCAAATTTTATTGTGTGTGACCCTCTAGGTTCACCATCAATTGGCCACGGGCCCCCGATTTTCATGATTTAATTTGTGACCTTATTAATTGCTCCGATTAATTGAACACCTTGAATTAACCACTCAAGAATTAATCTAACAATTAATTCATGAGTACCCACACCTCATGGTCGATGTCTAGCCACAAGTCCATGAGGCCCAACTTTAGGTGAATTGATCTCAGTGAACCTCACCTCTTATAAGTTCCATGTAGATACGGTCCCTCTATCGACTAATTTCCCGATCGAGACCTAGGGTGTGTGAATTTATAGGCACCTCTAGTTATCTCGATAACTATACTTTCTAATTCAGGATAATAATTCCAGTGTAACTGCTAAATTTGGAAACTTTTTTCCAAATCCGTCACCGACTGTGGCCACGGGTTTCTTGGAATTTATTATCTAAGAACTTATAGAAAATTCTCTCAACGCACTACGTTGAGTCGGTAGATCCCATATTATTTGCTAACCATTCGCGTACACGATCCTATGTACCCAAAGTAGTCACACAATGATCAAGCTAAGTGATCAGCCCCTAAATCAAAGTACGTACTCACGTGCACCGAATTCGCCCTAGCACCTCAAGTCAAAGGACTAAATCATACACTATTATAAGTCTTGAGAGACATCCCTGTTGGTTTGCCTCGATTGTCAGAACAACATAGAGTGCGGAATTTTAAATTTTTTCGAAGCACCCTAGGTCCCATATATTAGATCTCCATATTATGTATACAAAAGCATGAAACAAAACACACAATGTATTAAAACAAGGGGGTTTCAATTTTTACCTCACCACACGCTAGGTGGTGGCAACCTTCAACTCTGATTCTGATTCTGGCTCACAGGAGTGATCCAAATGTCTCACCTCCAATGTTTAGCCCACACCAACTGGATTATGGCAACACCTCCTAGTCTTAAGCTAAGAATTAGATCTAAGAGGTTTGTTAGTGTAGGACTGTGCAGATCTACTTGGCAGGGCATGATCCAACACGAGGGAACGAGGGAGAACTCACGGCGGCACTATAGCAGCTAACGACCAGCAGGAGGCAATGACTATTGGTGGCGGCGGCTAGGGCAGAGAAGACTTAGGGTTTTGTGCTAGGGTGCTAGCTTTTTGAGCTCTGGTAGAACTCTATTTATAAGTTTTCTACTTGACCTAGATTTGCAAGACTTCTTATGGGCTTTTAATTAAAGGCCCATGTCTTGCAAGCCTTCTTTTAATTAACTACTTTAATTAAAAATCCAATCCATATTAATAAATTAATATTTTCTTTAATTAATTAATTAGCAATTTAATTAAATCAACTAATTAATTAATCTCCCACTTGAATTAACACTTTAATTCATTTATTTGATTTAATTACCTTTAAATCAATTAATTCATTTTACATCCTTTTATAACAGTCACCGTCCAATTGTATTGTGTGTGACCCTCTGGGTTCACCATCAATTGGCAGCAGGCCCACGAATTCCTCGTGATTTAATTTATGAACAATAAATTGCTCCGGTCAATTAAACAACCTTTAATTGACCACTCCTAGAATCAAATCCTCTATTAACACAGGAATACCCACACTTCATGGTCGATGTCTAGCCACAAGCCCATGAAGCCCAACTTCAGGTGAATTGATATTTGTGAACCTTGTCTGTTATAATTGCCATGTACATACGGTCCTTCTATCGACTAATATTCCCGATCAAGACATAGGGTGTGTGAATTGATCAGCACCTCTAAATATGTCTCGATAACTATACTTTCTAATTCGGGATAATATTCCAGTGTGACTGCTAAATTTGGAAACCCCTTTCCAAATCCGTCACCGACTACGGCCGTAGATTCCTTGGATATATTATCTAAGAATCGTATAGGAAATTCTCTCATCCATTACGATGAGTCAATAGATTTCATATTGGTACTAACCACTCGCGTACATAACTATACGAACCCAACCTATGCATGTTATGATCAGGCTAAGTGATCTATACCTAGATCTAAGTACGCACATTCATGCGCCGAATTCGCCCTAGCACCTCAAGTCAAAGGACTAAATCGTACACTATTATAAGCCTTGAGAAACATCCCATCACCGATATGCGTCATGCGCTTCCACAATGTGTTTCTCTGTTCGGGTCGTTCGATGCGTTCAATCCTCCATTAAACCACCTACTCATATGCACTGGCCTCAAATGCCTTGCTCATGTAACGCTACAAATTCACTCCTTGTGAATCATGCATATTCGTACAAGTCTTGGCGATTCCTACGATACCCCGTCTCGTTCGGAATCTATGACTTGGAACAGTTTTAAGATTACGACCTTAGAGACTGTTTCATGATTGCACTCAGTACTGAAGTGAATCGTCCCATAGTCAAATGTAATCTAAGGATTTCATCCAATCGCTTAAATGTATTCACGAGAGATGGAGTTGGCCATTGTTTATCCTTATACACATATAATAAACGTGTGTATTATTATAAAATCAAAGATTGTCTCATACAGAATAAACCTATTACAAGCTTATTGAACTGGCTTGCTGGGCACTATCCTATCAATCTCCCACTTGCCCTAAAGCCATTCACAGATGTTTCTAAGACCCATCTTCTCTAGATTGCCCTCGAATGCCTTTTGTGATCGAAAGTGGCTTAGTTAGTGGGTCAGCCATGTTGTCTTCTGATTTGACATACTCCATGTGCGTGTCTCCTCTACCAATGATCTCCTTGATCACGTGGTATTTCCTCTGTACGTGTTTGGATTGATGGTGTGATCTCGGCTACTTCACTTGAGCTATTGCCCCGTTGTTGTCACAGAAGACTACTACAGGTTCAGCAATGCTAGGAACAACATCCAGTTCTTGGATGAAGTTTTTCATCCATACACTTTCCTTTGCTGCATCTGATGCTGCAATATATTCTGCTTCTGTGGTCGAGTCGGCAGTGGTAGACTGTTTACAGCTTTTCCAACTTACCGCTCCACCATTGATGCGGAATATGTATCAAGAGTTGGATTTAAAATCATCCACGTCAAACTGGAAACTCGAATCAGTGTATCCTTCAAGTTTCAGTTCCCCACTACCACCGTAGACCAAAAACATATCCTTAGTCCTTCGCAGGTACTTTAGGATTGCTTTTACGGCAGTCGAGTGCTCTTCACCTGGATTTGACTGATAGCGGCTCATTACACTTAAAGCGTGTGCTATGTCTGGTCGAGTACACAACATTGCATACATTATGCTCCCTATAGCAGAGGCATAAGGTATGAGAGACATTCTCGTCTTTTCTTCATCGGATGTAGGGCACATTGACTTAGAAAGAGAGATACCATGTCTCATTGGAAGCAATCCTCTCTTGGATTCTTCTATTTTGAATCTCTTCAAAATTGTGTTGATGTACTGAGATTGGGAGAGTCCTATCATCTTCTTCGATCTATCCCTATAGATACGTATTCCCAATACGTAAGATGCGTCTCCCATATCTTTCATGGAGAACTGCACGGATAACCACGCTTTAGTCTGCACTAACATCTTGATATCGTCCCCGATTAACAAAATGTCATCGACGTACAAAACAATGAATTGTATCAAACCCCCACTATTCTTCTTGTACACACAAGGTTCATATACGTTTTTGATGAAGCCAAATGCTTTGACTGTCTCATCAAATCGTATGTTCCAGGTTCGAGACGCCTGTTTGAGGCCATAGATTGACCTTTGAAGTTTACACAGTTTGTGCTCACTTCCTTTGGACGCAAAACCTTCAGCTTGTTGCATAAAGATCTCCTTGTCAATGTCTCCATTGAGAAAGGCTGTCTTTACGTCCATTTGCCATATTTCGTAGTCATGCCACGTGGCTATGGCAAGTAGTATCCGAATGGATTTCGACATCACCACGGGAGAGAAGGTTTCCTCATAGTCTATTCCAGGCCTTTGAGAATACCCTTTCGCCACTAAGCGAGCTTTATGAGTTAATATCTCTCCATTCATTCCAAGCTTGCGCTTGAAGATCTATTTGCATCCTACAGGGATAGTTCCCTCAGGTGGATCGACCAAGGTCCAAACCTTGTTAGAATGCATGGAATCCATTTCAGATTGCATGGCTTCGAGCCACGCACCCGAGTCTATGTCTGACATCGCTTCTTGATAGGTCTTTGGATCACTTTCCACTTTCTAATTTTCGTGAATGAAACCAAATCGCTCTGGCTCTTTACGAATTCGATCAGACCTTCGAAGAGTAGGTGTACTAGTAGGTTCAGTAAATTCTGGTTCAGCTCCCACTGTTTGTGGGGATGGGTCCGATTCCTGGACTTCATTAAGTTCTACGATTGTCCCATTTCGGTTCAAGAAGTGGGCGTTCCTAGATACGAACGTATTACGTTCTTTAGGATCGAAGAACAGGTATCCAATGGATTCCTTTTGATACCCCACAAATTTGCACAAACTAGATCTACTATCTAGCTTATCTCCCTTTTTGTTCTTTACATACGCTAGAGATCCCCATAGTCGTAGATACGAATACACGGTTGCTTTACCATACCATACTTAGTGCGGCGTTGTTGGCACTAACTTCAAAGGTACTATGTTCAGTATCTTCGAGGCAGTTAATAGGGCTAAGCCCCAGAACAAAAATGGGAGATCAGCGAAACTCATCATGGAACGAACCATGACTAACAAAGTTCGGTTCCTCCGCTCAGACACTCCATTGAGTTCGCTGTGCGAGAATTCCATTCTCTTTCAGATAATCAAGGAATTCTTGGCTTAAGTATTCACCACCTCTGTCAGATCGAAGTGCTTTAATACTATGCCCAAGTTGGTTCTCTACTTCCATTCAAAACTCTTTGAATTTCTCAAAAGTTTCGGATTTGTGTTTCAAAAGATACACATATCCATAACGACTAAAATCGTCGGTGAATGTTACGAAGTACGAGAATCCTCCTCTCGCATTGACACTCAATGGTCCACAAACGTCAGTATGGATTAAATCCAATGTTTGCTTGGTTCGCTCGGGATTCCCTGTGAAGGGTGACTTGGTCATCTTTCCTTTGAGACAAGATTCGCAAGTCGGGAGTTCATCAAAGTTCTTTATTTCAAGAGCCTTAGATGAAACCAGCTTTTCAATCCTACTCTTGGAAATGTGTCCAAGTCTAGCGTGCCAATGTTGTGGAGTTTGATTATCATATTTCCTTTTTCTAGATTGAATGTGCATGACGTTGGAATTTATAGGTTCTAGGGAATACAGACCATCTATCAAAGTACCACGAGCATACATTAAACCACCTTTAAATATGCAAAAAGATCCATTTTCAATGGAAAAATTAAAACCATCAATATCTAACATAGGTATAGAAATGATGTTCTTAATTAATGTTGGTACATACAAACAGTCTCTTAAAATTAAAGTAAAATTCCCTAAAACTAATTCCACGTCTCCTATAGCCTCAGCGGCGATCCTAGCTCCGTTTCCAAAACGCAGGATTCTATCCCCGGGCTTCAGGTATCTTACTGCTCCCATCACATGCAAATCATTGCAGATATGAGAACCTGCTGCGATGTCTAACACCCACGATGCACAGTTAATAGAAATATTAACTTCAACCAAGAAAATATCTTTGGCTACCAGTTTCATCTTTAGGTAGTCTGGGCAATTCCTTTTCCAATGCCCTGCTTTCTTGCAGTGGAAGCATTCGTCTTCTGGGCTTTTGCGCTTCTTTTCGACCACCTTTGTGACTGTCTTCGAAGAGAACACTTTCTTCTTCTTCTTACCTCTCTAGGGCTTTGCAACATTTGATTGGTGTGCAATCATTACCGGCTTCTCTTTCTTAAGAGTCGCTTCTGCCGTTACCAACAAATTGGTCAGTTCGTGAAGAGCGAGGGTTCTATCCTCCATGTTGAAGTTCAACACGAACTGGTCAAAAGAACGAGGCAACGTATGGAGGAGGAGGTCAGTGCTAAGATCAGCGTACAAATCTACAATCAATCGCCCCAGTTTTTCAACCAGGTTGATGAAACGCAGACAGTGATCCTTGACACTGCTTCCCTCAGCCATCTTGAGTTGAAACAACTCCTTGGTGGTCGCGAACCTTTCGGTGCGAGACCTTTCTCCAAACATCCGCTGGAGATGGAGAAGTATATCTCTAGCAAGCGGTATTTCAGCATGTTGTTTCTGCAGTTCATTCGAAATCGAGGCTAGCATGAGGCAGCGAACCTGAAGATCATCATCAACCGTTTTAGCATGGGCGGTTCGTTGTTCCTCAGTAGCTCGTGCTGCGGGTGCAGCAGGCATAGGTGTGTCGAGCACATAGCTTCGTCTCTCGGAGTCGAGGACAATTCTAAGATTTCTTAGACAGTCGACAAAATTTGAACCATTCAACTTGTTTCCGTCGAGGATAACAGATAATAGGTTCTTAGACATTGTACTTAATATCTACAAATGGAAAGAAGACAACGTTTAACTAACTGATCTTATGTATAATATTTATAATTATCGAATTTTGGTCTTGTTTCCGAAAAAGTTCTCCCACTATTTTGTCGAAACAATCACCCCTTTGATTGCTCGGGAATTTTAATTCCTAGTAGGTCTTGACGTCCCAACAGCAATTAATTGCACCCATAACTCGTGGCCATACAATCAATTCTCCAGGTAGGTATACTTTTACCAATTGTGGCACCTCACAACCTTCAAGCTATTTTACCTCGGTTTTCACATTTATCTAGCACTGCTACATCATAAATGCTACTAATCGTTAAGTAAAACCCATCAATCGTGATGAGCAACGGGCCCGGTCGTGAATTCTCCGTAACTAGTTATCGGTCGATCTTCACATCCCGACCAGTCCTCACCCTTGTCGAGTTTAGTTAAAAACAAGAGTCAAGGAGTTTCGTGTATTGTCCCTTTCTTTGACTCGGGTGCCAGACTCTGGATCACCTCTGTCAATAAGTAGACAACATACACTAGTTCCTATTGATGGAAGGCTTGAATCTTTAAAACTTCATTTTAAATGTACCCAATAGACTTAATATTTAATTCGAGAGGGGAATTTCGGGTTTGAAAGTTATACTAACTCTCCTCGAGATCTCACTGATTCAATTATGCTTTATCTTTTATTACGATCTAGATTCTAGCGCGCATCTCATACAAGCTAAATATAAATCGACAAATAAGTAAAAGCCATACAAGCCTAGCATGCATACTACCACAATATGTTTTCGATCGGGACCCTATGCAGGCCATCATCGAGCCAATGATGTTGGCCCTATTGGTCAATCTAAAGGGTTTGCAAACAGGCCTATACTATTACACAATGTACCATGCATACATGGCCTTCATATCTTCTTGGGCTCCCACCTTGCTTGTAAACGGGCCTCCATCTTAAACTAGGAAAGCAGTAAAGCCCTATTCTATTACAAAGGCTCAAAGTGGCCCAAAACTATAATAAGCTCGCAGGCCCAATAAAAATCAAACATTAAATTAAACCAATCACATCTACCCTAAGGTCAAGGCTCGGCTCGATCGAAAACCACGTAAACAGTTCACGTAGAGCAAGAAACAGGCAAACATCCTTTACATATTTCTTCCTTAATTTTAAAACAACCTTTTAAAACTAGCTTCCTATGATTCTTACTTTTTAGTCACTACTAATTATGACAAAATAAATATTCGGGTAAACAAAAATAAATTTTCTGCTCAAATTCAGATTCGGTTTTTCAACTTTTGAAAGTTGCATTTTGGCCCCTCAACTTTTGAAAATTGCACTTTGACCCCAAAACTTTTAAAAAATTACAAAAACACCCCAGAACAGATTCGGGCAGCAGACCAGAAAATAAAATTTTGAATTCTTAAATTTTCAATTTTTCTAACAGACCCCTGAAGTTTCGGTAATTACAAAACAGTCCCCAAACTTTTGGAAATTACAAAACGACCCCAAAAAGCTATGCGACCAGATTTGCAAAACAGTCCAGTATTTTTGAAATTTCCAGATTCTAAAAATTCGAATTTTCAGCACTTTAAAACCCTAATATGCAATTTTATTGCACAAAAGTCCTGAAGTTTTCAAAAACTATAAATTCGCCGCAGATCTGAAGAAAATAGTTTTACCCAATCATAGATCTAGTCATAAGAAGCAAGAATCAAGTTACAGAACATAATTATCACGTGTTTACATATACATAATTAAACATATACGATGAACACACATTATGTTCAGGCTTTTCGTATAATAAGTATGGAGTTGGCTCTGATACCACTGTTGGGTTGCCTCGATTGTCAGAACAACATAGAGTGCGGAATTTTAAAATTTTTCGAAGCACCCAAGGTCCCATATATTAGATCCCCATATTATGTAAACAAAAGCATGAAACAAAACACACAATGTATTAAAACAAGGGGGTTTCGATTTTTACCTCCCCACAGGCTAGGTGGTGGCAACCTCCAACTCTGATTCTGATTCTGGTTCACGGGAGTGATCCAAATGTCTCACCTCCAGAGTTTAGTCCACACCAACTGGATTCTGGCAACACCTCCTAGTCTTAGGCTAAGAACTAGATCTAAGAGGTTTGTTAATGTAGGACTGTGCAGATATACTTGGCAGGGAAAGATCCAACACAAGGGAACGAGGGAGAACTCACGGCGGCTATTGGTGGCGGCGCAGGGTTTGGGGCGGCTAGGGCAGAGAAGACTTAGGGTTTTGTGCTAGGGTGTTAGCTTTTTGAGCTCTATTAGAGCTCTATTTATAAGTCTTCTACTTGACCTAGGTTTGCAAGACTTCTTATGGGCTTTTAATTAAAGGCCCATGTCATGCAAGCCTTCTTTTAATTAACTACATTAATTAAAAACCCAATCCATAGTAATAAATTAATATTTTCTTTAATTAATTAATTAGCAATTTAATTAAATCAACTAATTAATTAATCTCCCACTTGAATTAACACTTTAATTCATTTAATTGATTTAATTACCTTTAAATCAATTAATTCCTTTTACATCCTTTTATAAGAGTCACCGTCCAATTGTATTGTGTGTGACCCTCTGGGTTCACCATCAATTGGTAGCAGGCCCACGAATTCCTCGTGCTTTAATTGAGGAATAATAAATTGCTCCGTTCAATTAAACAACCTTTAATTGACCACTCCTAGAATCAAATCCTCTATTAACTCATGAGTACCCACACTTCATTGTTGATGTCTAGCCACAAGCCCATGAAGCCCAACATCAGGTGAATTGATATTTGTGAACCTAGTCTCTTATAATTGCAATGTACATACGGTCCTTCTATCGACTAATATTCCCGATCAAGACTTAGGGTGTGTGAATTGATCGGCACCTCTGAATATGTCTCGATAACTATACTTTCTAATTCGGGATAATATTCCAGTGTGACTGCTAAATTTGGAAACCCCTTTCCAAATCCGTCACCGACTACGGCCGTAGATTCCTTGGATATATTATCTAAGAATCGTATAGGAAATTCTCTCATCCATTACGATAAGTCAATAGATTCCATATAGGTACTAACCACTCACGTACATAACTATACGCACCCAACCTAGGCATGTTATGATCAGGCTAAGTGATCTATACCTAGATCTAAGTACGCACATTCATGCACCGAATTCTCCCTAGCACCTCAAGTCAAAGGACTAAATCATACACTATTATAAGCCTTGAGAAACATCCCATCATCGATATGCGTCATGCGCTTCCACAATGGGTTTCTCTGTTCAGGTCGTTCGATGCGTTCAATTCTCCATTGAACCACCTACTCATATGCACTGGCCTCAAATGCCTTGCTCATGATGATAGGATAGTGCCCTGCAAGCCAACAAAATAGCTTGTAATATGGAACATTATTTTATCTTGAAAGAATCTTTGATTTATCAATTAATACGAACTGTTTATTTTATTGAGAATTCATAATATAAACAAATGGCCATCTTCATCTTTCGCGAACACATTTAAACGATTGATTTAAACCCTGAGATCACTCATGACTACGGGACTATTCACTTCAGTATTGGGTGCGATTAATCATGAAACAGTCTCAAAGGTCGTGATCTCAAAAATGTTCCAAGTCATAGATTCATATCGAGACGGGGTATCGAATGAATCGTCAAGACTTGTACGATTATGCGTGATTCACTTAAAGTGAATTTTTTGTTGTTTCATGAAAAAGACATTGTTAATGTCAGTGCATATGACTAGGTGGTTCGATAGGGGATCGGACGCGTCGAACGACCCGAACAGAGAGACCCATTGTGGAAGTGCGTAAAAAGCATATCGGTGGTGGGATGTCTCTCAAGACTTATAACAGTGTACGATTTAGTCCTTAGACTTGAGATGCTAGGGCGAATTCGGTATATGGGTGTGCGTGCTTTGATTTAGGAGCCGGGCATATAACTTGTCCATTGTGCGCCTACGTTGTGTACGTATAGTCGTATGCGCGGATGGTTAGCATCAATATAGGATCTAGCGACTCATTGTAATGGATGAGGGAATTTCCTGTACAATCTTCGATGATACATTCCGAGAAATCCATGGCCATGGTCAGTGACGGATTTGGAAAAGGGTTTCCTAATTTAGCAGTCACACTGGAAGTATTATCCTGAATTAGAAAGTACAGAATCGAGATGATTAGAGGTGCCGACCAATTCACACACCCTAGGTCTCGATCGGGAAATTAGTCGTTAGAGGGACCATATGTACATGGTACTTATAAGAGGTTTAAGGTTCACTGAAGTCAATTCACCTGAAGTTGGGCCTCATGGGCTTGTGGCTAGACATCGACCATGAGGTGTGGGTACTCCTGAATTGATGGTAGATTAATTCTGGAGTGGTCAATTGAAAGTAGTTTAATTGATCGGAGCAATTAATTAAATAATTAATTGCTCATTAATTAAATCACAGAAATGTGAGCCTGCGGCCAATTGATGGTGAACCTAGAGGGTCACACACAAAAGCTGGAACTGTGATAGTCAGTCGTAGAACGAATTGATTTAAAGGGGTTAAATCAAAGAAAAGAATTAAAGGATTAATTCTTAGAGAGAGAAAATTAATTGGATTTATCTAATTAATTAAATATTTAATTAAGGAACTAATTAAATAAATGGGCCATTTAATTAAAGTGGTTAATTAAATGACTTGGGCTTATTTAATTAAAAGGACTAATTAAATAGGAGGTATGGACTAACTTATCTGATTGCCCATTAGGCCAAGAAAGAGATAAGGTCAAGAAGAGATAAGGATAAGGATAGAGATTAGGGATAGGGTTGGACTCTACTATAAAAGGGAAGTCTTGGAGACTCAAAAGACTAACAGCAAGAAAACACAAGCAACCCTAATCTCTCCTCTCTCTTGGCCGCCCCCCTCTCCCCATTTTCCCTAGCCTCCGCCGCCCTACAATACCAAGCCGCCGCCGCCCCTGGTTGTAGATCGGCCGTGTAGCACCTCTCTCCATCTTCTTGTTCTACATCTAGAGTTGGATCTGAATCCAACTCTTGAATCTGAAGTGTTTCTTTCCTAGTTCGTAGCCTGTGGATTGAAGCAATCACAGATCCAGCTGGTGTGGACTATTCTTTAGAGGCACAACACTTGGGGTGCTCTACTGATCCGAAAAGAAGACCGGAGAAACCACCACCTTGCCTGTGGTGAGGTAAAATCTTAATTTTACCACTTTATTTATTTTAGTATTTATGTGCTGAAATAAATTCAACCTTATTCATTTGTGCTAATAAGAACCCTGGGATGTGGTGTATAAAAATTTTAAATTCCGCACCGTTGTAGTTGACAGTTATACCCACAAAAACCCAACAGTGGTATCAGAACCTAACTTATTATGCACATATGAAAAAGGCCTGAACGCATCACATTATGTGATTATATGTATTTGTTGTGTTATGATATTTGATTCTTGCTTGTTATGATAAATTGAGTGTTCGGATATTTGCACTTTTCGGTTTTTGAGCCTACATTGCAATTTCCGAAAATTGGAGGGCTAATTTGCAAATTTCGATTTTTCAAAATCTGGACAGAAATTAAAATTTTGTTTTTCTGCAATTCTGGACCAAATTGTAAATTATGGAATTTTTCAAAATCTGGACCATTTTGCAATTTACGAAAGGTTAGGGGTGTTTTTGCTATTTTCATAAATTTGGGGTCTGTTTTGCAATAAACAAAAGTTTCTGGAAATTTTGTTAATGTTCTGCTTTCTTGTCCAATTTGCATATTCTGGAAATTTTGGGGCTGATTTGTAATTTCCAAAAGTTGAGGGGTCAAAGTGTAATTTTCTAAAATTCAGGGGCCGAACTGCAATTTTTCAAACTTGAAAAACAGAAACTGTTTTGTGCACTAAAAGGGTTTAGTAAATCCGGTAATTCAATTTTATCATAATTAGTAGGGACTTAAAGTGAGAATCAAATGGTCATTTTAAAAGGGGTTTAAAATGATGTTAGAGATTGTTTTAGAAGGGGTTTTAAAACTAGAATCTTAAGTTTTAAAATGGGATAAGAAATAAGAAATTAGTTTTTGTTTGTTTCTTGCTCTACGTGAAATTGTTTACGTGGTTTTCGATCGCGCCGAGCCTTGACCCTTAGGGTGGATGTGATTGGTTATTTTTCATCTTATTGGTTTTATTGGGCCTGCGAGCCTTAAGTTTTGGGCCACTTTGAGCCATTGTAATAGATAGGGCTTTACTGTTTTATTAGTTTAGAATGGAGGCCCGTTACAAGCAAGGTGGGAGCCCAAGAAGACTAAAGGCCATGTATGCATGGTAAAATATGTAATAGAGTAGGTCTCTTTGAAACCTAATAGATTGACCAATAGGACCATCGTCTTTGGCTCGATGGTGGTCCGCATAGGAGGCTCCCGATCGAAAACATACTGTGGTAGCATGCATGCTAGGTGTGTATGTGTTTATTTACGTATTTATATCTGAGCTTGTATGGTGATGCGCGCTAGTTATATTTAGATCGTAAATAAAAGATAATGCATAACTGGAACGGTGAGATCTCGAGGAGAGTTACCTCAAACTCTTAAACCCGAAAAACCCCTCTTGAAAATAATATTAAGTCATATTGGGTACATTTAAAATGATGTTTTAAAGATCCAAGCCTTCCATCAATAGGGACTAGTGTAAGTTGTCTACTTATCGTTGAAGGTGATCCAGAGTCTGGCACCCTAGGCGAAGAAAGGGACAATACACGAAATTCCTTGATTCTTGTTTTTAACAAAACTTGACAAGGGTGGGGACTGGTCAGGATGTGATTATCGATCGATAACCAGTTACGGGGACTTCACGACTGGGCCAGTTGCTCATTATGATTGATGGGTTAGACTTAACGATTAGTAACACTTATGATGTAGCAGTGCTAGATAAGTGCGAAGACCGAGGCAAAATAGCTTGAAGGTTGTGGAGGAACACAATTGGTAAAAGTATACCTACCTGGGGAGTTAATTGTATGACCGCGAGTCGTGGGTGCAATTAATGTCTGCTGGGACGTCAAGACCTACTAGGAGATTAGATTTCCCGAACAATTGAAGGGGTAATTGTTTCGAGAAAATAGTGGGAGAACTTTTTCGATAACAAGTCCAACATCGTTAATTATAAGTATTAATATAGATCAGTCAGCTAAATGTTATCATTTACTTTTGTAGATCAATTCTGCAAAAATGTCTAAGAATCCATTAGCTATCATCCTTGACACTAACAAACTGAACGGATCAAATTTTGTCGACTGGCTAAGAAATCTGAGGATAGTCCTCGACTCCGAGAAAAGGAGTTACATTCTCGATGCACCCATGCCTGGTGCACTTCAGGAAGGGGTTTCGGAAGAGGAACGAGCTACCCATCAAAGGTGGGTCGATGATGATATTCAGGTTCGTTGCCTCATGCTGGCATCAATGACCAATGAGCTACAGAAACAGCATGCAAGGATGTTGCATGCTGCTGACATAATTCTTCATCTCCGAGAGTTGTTTGGAGAAAAGTCTAGGACCGAAAGGTTCAAGACTACAAAAGAATTATTCAATCTGAGAATGGCTGAGGGTTCAAGTGTGAAGGATCACTGTTTGCGCTTCATTAATCTGGTTGAAAAACTGGAGAACTTGGAGGTAGACCTGCATGCTGATCTCTCCACTGACCTGATCCTCCATACTCTGCCGCGCTCATTTGATCAGTTCGTGATAAACTTCAATATGGAAGATAGAGAGCTCGCTCTACACGAACTGACCAATTTATTGGTCACAGCAGAATCAACCCTGAAAAGGGAGAAGTCTGTCATGATTGCTGAGCAACCCAAGGCTGCAAAGCCTAAGAAGGGCAAGAAAAAGAAGAAGAAAGTAATCTCTTCTAAAACAACCAAGAAGGTTGTCGAGAAGAAAAGAAAAAGCCCAGAAGATGAATGTTTCCACTGCAAGAAAGCAGGGCACTGGAAAAGGAACTGCCCAGACTACCTGAAAGAGGTGGTCAAAGGTATTTTCTTTATTGAACTTAACATTTCTATTAACTGTGCATCATGGGTGTTAGACACCGCAGCCGGTTCTCATATCTGCAATGATTTGCAGGTGATGGGAGCAATAAGACCTCTTAAACCTGGGGATAGAATCCTGCGCTTTGGAAACGGAGCTAGGGTTGTGGCAGAGGCCATAGGAGACTTTGAATTAGTACTAGGAAATTTTGCTTTGGTTTTGAAAGACTGTTTGTACGTACCAACGATTATCAAGAACATTATTTCTATTCCTTTATTGGATAATGATGGTTTTTGTTTTTCCATTTCTAATGGAAATTTTAGCATAATAAAAGGTGGTTTTACTTATGCTTGTGGTACTTTGATAGATGGTCTTTATTCCTTAGAACCTGCTAATTCTAATGTCATGCACATTCAATCAAAGAAAAGAAAACAAGATGAAAATAATCCACAACTTTGGCACGCTAGGCTTGGACATATTTCCAAGAGTAGAATTCAAAAGTTGGTCTCCTCTAGGGCTCTTGAAATAAAGAACCTAGATGATCTCCCAACTTGCGAATCCTGTCTCAAGGGAAAAATGACCAAAGCGCCTTTTACTGGGAAACCGGAGCAAACCAAACAAACCTTGGATTTAATCCATACTGATGTTTGTGGACCACTGAGTATCAGTGCGAGAGGAGGATTCTCATACTTCATAACCTTCACAGACAACTTCAGTCGTTATGGGTATGTATACCTGATGAAGTATAAGTCCGAAGCTTTTGATAAATTCAAAGAGTTTCGAATGGAAGTTGAGAATCAACTTGGACATAGTATCAAGGCACTTCGGTCGGATCGAGGTGGTGAATACTTGAGTCAAGAATTCCTCAATTATCTTGTTGAGAATGGAATTCTCTCTCAGCGAACCCCTCCTCTGAGAGAAGGAACAGAACTTTGTTAGACATGGTTCGTTCCATGATGAGTTTCGCTGACCTTCCTTTTTCGTTTTGGGGCCAAGCCCTATTAACTGCTTCGAAGATACTTAACATTGTACCTTCAAAGTCGTTGCCGACGACGCCATACCAAGAGTGGTTTGGTAAAGCACCCATGTACTCATATCTACGAGTATGGGGATCTCCTGCCTATGTAAGAAACAAGAAAGGAGATAAACTAGATAGTAGATCTAGTTTGTGCAAATTTGTGGGGTATCCAAAGGAATCCATTGGATACTTGTTCTACGAACCTAAGGAACAAAAGATGTTTATGTCCAGGAACGCCCACTTCTTGGAGGATGACTTCCTCACTAAAAGAAGCGGGATATCCGTAGAACTTGATGAAGTCTAGGAAGCGGACCCATCCCCACAAACAGTGGGAGTTGATCCTGAACCCGTTGAGCCATCTAGTACACCAGTACTTCGAAGGTTCGATCGAGTTCGTAAAGAGCCTGAAAGGTATGGCTTTATTCATGAAAATGATCAATTGGACACTGATCCAAGGACATACGAAGAAGCTATGTCAGACATAGATTCGGGTGCATGGCAGGAAGCCATGCAATCAGAAATGGATTCCATGCATTCCAACAAAGTATGGACTTTGGTTGATCCACCTGAGGGGTGATAGGATAGTGCCCAGCAAGCCAACAAATATAAGCTTGTTTAGGAACTTCCTTTAGAAGCAATCTTATGATTCATAAGATAATACGCCCGTTTATTCATAGTACGTGAATTAAACAATGGCCACCTTCATCTCTCGCGAACTTATCTAAGCGATTGGTTGAAACCCTGAGATCACTCATGACTACGGGATTATTCACTTCAGTATTGAGTGCGATTAATCATGAAACAGTCTCAAAGGTCGTGATCTCAAAAAACGTTCCAAGTCATAGATTCATATCGAGACGGGGTATCGAATGAATCATCAAGACTTGTAGGATTATGCATGATTCACATGAAGTGAATTTGTTGTCGTTTCATGAACAAGGCATTGAATGCTAGTGCATATGACTAGGTGGTTCGATAGGGGATCGAACGCATCGAACGACCCGAACAGAGAGACCCATCGTGGAAGTGCGTTAAGCATATCGGTAATGGGATGTCTCTCAAGACTTATAATAGTGTACGATTTAGTCCTTTGACTTGAGGTACTAGGGCGGATTCGGTACACAGGAATACGTACTTTGATTTAGGAGCCGATCACATAGCTTGGTCATTGTGCGACTACTTTGGGTACGTATGAACGTGTGCGCGGATAGTTAGTACTAATAAAGGATCTATCGACTCATCGTGATAAGATGAGAGAATTTCCTGTACGTTCTTAGTTGTCCTCTTTTGCATCCCAAACGAAGTTCCTCGGTACCTCGCTCTCATTAAAACTGATTAGCTGGTCTTTCGGTGGTTTGCTCTCTAGCGTCCACACTTCTTTTGGGTACCTGATATTTCCATGTATGGACCTGGCGATCCTGCGGAGAGCGTTGCGGCTATCTCCCCCGGCTGGTCCTCCTGAGATGGTATGAATGGTGCCGTTAACTTGAAGATCGTTTAATTCTTGCGGCGGACCATTGTTTGGGGACCTTCTTCTCGAGGTTCCTCTCTGATTATTGTTCTGTGGACTTCGACTCCTACCTCTCTTGGGATTGTTCCGTTCTAGATAGTCATCCAATTTTCCTTGTTCGATCAACTTTTCGATTTCCCATTTTAGGTGAAAACAATCCTCGGTGCGATGCCCATGTGCCCGGTGATATCTACAGTATAGATCGTAGTTTGGAGCACCTGGCCTTGGTTGAGCGATTCTCCTTGCTGCGGGGATCCAATTGTTCCTCTCAAGTACTACCAAGATTTCTTCGATAGGAACGGTCAGCCTGGGGTACTCCACTTGGTTTATACTGTTCCTATTTGCCGGTTCGGCCGATCTTGATCTCGGATAGATATTAAGTCTTCTATCTTGATCGTTCCGATTATATTCTAGTCGCTGAAAGACATTCCTTTTTCTGAAGGGTCTAGCATAATCCATGGGTTTCGGGGCAGGAACTCTATCTTGCCGCATTGACCTGGAGGTGGGAGCCTTATTTTTATTCTTATTTTTAAAAAAGTTCATCTCTTCTTGAGTCATGTATTTTGATGCCAAGGTCATAATATCCGCAAATGTTCTTGGTTGCTTTCTACTGAGGGCATTCCCGAACTGCCTATTTTTGGTGAGGTCGAAAAGGATGGAGATTATGTAATCGATGTTTGGGGAATCAATTTTGAGCAATTCCACGTTAAATCTTGCCAACCAGTTTCGTAGGGATTCTCCCTCTTGTTGATGGATGGTTCCTAGATAGCTCATTGGCAGTTTCTGTCTCTTCTGGCCAGCGAACTGCTGAGTCAGCTTATTGCATAACTCACGAAAGCTGAATATGGAATTAGTGGGTTGTTTGGCAAACCAATCCAAAGCTAGTCCTTCGAATGTGGTGACCATTAACTTTTGCAGTGTATTCTGCTGAGTGAGCATATAAGTTCATTATGTTCGTAAAATTGAATATATAATCATCTGGGTCGGTGGTTCCATCGTATCTGGGTAGTCGTCCCGGAACCTGACCTGTCGATTGAGCTTCTTTTATCTTCCTGCAAAAAGGGGAGCACGCTGCAAGGCTCTCTTGGAGCTCCGTGTTTCTGGCCCATGGATTTTGAACAATTCGTAGATGTTGTTCCAGACGCTCCTGTACCATCTTCTCAATTTCTCTATCCGAGAGGCGCATAGTTCTTGGTCGATTAGGAATTGCGTCGACTACGTCCTCTTCGATGGGGATTATGGTATGTTCCTTTGATCCAGGGCGGACAGGTTGTGGCCTTATCCGATATGTTTTTCTTCGGATCTGCTCATCGGTTGGCTTTGTATCGCTCTTTTGCGGACTGTGCAATTATCGTTGCTCGCTCGCAGGGCTGTCCGCTTGTTGTGAGATCTGATCGACTTGCCTTGGCGTCTGATCTTACGTGGTTTCGTATATGATCAAAGTAGTGAAGAAAAATAGCTAAAGACACAATTAAAAGAATGAAAGATCAGTAATATATATATTCCGAACGTGCGAGTACAGATTACGAATGATGGGGGTCCTATTTGAGCATTATAGGATGCCGTACAAGCTAGAGGAATAATACATAATAAGTGATCTATGCTAACTTTCCAAGATGGCTCCGAGCAGCAGCTTCGAGTAGAGAGCACTTGGGAAAGCGTGTCAGTCCCCCCCTCACCCCCCCCCCCCCCCGCTTCATAAATGCTCGTGGTATTTATAGTTGAAATGGGGAGCTACCTAGTCCATCTGTAGGAATATATTTCTCGGCCCACAGGCCTGGGCCTGAGGTTGGCCCAATAGTGTCCTTCGACTATGAGCTCTCTCTGATAGATAGGATTGGATGAATTGTGACCTGGGCACGATTTTATGCCTTCAGGGTCGGGATCCACAACCTTCGATCTCGCCTGGGCTCCTAAAAGTAGAGTCCAAAATATCTCTCATCAATACTACCCCACTTCTTGAGCGCAAAGTGATGCTTAAGCTCGAAGAAGTATGGACTGCTTCGAATATTGGAATGAGTAAACCATCTAAAATGTGCTTCGGATATGCCTCGTTAAAAACCTAACTCGGAAAAACCCATTGGGATAAAAACCGAATCAGGGAAAAAGAGTGCACATCTTGGAAACAATTTAATGGCTATACTGTGATGGTATAAATTTTGACATTAACAATCTTCGTCTGGCTTTTTAAATTGAATCACGATCGAAGTATCATCCTGGATTGGCCACCGTACTGCCGTAATTGACTCCTTATTAGTACTTCCCTATTTCTCTTACCATAGGATAAAGTAAAGTGTTGGGCAATAAATATATATACCGAAGAGGCGTATCTTTTTATGTTTTGGTTCTCAGCCCCCAATTACGGAAAGTGTAGGGGTCTAAAATGTAATTACCGGAAAGATAGTTTTGAATTTTCCCTGAGGGAGTTCAACCGTCGCGGTTACTCGGGGACCGGTTTGCAATTTACCTTTTTGACCTTATATATATATGCTGATAGTTGGGGGCTCACTTGCACAAGATTCTCAAAAAGCCCTAGATCGGAGCAAAGAGACCGATAGGAAAACTTAAAGATACGTCCGACCATCCTTCTCGTGTTTACAATGTCTAGCCCAATAGATCCAAAAGGCAAAGCCAAAGTAGCGGAAGAACAAGAGAGTGGTCCAGCTGAGATGCAGGCTGAGACTACCCGATCGCCAATGGCGGAAAATTTGGGGAGCCCGAGCTCTGATTTTGACCCTGAAAGGGAAGAAGGAGAGCTCAATTCTGACTCAGAGGATGATGAAGATGACAGTTCGAATGAGGCGACTGATGAAGAAACCGTGGAAGACGATAGCCTTATATTGGCGGACAATGAACAGATGAAATACAGAATAGGTACCAAGGTTATCATTACAATTTTTAAATGGGTAGAACCGTTGACCAGCGTAAGGTTTAATAAAACCGAGTGCAGGGCTGATCAAATTGCTTGCCGTTATACTGAAAAACATCGAGAATATTTAGAACAGGAGTTCGGTAAGTATATTTCGGACAAATACTCGTTCGTTATACCGACCCCTGAGCAACGTGTTACTAATCCACCGGAGGGGTGCCAAGCTTTCTATACCAGGGAATTCTTTTACGGTCAACGCATTCCCTTCGCCCCTTTGATTCGTAGTATTCTAGAGGCTTTCTCTCTTAGCCCCTCTCAGATTCTTCCGAACTCAATTAGGTATATAGTCGCATTTTTCTTGCTAATGAAGGCAAAAGGAAAAAAGGCGACCTTCCAAAATTTCTGGCGAGTCTTCCAGATTAGTTCGTCCACATCTTCGAACGCTGGTTATGTATATTTTTCGGAAAGATCCAATCGATCAATATTGTCGAGCAATGTCTCAAGCAACCTAAAAGGTTGGAAAGAAGAGTTTTTCTTCGTTCGTGGGCCTGATACCATGCCTTCTGCAGAAGTTCATGAACCGACCCCCTATAAGTGGGTAGGGGAGCAGTCTTGGATCTACGGTAGGTGGAGACTTAAAGGAAGAGTGAATCATGAGCTCCCGGATGAGTTTTTGCGGACCCTTCAACCCGACCTCTATCAAACTGCTCTAATGATCCAAGAGAGGGTCTTGAGAATGGCTAGGCTCAGCAAATGTTCTTATCCTGCCCCCGCGATCACATTTGGTCATCTTTCTTTGACACCAGCCGATATCCAAACCAATCAAGTTGTAAGGACTGATGGGGAGGCTGACGCCGTTGTTGCTACTCTTACTCTAGGTATGCTTATTTGTTTCTTATAATTCAACGGATTTTCCTTTGGTCGGAATTAACATTATTTGGTTCTCAGCTGAGGTCGTTGAGAGATTTCGAACCTCTATAGCCGTCTCGAACGTTGCTTCTTTTTCAAAAGGGACCCAAGGCTTGCCCCGTAAACAAAAGAAATCAAGGGCTACTTTGAAGATCGGAGGAGCCATTCCCAGCACTGATACTACTGCGGTTCCAAACCTAGCTATGAGTTCTCCTCAAATTGCTGCCGAGGGAACTTCGCAATCCCGAGCTGTCGGGCCTCTACAGTCGATATTCTCGATTGACACGTCTGATCCGAATACGGCTGGATATAGCTATTACACTTTCAAGGGAATCCAAGCCCAACAGATAATTGAAGCTAGAACGACTTGGAAAAGAAACAGCTAAGAACCTGAGTCCTCAAGAAGGGTAAGGCCCTTTGGTCGGAAACCAGGCCCGATACAATGTCGACCCGGCGGGACCAAACCAGATTTGGCAGATTTCATAGAGGATCACCTTTGAGGACCAAGGGCCGCTGGATTTCCAGAGAGTGGGACAATCGAGTTGGACTTTGGCCCCAATGGCGAACACGCTGTGGATAAGTCATTCAGAATTCTGATGGCCGGGAGATTTAAGGATGATAATACCGAGCTCTTCCATAAAGATGGTTTTGAAATCATGGGTGATTATGCTTATGCACATCAGAGGGTACACGCTTTTTTTTTCGTACGTACTAATTTTTCTCGAAACTCCGCCTTATTACTCATATCTGTTTTTTTTTTTTAGGCAGGAGATTTATTTGCTCATCAATCTCATCGACTAGCGGTCTTAGAGGAAGAATCTCAACAGGCTCATAATGCTCTCCACGATATACTGAAGGAAGACGCCATCACGGCCGGTCAATTGAGACAGACTACTGCCAAGCTATCCGAGGTCAAAAAGGAGCTCGCCGAAGCTAGGAAAGAGCTTGAAGGGAAGAGGGCCCTCGAGGAAGAGGTCGAAAAATTAAGGTCGGATCTTGAGCAAGCTAAGATGCTTTCCGATCAGTCTTATGCTCGAGGTCGAGAAGAAGCCAAACTCCCAGCTATAAAGGAGTTTTTGGAGTCCCCTTTCCTTGATGCCTTGATTCGATTGCGGTCAGGTCCGATTAATCAGGCCTTTTTCTATAAAGGAGTTCAGCAGCTCATCGTGGCCGGAAAGATTCAAGGCGCTCTCAATGACTATCTTCCCCATATGAACCCTTATAAAAACATTTTTGGGGAAAACTACAAAGCTTCCTCTCTTCCTGTTGAAGATGTTGGTCTTCAAGGTCATGAGTATGCCCAATTCCTCACTGAATTCGGGTTTCCAATGCCCAACCCTGATATGCTCGAAGCGGAAGATGCGGTGGAAGAGAGCGAGGAGGTGAATATTGATGGCGATTCTAATGATCGGGGAGAAGAAAACATCTCTTCCCCTAGAGCAAGTAGTTCTTACGCTGATGACCAAAGTAGCGATGAAGGGGATGATAGCTCGAGTAGCGGTGATAGTGATAGCTCGGAAGGTGATTCTGACGAAGAAGACGAAAAGGCGGAGGAGGGTCGCGATTCTGGTGCTGAATAATCCGATCATTGATAAATACTATGTAATAGGACTTCCTTTATTAACTTTTCATTTGTAATTAGTGAATCTGTGTACTTCATGCCTTCTCGTACATACTTTGCATTCCTTAACCCACACTGTTGTCATCTTAGCGAGAACTTTGGTTACTTTATATTGAATCTTTTCTGTGGGTGATGACTGTTCCATTATTGTGATAACAATATGCTATTCTTGCTATAAATACTAGGGCCATTTCACATCATCTCACCATATCATCGAATACTGAGATCGGAGTTCCTAAAAATATATAAATTCCAAAGCCTCTGCAAGAACTTCCATGCCTTCCCCCAAATCTCATAAGGTTAGCAAAGGAAAGAAAGAAAAATGGGTTTCGATTAAACCTGCTAACTCTGGCAAAATGACCTCTTTAGGGGAAGATGCCGTTGAGCGCGCATCCTTTTCTATTTTATCAGAGCCTTTTAAGGTCGAAAAACCATTCGATCAAATGCCTATCTTTTCTTCTAAAGCCCTCTCTCTAGGAATGGATATATCTTATCTCGATGTAGCAATACTCGGGAAACCTGTTCCGAACCTTTTGCAGGCTGACATTTTTATTTCCGAGGTCGGCATGTCGAAAAGAAAAAGTCCTTCGCAATATTATCATTAATCCGATCTCTCACATCTCAGGCCGGTCAGGACCTTTTTTTTTTTTTTTTTGAGCTCGAATTTCACTATTGTACTCGAGAATTCATTTGTAATTTGTTCGAAGAATAAATAAAAACTTTGTTTCCTGCTCATCTTCGTTGCATGTTCTCTTGAATTTGTTGGGTGTTTTCTTGACTTTGTTGGTCGAATAATAATATATATACGATGTGATAAAACAAAATGAACTTGGATGATTGCAACTTTGTGTAATTAACTTGAAATTATCAAACCTTTTGATCGGAAACATAGGTTCCTTCGGCAATTGAATGATACTTCAAAAATATGTTGCAACTTTAAATATTTATATAATCTATTACCACCATACCGATAGATTCGCCGACATTTCGTCGATCGCAGGCTCTATTCCCTTTGAAATAGCTATCGATCGAGAAGATTAAATTAATTCTGTGTTAGTTGAACGAGTAAAATATCTGACAAAGCTTTCCTTGTCCATTTATATCGGTCACTTTATAGCTCTAAATGACTTAATTGGATAAGTAACATGAATCATCGATGATGATCGGATCGATAACTGGTAAATAAATCCAATAATTTATTGACCCATAAAAGTATAGAGAAATGATTTTCATCTTATTTTCGAGGTTGCTTGATTCAATTGTTGATATTCTCTTTTCACATGTTAGCTTTATGGGTCTTAGCAACTTAGCAATCAGTAATAAGCTTTCCTTTTCGTTTTTTATCGGTCATAGCAATAGCTTTCACCCGAGGGTCTTAGCAACAACAGCTTTCACCCTTTTAATTTTTATCGGTCATAGCTTTCACCTGAGGGTCTTAGCAACAGCTTTCACCCTTTTCATTTTCATCGGTCATAGCAATAGCTTTCACCTAAGGGTCTTAGCAACAGCTGTCACCCTTTTCGTTTTTATCGGTCATAGCAATAGCTTTCGCCCGAGGGTCTTAGCAACAGCTTTCACCCTTTTCATTTTCATCGGTCATAGCAATAGCTTTCACCTGAGGGTCTTAGCAACAGCTTTCACCCTTTTTCTTTTATTTTCGATCTAAGGGGCATAGCAACGACTTTCACCCTTAGTCGATTTCGAGGGTCATAGCAACAACTTTCACCCGTTTTCTATTATTTTCGATCTAAGAGGCATAGCAATGGCTTTCACCCTTAGTCAATTTCGAGGGTCATAGCAATAGCTTTCACCCGTTGTTTAATACTTGGTTGACACGTATTGAGATTGGCCATATTCTTAAAGTACTTTCTCGAATGTAATGAAATGATATTATCTTCGGTGAAACAAGATTTTCATTGAATAGATAATCCTCTACGACCAGAGATAAAAGAGGAAGAACAAGATAATAAGACAGTAGATAGGCTAGAAACCGGTAAATAGTCTTCATTGTTCATAATAACGCATTTCCGAGCTGTGTGCTCCTTATCTATTTGAACTTAGAGAAGAATAATACTCGATTTCCTTGGTATCAAACCTTTGTTCGACCGCTCCCAATCGATCAAACTGGTGTTTTAATTTGTCACATTCTCATCGAAAGAAAATATAGAGTTTGGCGGTGATCATGATTCCGCAGCAGAAGTCCCTCGAATAATCACATAAACTCATCATGTTGATAAAACTGTTGATATGTTCCCCGGGGTTGGTAGTCCCGTTATACCGTAGTAACCTTGTTCAAGAAAATATGATCAAGGAAATCAAATAGGTGGGCGCCAATTGATCTTACGTGGTATCGTATATGATCAAAGAAGTGAAGAAAAATAGCTAAAGACACAATTAAATGAATGAAAGATCAGTAATATATATATTCCGAACGTGCGAGTACAGATTACAAATGATGGGGGTCCTATTTGAGCATTATAGGATGCCGTACAAGCTAGAGGAATAATACATAATGAGTGATCTATGCTAACTTTCCAAGATGGCTCCGAGCAGCAGCTTCGAGTAGAGAGCACCTGGGAAAGTGTGTCAGTCCCCCCCGCTTCAGAAATGCTCGTGGTATTTATAGTTGAAATGGGGAGCTACCTAGTCCATCCGTAGGAATATATTTCTCGGCCCACAGGCCTGGGCCTGAGGTCGGCCCAACAGTGTCCTTCGACTATGAGCTCTCTCTGATAGATCGGATTGGATGAATTGTGACCTGGGCACGATTTTATGCCTTCAAGGTCGGGATCCACAACCTTCGATCTCGCCTGGGCTCCTAAAAGTAGAGTCTAAAATATCCCTCATCAGCGTCCATTGAATAGGATTTGCCCTAGCCGCTCTAGGGTTTCTAGGAATCTGCTCGGGTACTAGTAGTTCCCCTGGGCAGAGTGAATTGAATAACATACCGATCTGTCGCAGCTTCTCCTGAGTGTCCGACGGAGGAACCGGGATCGTTGGTGTCATGTGGGCTTCCGGTATCACATTGGTGGGGATCCCTTGTTGTCCTTAAGGGTTTTGGATATTTATCCCTTATGGTTCCTCCAGATTCGGCAGTTGGTCGTTCTCTTGTTGATTGTTATTAGTTATTTGGGCGTTATAATTAGTATCATCCTGTTGATCCTCAGATGTGACACGAGGGTTCGTCGTGTTACTCCTTGCTCCGTTACGGGCATTCTTCCTTGGGCGAGCCATATGTCAATCGAATAATTAACCTAACCCCTCGGTGGGCGCCAACTGATTTAACCATTTTTCGTAGGGTTAGATTAAATCAATGATGTTTGTTTATGACGTTAATTACGTATAAATTATGTGGCTTAGTTACTTTATTCCGGATGGATCAATTTCAAGAAAGAACAAAGCGTAAAGAACAATCTGTAAACAAAACCATGAATATGAATATAGTATAGCAAAAGCTTTTTTATAGATTTTAATATCAGATTACCCCCCGTATAGAGGCGTAAGCTATGAGTATATGTAGTTGTCTTAATACAATTTTTAACTTGGTATTTATATGATATTAACCCTAGCTATTCAAGAAAACATAATCCCAATAGGACTAGGTATAGTAATCCTTATGGAACTTGGACTTCATTCTTAGCCGCCAAGGATTGATAGTTCAGATCGGAACGGGCAACTTATCATCTAATTAGTCTCCTGATCGGTACGAACGTATGTTGACTTGTCGCTGCGAATATTATAAGGGGCGCGAAATAGCCCACATCAGGTATATATACACAAACATAATGGAATATTTAAAAAAGATTTAGTCTATAACTTCTCGTCTTGATATTTTAGTGTATGCTATCTAATTAAAATACGATAAGACATAGTACACCAGGGGATTGACCTTCTATGGTCTTTTAATTAGTCAAGTTGATAAAAGGGTCCTCAACCATCGAAAAAGATTAACATTAGTCTCTCTTGCAATTCGGAGATGTATGAGTCATTAGTTTACATGTTTGTTTATGGTCAAGGTTAATTAAATAGTTATCTACTAAAATTAGAAAAGTTTAACTAACCCAACATTTATGTGAAAAGACAGAATAAATATAATGATGCATAAATTTTTTAACACACAAAACTTCATCATATATCTCTCGATTTGTCGAAAATGATTCAATATTTAAGAGTTATCAACTACTTACTATTCATTCATGACTCATTAAACACAAAATTGTCTTTCTCTTTCGCTTTTTGACGACCATTAATAAATTAATAATTTTGAACTAACATAAAATTTAATTGTTTTTCTCATATTGATGAATAAAAAATGAAACCAAATATTATATAGAAAGGAAAAAAAGAACATCATTACCATATATGTTACTCATATAATTATGAATATTTTAAACCACGACTGTGTCAAGAATATTATAACAAGGTGCAAAATATAATTCAAACATGGATATGAACAAAATTTCATCCATAGATCGGTGTTCACTGTTTGAGATCTTCAAAATCAATAGATTACACCGTACACAATGATAATAGCAACTTCGTTTAAGGATCTCATGCTCTTATCGACTTTCTCATGATAATAGAACTGAAATATCAAAATTAATTGGTTAGTACATGTAAGCCAAATATTGTGTTAAAAAGAAATATCATGATCAATCGCAAATATCTCTTGCAAGAAATTCAATTTGTACAATTCAAGCTAAATGATATAATATGTTATATCTACTATATATTTCGAGAAAAAGTTTTGGGATGTCATATAAATGTAACCCATGGTTTGACACGAATCATACCCAGATTCACCCCAATCCAATTGTTAGTAGTGGTGAGGATTAATTTACTTTTAGATTTTGTTAATTTTAATGTGGTGGAACATAGGCTTGACTAGATAAAAAAATAACTCAAGCAAATCAACACAGACAATAAATTAATTTAACTGAATATACAAATTACAGATTCATCAAGCATATATGGATGTCCTTACCAATTTTTATTCTACAATTACGAATTTTTTTTCCTAAATGATTTATGAAAAATACCAATCAAATAATTAAAATACTTCTAGAAATACATGTAAAACAATCCAACGACGTCATGTTCTTGATTCAACACTTATTGGATCAATTTTTCAAAGAATCTATTTTTACCAGCTTATAGACAATACTCCAAAGATATGGCCAAAGCTACATATATGCTACCTTTATAAGAAAACATGCAAGTATTTATTTTACACGCAATTAACCTATTACATACCTTATCAATTTTTTTTGAATGAAGGTTGCGTTGTCTGGATTGTATAGTCCATTTTCCTGCTAGTCGTTCTGTGAGCGATAATTTTGACACACTTTCGACTGGAGGATTCACCAGTTCCATCACTGGAAGCATATATGGATGTCCTTACCAATTTTTATTCTACAATTACGAATTGTTTTGCTTCAAGCTTATGCTTTGCATCTTTGAACGTTGGGTGTAATACATGGTAAGTAGTAGAACTTTATGCTACCTGTAATAAGAAAAATTTTTGTTCTAAAATTAATGTTACGTGTCCGTATTGGTGATAATATAGTACATATGAGTTCGACATAAATGTAAGAGCTCTTCAAAGTACTTTTAATCCTCTATCATGATATTAGAGTTGTAAATCAAAATCAATTTTAGTTATTTGTGATCATTGTAATATTTGGCTTTAGCATGCCATTTTAGGATATCTCTAAATCATAACAAAATTTTCCGTAAAATTTTAAAAAGTATAACTCTTAATAAAACATAATATTTTATCATCAATTTTATTAAAATCGTTTTTTTTAATCGTTAAGTCAAATCTGTCCTATATTCTAAAGTATAAGGATACATAAATACCTCACATTTCTCTAAAATATACTGCTTAATATTTCTATCTTCATCCTCCTCTCTCTGACATTTTAGGAGTCAGAATGACACTTCGTTGTTCTCAACTGCTCTAGCCGTTTTTAGCTCGCTTTTGTTAATTTTTGAAGAAGAACTTGCTTCATGGGTGGTAGATGATTCTCCTGTAAAAAATGATAAGATAATAAATTGTTTCATTATACATTTAACCAAGCTACACAAGAGTAAACCTTAAAGAAAACCCTAATACATTAATCTTTTAATTCGTTAAAACCTTTTTTCAAATATCACTTCTACTTTCAATATCACATAGTCCTTCATTAACAAGTTTTCTTATTAAAACAAAGGCAAAAAATTGTACCTTTAACATCCATCAACTTTACTTCACATTAGAACTTCAATTAATGTAATTACGTTTTCCTCATTTAATGAATATAGATACATACATGAACATGAAAAAAAATTCGTTGATAACATTTAGAGCACGATAAAATTGAAATGTATAAAAAAGAAATTTACTACATTGAAAAGAGAATGCTAAAATATACAGAGAAAATATCCACCCAACGTTTTAATTTTTTTAACTTGAAATACTTAAATCTTGGTATATGTTGAATGAAGATGTTTTCGGATACATTTATGAAAAAAATATCAATCATATATAATGAAATGTGAAATAAAATAAATAAATTAATAGATATAATGAAGGGTGAAATAAAATAAATAAATTAATAGAAATGGAAATTAATGGAAGAAATATAGAAAATTTATTCGTTTTTTTAATTTTTTCTAAATGGAGTTCCCAATTGAATGGAAAAGTGCATGAATAACTTGAAAACAAAAAACATTTGTAAGAACTTAGCTAACAGAAAACTGAGATAGATAAATATTCAAAGTAAAGGGAATAATATTTCTTTCGGTTAGTTGAGTTTCTCAATAACAAAGTCTATGAACGGGGAGAAATCACTAGATTTCATTAGTCGTGAATTAAAAAACCAAAAGAAAATATTTCTAACAGACTCAAAGTAAAAAAAAAAAAATCAAGCAATAAACATTGATCGAGACAAAAGACAAATTGTATTATTATGATATAATTAATTTAGGTGTGTATATTTGCAATTTTTTAAATTAGTCAAGGTATGTGTCTTGGAACATAAATATAAATAAAAATAAAGTCATACCTTAACCCCTTCAGAAGGGGTTTGTGGAGATGCACAGGGCGGCGTCGATGGCGATGAGGGATCTAGTGGAACTTCATTGAGAGGTTTCGCTAGAAGTTCTTCTTTTATCCTATAGCAATTGAACTCGGAGTCCCATACAGCCGTATCGAAAAACTGAAAAATGCAAATTCAAATGAAAAAACTAATTAGATGCGGGAGATGAAAAACAAAATTGATGTAGATTTATTCTAATTAGATTTGTACATCTCCAGAAGCATAAGATTTATCATCCATTTGAAGATCGTTTTGTGTATTTGAGAAATGTATTTCTCAAACTGATAGCGTTCTAAGTGTCAAAAATTAAGTGTATGAAATAGAGGGGTGGAGAGTGAGAGAGATAGAGAGGACAAAGACTACTAGTGAGAAAGATAGGACTATAAAGGACTAGAGGGAGACAGAGAGGACTAGAGAGAGTGAACGGTAAGTTGTTTTAATGAAAGTTAGTTAAATAATTAGCACTTGAAAACTCAGAAATTTATTTTATTTTTTCAAAATTATCCTTTGTTGTTGGCTTAGTTGAGATTTTATGATTTTAATGGAGAAATTATTCTATTTGGTCTTAATCATCAAAGAAGATGTAAAATTAAAGACAGTTAACCAACGAATCAACATCTAGGATCGGGAAGAAAGAAATCGTATGAAGTTAATCCTTAAGTTGATGAAAATTTTATCAACTCGAAAAATAGAAATTATTGAAGTCAACTATCACTTGTCGTATTATATCTCTCGCAATTTATATAGGCAACCACGTGCTTAAATGTCACGACGAAAACATGCTGGAATTTTCATGGAATAACCTGTTATATTGTATTTATATATATCACTGACCCAGACTTCAATTAATAGTATGCATATTTTTCTGTATGGTAAACACGAATAAAAGAATTTTCAGTCAATCCATGTATACGAGGACATAGATTAGTGAGAATAAACCAAAAAAATTTCTAATTAGTGGTTAAAGTTTAACGAAAGCGTTCAAATTCTTTGAATCTTCTTATTTGTTTTTTTATTTTGGGTATCTTTGAATTTGTTGGGCTTGGTAAATTGTCATCATCATCATATTCAAATTCAATGAATATGTGGCAAATTCATTACTACACCAATTAACCTACATTGTGTATGTTTTGTTCATCAAATCAAGTACAAATATATAGGAGCATATCTAGTATGTAATCATATATTGTCAATTAATTTAAAATATAGCATAATTGGCAGTCAAATGTCATAAATGTATTACCATTTATGATTATATTTGATGAAACGGTTAAACAACTTTTGAATGTATGAGTTCGTTGGGAATACTAAATTGAAATGACTTTCGATTCAAAACTAATGAATATGTGGCAAATTATTATTACACAAATTATCCTATATTGTGTAAATTTTGTTCATAGAATCCACTAGAAATATATAGTAGCATATATAATATATATTCATATTTTGGATATTTAGTTAATACATAACATATTTGGCAGTCAATATTTCTAGAAATATAATTCTTATTGCTTGAAGCATCAATGCTATCTGAAAGAGAGAGATGATTGAAAAATATTCAATTGGTATCTTTTTAAACCTGTCTAGGTAATTGTCTAAAAAATTACTTTTAAAAATGGTTCCATGGAATTTTAATTACATAAATTATTGGTCTCAAGTGATCAAAAAGGTCGGGGTGGGAATGAATAGACGTTGTATAATTACAAGAAATTTAAATATAGACTTCTGCCTATAGGTCTAATTACATGAATTTATCAACTTTATTAAAAATTACATCGACACCCCATAGAGTTAAAAACAGTTAATCAACTCTAATACATAATCATATATTGGGAATTTAATTAATACATAGCATATTTAGCAGTCTAGAATTCTAGAAATGTAAATCTTATTCCTTAAAACATTAAAGCAATATATAAGAGATAGGTGATTGAAAAATAATCATTTGTTATATTTTTATAATTTGATTAGGTAGTTGTCTAAAAAATTACATTGAAAATTGGTTTCTGGGAAATTTAATTATTTAATGTGTTGGTCCCAAGTGGTCAATAAGGTTTTGTGTGTGTTGGGGGGAGGGGGGGAGAGTGGTTACGTGGGGATGGGTTTTCCACAATAAATAGGAGAGGTAAGACTTGTTAAGTTTCTCTATTTTATGATATATAAAGCCTATGCTAATTAAGGATTATAATCATGAATTAGGTGGCTTATTGACTTTACTAAAAAAGTCAAAGAGAGAAAATATAGAAATTATCCTGACATAATGGAATTTGCTATGACTATGCCAACAACCAAATGTTAATGATACATCATAAAGTAAAATCTAAAATATTGGTTTCACCATTAAATATAATATCAATAATATTATGATTAGATTTACATTTCCAAAAAAATAAGAACTAATATGAAACTAAATACCTTCTTTTGACCTGGGCCCTAATACCATACTGAATTATCAACTCTTCTAAAGCATAATTATTAGAGAGAGAGCTAATTTAATATTTTTCACTTAACAATGTTTGCCTGCATAATATGCTACATAATTAAATTACTAATACGTGAGTATATAATAGATATACTTGTATTAATTAAATTACTAATACAGAGTTATATACTAAATATGATTTTATATATATGTATTGTAGATTTTAATAACAAAATCTCCAATATCTGGGTAACAATTATTTACAACGTAACCATTAATGACGTTATTTGTAAATTAGTTTGTTGAAATTTTGGATTATATGAATAATCTATGTGTGGGTATATATACACAAACATAATGGAGTATTTAAAAAAGATTTAGTCTATAACTTCTCGTCTTGATATTTTAGTGTATGCTATCTAATTGAAATAAGATAAGACATAGTACATCAAGGGATTGACCTTCTATGGTCTTTTAATTAGTCAAGTTGATAAAAGGGTCCTCAACCATCGTAAAAGCTTAACATTAGTCTCTCTTGCAATTCGGAGATGTATGAGTCATTAGTTGACATGTCTGTTGATGGTCAAGGTTAATTAAATAGTTATCTACTAAAATTAGAAAAGCTTAACTAACCCAACATTTATGTGAAAAGACAGAATAAATATAATGATGCATAAATTTTTTGACACACAAAACTTCTTCATATATCTCTCCACTTGTCGAAAATGATTCAATATTTAAGAATTATCAACTACTTACTATTCATTCCTGACTCATTAAACACAAAATTGTTTTTCTCTTTCGCTTTTTGACGACCATTAACAAATTAATAATTTAGAACTAACATAAAATTTAATTGTTTTTCTCATATTGATGAATAAAAAATGTGATGGGGGCTATTTTACACCCCTTATAACATTCGGAACGACTAAGACTGTGCATGATCGATCCGACCAGGAAGCTGTTTTATTAACATGCTACGCGCTCCGACCAGAGGCCTCATTCCATAAGCGACCAAGGGTGAAGCCCAAATTCCAGTAGGATTATTATACCAAGTCCTATTAGGACTATGTTTCCTTGTATGGCTAGGGTTCATATCTTATAAATACCTAGATCAACATTGTACTACAGACACAAGAAGAGGGCTGACGCCTATATATTTTGTACAGAGCATTGTAATATCTTTACTCTAATAAAATAGCTTTTGCTCTCCATTAATTCTACGTTATTATCATCGTTCTTGTTCTACTTTTTCTTGTATTGCACCATCCTGAGTAACTTAATCTGCCCTCAAATCTAATCCTATAATATTGATTGAACCTAACGAAAAATGGTTAAATCAGTCAATTCATTGAGTATTTAATTCGGGCCGTCGAGAAAAAATTTTGGGCTGGCAGATTTCCGCCCCCTGCTGATTAAAAATCACTCCTTGATTGCCTAATTTCAGTTTCCCATAATTAATTTGTGTTTCGGAGCTTGGGGCTGTTAAGAACAAATTCGGGCCGTCAAGAACAAATTCGGGCCGTCAAGAACAAACTCGGGCCGCGAATTCCAGCGAGTTTGGGTTTAATTTTTGAGATGTTTTCTTCTCCTTTTCCTTGACTAGTAAGTGTGGTACATTGGCCTCACATTAATTGCTTCTATTCAGCAATAACTTTCAATCTGATTTCAAGCCCTTCAAATTCTTAATTTGGGCTGATTTTGCTTCCTTAATGATTATTATGGTTGTTATAATCCTTAATCTGGGGTGATTTGCCTTAATTTGATGTTTGGATTATTGAGATGTTCGGTGAAATTGCAATAGTGGACTAAATTGGGCAATTTTGCTCATCTTCTCTTCTCCTAGTAGCTATTGTGATCAGCAGCAAACAAACAGGGATAAAAACTCCAAATTGACTACGGCCTTTCTCCTAGTAGTTGAAATTAATTAATGGCTGTGGTTGTAACTTACTTTATCAATTACTTTATTGTAATGAACTACTTGGAGATAGTTGTTGTAGAACAATGGTGAAATATCACTAGTTTTCTTAATTTCATTCGGTGGTTCAATGGATATCAGAGCTGCCTGGTTGATTAATTGAGATTTAGATGCTTGTTGGTGGAAAATCTTTAATTAAAGTGAGCTGCTTGTTATTTGATTTGCTGGTAGCTTGAATTAATTTGATTAACTTCATTGGTTGCTACATGGAGAATTACTTAGTGCGGGTAGCTTGGCTTTGAAATTGTGAGATCAGTGTTCAGCTACTTGATTGCTATTATTCTATTAATTACATCGAGGAGAATTAATTTCAGCTATATGCTTGGTTTACTTGCGAAATTTGGTTTTCATTGCTTAGACTATTGGCTCGGAAATATATTATCAAATTACCTCGATCGAGAGTGAAAACCATTGTTATGACTCTTGGCTCGGAATAAGACATTATCAAATCACCTCGATCCAGCTATACAAACGAGTCGAGTATACATTGATCCGCTCAATAAACACTCCTCGATTCAGCAATACAAACGAGTCGAGTATACATTGATCCGCTCAATAAACAATAAACACTCCTCGATCCAGCTATACAAACGAGTCGAGTATACATTGATCCGCTCAATAAACACTCCTCGATCCAGCTATACAAACGAGTCGAGTATACATTGATCCGCTCAATAAACACTCCTCGATTCAGCAATACAAACGAGTCGAGTATACATTGATCCGCTCAATAAACACTCCTCGATCCAGCTATACAAACGAGTCGAGTATACATTGATCCGCTCAATAAACACTCCTCGATTAAGCAATACAAACGAGTCGAGTATACATTGATCCGCTCAATAAACACTCCTCGATCCAGCTATACAAACGAGTCGAGTATACATTGATCCGCTCAATAAACACTCCACGATCCAGCTATACAAACGAGTCGAGTATACATTGATCCGCTCAATAAACACTCCTCGATTCAGCAATACAAACGAGTCGAGTATACATTGATCCGCTCAATAAACACTCCTCGATCCAGCAATACAAACGAGTCGAGTATACATTGATCCGCTCAATAAACACTCCTCGATCCAGCTATACAAACGAGTCGAGTATACATTGATCCGCTCAATAAACACTCCTCGATCCAGCTATACAAACGAGTCGAGTATACATTGATCCGCTCAATAAACACTCCTCGATCCAGCTATACAAACGAGTCGAGTATACATTGATCCGCTCAATAAACACTCCTCGATTCAGCAATACAAACGAGTCGAGTATACATTGATCCGCTCAATAAACACTCCTCGATCCAGCTATACAAACGAGTCAAGTATACATTGATCCGCTCAATAAACACTCCTCGATTCAGCAATACAAACGAGTCGAGTATACATTGATCCGCTCAATAAACACTCCTCGATCAAAGTTCAACGATCAAACAAACTATAGGATAAAAACCTAAGTCTAAACAAAAAAGATTTGAGTAAAATCGATCCGCTCGATAAACACTCACCGATCTCCAAAAAATGACTTAGTGGTTAAAACCAATATTTGGTAAACAACCTAAGTCATAATATTTGAGTAAAATCGATCCGCTCGATAAACACTCACCGATCTCCAAAAAATGACTTACTGGTTAAAACCAATAACTGGTAAACAACCTAAGTCATAATATTTGAGTAAAATCGATCCGCTCGATAAACACTCACCGATCTCCAAAAAATGACTTAGTGGTTAAAACCAATATTTGGTAAACAACCTAAGTCATAATATTTGAGTAAAATTGATCCGCTCGATAAACACTCACCGATCTCCAAAAAATGACTTACTGGTTAAAACCAATAAATGGTAAACAACCTAAGTCATAATATTTGAGTAAAATCGATCCGCTCGATAAACACTCACCGATCTCCAAAAAATGACTTACTGGTTAAAACCAATAATTGGTAAACAACCTAAGTCATACAATTTGAGTAAAATCGATACGCTCGATAAACACTCAGCGATCTCCCAAAAATGACTTTAGTGGTTAAAACCAATAATTGGTAAACAACCTAAGTCATAATTTTTGAGTAAAATCGATCCGCTCGATAAACACTCACCAATCTCCAAAAAATGACTTACTGGTTAAAACCAATAATTGGTAAACAACCTAAGTCATACAATTTGAGTAAAATCGATACGCTCGATAAACACTCAGCGATCTTCAAAATTAAAGAAATTGAACGGTAAAAACCATTAATTTGGTATGAACTCTTGATCGAGTAAAACCATTAAGTTGGTAAAAACTCTCAAATAAAAATTAAAGAGTAAAACCACTTAAAATTGGTATAAACTCCTGATCGAAAAATATTGAGTAAAATCATTAATTTGGTAAAACTTCCTCAAATACATATTGAGCATAAACCATCAATCGGTAAAAGCTCGATCTACAATCTTCGATCTTCAATCTACTACCTTCAATCTACAATCTTCGATCTTCGATCTTTGACCTACTATCATCAATCTACAATCTTCGGTCTTCGGTCTTCGATCTACGATATACAATCTTCGATCTTCGATCTACAATATTCGATCTACGATCTATGATCTACAAAACCGATAATTGGTTTAACATCCAAATACAAAATTAAAGATCAGACCATGGTTTGAAAGGATCAAAAAATTACTATATGGAATTTTTAACTGCTCCGATCTCCCTGCTGATTATGGTTATGGAGAATTGCAAATTCAACCATTGAAGAAATTATACTATACTCAGAGATCGATACGACACAATACCCATGCATTGACAAACCCTAAATATCACGAAGGATATGTACTCTTTTTCCCTTGGTCGGTTTTTATCCCAATAGGTTTTTCCAAGCAAGGTTTTTAACGAGGCATGTTCGATATACATAAGGGAAATAAACTCTTTTTATAACCCTTTGCTCAGAAATGACTAAAAGCAAGAGTGAAATCCACTGATATGATTCTATGCTCGAACAAGACTTAATAGAAAATTTGAGTAAAACCATTCATTTGGTATAAACTCAATGCTCGAAAATGTATAATAGTATGGGTAATATCTGCTGATATAATTCTTTACTCGATAAAGATTTAACATTAAAGGGCATATTGGGCCCCTCAACGTTGAAGAAGTGGCTTTCCAGTTCAAAAGCATCTGATTTTATTAAGCGTCTCTCATGAATATATACTCTTTTTCCCTTCCTTGGTTTTTATCCCACAGGGTTTTTCCGAGCTAGGTTTTTAATGAGGTATATCCGACGCATCCCAATTTTGAGGACGATCAGCACCTTCGCTCGGTTTATTTCTGCGAGCTTCAGCCTCACTTCTGTTCGATTTTAATGAGGTATTATCCCATCTTCGCTCGCGACTAATCATATTCTCGCCAATCATTGAAGAAGAAACGTCTCCTCAAAAGAGAAACAACATTACGGTTCGAAAACGACAAAACGACTATCTATGAAGTGTAGTACTCTTTTCCTTACTTAGGATTTTTTCCCACTGGGTTTTTTCCAAGTAAGGTTTTTAACGAGGCACAGTTCGTAGAAAGGACAGTCGTAAAAGACCATCTACTTCTACGAGCTTCTATTACATATACGCTCGAAGAAGTGAGGGAGTACTGATGGGGGCTATTTTACACCCCTTATAACATTCGGAACGACTAAGACTATGCATGATCGATCCGACCAGGAAGCTGTTTTATTAACATGCTACGCGCTCCGACCAGAGGCCTCATTCCATAAGCGACCAAGGGTAAAGCCCAAATTCCAGTAGGATTATTATACCAAGTCCTATTAGGACTATGTTTCCTTGTATGGCTAGGGTTCATATCTTATAAATACCTAGATCAACATTGTACTACAGACACAAGAAGAGGGCTGACGCCTACATATTTTGTACAGAGCATTGTAATATCTTTACTCTAATAAAATAGCTTTTGCTCTCCATTAATTCTACGTTATTATCATCGTTCTTGTTCTACTTTTTCTTGTATTGCACCATCCTGAGTAACTTAATCTGCCCTCAAATCTAATCCTATAATATTGATTGAACCTAACGAAAAATGGTTAAATCAAAATGAAACCATATATTATATAGAATGGAAAAAAAGAACATCATTACCATATATGTTACTCATATAATTATGAATATTTTAAACCACGGCTGTGTCAAGAATATTATAACAAGGTGCAAAATATAATTCAAACATGGATATGAACAAAATTTCCTCCATAGATCGGTGTTCACTGTTTGAGATCTTCAGAATCAATAGATTACACCGTACACAATGAAAATAGCAACTTCGTTTAAGGATCTCATGCTCTTATCGACTTTCTCATGATAATAGAACTGAAATATCAAAATTAATTGGTTAATAAATGTAAGCCAAATATTGTGTTAAAAAGACATATCATGATCAATCGCAAATATCTCTTGCAAGAAATTCAATTTGTACAATTCAAGCTAAATAATATAATATGTTATATCTACTATATATTTCGAGAAAAAGTTTTGTGATGTCATATAAATGTAACCCATGGTTTGACCCTAATCATACCCAGATTCATCCCAATCCAATTGTTAGTAGTGGTGAGGATTAATTTACTTTTAGATTTTGTTAATTTTAATGTGGTGGAACATAGGCTAGACTAGATAAAAAAATATCTCAAGCAAATCAACAAAGACAATAAATTAATTTAACTGAATATACGAATTACATATTCATCAAGCATATATGGATGTCCTTACCAAGTTTTATTCTACAATTACGAATTTTTTTCCTAAATGATTTATGAAAAATACCAATCAAATAATTAAAATACTTCTAGAAATACATGCAAAAAAATCCAACGACGTCATGTTCTTGATTCAACACTTATTGGATCAATTTTTCAAAGAATCTATTTTTACCAGCTTATAGACAATACTCCAAAGATATGGCCAAAGCTACATATATGCTACCTTTATAAGAAAACATGCAAGTATTTATTTTACACGCAATTAACCTATTACGTACCTTATCAATTTTTTTTGAATGAAGGTTGCGTTGTCTGGTTTGTATAGTCCATTTTCCTGCTAGTCGATCTGTGAGCGATAATTTTGACACAATTTTGACTGGTGGATTCACCAGTTCCATCACTGGAAGCACTATATGTCCTCCTAAATCGAATTGTTTTGCTTCAAGCTTATGCTTTGCATCTTTGAACGTTGGGTGTAATACATGGTAAGTAGTAGAACTTTTTGCTACCTGTAATAAGAAAATTTTTTGTTATAAAATTAAAGGTATGCGTCCGTATTGGTGATAATATAGTACATATGAGTTCGACAAAAATGTAAGAGCTCTTCAAAGTACTTTTAAACCTCTGTCATGATATTTAAGTTGTAAATCAAAATCAATTTTAGTTATTTGTGATCATTGTAATATTTGGCTTTAGCATGCCATTTTAAGATATCTCTAAAGCACAACAAAATTTTCCCTAAAATTTTAAAAAGTATAACCTTTAATAAAACATAATATTTTATCATCAATTTTATTAAAATCGTTTTTTTTAATCGTTAAGTCAAATCTATCCTATATTCTAATGTATAAGGATACGCAAATACCTCACATTTCTCTAAAATATACTGCTTAATATTTCTATCTTCATCCTCCTCTCTCTGACATTTTAGGAGTCTGAAAGACACTTTGTTGTTCTCAATTACTCAAGCCGTTTTTAGCTCTCTTTTGTTAATTTTTGAAGAAGAACTTGCGTCATTGGGTGGTAGATGATTCTCTTGTAAAAAGAGATAAGATAATAAATTGTTTTATTATACATTTAACCAAGCTACACAATAGTAAACCTTAAAGAAAATCCTAATACATTAATCTTTTAATTCGTTAAAACCTTTTCTCAAATATCACTTCTACTTTCAATATCACAGTCCTTCATTAACAAGTTTTCTTATTAAAATAAAGGCAAAAAATTGTACCTTTAACATCCATCAACTTTACTTCACATTAGAACTTCAATTAATGTAATTACGTTTTCCTTATTTAATGAATACAAATACATACATGAACACGAAAAAAAATTCGTTGATAACATTTAGAGCAAGATAAAATTGAAATGTATAAAAAAGAAATTTACTACATTGAAAAGGGAATGCTAAAATATACAGAGAAAATATCCAACCAACGTTTCAATTTTTTTAACTTGAAATCCTTAAATCTTGGTATATGTTGAATGAAGATGTTTCCGGTTACATTTATGAAAAAAACATCCATCAAATATAATGAAAGGTGAAATAAAATAAATAAATTAATAGATATAATGAAGGGTGAAATAAAATAAATAAATTAATAGAAATGGAAATTAATGGAAGAAATATAGAAAATTTATTCGTTTTTTTAATTTTTTCTAAATTGAGTTCCAAATTGAATGGAAAAGTGCATGAATAACTTGAAAACAAAAAACTTTTGTAAGAACTTAGCTAAGAGAAAACTGAGATAAATAAATATTGAAAATAAAGGGAACAATATTTCTTTCGGTTTGTTGAGTTTCTCAATAACAAAGTCTATGAACGGGGAGAAATCACTAGATTTCCTTTGTCGTGAATTAAAAAAACCAAAAGAAAATATTTCTAACAGACTCAAAGTGAAAAAAAATCAAGAAATAAACATTGATCAAGACAAAAGACAAATTATATTATTATCATATAATTAATTTAGGTGTGTATATTTATAATTTTTTAAATTTGTCAAGGTATGTGTCTTGGAACATAAATATAAATAAAAATAAAGTCATACCTTAACCACTTCAGAAGGGGTTTGTGGAGATGCACAGGGCGGCGTCGATGGCGATGAGGGATCTAGTGGAACCTCATTGAGAGGTTTCGCGAGAAGTACTTCTTTTATCCTATAGCAATTGAACTCGAAGTCCCATACAGCCGTATCGAAAAACTGAAAAATGCAAATTCAAATGAAAAAACTAATTAGATGCGTTAGATGAAAAACAAAATTGGTGTAGATTTATTCTAATTAGATTTGTACATCTCCAGAAGCATAAGATTTATCATCCATTTGAAGATCGTTTTGTGTATTTGAGAAATGTATTTCTCAAACTGATAGAGTTCTAAGTGTCAAAAATTAAGTTTATGAAATAGAGGGGTAGAGAGTGAGAGAGATAGAGAGGACAAAGACTACTAGTGAGAAAGAGAGGACTATAAAGGACTAGAGGGAGACAAAGAGGACTAGAGAGAGAGACCGGTAAGTTGTTTTAATGGAAGTTAGTTAAATAATTAGCACTTGAAAACTCAGAAATTTATTTTATTTTTTCAAAATTATCCTTTGATGTTGGCTTAGTTGAGATTTTATGATTTTAATGGATAAATTATTCTATTTGGTCTTAATCATCAACGAAGATGTAAAATTAAAGACAGTTAACCAAGGAATCAACATCTCGGATCGGGAAGAAAGAAATAGTATGAAGTTAATCCGTAAGTTGATGAAAATTTTATCAACTCGAAAAATAGAAATTATTGAAGTCAACTATCACTTGTCGTATTTTATCTCTCGCAATTTATATTGGCAACCACGCGCTTAAATGTCACGATGAAAACATGCTGGGATTTTCATGGAATAACCTGTTATAGTGTATTTATGTATATCACTGACCCACACTTCAATTAATAGTATGCTTATTTTTCTGTAAGGTAAACACAAATAAAAGAATTTTCAGTCAATCCATGTATACGAGGACATAGTTGAGTGAGAATAAATAAAAAAAAATTGTAATTAGTGATTAAATTTAACGAAAGCGTTCAAATTCTTTGAATCTTTTTATTATTTTTTTTATTTAGGGTATCTTTGAATTTGCTGGGCTTGGTAAATTGTCATCATCATCATATTCAAATTCAATGAATATGTGGCAAATTCATTACTACACCAATTAACCTACATTGTGTATGTTTTGTTCATCGAATCAAGTACAAATATATAGGAGCATATCTAGTATGTAATCATATATTGTCAATTAATTTAAAATATAGCATAATTGGCAGTCAAATGTCATAACTGTATTACCATTTATGCTCATATTTGATGAAACGGTTAAACAACTTTTGAATGTATGAGTTCGTTGGGAATACTAAATTGAAATCACTTTCGATTCAAAACTAATGAATATGTGGCAAATTATTATTACACAAATTATCCTATATTGTGTAAATTTTGTTCATAGAATCCACTAGAAATATATAGTAGCATATATAATATATATTCATATTTTGGATATTTAGTTAATACATAACATATTTGGCAGTCAATATTTCTAGAAATATAATTCTTTTTGCTTGAAGCATCAATGCTATCTGAAAGAGAGAGATGATTGAAAAACATTCAATTGTTATCTTTTTAAACCTGTCTATGTAATTGTCTCAAAAATTACTTTTAAAAATGGTTTCACGGAATTTTAATTTCATAAATTATTGGTCTCAAGTGATCAAAAAGGTCGGGCTTGGAATGAATAGACTTTGTATAATTACAAGAAATTTACATATAGATTTATGCCTATAAGTCTAATTACATGAATTTATCAACTTTATTAAAAATTACATCGACACCCCATAGAGTTAAAAACAGTTAATCAACTCTAATACATAATCATATATTGGGAATTTAATTAATACATAGCATATTTAGCAGTCTAGAATTCTAGAAATGTAAATCTTATTCCTTAAACCATCAAAGCAATATGTAAGAGATAGGTGATTGAAAAATAATCATTTTTTATATTTTTATAATTTGATTAGGTAGTTTTCTAAAAAATTCATTGAAAATTGGTTTCTGATAAATTTAATTATTTAAAGTGTTGGTCCCAAGTGGTCAATAAGGTTTTGTGTGTGTTGGGGGGGGGGGGGGGGAAGGATAGTGGTTACGGGGGGATGGGTTTTCCACAATAAATAGGAGAGGGAAGACTTGTTAAGTTTCTCTATTTTATGATATATAAAGCCTATGCTAATTAAGGATTATAATCATGAATTAGGTGGCTTATTGACTTTACTAAAAAAGTCAAAGAGAGAAAATATAGAAATTATCCTGACATAATGGAATTTGCTATGACTATGCCAACAACCAAATGTTAATGATACATCATAAAGTAAAATCCAAAATATTGGATTTCACCATTAAATATAATATCAATAATATTATGATTAGATTTACATTTCCAAAAAAATAAGAACTAATATGAAACTAAATAACTTCTTTTGACCTGGGCCCTAATACCATACTGAATTATCAACTCTTCTAAAGCATAAATTATTAGAGAGAGAGCTAATTTAATATTTATCACTTAACAATGTTTGCCTGCATAATATGCTACATAATTAAATTACTAATACGTGAGTATATAATAGATATACTCGTATTAATTAAATTACTAATACAAAGTTATATGCTAAATATGATTTTATATATATGTATTGAAGATTTCAATAACAACATCTCCAATATCTGGGTAACAATTATTTACAACGTAACCATTAATGACGTTATTTGTAAATTAGTTTGTTGAAATTTTTGATTATATGAATAATCTAAGTGTGGGTATATATACACAAACATAATGGAGTATTTAAAAAAGATTTAGTCTATAACTTATCGTCATGATATTTTAGTGTATGCTATCTAATTAAAATACGATAAGACATAGTACATCAAGGGATTGACCTTCTATGGTCTTTTAATTAGTCAAGTTGATAAAAGGGTCCTCAATTATCGTAAAAGCTTAACATTAGTCTCTCTTGCAATTCGGAGATGTATGAGTCATTAGTTTACATGTCTGTTGATGGTCAAGGTTAATTAAATAGTTGTCTACTAAAATTAGAAAAGCTTAACTAACCCAACATTTATGTGAAAAGACAGAATAAATATAATGATGGATAATTTTTTTGACACACAAAACTTCTTCATATGTCTCTCCACTTGTCGAAAATGATTCAATATTTAAGAGTTATCAACTACTTACTATTCATTCATGACTCATTAAACACAAAATTGTCTTTCTCTTTCGCTTTTTGACGACCATTAACAAATTAATAATTTTGAACTAACATAAAATTTAAATGTTTTTCTCATATTGATGAATAAAAAATGAAACCAAATATTATATAGAAAGGAAAAAAAGAACATCATTACCATATATGTTACTCATATAATTATGAATATTTTAAACCACGGCTGTGTCAAGAATATTATAACAAGGTGCAAAATATAATTCAAACATGGATATGAACAAAATTTCCTCCATAGATCGGTGTTCACTGTTTGAGATCTTCAAAATCAATAGATTAGACCGTACACAATGAAAATAGCAACTTCGTTTAAGGATCTCATGCTCTTATCGACTTTCTCATGATAATAGAACTGAAATATCAAAATTAATTGGTTAGTAAATGTAAGCCAAATATTGTGTTAAAAAGACATATCATGATCAATCGCAAATATCTCTTGCAAGAAATTCAATTTGTACAATTCAAGCTAAATGATATAATATGTTATATCTACTATATATTTCGAGAAAAAGTTTTGTGATGTCATATAAATGTAACCCATGGTTTGACCCGAATCATACCCAGATTCACCCCAATCCAATTGTTAGTAGTGGTGAGGATTAATTTACTTTTAGATTTTGTTAATTTTAATGTGGTGGAACATAGGCTTGACTAGATAAAAAAATATCTCAAGCAAATCAACAAAGACAATAAATTAATTTAACTGAATATACAAATTACATATTCATCAAGCATATATGGATGTCCTTATCAATTTTTATTCTACAATTACGAATTTTTTTCCTAAATGATTTATGAAAAATACCAATCAAATAATTAAAATACTTCTAGAAATACATGCAAAAAAATCCAACGACGTCATGTTCTTTCAACACTTATTGGATCAATTTTTCAAAGAATCTATTTTTACCAGCTTATAGACAATACTCCAAAGATATGGCCAAAGCTACATATATGCTACCTTTATAAGAAAACATGCAAGTATTTATTTTACACGCAATTAACCTATTACATACCTTATCAAATTTTTTTGAATGAAGGTTGCGTTGTCTGGTTTGTATAGTCCATTTTCCTGCTAGTCGATCTGTGAGCGATAATTTTGACACACTTTCGACTGGTGGATTCACCAGTTCCATCACTGGAAGCACTACACGTCCTCCTAAATCGAATTGTTTTGCTTCAAGCTTATGCTTTGCATCTTTGAACGTTGGGTGTAATACATGGTAAGTAGTAGAACTTTTTGCTACCTGTAATAAGAAAATTTGGTGTTATAAAATTAAAGGTATGCGTCCATATTGGTGATGATATAGTACATATGAGTTCGACAAAAATGTAAGAGCTCTTCAAAGTACTTTTAAACCTCTGTCATGATATTAGAGTTGTAAATCAAAATCAATTTTAGTTATTTGTGATCATTGTAATATTTGGCTTTAGCATGCCATTTTAAGATATCTCTAAAGCACAACAAAATTTTCCCTAAAATTTTAAAAAGTATAACCTTTAATAAAACATAATATTTTATCATCAATTTTATTAAAATAATTTTTTTTAATCGTTAAGTCAAATCTATCCTATATTATAATGTATAATTATACGTAAATACCTCACATTTCTCTAAAATATACTGCTTAATATTTCTATCTTCATCCTCCTCTCTCTGACATTTTAGGAGTCTGAATGACACTTCGTTGTTCTCAATTACTCTAGCCGTTTTTAGCTCTCTTTTGTTAATTTTTGAAGAAGAACTTGCATCATTGGGTGGTAGATGATTCTCCTGTAAAAAAAGATAAGATAATAAATTGTTTTATTATACATTTAACCAAGCTACACAATAGTAAACCTTAAAGAAAATCCTAATACATTAATCTTTTAATTCGTTAAAACCTTTTTTCAAATATCACTTCTACTTTCAATATCACAGTCCTTCATTAACAAGTTTTCTTATTAAAATAAAGGCAAAAAATTGTACCTTTAACATCCATCAACTTTACTTCACATTAGAACTTCAATTAATGTAATTACGTTTTCCTCATTTAATGAATACAAATACATACATGAACATGAAAAAAAATTCGTTGATAACATTTAGAGCACGATAAAATTGAAATGTATAAAAAAGAAATTTACTACATTGAAAAGGGAATGCTAAAATATACAGAGAAAATATCCACCCAACGTTTCAATTTTTTTAACTTGAAATCCTTAAATCTTGGTATATGTTGAATGAAGATGTTTCCGGTTACATTTATGAAAAAAACATCAATCAAATATAATGAAAGGTGAAATAAAATAAATAAAATAATAGATATAATGAAGGGTGAAATAAAATAAATAAATTAATAGAAATGGAAATTAATGGAAGAAATATAGAAAATTTATTCGTTTTTTTAATTTTTTCTAAATGGAGTTCCAAATTGAATGGAAAAGTGCATGAATAACTTGAAAACAAAAAACTTTTGTAAGAACTTAGCTAAGAGAAAACTGAGATAAATAAATATTGAAAATAAAGGGAACAATATTTCTTTCGGTTTGTTGAGTTTCTCAATAACAAAGTCTATGAACGGGGAGAAATCACTAGATTTCCTTAGTCGTGAATTAAAAAACCAAAAGAAAATATTTCTAGCAGACTCAAAGTGAAAAAAAAAATCAAGAAATAAACATTGATCGAGACAAAAGACAAATTGTATTATTATCATATAATTAATTTAGGTGTGTATATTTGCAATTTTTTAAATTAGTCAAGGTATGTGTCTTGGAACATAAATATAAATAAAAATAAAGGCATACCTTAACCACTTCAGAAGGGGTTTGTGGAGATGCACAGGGCGGCGTCGATGGCGATGAGGGATCTAGTGGAACCTCATTGAGAGGTTTCGCGAGAAGTACTTCTTTTATCCTATAGCAATTGAACTCGAAGTCCCATACAGCCGTATCGAAAAACTGAAAAATGCAAATTCAAATGAAAAAACTAATTAGATGCGTTAGATGAAAAACAAAATTGGTGTAGATTTATTCTAATTAGATTTGTACATCTCCAGAAGCATAAGATTTATCATCCATTTGAAGATCGTTTTGTGTATTTGAGAAATGTATTTCTCAAACTGATAGAGTTCTAAGTGTCAAAAATTAAGTTTATGAAATAGAGGGGTAGAGAGTGAGAGAGATAGAGAGGACAAAGACTACTAGTGAGAAAGAGAGGACTATAAAGGACTAGAGGGAGACAAAGAGGACTAGAGAGAGAGACCGGTAAGTTGTTTTAATGGAAGTTAGTTAAATAATTAGCACTTGAAAACTCAGAAATTTATTTTATTTTTTCAAAATTATCCTTTGATGTTGGCTTAGTTGAGATTTTATGATTTTAATGGATAAATTATTCTATTTGGTCTTAATCATCAACGAAGATGTAAAATTAAAGACAGTTAACCAAGGAATCAACATCTCGGATCGGGAAGAAAGAAATAGTATGAAGTTAATCCGTAAGTTGATGAAAATTTTATCAACTCGAAAAATAGAAATTATTGAAGTCAACTATCACTTGTCGTATTTTATCTCTCGCAATTTATATTGGCAACCACGCGCTTAAATGTCACGATGAAAACATGCTGGGATTTTCATGGAATAACCTGTTATAGTGTATTTATGTATATCACTGACCCACACTTCAATTAATAGTATGCTTATTTTTCTGTAAGGTAAACACAAATAAAAGAATTTTCAGTCAATCCATGTATACGAGGACATAGTTGAGTGAGAATAAATAAATAAAAAATGTAATTAGTGATTAAATTTAACGAAAGCGTTCAAATTCTTTGAATCTTTTTATTATTTTTTTTATTTAGGGTATCTTTGAATTTGCTGGGCTTGGTAAATTGTCATCATCATCATATTCAAATTCAATGAATATGTGGCAAATTCATTACTACACCAATTAACCTACATTGTGTATGTTTTGTTCATCGAATCAAGTACAAATATATAGGAGCATATCTAGTATGTAATCATATATTGTCAATTAATTTAAAATATAGCATAATTGGCAGTCAAATGTCATAACTGTATTACCATTTATGCTCATATTTGATGAAACGGTTAAACAACTTTTGAATGTATGAGTTCGTTGGGAATACTAAATTGAAATCACTTTCGATTCAAAACTAATGAATATGTGGCAAATTATTATTACACAAATTATCCTATATTGTGTAAATTTTGTTCATAGAATCCACTAGAAATATATAGTAGCATATATAATATATATTCATATTTTGGATATTTAGTTAATACATAACATATTTGGCAGTCAATATTTCTAGAAATATAATTCTTTTTGCTTGAAGCATCAATGCTATCTGAAAGAGAGAGATGATTGAAAAACATTCAATTGTTATCTTTTTAAACCTGTCTATGTAATTGTCTCAAAAATTACTTTTAAAAATGGTTTCACGGAATTTTAATTTCATAAATTATTGGTCTCAAGTGATCAAAAAGGTCGGGCTTGGAATGAATAGACTTTGTATAATTACAAGAAATTTACATATAGATTTATGCCTATAGGTCTAATTACATGAATTTATCAACTTTATTAAAAATTACATCGACACCCCATAGAGTTAAAAACAGTTAATCAACTCTAATACATAATCATATATTGGGAATTTAATTAATACATAGCATATTTAGCAGTCTAGAATTCTAGAAATGTAAATCTTATTCCTTAAACCATCAAAGCAATATGTAAGAGATAGGTGATTGAAAAATAATCATTTTTTATATTTTTATAATTTGATTAGGTAGTTTTCTAAAAAATTCATTGAAAATTGGTTTCTGATAAATTTAATTATTTAAAGTGTTGGTCCCAAGTGGTCAATAAGGTTTTGTGTGTGTTGGGGGGGGGGGGGGAAGGATAGTGGTTACGGGGGGATGGGTTTTCCACAATAAATAGGAGAGGGAAGACTTGTTAAGTTTCTCTATTTTATGATATATAAAGCCTATGCTAATTAAGGATTATAATCATGAATTAGGTGGCTTATTGACTTTACTAAAAAAGTCAAAGAGAGAAAATATAGAAATTATCCTGACATAATGGAATTTGCTATGACTATGCCAACAACCAAATGTTAATGATACATCATAAAGTAAAATCCAAAATATTGGATTTCACCATTAAATATAATATCAATAATATTATGATTAGATTTACATTTCCAAAAAAATAAGAACTAATATGAAACTAAATACCTTCTTTTGACCTGGGCCCTAATACCATACTGAATTATCAACTCTTCTAAAGCATAAATTATTAGAGAGAGAGCTAATTTAATATTTATCACTTAACAATGTTTGCCTGCATAATATGCTACATAATTAAATTACTAATACGTGAGTATATAATAGATATACTCGTATTAATTAAATTACTAATACAAAGTTATATGCTAAATATGATTTTATATATATGTATTGTAGATTTCAATAACAAAATCTCCAATATCTGGGTAACAATTATTTACAACGTAACCATTAATGACGTTATTTGTAAATTAGTTTGTTGAAATTTTTGATTATATGAATAATCTAAGTGTGGGTATATATACACAAACATAATGGAGTATTTAAAAAAGATTTAGTCTATAACTTATCGTCATGATATTTTAGTGTATGCTATCTAATTAAAATACGATAAGACATAGTACATCAAGGGATTGACCTTCTATGGTCTTTTAATTAGTCAAGTTGATAAAAGGGTCCTCAACCATCGTAAAAGCTTAACATTAGTCTCTCTTGCAATTCGGAGATGTATGAGTCATTAGTTTACATGTCTGTTGATGGTCAAGGTTAATTAAATAGTTGTCTACTAAAATTAGAAAAGCTTAACTAACCCAACATTTATGTGAAAAGACAGAATAAATATAATGATGGATAATTTTTTTGACACACAAAACTTCTTCATATGTCTCTCCACTTGTCGAAAATGATTCAATATTTAAGAGTTATCAACTACTTACTATTCATTCATGACTCATTAAACACAAAATTGTCTTTCTCTTTCGCTTTTTGACGACCATTAACAAATTAATAATTTTGAACTAACATAAAATTTAAATGTTTTTCTCATATTGATGAATAAAAAATGAAACCAAATATTATATAGAAAGGAAAAAAAGAACATCATTACCATATATGTTACTCATATAATTATGAATATTTTAAACCACGGCTGTGTCAAGAATATTATAACAAGGTGCAAAATATAATTCAAACATGGATATGAACAAAATTTCCTCCATAGATCGGTGTTCACTGTTTGAGATCTTCAAAATCAATAGATTAGACCGTACACAATGAAAATAGCAACTTCGTTTAAGGATCTCATGCTCTTATCGACTTTCTCATGATAATAGAACTGAAATATCAAAATTAATTGGTTAGTAAATGTAAGCCAAATATTGTGTTAAAAAGACATATCATGATCAATCGCAAATATCTCTTGCAAGAAATTCAATTTGTACAATTCAAGCTAAATGATATAATATGTTATATCTACTATATATTTTGAGAAAAAGTTTTGTGATGTCATATAAATGTAACCCATGGTTTGACCCGAATCATACCCAGATTCACCCCAATCCAATTGTTAGTAGTGGTGAGGATTAATTTACTTTTAGATTTTGTTAATTTTAATGTGGTGGAACATAGGCTTGACTAGATAAAAAAATATCTCAAGCAAATCAACAAAGACAATAAATTAATTTAACTGAATATACAAATTACATATTCATCAAGCATATATGGATGTCCTTACCAATTTTTATTCTACAATTACGAATTTTTTTCCTAAATGATTTATGAAAAATACCAATCAAATAATTAAAATACTTCTAGAAATACATGCAAAAAAATCCAACGACGTCATGTTCTTTCAACACTTATTGGATCAATTTTTCAAAGAATCTATTTTTACCAGCTTATAGACAATACTCCAAAGATATGGCCAAAGCTACATATATGCTACCTTTATAAGAAAACATGCAAGTATTTATTTTACACGCAATTAACCTATTACATACCTTATCAAATTTTTTTGAATGAAGGTTGCGTTGTCTGGTTTGTATAGTCCATTTTCCTGCTAGTCGATCTGTGAGCGATAATTTTGACACACTTTCGACTGGTGGATTCACCAGTTCCATCACTGGAAGCACTACACGTCCTCCTAAATCGAATTGTTTTGCTTCAAGCTTATGCTTTGCATCTTTGAACGTTGGGTGTAATACATGGTAAGTAGTAGAACTTTTTGCTACCTGTAATAAGAAAATTTGTTGTTATAAAATTAAAGGTATGCGTCCATATTGGTGATAATATAGTACATATGAGTTCGACAAAAATGTAAGAGCTCTTCAAAGTACTTTTAAACCTCTGTCATGATATTAGAGTTGTAAATCAAAATCAATTTTAGTTATTTGTGATCATTGTAATATTTGGCTTTAGCATGCCATTTTAAGATATCTCTAAAGCACAACAAAATTTTCCCTAAAATTTTAAAAAGTATAACCTTTAATAAAACATAATATTTTATCATCAATTTTATTAAAATCATTTTTTTTAATCGTTAAGTCAAATCTATCCTATATTATAATGTATAATTATACGTAAATACCTCACATTTCTCTAAAATATACTGCTTAATATTTCTATCTTCATCCTCCTCTCTCTGACATTTTAGGAGTCTGAATGACACTTCGTTGTTCTCAATTACTCTAGCCGTTTTTAGCTCTCTTTTGTTAATTTTTGAAGAAGAACTTGCGTCATTGGGTGGTAGATGATTCTCCTGTAAAAAAAGATAAGATAATAAATTGTTTTATTATACATTTAACCAAGCTACACAATAGTAAACCTTAAAGAAAATCCTAATACATTAATCTTTTAATTCGTTAAAACCTTTTTTCAAATATCACTTCTACTTTCAATATCACAGTCCTTCATTAACAAGTTTTCTTATTAAAATAAAGGCAAAAAATTGTACCTTTAACATCCATCAACTTTACTTCACATTAGAACTTCAATTAATGTAATTACGTTTTCCTCATTTAATGAATACAAATACATACATGAACATGAAAAAAAATTCGTTGATAACATTTAGAGCACGATAAAATTGAAATGTATAAAAAAGAAATTTACTACATTGAAAAGGGAATGCTAAAATATACAGAGAAAATATCCACCCAACGTTTCAATTTTTTTAACTTGAAATCCTTAAATCTTGGTATATGTTGAATGAAGATGTTTCCGGTTACATTTATGAAAAAAACATCAATCAAATATAATGAAAGGTGAAATAAAATAAATAAAATAATAGATATAATGAAGGGTGAAATAAAATAAATAAATTAATAGAAATGGAAATTAATGGAAGAAATATAGAAAATTTATTCGTTTTTTTAATTTTTTCTAAATGGAGTTCCAAATTGAATGGAAAAGTGCATGAATAACTTGAAAACAAAAAACTTTTGTAAGAACTTAGCTAAGAGAAAACTGAGATAAATAAATATTGAAAATAAAGGGAACAATATTTCTTTCGGTTTGTTGAGTTTCTCAATAACAAAGTCTATGAACGGGGAGAAATCACTAGATTTCCTTAGTCGTGAATTAAAAAACCAAAAGAAAATATTTCTAGCAGACTCAAAGTGAAAAAAAAAATCAAGAAATAAACATTGATCGAGACAAAAGACAAATTGTATTATTATCATATAATTAATTTAGGTGTGTATATTTGCAATTTTTTAAATTAGTCAAGGTATGTGTCTTGGAACATAAATATAAATAAAAATAAAGTCATACCTTAACCACTTCAGAAGGGGTTTGTGGAGATGCACAGGGCGGAGTCGATGGCGATGAGGGATCTAGTGGAACCTCATTGAGAGGTTTCGCGAGAAGTACTTCTTTTATCCTATAGCAATTGAACTCGAAGTCCCATACAGCCGTATCGAAAAACTGAAAAATGCAAATTCAAATGAAAAAACTAATTAGATGCGTTAGATGAAAAACAAAATTGGTGTAGATTTATTCTAATTAGATTTGTACATCTCCAGAAGCATAAGATTTATCATCCATTTGAAGATCGTTTTGTGTATTTGAGAAATGTATTTCTCAAACTGATAGAGTTCTAAGTGTCAAAAATTAAGTTTATGAAATAGAGGGGTAGAGAGTGAGAGAGATAGAGAGGACAAAGACTACTAGTGAGAAAGAGAGGACTATAAAGGACTAGAGGGAGACAAAGAGGACTAGAGAGAGAGACCGGTAAGTTGTTTTAATGGAAGTTAGTTAAATAATTAGCACTTGAAAACTCAGAAATTTATTTTATTTTTTCAAAATTATCCTTTGATGTTGGCTTAGTTGAGATTTTATGATTTTAATGGATAAATTATTCTATTTGGTCTTAATCATCAACGAAGATGTAAAATTAAAGACAGTTAACCAAGGAATCAACATCTCGGATCGGGAAGAAAGAAATAGTATGAAGTTAATCCGTAAGTTGATGAAAATTTTATCAACTCGAAAAATAGAAATTATTGAAGTCAACTATCACTTGTCGTATTTTATCTCTCGCAATTTATATTGGCAACCACGCGCTTAAATGTCACGACGAAAACATGCTGGGATTTTCATGGAATAACCTGTTATAGTGTATTTATGTATATCACTAACCCACACTTCAATTAATAGTATGCTTATTTTTCTGTAAGGTAAACACAAATAAAAGAATTTTCAGTCAATCCATGTATACGAGGACATAGTTGAGTGAGAATAAATAAAAAAAAATTGTAATTAGTGATTAAATTTAACGAAAGCGTTCAAATTCTTTGAATCTTTTTATTATTTTTTTTATTTAGGGTATCTTTGAATTTGTTGGGCTTGGTAAATTGTCATCATCATCATATTCAAATTCAATGAATATGTGGCAAATTCATTACTACACCAATTAACCTACATTGTGTATGTTTTGTTCATCGAATCAAGTACAAATATATAGGAGCATATCTAGTATGTAATCATATATTGTCAATTAATTTAAAATATAGCATAATTGGCAGTCAAATGTCATAACTGTATTACCATTTATGCTCATATTTGATGAAACGGTTAAACAACTTTTGAATGTATGAGTTCGTTGGGAATACTAAATTGAAATCACTTTCGATTCAAAACTAATGAATATGTGGCAAATTATTATTACACAAATTATCCTATATTGTGTAAATTTTGTTCATAGAATCCACTAGAAATATATAGTAGCATATATAATATATATTCATATTTTGGATATTTAGTTAATACATAACATATTTGGCAGTCAATATTTCTAGAAATATAATTCTTTTTGCTTGAAGCATCAATGCTATCTGAAAGAGAGAGATGATTGAAAAACATTCAATTGTTATCTTTTTAAACCTGTCTATGTAATTGTCTCAAAAATTACTTTTAAAAATGGTTTCACGGAATTTTAATTTCATAAATTATTGGTCTCAAGTGATCAAAAAGGTCGGGCTTGGAATGAATAGACTTTGTATAATTACAAGAAATTTACATATAGATTTATGCCTATAGGTCTAATTACATGAATTTATCAACTTTATTAAAAATTACATCGACACCCCATAGAGTTAAAAACAGTTAATCAACTCTAATACATAATCATATATTGGGAATTTAATTAATACATAGCATATTTAGCAGTCTAGAATTCTAGAAATGTAAATCTTATTCCTTAAACCATCAAAGCAATATGTAAGAGATAGGTGATTGAAAAATAATCATTTTTTATATTTTTATAATTTGATTAGGTAGTTTTCTAAAAAATTCATTGAAAATTGGTTTCTGATAAATTTAATTATTTAAAGTGTTGGTCCCAAGTGGTCAATAAGGTTTTGTGTGTGTTGGGGGGGGGGGGGGGGGGGAAGGATAGTGGTTACGGGGGGATGGGTTTTCCACAATAAATAGGAGAGGGAAGACTTGTTAAGTTTCTCTATTTTATGATATATAAAGCCTATGCTAATTAAGGATTATAATCATGAATTAGGTGGCTTATTGACTTTACTAAAAAAGTCAAAGAGAGAAAATATAGAATTTATCCTGACATAATGGAATTTGCTATGACTATGCCAACAACCAAATGTTAATGATACATCATAAAGTAAAATCCAAAATATTGGATTTCACCATTAAATATAATATCAATAATATTATGATTAGATTTACATTTCCAAAAAAATAAGAACTAATATGAAACTAAATACCTTCTTTTGACCTGGGCCCTAATACCATACTGAATTATCAACTCTTCTAAAGCATAAATTATTAGAGAGAGAGCTAATTTAATATTTATCACTTAACAATGTTTGCCTGCATAATATGCTACATAATTAAATTACTAATACGTGAGTATATAATAGATATACTCGTATTAATTAAATTACTAATACAAAGTTATATGCTAAATATGATTTTATATATATGTATTGTAGATTTCAATAACAAAATCTCCAATATCTGGGTAACAATTATTTACAACGTAACCATTAATGACGTTATTTGTAAATTAGTTTGTTGAAATTTTTGATTATATGAATAATCTAAGTGTGGGTATATATACACAAACATAATGGAGTATTTAAAAAAGATTTAGTCTATAACTTATCGTCATGATATTTTAGTGTATGCTATCTAATTAAAATACGATAAGACATAGTACATCAAGGGATTGACCTTCTATGGTCTTTTAATTAGTCAAGTTGATAAAAGGGTCCTCAACCATCGTAAAAGCTTAACATTAGTCTCTCTTGCAATTCGGAGATGTATGAGTCATTAGTTTACATGTCTGTTGATGGTCAAGGTTAATTAAATAGTTGTCTACTAAAATTAGAAAAGCTTAACTAACCCAACATTTATGTGAAAAGACAGAATAAATATAATGATGGATAATTTTTTTGACACACAAAACTTCTTCATATGTCTCTCCACTTGTCGAAAATGATTCAATATTTAAGAGTTATCAACTACTTACTATTCATTCATGACTCATTAAACACAAAATTGTCTTTCTCTTTCGCTTTTTGACGACCATTAACAAATTAATAATTTTGAACTAACATAAAATTTAAATGTTTTTCTCATATTGATGAATAAAAAATGAAACCAAATATTATATAGAAAGGAAAAAAAGAACATCATTACCATATATGTTACTCATATAATTATGAATATTTTAAACCACGGCTGTGTCAAGAATATTATAACAAGGTGCAAAATATAATTCAAACATGGATATGAACAAAATTTCCTCCATAGATCGGTGTTCACTGTTTGAGATCTTCAAAATCAATAGATTAGACCGTACACAATGAAAATAGCAACTTCGTTTAAGGATCTCATGCTCTTATCGACTTTCTCATGATAATAGAACTGAAATATCAAAATTAATTGGTTAGTAAATGTAAGCCAAATATTGTGTTAAAAAGACATATCATGATCAATCGCAAATATCTCTTGCAAGAAATTCAATTTGTACAATTCAAGCTAAATGATATAATATGTTATATCTACTATATATTTCGAGAAAAAGTTTTGTGATGTCATATAAATGTAACCCATGGTTTGACCCGAATCATACCCAGATTCACCCCAATCCAATTGTTAGTAGTGGTGAGGATTAATTTACTTTTAGATTTTGTTAATTTTAATGTGGTGGAACATAGGCTTGACTAGATAAAAAAATATCTCAAGCAAATCAACAAAGACAATAAATTAATTTAACTGAATATACAAATTACATATTCATCAAGCATATATGGATGTCCTTACCAATTTTTATTCTACAATTATGAATTTTTTTCCTAAATGATTTATGAAAAATACCAATCAAATAATTAAAATACTTCTAGAAATACATGCAAAAAAATCCAACGACGTCATGTTCTTTCAACACTTATTGGATCAATTTTTCAAAGAATCTATTTTTACCAGCTTATAGACAATACTCCAAAGATATGTCCAAAGCTACATATATGCTACCTTTATAAGAAAACATGCAAGTATTTATTTTACACGCAATTAACCTATTACATACCTTATCAAATTTTTTTGAATGAAGGTTGCGTTGTCTGGTTTGTATAGTCCATTTTCCTGCTAGTCGATCTGTGAGCGATAATTTTGACACACTTTCGACTGGTGGATTCACCAGTTCCATCACTGGAAGCACTACACGTCCTCCTAAATCGAATTGTTTTGCTTCAAGCTTATGCTTTGCATCTTTGAACGTTGGGTGTAATACATTGTAAGTAGTAGAACTTTTTGCTACCTGTAATAAGAAAATTTGTTGTTATAAAATTAAAGGTATGCGTCCATATTGGTGATAATATAGTACATATGAGTTCGACAAAAATGTAAGAGCTCTTCAAAGTACTTTTAAACCTCTGTCATGATATTAGAGTTGTAAATCAAAATCAATTTTAGTTATTTGTGATCATTGTAATATTTGGCTTTAGCATGCCATTTTAAGATATCTCTAAAGCACAACAAAATTTTCCCTAAAATTTTAAAAAGTATAACCTTTAATAAAACATAATATTTTATCATCAATTTTATTAAAATCATTTTTTTTAATCGTTAAGTCAAATCTATCCTATATTATAATGTATAATTATACGTAAATACCTCACATTTCTCTAAAATATACTGCTTAATATTTCTATCTTCATCCTCCTCTCTCTGACATTTTAGGAGTCTGAATGACACTTCGTTGTTCTCAATTACTCTAGCCGTTTTTAGCTCTCTTTTGTTAATTTTTGAAGAAGAACTTGCGTCATTGGGTGGTTGATGATTCTCCTGTAAAAAAAGATAAGATAATAAATTGTTTTATTATACATTTAACCAAGCTACACAATAGTAAACCTTAAAGAAAATCCTAATACATTAATCTTTTAATTCGTTAAAACCTTTTTTCAAATATCACTTCTACTTTCAATATCACAGTCCTTCATTAACAAGTTTTCTTATTAAAATAAAGGCAAAAAATTGTACCTTTAACATCCATCAACTTTACTTCACATTAGAACTTCAATTAATGTAATTACGTTTTCCTCATTTAATGAATACAAATACATACATGAACATGAAAAAAAATTCGTTGATAACATTTAGAGCACGATAAAATTGAAATGTATAAAAAAGAAATTTACTACATTGAAAAGGGAATGCTAAAATATACAGAGAAAATATCCACCCAACGTTTCAATTTTTTTAACTTGAAATCCTTAAATCTTGGTATATGTTGAATGAAGATGTTTCCGGTTACATTTATGAAAAAAACATCAATCAAATATAATAAAAGGTGAAATAAAATAAATAAAATAATAGATATAATGAAGGGTGAAATAAAATAAATAAATTAATAGAAATGGAAATTAATGGAAGAAATATAGAAAATTTATTCTTTTTTTAATTTTTTCTAAATGGAGTTCCAAATTGAATGGAAAAGTGCATGAATAACTTGAAAACAAAAAACTTTTGTAAGAACTTAGCTAAGAGAAAACTGAGATAAATAAATATTGAAAATAAAGGGAACAATATTTCTTTCGGTTTGTTGAGTTTCTCAATAACAAAGTCTATGAACGGGGAGAAATCACTAGATTTCCTTAGTCGTGAATTAAAAAACCAAAAGAAAATATTTCTAGCAGACTCAAAGTGAAAAAAAAAATCAAGAAATAAACATTGATCGAGACAAAAGACAAATTGTATTATTATCATATAATTAATTTAGGTGTGTATATTTGCAATTTTTTAAATTAGTCAAGGTATGTGTCTTGGAACATAAATATAAATAAAAATAAAGTCATACCTTAACCACTTCAGAAGGGGTTTGTGGAGATGCACAGGGCGGAGTCGATGGCGATGAGGGATCTAGTGGAACCTCATTGAGAGGTTTCGCGAGAAGTACTTCTTTTATCCTATAGCAATTGAACTCGAAGTCCCATACAGCCGTATCGAAAAACTGAAAAATGCAAATTCAAATGAAAAAACTAATTAGATGCGTTAGATGAAAAACAAAATTGGTGTAGATTTATTCTAATTAGATTTGTACATCTCCAGAAGCATAAGATTTATCACCCATTTGAAGATCGTTTTGTGTATTTGAGAAATGTATTTCTCAAACTGATAGAGTTCTAAGTGTCAAAAATTAAGTTTATGAAATAGAGGGGTAGAGAGTGAGAGAGATAGAGAGGACAAAGACTACTAGTGAGAAAGAGAGGACTATAAAGGACAAGAGGGAGACAGAGAGGACTAGAGAGAGAGACCGGTAAGTTATTTTAATGGAAGTTAGTTAAATAATTAGCACTTGAAAACTCAGAAATTTATTTTATTTTTTCAAAATTATCCTTTGATGTTGGCTTAGTTGAGATTTTATGATTTTAATGGATAAATTATTCTATTTGGTCTTAATCATCAACGAAGATGTAAAATTAAAGACAGTTAACCAAGGAATCAACATCTCGGATCGGGAAGAAAGAAATAGTATGAAGTTAATCCGTAAGTTGATGAAAATTTTATCAACTCGAAAAATAGAAATTATTGAAGTCAACTATCACTTGTCGTATTTTATCTCTCGCAATTTATATTGGCAACCACGCGCTTAAATGTCACGACGAAAACATGCTGGGATTTTCATGGAATAACCTGTTATAGTGTATTTATGTATATCACTGACCCACACTTCAATTAATAGTATGCTTACTTTTCTGTAAGGTAAACACAAATAAAAGAATTTTCAGTCAATCCATGTATACGAGGACATAGTTGAGTGAGAATAAATAAAAAAAAATTGTAATTAGTGATTAAATTTAACGAAAGCGTTCAAATTCTTTGAATCTTTTTTTTTATTTTTTTTATTTAGGGTATCTTTGAATTTGTTGGGCTTGGTAAATTGTCATCATCATCATATTCAAATTCAATGAATATGTGGCAAATTCATTACTACACCAATTAACCTACATTGTGTATGTTTTGTTCATCGAATCAAGTACAAATATATAGGAGCATATCTAGTATGTAATCATATATTGTCAATTAATTTAAAATATAGCATAATTGGCAGTCAAATGTCATAACTGTATTACCATTTATGCTCATATTTGATGAAACGGTTAAACAACTTTTGAATGTATGAGTTCGTTGGGAATACTAAATTGAAATCACTTTCGATTCAAAACTAATGAATATGTGGCAAATTATTATTACACAAATTATCCTATATTGTGTAAATTTTGTTCATAGAATCCACTAGAAATATATAGTAGCATATATAATATATATTCATATTTTGGATATTTAGTTAATACATAACATATTTGGCAGTCAATATTTCTAGAAATATAATTCTTATTGCTTGAAGCATCAATGCTATCTGAAAGAGAGAGATGATTGAAAAACATTCAATTGTTATCTTTTTAAACCTGTCTATGTAATTGTCTCAAAAATTACTTTTAAAAATGGTTTCACGGAATTTTAATTTCATAAATTATTGGTCTCAAGTGATCAAAAAGGTCGGGCTTGGAATGAATAGACTTTGTATAATTACAAGAAATTTACATATAGATTTATGCCTATAGGTCTAATTACATGAATTTATCAACTTTATTAAAAATTACATCGACACCCCATAGAGTTAAAAATAGTTAATCAACTCTAATACATAATCATATATTGGGAATTTAATTAATACATAGCATATTTAGCAGTCTAGAATTCTAGAAATGTAAATCTTATTCCTTAAACCATCAAAGCAATATGTAAGAGATAGGTGATTGAAAAATAATCATTTTTTATATTTTTATAATTTGATTATGTAGTTTTCTAAAAAATTCATTGAAAATTGGTTTCTGATAAATTTAATTATTTAAAGTGTTGGTCCCAAGTGGTCAATAAGGTTTTGTGTGTGTTGGGGGGGGGGGAGGATAGTGGTTACGGGGGGATGGGTTTTCCACAATAAATAGGAGAGGGAAGACTTGTTAAGTTTCTCTATTTTATGATATATAAAGCCTATGCTAATTAAGGATTATAATCATGAATTAGGTGGCTTATTGACTTTACTAAAAAAGTCAAAGAGAGAAAATATAGAAATTATCCTGACATAATGGAATTTGCTATGACTATGCCAACAACCAAATGTTAATGATACATCATAAAGTAAAATCCAAAATATTGGATTTCACCATTAAATATAATATCAATAATATTATGATTAGATTTACATTTCCAAAAAAATAAGAACTAATATGAAACTAAATACCTTCTTTTTACCTGGGCCCTAATACCATACTGAATTATCAACTCTTCTAAAGCATAAATTATTAGAGAGAGAGCTAATTTAATATTTATCACTTAACAATGTTTGCCTACATAATATGCTACATAATTAAATTACTAATACGTGAGTATATAATAGATATACTCGTATTAACTAAATTACTAATACAAAGTTATATGCTAAATATGATTTTATATATATGTATTGTAGATTTCAATAACAAAATCTCCAATATCTGGGTAACAATTATTTACAACGTAACCATTAATGACGTTATTTGTAAATTAGTTTGTTGAAATTTTTGATTATATGAATAATCTAAGTGTGGGTATATATACACAAACATAATGGAGTATTTAAAAAAGATTTAGTCTATAACTTATCGTCTTGATATTTTAGTGTATGCTATCTAATTAAAATACGATAAGACATAGTACATCAAGGGATTGACCTTCTATGGTCTTTTAATTAGTCAAGTTGATAAAAGGGTCCTCAACCATCGTAAAAGCTTAACATTAGTCTCTCTTGCAATTCGGAGATGTATGAGTCATTAGTTTACATGTCTATTGATGGTCAAGGTTAATTAAATAGTTGTCTACTAAAATTAGAAAAGCTTAACTAACCCAACATTTATGTGAAAAGACAGAATAAATATAATGATGGATAATTTTTTTGACACACAAAACTTCTTCATATATCTCTCCACTTGTCGAAAATGATTCAATATTTAAGAGTTATCAACTACTTACTATTCATTCATGACTCATTAAACACAAAATTGTCTTTCTCTTTCGCTTTTTGACGACCCTTAACAAATTAATAATTTTGAACTAACATAAAATTAATTGTTTTTCTCATATTGATGAATAAAAAATGAAACCAAATATTATATAGAAAGGAAAAAAAGAACATCATTACCATATATGTTACTCATATAATTATGAATATTTTAAACCACGGCTGTGTCAAGAATATTATAACAAGGTGCAAAATATAATTCAAACATGGATATGAACAAAATTTCCTCCATAGATAGGTGTTCACTGTTTGAGATCTTCAAAATCAATAGATTAGACCGTACACAATGAAAATAGCAACTTCGTTTAAGGATCTCATGCTCTTATCGACTTTCTCATGATAATAGAACTGAAATATCAAAATTAATTGGTTAGTAAATGTAAGCCAAATATTGTGTTAAAAAGACATATCATGATCAATCGCAAATATCTCTTGCAAGAAATTCAATTTGTACAATTCAAGCTAAATGATATAATATGTTATATCTACTATATATTTCGAGAAAAAGTTTTGTGATGTCATATAAATGTAACCCATGGTTTGACCCGAATCATACCCAGATTCACCCCAATCCAATTGTTAGTAGTGGTGAGGATTAATTTACTTTTAGATTTTGTTAATTTTAATGTGGTGGAACATAGGCTTGACTAGATAAAAAAATATCTCAAGCAAATCAACAAAGACAATAAATTAATTTAACTGAATATACAAATTACATATTCATCAAGCATATATGGATGTCCTTACCAATTTTTATTCTACAATTATGAATTTTTTTCCTAAATGATTTATGAAAAATACCAATCAAATAATTAAAATACTTCTAGAAATACATGCAAAAAAATCCAACGACGTCATGTTCTTTCAACACTTATTGGATCAATTTTTCAAAGAATCTATTTTTACCAGCTTATAGACAATACTCCAAAGATATGGCCAAAGCTACATATATGCTACCTTTATAAGAAAACATGCAAGTCTTTATTTTACACGCAATTAACCTATTACATACCTTATCAAATTTTTTTGAATGAAGGTTGCGTTGTCTGGTTTGTATAGTCCATTTTCCTGCTAGTCGATCTGTGAGCGATAATTTTGACACACTTTCGACTGGTGGATTCACCAGTTCCATCACTGGAAGCACTACACGTCCTCCTAAATCGAATTGTTTTGCTTCAAGCTTATGCTTTGCATCTTTGAACGTTGGGTGTAATACATTGTAAGTAGTAGAACTTTTTGCTACCTGTAATAAGAAAATTTGTTGTTATAAAATTAAAGGTATGCGTCCATATTGGTGATAATATAGTACATATGAGTTCGACAAAAATGTAAGAGCTCTTCAAAGTACTTTTAAACCTCTGTCATGATATTAGAGTTGTAAATCAAAATCAATTTTAGTTATTTGTGATCATTGTAATATTTGGCTTTAGCATGCCATTTTAAGATATCTCTAAAGCACAACAAAATTTTCCCTAAAATTTTAAAAAGTATAACCTTTAATAAAACATAATATTTTATCATCAATTTTATTAAAATCATTTTTTTTAATCGTTAAGTCAAATCTATCCTATATTATAATGTATAATTATACGTAAATACCTCACATTTCTCTAAAATATACTGCTTAATATTTCTATCTTCATCCTCCTCTCTCTGACATTTTAGGAGTCTGAATGACACTTCGTTGTTCTCAATTACTCTAGCCGTTTTTAGCTCTCTTTTGTTAATTTTTGAAGAAGAACTTGCGTCATTGGGTGGTAGATGATTCTCCTGTAAAAAAAGATAAGATAATAAATTGTTTTATTATACATTTAACCAAGCTACACAATAGTAAACCTTAAAGAAAATCCTAATACATTAATCTTTTAATTCGTTAAAACCTTTTTTCAAATATCACTTCTACTTTCAATATCACAGTCCTTCATTAACAAGTTTTCTTATTAAAATAAAGGCAAAAAATTGTACCTTTAACATCCATCAACTTTACTTCACATTATAACTTCAATTAATGTAATTACGTTTTCCTCATTTAATGAATACAAATACATACATGAACATGAAAAAAAATTCGTTGATAACATTTAGAGCACGATAAAATTGAAATGTATAAAAAAGAAATTTACTACATTGAAAAGGGAATGCTAAAATATACAGAGAAAATATCCACCCAACGTTTCAATTTTTTTAACTTGAAATCCTTAAATCTTGGTATATGTTGAATGAAGATGTTTCCGGTTACATTTATGAAAAAAACATCAATCAAATATAATGAAAGGTGAAATAAAATAAATAAAATAATAGATATAATGAAGGGTGAAATAAAATAAATAAATTAATAGAAATGGAAATTAATGGAAGAAATATAGAAAATTTATTCGTTTTTTTAATTTTTTCTAAATGGAGTTCCAAATTGAATGGAAAAGTGCATGAATAACTTGAAAACAAAAAACTTTTGTAAGAACTTAGCTAAGAGAAAACTGAGATAAATAAATATTGAAAATAAAGGGAACAATATTTCTTTCGGTTTGTTGAGTTTCTCAATAACAAAGTCTATGAACGGGGAGAAATCACTAGATTTCCTTAGTCGTGAATTAAAAAACCAAAAGAAAATATTTCTAGCAGACTCAAAGTGAAAAAAAAAAAATCAAGAAATAAACATTGATCGAGACAAAAGACAAATTGTATTATTATCATATAATTAATTTAGGTGTGTATATTTGCAATTTTTTAAATTAGTCAAGGTATGTGTCTTGGAACATAAATATAAATAAAAATAAAGTCATACCTTAACCACTTCAGAAGGGGTTTGTGGAGATGCACAGGGCGGAGTCGATGGCGATGAGGGATCTAGTGGAACCTCATTGAGAGGTTTCGCGAGAAGTACTTCTTTTATCCTATAGCAATTGAACTCGAAGTCCCATACAGCCGTATCGAAAAACTGAAAAATGCAAATTCAAATGAAAAAACTAATTAGATGCGTTAGATGAAAAACAAAATTGGTGTAGATTTATTCTAATTAGATTTGTACATCTCCAGAAGCATAAGATTTATCACCCATTTGAAGATCGTTTTGTGTATTTGAGAAATGTATTTCTCAAACTGATAGAGTTCTAAGTGTCAAAAATTAAGTTTATGAAATAGAGGGGTAGAGAGTGAGAGAGATAGAGAGGACAAAGACTACTAGTGAGAAAGAGAGGACTATAAAGGACTAGAGGGAGACAAAGAGGACTAGAGAGAGAGACCGGTAAGTTATTTTAATGGAAGTTAGTTAAATAATTAGCACTTGAAAACTCAGAAATTTATTTTATTTTTTCAAAATTATCCTTTGATGTTGGCTTAGTTGAGATTTTATGATTTTAATGGATAAATTATTCTATTTGGTCTTAATCATCAACGAAGATGTAAAATTAAAGACAGTTAACCAAGGAATCAACATCTCGGATCGGGAAGAAAGAAATAGTATGAAGTTAATCCGTAAGTTGATGAAAATTTTATCAACTCGAAAAATAGAAATTATTGAAGTCAACTATCACTTGTCGTATTTTATCTCTCGCAATTTATATTGGCAACCACGCGCTTAAATGTCACGACGAAAACATGCTGGGATTTTCATGGAATAACCTGTTATAGTGTATTTATGTATATCACTGACCCACACTTCAATTAATAGTATGCTTATTTTTCTGTAAGGTAAACACAAATAAAAGAATTTTCAGTCAATCCATGTATACGAGGACATAGTTGAGTGAGAATAAATAAAAAAAAATTGTAATTAGTGATTAAATTTAACGAAAGCGTTCAAATTCTTTGAATCTTTTTTTTTATTTTTTTTATTTAGGGTATCTTTGAATTTGTTGGGCTTGGTAAATTGTCATCATCATCATATTCAAATTCAATGAATATGTGGCAAATTCATTACTACACCAATTAACCTACATTGTGTATGTTTTGTTCATCGAATCAAGTACAAATATATAGGAGCATATCTAGTATGTAATCATATATTGTCAATTAATTTAAAATATAGCATAATTGGCAGTCAAATGTCATAACTGTATTACCATTTATGCTCATATTTGATGAAACGGTTAAACAACTTTTGAATGTATGAGTTCGTTGGGAATACTAAATTGAAATCACTTTCGATTCAAAACTAATGAATATGTGGCAAATTATTATTACACAAATTATCCTATATTGTGTAAATTTTGTTCATAGAATCCACTAGAAATATATAGTAGCATATATAATATATATTCATATTTTGGATATTTAGTTAATACATAACATATTTGGCAGTCAATATTTCTAGAAATATAATTCTTATTGCTTGAAGCATCAATGCTATCTGAAAGAGAGAGATGATTGAAAAACATTCAATTGTTATCTTTTTAAACCTGTCTATGTAATTGTCTCAAAAATTACTTTTAAAAATGGTTTCACGGAATTTTAATTTCATAAATTATTGGTCTCAAGTGATCAAAAAGGTCGGGCTTGGAATGAATAGACTTTGTATAATTACAAGAAATTTACATATAGATTTATGCCTATAGGTCTAATTACATGAATTTATCAACTTTATTAAAAATTACATCGACACCCCATAGAGTTAAAAATAGTTAATCAACTCTAATACATAATCATATATTGTGAATTTAATTAATACATAGCATATTTAGCAGTCTAGAATTCTAGAAATGTAAATCTTATTCCTTAAACCATCAAAGCAATATGTAAGAGATAGGTGATTGAAAAATAATCATTTTTTATATTTTTATAATTTGATTAGGTAGTTTTCTAAAAAATTCATTGAAAATTGGTTTCTGATAAATTTAATTATTTAAAGTGTTGGTCCCAAGTGGTCAATAAGGTTTTGTGTGTGTTGGGGGGGGGGGGGGAGGATAGTGGTTACGGGGGGATGGGTTTTCCACAATAAATAGGAGAGGGAAGACTTGTTAAGTTTCTCTATTTTATGATATATAAAGCCTATGCTAATTAAGGATTATAATCATGAATTAGGTGGCTTATTGACTTTACTAAAAAAGTCAAAGAGAGAAAATATAGAAATTATCCTGACATAATGGAATTTGCTATGACTATGCCAACAACCAAATGTTAATGATACATCATAAAGTAAAATCCAAAATATTGGATTTCACCATTTAATATAATATCAATAATATTATGATTAGATTTACATTTCCAAAAAAATAAGAACTAATATGAAACTAAATACCTTCTTTTTACCTGGGCCCTAATACCATACTGAATTATCAACTCTTCTAAAGCATAAATTATTAGAGAGAGAGCTAATTTAATATTTATCACTTAACAATGTTTGCCTACATAATATGCTACATAATTAAATTACTAATACGTGAGTATATAATAGATATACTCGTATTAACTAAATTACTAATACAAAGTTATATGCTAAATATGATTTTATATATATGTATTGTAGATTTCAATAACAAAATCTCCAATATCTGGGTAACAATTATTTACAACGTAACCATTAATGACGTTATTTCTAAATTAGTTTGTTGAAATTTTTGATTATATGAATAATCTAAGTGTGGGTATATATACACAAACATAATGGAGTATTTAAAAAAGATTTAGTCTATAACTTATCGTCTTGATATTTTAGTGTATGCTATCTAATTAAAATACTATAAGACATAGTACATCAAGGGATTGACCTTCTATGGTCTTTTAATTAGTCAAGTTGATAAAAGGGTCCTCAACCATCGTAAAAGCTTAACATTAGTCTCTCTTGCAATTCGGAGATGTATGAGTCATTAGTTTACATGTCTGTTGATGGTCAAGGTTAATTAAATAGTTGTCTACTAAAATTAGAAAAGCTTAACTAACCCAACATTTATGTGAAAAGACAGAATAAATATAATGATGGATAATTTTTTTGACACACAAAACTTCTTCATATATCTCTCCACTTGTCGAAAATGATTCAATATTTAAGAGTTATCAACTACTTACTATTCATTCATGACTCATTAAACACAAAATTGTCTTTCTCTTTCGCTTTTTGACGACCCTTAACAAATTAATAATTTTGAACTAACATAAAATTAATTGTTTTTCTCATATTGATGAATAAAAAATGAAACCAAATATTATATAGAAAGGAAAAAAAGAACATCATTACCATATATGTTACTCATATAATTATGAATATTTTAAACCACGGCTGTGTCAAGAATATTATAACAAGGTGCAAAATATAATTCAAACATGGATATGAACAAAATTTCCTCCGTAGATCGGTGTTCACTGTTTGAGATCTTCAAAATCAATAGATTAGACCGTACACAATGAAAATAGCAACTTCGTTTAAGGATCTCATGCTCTTATCGACTTTCTCATGATAATAGAACTGAAATATCAAAATTAATTGGTTAGTAAATGTAAGCCAAATATTGTGTTAAAAAGACATATCATGATCAATCGCAAATATCTCTTGCAAGAAATTCAATTTGTACAATTCAAGCTAAATGATATAATATGTTATATCTACTATATATTTCGAGAAAAAGTTTTGTGATGTCATATAAATGTAACCCATGGTTTGACCCGAATCATACCCAGATTCACCCCAATCCAATTGTTAGTAGTGGTGAGGATTAATTTACTTTTAGATTTTGTTAATTTTAATGTGGTGGAACATAGGCTTGACTAGATAAAAAAATATCTCAAGCAAATCAACAAAGACAATAAATTAATTTAACTGAATATACAAATTACATATTCATCAAGCATATATGGATGTCCTTACCAATTTTTATTCTACAATTACGAATTTTTTTCCTAAATGATTTATGAAAAATACCAATCAAATAATTAAAATACTTCTAGAAATACATGCAAAAAAATCCAACGACGTCATGTTCTTTCAACACTTATTGGATCAATTTTTCAAAGAATCTATTTTTACCAGCTTATAGACAATACTCCAAAGATATGGCCAAAGCTACATATATGCTACCTTTATAAGAAAACATGCAAGTATTTATTTTACACGCAATTAACCTATTACATACCTTATCAAATTTTTTTGAATGAAGGTTGCGTTGTCTGGTTTGTATAGTCCATTTTCCTGCTAGTCGATCTGTGAGCGATAATTTTGACACACTTTCGACTGGTGGATTCACCAGTTCCATCACTGGAAGCACTACACGTCCTCCTAAATCGAATTGTTTTGCTTCAAGCTTATGCTTTGCATCTTTGAACGTTGGGTGTAATACATGGTAAGTAGTAGAACTTTTTGCTACCTGTAATAAGAAAATTTGTTGTTATAAAATTAAAGGTATGCGTCCATATTGGTGATAATATAGTACATATGAGTTCGACAAAAATGTAAGAGCTCTTCAAAGTACTTTTAAACCTCTGTCATGATATTAGAGTTGTAAATCAAAATCAATTTTAGTTATTTGTGATCATTGTAATATTTGGCTTTAGCATGCCATTTTAAGATATCTCTAAAGCACAACAAAATTTTCCCTAAAATTTTAAAAAGTATAACCTTTAATAAAACATAATATTTTATCATCAATTTTATTAAAATCATTTGTTTTAATCGTTAAGTCAAATCTATCCTATATTATAATGTATAATTATACGTAAATACCTCACATTTCTCTAAAATATACTGCTTAATATTTCTATCTGCATCCTCCTCTCTCTGACATTTTAGGAGTCTGAATGACACTTCGTTGTTCTCAATTACTCTAGCCGTTTTTAGCTCTCTTTTGTTAATTTTTGAAGAAGAACTTGCGTCATTGGGTGGTAGATGATTCTCATGTAAAAAAAGATAAGATAATAAATTGTTTTATTATACATTTAACCAAGCTACACAATAGTAAACCTTAAAGAAAATCCTAATACATTAATCTTTTAATTCGTTAAAACCTTTTTTCAAATATCACTTCTACTTTCAATATCACAGTCCTTCATTAACAAGTTTTCTTATTAAAATAAAGGCAAAAAATTGTACCTTTAACATCCATAAACTTTACTTCACATTAGAACTTCAATTAATGTAATTACGTTTTCCTCATTTAATGAATACAGATACATACATGAACATGAAAAAAAATTCGTTGATAACATTTAGAGCACGATAAAATTGAAATGTATAAAAAAGAAATTTACTACATTGAAAAGGGATTGCTAAAATATACAGAGAAAATATCCACCCAACGTTTCAATTTTTTTAACTTGAAATCCTTAAATCTTGGTATATGTTGAATGAAGATGTTTCCGGTTACATTTATGAAAAAAACATCAATCAAATATAATGAAAGGTGAAATAAAATAAATAAATTAATAGATATAATGAAGGGTGAAATAAAATAAATAAATTAATAGAAATGGAAATTAATGGAAGAAATATAGAAAATTTATTCATTTTTTTAATTTTTTCTAAATGGAGTTCCAAATTGAATGGAAAAGTGCATGAATAACTTGAAAACAAAAAACTTTTGTAAGAACTTAGCTAAGAGAAAACTGAGATAAATAAATATTGAAAATAAAGGGAACAATATTTCTTTCGGTTTGTTGAGTTTCTCAATAACAAAGTCTATGAACGGGGAGAAATCACTAGATTTCCTTAGTCGTGAATTAAAAAACCAAAAGAAAATATTTCTAGCAGACTCAAAGTGAAAAAAAAAATCAAGAAATAAACATTGATCGAGACAAAAGACATATTGTATTATTATCATATAATTAATTTAGGTGTGTATATTTGCAATTTTTTAAATTAGTCAAGGTATGTGTCTTGGAACATAAATATAAATAAAAATAAAGTCATACCTTAACCACTTCAGAAGGGGTTTGTGGAGATGCACAGGGCGGAGTCGATGGCAATGAGGGATCTAGTGGAACCTCATTGAGAGGTTTCGCGAGAAGTACTTCTTTTATCCTATAGCAATTGAACTCGAAGTCCCATACAGCCGTATCGAAAAACTGAAAAATGCAAATTCAAATGAAAAAACTAATTAGATGCGTTAGATGAAAAACAAAATTGGTGTAGATTTATTCTAATTAGATTTGTACATCTCCAGAAGCATAAGATTTATCATCCATTTGAAGATCGTTTTGTGTATTTGAGAAATGTATTTCTCAAACTGATAGAGTTCTAAGTGTCAAAAATTAAGTTTATGAAATAGAGGGGTAGAGAGTGAGAGAGATAGAGAGGACAAATACTACTAGTGAGAAAGAGAGGACTATAAAGGACTAGAGGGAGACAAAGAGGACTAGAGAGAGAGACCGGTAAGTTGTTTTAATGGAAGTTAGTTAAATAATTAGCACTTGAAAACTCAGAAATTTATTTTATTTTTTCAAAATTATCCTTTGATGTTGGCTTAGTTGAGATATTATGATTTTAATGGATAAATTATTCTATTTGGTCTTAATCATCAACGAAGATGTAAAATTAAAGACAGTTAACCAAGGAATCAACATCTCGGATCGGGAAGAAAGAAATAGTATGAAGTTAATCCGTAAGTTGATGAAAATTTTATCAACTCGAAAAATAGAAATTATTGAAGTCAACTATCACTTGTCGTATTTTATCTCTCGCAATTTATATTGGCAACCACGCGCTTAAATGTCACGACGAAAACATGCTGGGATTTTCATGGAATAACCTGTTATAGTGTATTTATGTATATCACTGACCCACACTTCAATTAATAGTATGCTTATTTTTCTGTAAGGTAAACACAAATAAAAGAATTTTCAGTCAATCCATGTATACGAGGACATAGTTGAGTGAGAATAAATAAAAAAAAATTGTAATTAGTGATTAAATTTAACGAAAGCGTTCAAATTCTTTGAATCTTTTTTTTATTTTTTTTATTTAGGGTATCTTTGAATTTGTTGGGCTTGGTAAATTGTCATCATCATCATATTCAAATTCAATGAATATGTGGCAAATTCATTACTACACCAATTAACCTACATTGTGTATGTTTTGTTCATCGAATCAAGTACAAATATATAGGAGCATATCTAGTATGTAATCATATATTGTCAATTAATTTAAAATATAGCATAATTGGCAGTCAAATGTCATAACTGTATTACCATTTATGCTCATATTTGATGAAACGGTTAAACAACTTTTGAATGTATGAGTTCGTTGGGAATACTAAATTGAAATCACTTTCGATTCAAAACTAATGAATATGTGGCAAATTATTATTACACAAATTATCCTATATTGTGTAAATTTTGTTCATAGAATCCACTAGAAATATATAGTAGCATATATAATATATATTCATATTTTGGATATTTAGTTAATACATAACATATTTGGCAGTCAATATTTCTAGAAATATAATTCTTATTGCTTGAAGCATCAATGCTATCTGAAAGAGAGAGATGATTGAAAAACATTCAATTGTTATCTTTTTAAACCTGTCTATGTAATTGTCTCAAAAATTACTTTTAAAAATGGTTTCACGGAATTTTAATTTCATAAATTATTGGTCTCAAGTGATCAAAAAGGTCGGGCTTGGAATGAATAGACTGATAGAATAGTGCCCAGCAAGCCAGTTCAATTAGCTTGTATTAGGTCCATTCTGTAAGAAACAATCTTTATGATCTTATAATAATACGCGCGTTTATTTATATGAGTATAAGGATAAACAATGGCCAACTTCATCTCTCGCGAATACATTTAAGCGATTGGATGAAACCCTTAGATTACATTTGACTATGGGACGATTCACTTCAGTACTGAGTGCAATCATGAAACAGTCTCAAAGGTCGTAGTCTTAAAACTGTTCCAAGTCATAGATTCCGAACGAGACGGGGTATCGTAGGAATCGCCAAGACTTGTACAAGTATGCATGATTCACATGGAGTGAATTTGTAGTGTTTCATGAGCAAGGCATTTGAGGCCAGTGCATATGAGTAGGTGGTTCAATGGAGGATTGAACGCATCGAACGACCCGAACAGAGAAACCCATTGTGGAAGCTCATGACGCATATCGGTGATGGGATGTTTCTCAAGGATTATAATAGTGTACGATTTAGTCCTTTGACTTGAGGTGCTAGGGCGAATTCGGTGCATGAAAGTGCGTACTTAGATCTAGGTATAGGCCACGTAGCTTGGTCATAACATGCCTAGGTTGGGTGCGTATGGACATGTACGCGAATGGTTAGTACCGATATGGAATCTATTGACTCATCGTAATGGATGAGAGAATTTCCTATACGATTCTTAGATAATATATCCAAGGAATCTGCGGCCGCAGTCGGTGACGGATTTGGAAAGGGGTTTCCAAATTTAGAAGGTCACAAAGGAATATTATCCTGAATTAGAAAGTATAGTTATCGAGACAAATTTAGAGGTGCCGATCAATTCAGACACCCTAAGTCTTGATCGGGAATATTAGTCGATAGAAGGACCGTATGTACATGGTAATTATATGAGACGAGGTTCACAAGTATCAATTCACCTGAAGTTGGGCTTCATGGGCTTGTGGCTAGACATCGACCATGAAGTGTAGGTACTCCTGAGTTAATAGAGGAATTGATTCTAGGAGTGGTCAATTAAAGGTTGTTTAATTGACCGGAGCAATTTATTGTTCATAAATTAAATCACGAGGAATTCGTGGGCCTGCTGCCAATTGATGGTGAACCCAGAGGGTCACACACAATACAATTGGACGGTGACTGTTGAAAAGGATACTAAAAGGAATTAATTGATTTAAAGGTAATTAAATCAATTAAATGAATTAAAAGTATTTAATTCAAGTGGGAGATTAATTAATTGGCTAACTTAATTAATTAAATACTTAATTGAGTTGCTAATTAATTATATAAAAGAAATAATAATTTAATTAGACTGGGCATTTAATTAAGTAATTAATTAAATGAAGAGGGCTTGCAAGACATGGGCTTTTAATTAAAAGCCCATAAGGAGTCTTGCAAAACCTAAGTTGAGGGAGTCTATATATAGGGGATCTACTTGAGCTCATAAGCTAACACCCTAAGAAGAAAACCCTAGCTCTCCTCTCAACCCTAGCCGCCGCCCCCTAGTGCTAGAAGCCCTAGCCGCCGCCGCCACCAAGAGACGCCGCCACCCTGTTGCCGTGGGCTGCTCTTGTGCCGCCGATCATCTCCCTCCGTTCCTCTGTGATAGATCTTGACCTGTCAAGAGAATCTACACAATCCTGCTTCGACAAACTTCCTGAATCCAGTTCTGAGCCTAAGATCTTGAGGTGTTGCCAGAACCCAATTGGTGTGGACTTACTTTGGAGGTGAGACGCTTGGATCACTTCTGTGAACCAGATCCAGATCCAGATCCAGTTGCAGAATCAGAATCGAAGGTTGCCACCACCTTGCCTGTGGTGAGGTATATCGCATAAACACCCTTGTTCAATTTTATGTGTGTTTTTGTTCTTGCTTGCGTATAATTAATATGGAGAATTCTTATGGGACCTTGGGTGCTTCGAAAAATTTTAAATTCCGCACTGTCGTTGTTCTGACAATCGAGGCATCCCAACCACTATCCCAACAGTGGTATCAGAGCCAACTCCATCATTGTTATACGAAAAGCCTGAACATAATGTGTTTTCACCATATATGTTTAATTATGTATATGTAAACACGTGATAATTATGTTCTGTAAGTTGATTCTTACTTGTTATGACTGGATCTATGATTGGGTAAAATTGCTTTTTTAGATCTGTGCCGTTTTTATAGTTTTTGAAAACTTCAGGACTCTTTATACTAAAAATCGCATATAGGGTTTTAGAGGGCTGAAAAATTCGAATTTTTGGAATCTGGAAATTTCAAAATACTGGACTGTTTTTGCAAATCTGGTCGCACGCTTTTTGGGGTCAATTTGTAATTTCCGAAAACTTTGGGGCTGTTTTGCAATTACCGAAACTTGAGGGGTCATTTTGAAAAATCGAAAATTTTCAGAATTCAAAATATTATTTTCTGGAATCTGCCCAAATCTGCCCAGGGGTGTTTTTGTAACTTTTTAAAAGTTTTGGGGTCAAAGTGCAATTTTCAAAAGTTGAGGGGCGAAATTACAATTTTCAAAAGTTGAAAAACAGAATCTGAATTTGAGCAGAAAATATTTTGTTTACCCGAATATTCATTTTGTCATAATTAGTAGTGACTAAAAAGTAAGAATCATAGGAAGTTAGTTTTAAAAGGTAGTTTTAAAATTAAGAAAGAAATAGGTAAAGGATGTTTGCTTGTTTCTTGCTCTATGTGAATTGTTTACGTGGTTTTCGATCGAGCCGAGCCTTGACCTTAGGTTAGATGTGATTGGTTTAATTTATTGTTTGGTTTTTTATTGGGCCTGCGAGCCTATTATGTTTTTGGGCCATTTTGAGCCTTTGTAATAGAATAGGGCTTTACTGCTTTCCTAGTTTAGGATGGAGGCCCGTTTACAAGCAAGGTGGGAACCCAAGAAGATATGAAGGCCATGTATGCGTGGTACATTGTGTAATAGCATAGGCCCAGTTGCAAACCCTTTAGATTGACCAATAGGGCCAACATCATTGGCTCGATGATGGCCTGCATAGGAGGCTCCCGATCGAAAACATATTGTGGTAGCATGCATGCTAGGCTTGTATGGCCTTTATTTATTTTGTCGATTTATATTTAGCTTGTATGAGATGCGCGCTAGAATCTAGATCGTAATAAAAGATAAAGCATAACTGAACCGGTGAGATCTCGAGGAGAGTACAAACTTTCAAAACCAGAAATTCCCCTCTCGAATTAAATATTAAGTCATATTGGATTAAAATAAAATGAAGTATTTATATAAATCCAAGCCTTCTATCAATAGGGACTAACGTATGTTGTCTACTTATCGATAGAGGTGATCCAGAGTCTGGCACCCGAGTCGAAGATGATAGAATAGTGTCCTGCAAGCCAACTGTTTTGGCTGCATTTAATTGAAAGGACCATTCGATTGGATTAATAAATGCATTTATATATATGGTCAACTTTATCTTATGTAATAATTATCTACGCATAAGGATAGAAGTCCTTAGATCACAGGGCTATGGGACAACCCGTGGACTGATCTCCAAGGCCGTGATCTAGAACATATTCAAGAGTCATAGAATCCAATCGAGATAGGACATCGTTGGATTCGGTTAGACTCTCACTGTTGTGTATACTCCGATGAACTGGAGGACGCTGGGGTCCACGAGCGTGACTGGGATAGTCGATACACATAAGTGGGTGGTTTGCTGGGATGGCAAGCGCACTGAATACCCCAACTAGGAAATAACTCACCATGGAAGCGGTAGTCGCATATCGGGGATGAAGTTATTCCAATTTACAATAGTATACGAGGAACGATCCCTAACTACTTGAGATGATAGGGTTTATCTGGTGCGAGAACGTCTATGCTTTGATATGAGTCCCGACTGACTGGAGATCGCCAGAAAGTCTCTGTGGACTCATATTGGGTATAGAGGAACTCGTATGCAGATTCATATCATCAACAAAGGATCCATTGACCCGACTTGATATGTTGGGAAATTCTCCTATGGATTTCTGTGAGAAATTAATTCTGGTAAAATCCTCGGCCGAGATATCTGACGGCTTTATGTAAGTAGCTCATAAAGGTTAAGTCAAAGAGAATTATTTCGAGACCAGAATGCATAAGGTCAAGACAAAAGAAAAGGGAAACCGATGAAAGACCAAACCCTTAAGTCTCGACTGGGAGATTGGTTGATGGAGAGATTATGTCGTATATGGAAATTGTAAATGATAAAAGGTTCACTGAATTAATTCACCAGTGATTGGGCTCCATGGGCTTGTGGCTGGACATCGACCGTGGAGTGTGGGAGAATTCCCAAATTGGCAGGGGTGCTAATTTTGGAATGATCAATCGACAGAGTGTTCGATTGATTTAGAGTAAGTATTACTCGAATAATTAAAAAATATTTAATTATAACGCACGGCCAATTATGTGGTGAACCTACGGGGGCATACACAATACACATGAAGCGAAAGCGAGGAAATGAGAACGACCGAGTCGACTGGGTCGACTGGGTGAATAATCGACTAGGTCGATTATGATGGGTGAGTCGACCCAATTGGAACAAAATGGGATCCAATTGGAATTGGATCAGGATCATAAATTAAATTGGAATTTAATTTGTGGATTAATTAATTAAGTTGGATTTAATTAATTAAAAGGGATTTTAATTAAATGGACTTAGAGTCTGATTTAATTAAATGGGAGATTAAGTTAATTAATTGGGCTATTTAACTGGAAGATTAAATAAAGCCTGGTCAAATTAATTAACTGGGCCATGAATTAATTAGAAGACTTGGTCTTCTAATTAAAGAGGGCCATGGCCCATGTAGGAGAGAGGAAACCTAGTCCTATTAGGACTAGGTTAGGGAGATAACTATAAGTAGCCTTCTTGTAGTTATTTTTCACACAACTCAACAAGCAAAATTTGAGCAAGAGCAAAATTTTCTCTCCCTCTCCCAAGCAATAGTCGACCGAACCCATTCTTCCCTGTGGAAGAATTTTTCGTTTTCGACTTTGTTCCAAGATCGTTCATAAATCCTAGATCATAATATATCTTGTGTTCTAGCTGATCAAGATTTATTATTTTCGTGTAATTGTGGTGTATCAACCCGTAGAGGCGCAACACGTGGGGCGCTGCTGCAGAGCTTGGATCGATACTTGCTGGAGGAGAAATCAGAGTTCTTTTTACTAGCCAAAGGATTTGCAAGGAGATAGGTATAACGTGTAAACTTATACTATCGTTTTTATTTATATTCATATATATACAACTAGAGAATATCCTGGCAAGATTCCGTAAGAGGTCCTAAAATTTTTATATTCCGCTGTGCCTAGGGCTGTTTATCTTACCGAATCCCACCAGTGGTATCAGAGCCAACTCTAGGCTTTGTATATATATGAATTTGCAAATTCTGTGATTTAAATCATATGTTTGATTTATGTATGGCTAGTTCTTTAACTGTATATGTTATAGGACGTAGATCTGTTTTAACTGGGAGTTAAAAGGAAATTTTGATTCGAAATTTTATCACGTTAATTTTTAATTTTTGGATTTGGATTTAATTAATTGGATCTGTTTTAATTAAATCAAATAGTAATCGAAACAAAAAAAAAAAAATTTGGAATCCAACCGCGGTGGCAAGCGGCGTAGGCGCCCACCGCTGCCCACGGCAGCATGCGAGCAGCACGCTGGCTGCGCGTGCGGCACACGGCAGCAGCCTACGGGCTGTCTGTCGCGTGCTGTCACGCACAGCCGCTCGCTGCTGTGCGCTGCCACGCGCAGCCGCGCGCTGCCAAGGACAGCCCACGCGCGGATTTTGTGGCCACGTGTGTTGGCCACGTGGCAGTCCTCGATTGGTCACGTATTGGCTGATTTTAGGTTGGACTCTAATTCTGCCTATTTTGATAAATCTGAAAATCTTGGAGATTTGGTTGTTATGGAATCTTGGTGAATCTTGGTGAATCTTGGATTGATCTTAGAGATCTAATTAAACAAGGAAACTTAGAGTTTTGTTTAATATAAGACATTTAATTATAATTAATGTCTTCTAGTAAGTTACCAAGATTAAAGATCTTAGAGATCTTATTAAACAAGGAAACTTAGAGTTTCAATTAGAAGAGATTTAATTAATATTAATCTCTTCTAGTAAGTTACCAAGATTAAAGATCTTAGAGATCTTATTAAATTAGGAAACTTAGAGTTTTGGATAAGGTAGAAATCTGGGTGGATTTGGACACTACCTTAGTTAACTAATCTATTCAAAATAGTATTATCTTGAGAATCTTGGAGATTTGTAAAATTGGGAAACTTAGAGTTTTGGATAAGATAGTAATCTTGGAAGATTTGTAACTATCTTAATTAACCAACTTTATCAAGATAAGAGTTGTAGATTACTTAGAACTCAAGTAAGAGTTAATTAATCTTAGAGATTAATTGTTAATTCAAAATTAAATTAACTTGGATAATTTTTGTGAATTAAAATTAAAGGAGCCGGTAAATTTACATTTATGCCCTTATGTGAATTTATGCATGTTCTTGAGTGAATATGTGGATTGGTTGATTTTGCCCTTAAGCCCTGTGTAGTTTTGGTTTATTTATATTATGGGTTGTAATTAAATGGGCCTGATTGGTGCCCTTGCTTGCGCAAACAAATGTAATAGAATAGGGCCTTTATTTTTATAAGCTAGGTTTAGATTAGGCTTGGAGCCGAGAAGACCTCATGAAGACTTGGAGATCCACATGGAGGCCCATTACCTTGGAGGACATGGAGGCCCAATTCATTACATGGAGGCCCAATCAAGGTGGATATTACAAGAAGGCCCATGATGTATGGGTTTGAAAATTGTAATAGTTAGGACATTTAATTTCCACCCTAGACTGACCAATTGGTCCATCATGTGGCTCGTGATGGATCGCATAGGAAGGGCAATCGACCAATCATATGTGCAATGCTAGGTGATATATGTTTACTGTTATTCTTTGATGTATGTCTTGCATGCTTAGAATAGATCACGTAAACAAGATAAAGCATAATCTGATGAGACCTCGCACGAAGAAAACTTAAAACCTCCAATTGAACTTAAAAACTCAATTAGAATATTAAATCGATTAACGGGCGCATATGAATGGTGTCTATGGTCCGAGCCTATCCAATTACTAGGTCTTAGGCATATTGTACAAATATATCTCGATGTCTCACGAGTCGTGGGTCGAGCTATAGGAAGATGATATTTCTATTGCCTCGATGCACAGTTTAGTGCCAAGGGAGGGGATAGCAAGGTTCTAGGCGCTGTCTCACGAGTCGTGGGGCGTCTAGGATTGAACTATTTCTCTTCACGAGTATTGGACATGATTTAACGCGAGTAAGTATGGATGTCTCACGAGTCGTGGGTCCATAACGAAAACCGAGGCTGAATGAACTCAAGGGTTAGCTGAGATGGTTAACCGGTGACGTGATCGCCCACCAAGTGGATCGATTGGTATGGTCAACGAGTCGTGGGTACTGAGCGATTGCATTTGGGCCTTGAGCCCATTAGGAAATTTTTATTTCCCGAACCTTATGTGGGGGCATAAGTGTTCGACAAAAATAGTGGGAGTAATTTACAAATGAAAACCATGTTTGTAAATTATGCATTGATATTAATCTGCCGCGTATTTATCGTCATGTTTATGATAGTTTATCATAAGTTATGTATCCATGAATATTTACCATCATACTTGAATCAAATAAATTGACTGAACCCAAATGAATTTTTGAATGACTTCGAAACTTGAGAAATTATTCTCGAGTCCAAGCAAGGACTAATCTCCTTACAAAGATTTCATTGTTTTTCCTTTCGAAGTTACACTTCGACTGGAATGGTGATAGGTTTCACCAAGCTGCCTTTTTGAAGTTACTCTTCAAATAAGAAAGGTGATAAGTTTCACCAGAGGGTTGAGGATGGTTCTCAAGCCCAAATTTTCTTGAAGGCAAACATGAAGTCTCCCATAAATGGGAAGTAACATCTTGTGAAAAGGCCTCAAAAGGCTCGAGAGATGGAAGAAGAGGAATGTATCCTCTCTAAAGGGAAATAACCTTGGAGGTTTTTCTGTAAGGATGATAAGTTGAAAAGTCAATCAAAATGATTCTTCCATGGATTAAGATCAAGGGAAGAGGGAATTGAACCTATTCATCCCATAAGGGATGATTAAATTTTATTGAACTTAACCTTATGGTTAAAGTAATGCATAAGGGTGTTGGATGCCCAATGAAGCACTCATTGATGCATTCAATGCATCTAAAGCCATGAATTATTTAGATCATTGGAATTTGCTTATACCATCCCTTGTCTTAAGGGATGTGATAGTTCCATAATGGTTGGAACTGATTGCGCTATAAGATTTATACGCAAAAGGTGTACATAAGCAAATGAGTATGGATACTCATATAATGACTAAATATAATATGCATAGTCAATAAAATTTAAATAATCAAGATTTCACACACTTGAGTCGTTGTAAACCGAAAGGCAATACACGAGTACTAAAACATATTTCCGAATTAAAGATTCAAAGACTGAGCTCGACTGGGTCGAGCTTGACTGGGATGCTATACATAGTAACCGATTTTCGAATCTTGCTTAATGGAAATTAGATTTAGTAGTTGGTTGCTAGGCAACCAAGAGGCATAAACAATTGCAATGGATTTAATCCATTTATAAGTGTGTAGAAACACTAAAGCATTAGTGGGAGATAAGGCGTCTCTAGTACCCTCAAGGGTAAAAGTACGTTGTGATGTACAATTCCAAATTACTTTTGGAATAAAGAAGATAGCCTAATCAATGAAAGCATGTAAGAGATTTGGATCGATTTAAAATCGAACATGCATTGGCAGTACGCCATTGATTATTTAATAGAGAATTAGATTCTCGAAATGTAAGATCCGCTCGAAACGTTGTCTGTTGTCGAGCATTTTGGACATGTAAATGTCCATTAAGAAATCTTACATGAAATTCCTTATTCAAACAAATGAAACTTGATCGAGAAAATCGAAGATACTGAGCTAAGTATCTCTGAAGCCAGATCCAAAACATATCACGTGATATGAGTTTTGGTATTGTACCTTCATATGCATTCATGCGCATATGGGGTCTCCCGCTTATGTAAATAAGCTGGTGGGAGATAAGTTGGATGTGAAGTCCATCTTATGTAATTCGTGGGGTATCCAGAAAACTCTATAGGATACAAGTTCTACATCCTACAAGATAAACTACGTTTGTCTCAAGGAACGCACACTTCTTGGAGAAGGATTTCTTGCTAGGCAAGAAGGAACACAACGTAGAACTAAATGAGGTCACTGAAGCTAAAAGGACCAAAGAGGTCGATCAAGCTGACCCATCACCACAGGCAGTGGGAGAACATGAGCATGAAAGTGCACCAGAAAGTACACCGGTCCTTCGTAAGTCAGAAAGACAACGTAGAGAACCCGAGAGGTACTACGGTCTGCTGCGTGAGACTAGACAGTCTCTAACTGACCCAAGGACTTACGAAGAGGCTATGCTAGGCATAGACTCGGGAAAGTGGCGTGAAGCCATGGAATTCGAATTGGACTCCATGCACTCGAACAAGGTCTGGGCCTTGGTAGATCCACCAGTGGGAGTAGCTCCCGTGGGTTGCAAGTGGATCTATAAGCGAAAGCTTGGAGTGAACAGAGAGGTAATAACCTACAAGACGCGACTAGTGGCAAAAGGATACACTCAAAGGCCAGGCATCGACTTTGAGGAGACCTTCTCGCCCGTCGCAATGTCTAAATCCATTCGAATCTTGCTGGCCATAGCTGCGTGGTATAACTACGAGATATGGTAGATGGATGTAAAGACTGCCTTTCTCAATGGGGACATTGACAAGGAGATCTACATGAAGCAACCAAAAGGATATACATCCAAAGGAGATGAACACAAGGTGTGCAAACTCCAGAGGTCCATTTATGGACTGAAGCAAGCTTCCCGAAGTTGGAACATTCGTTTCGATGAGACAATCCAAACTTTTGGATTCATCAAAAACATGTTCGAACCTTGCGTGTACAAGAAAATCAGTGGGAGTACAGTTGAATTTGTGGTGCTTTACGTTGATGACATTCTTCTCATTGAAAACAATGTGAAAGTGTTGTACGAAACTAAAGCATGGTTATCTACACAATTCTCAATGAAGAAATTGGGAGAAGCATCCTTTGTACTGGGTATAAGGATCTACCGAAATAGATCAAAAGGACTGCTGGGCCTCTCCCAATTGCAGTACATAGATAAAATCTTGAAAAGATTTAATATGGAAGAATCCAAGAGAGGATTGCTTCCAATGAGATGTTGGGATATTCTAGTATAGGGCTCGATTGTCAATACAACAAAGTGCGGAATTTAAAATTTTTCGAGGTTCCTAATTGTCCCATAAATAGATCTCCATAGTTATTTATACGAAAAGCTTGAATCAAACAATAACATAATTATCAAAGGGGGTTTTCGCAATTTACCTCACCACAGCTTGGTGGTGGTTACCTCCGGGCTTCTTTGTTCGATTCACAACGGAGTGATCCAAGTGTCTCACCTCCAGAATGTATCCACACCAATTGGATTGTAGCAACGTCTCCAAGTCACAGGCTAAGAACTAGATCTTGGAGATTGTCAAGAAAGGAATGAGCAGATCTATATCAGGATATCAATTGGATCTGGATTTGGAGAATTGCAGGAAGACAACCACGACCACACGACTTATGCGGCTAGGTTGGATCGACCAAGGGCGGCGCGGCTAGGCTTCCGATCCACCTAGGGCGGCGGCTAGGGTTTGGATCCAACTAGGGCGGCGGCTAGGGTTTGGCCGAGAAGTAGGGGCTAGGGGCGGTTTTTGGAGTTGGCAATTTCTTTTCTTCTTGTGTTGTGTAAAACTATTTTCTCAACCTTGTGTCACTTTGGAAGATGTATGATGACTGATATTTATAAGAGAAGAGTTCTTCTCTTATTAGATATCTCATCAAGATATGACAAATCTTTTCCTTATCATAATAGGAAACAAGATTTGACCAAATCTCTTGTTTGTAGCTTGATGACCAAGTAACAAACTCTTCCCTTCTTTTCCTCTCCAAAAAATCGCCCCTTGCCTTTAATTAGCCAATCCGAAAATTGCTAATTATTTATTCTTCCTTCTTTACCAATTAACAACTTTAATTATTTATAATCAATTAGATAATCTTAATTAATTAATTAAACATTAATCAATTAAATATCCAATTAATATTCTCCCATTGAATTAATACCTTAATTCAATATCTTTGATTTAACAACTTTAAATCACTTATTTCCCTTTATGACTGTCACTGTCCAATTGTATTGTGTGTGACCCTTTGGGTTCACCATCAACTGGCAGCAGGCCCACGACTTTCGTGATTTAATTAACGAGCAATTAAATGCTCCGATCAATTAAACAACTTTTAATTGACCACTCCTAGAATTAAATCCTCTATTAATTCCGGAGTACCCACACTTCATGGTCGATGTCTAGCCACAAGCCCATGAAGCCCAATCAAAGGTGAATTGATTATTGTGAACCTCACCTCTTATAATTGCCATGTACATACGGTCCTTCCATGATGATTTCCCGATCGAGACCTAGGGTGTGTGAATTGATCGGCACCTCTAATTATCTCGATAACTATACTTTCTAATTTCCGACAATGATTCCAGTGTGACTGCCAAATTTGGAAACCCCTTCCAAATGCATCACCGACTATGGCCATAGATTTCTCGGAATCAATTATCTAAGAAACGTATAGGAAATACTCTCATCTTATCAGGATGAGTCGATGGATCCTTTCTTAGTACTAACCACTCGCGTACAGTCGTCTACGCACCCAACTTAGGCACTTTGTGGCCAGGCTACGTGACCAGTACCTAAATCTAAGCACGCACACTCGTGCACCGAATTCGCCCTAGCACCTCAAGTCTAAGGACTAAATCGTACACTATTATAAGCCTTGAGAAACATCCCATCACCGATATGCGACATGCGCTTCCACAATGGGTTTCTCCGTTCGGGTCGTTCGATGCGTTCAATCCTCCATTGAACCACCTACTCATATGCACTGGACTCAAATTCCTTGCTCATGAAACTCTACAAATTCACTCCATGTGAATCATGCATATTTGTACAAGTCTTGGCGATTCCTACGATACCCCGTCTCGTTCGGAATCTATGACTTGGAACGGTTTTAAGATCACGACCTTTGAGACTGTTTCATGATTGCACTCAGTACTGAAGTGAATCGTCCCATAGTCTATTGTGACCTTAGGATTTCATCCAATCGCTTAGATAAGTTCGCGAGAGATGAAGTTGGCCATTGTTCAGTTTCACATACTATGAATGAACGGGCGTATTAATTATAAACCATAAGAAAATAGTACTTCAACAAGCTAATTAATATTGGCTTGCTGGGCACTATTCCATCAATCTCCCACTTGCCCTAAAGCCAATCACAACATTTCTAAGACCCATCTATACCAAGATGTCCCTCGAACCATTTGTGAGAGAGCTTAATTAGTGGATCTGCTAAGTTGTCTTTGTCGAGATGAAGTAATACTTCTACTCGTCTCAACTACCCATGACTGGTTCAATCATACGGTATTGTGTTCAGATTATAGGTGAGATCTCGATTTCCTTTCATTGAGCAATCGCCTTATCTAAATCGGTTAAGATTACGATAGGCTTTTGTCATGCTAGGTATTGATAGAATAGTGCCTGTTGGTCCCAAGTGGTCAGAAGAGGTTTAGAGGGGGGGGGGGGGGTGAATAAACCTCTTTAAAATTTTCTTTCAAATTTAACTTTAAAACTTTACTCCAACTGAACAGACTAAGCTGATCAGATTAGTAAGTTACAATTCTGTTCGCGAACAAATCTTTGAACAGTCTTGTTGACCACTCGTCTGATAGTTACTTAGCTGATTTTGCAGAAATCAGTTTTAATACTTAGAGTACTTGCAGCGGATTTTCAAAGTATTTTTCACAAGTATTCTTAGCAGTTTGAAAAATGTTTCCCCAGTTTTATAAACTCCTTTTTGTTCTTTTTCAAACAGTTAACTTAATGTGTTTTTATGCAAACAGAAGATATGCAGTTTTGAAACAATGTAAAAACACAAGTAATTTTTATAGTGGTTATATGGATTTAAATATCCTTTAGTCCACTCTTCCAAGTCACTCAGATCTTGGGTTATACTATAATCACAAAGTTTACAGTATACTCTGCTTGCGTCGAACAACAAATGAAACGACCACAAGTTCGCAATAGGAGATCACACAGAAAACCTATCCTCTGAAGTTTGATCACTCACAAAGATGGATCACAACTCCGCACAACACTCTTGTTTACAAAATCACTCAGAAGATGTATTTTTCTTGATTCTTCAACTCTGCTTTCGTCAACAAATGACTCAGCTGATGAGTGAGCTGTTCTTGAGACTTAAAGAATTTTGCTTCGGAAATTTCTCTCAGAAAGTGTGTTGCTTGTTCCTTCTTCGTCTCTTGCAGCTATTTATACTTGAGGATTGAAAAGTGTCCGTTGAAGAGAGACAGGATTCAAATTCCTCGAGTACTGGTCCTTAAAATCCGCGAACGGCTCTTTTGCAGTCTGTCCGTACTGTAAACAGTACTATTCTGCAGGCAGCATTAAATGCAGCATTAAATGCACTCGGCTGATGCGAAGCTTTTCTTCAATCATTTGTCTTAAATATCCTCGTACTTCAGCATTTATTACACCAAGGGGCATTTATTACCGTTGGGAACACTTCATGATCTTCTTCACTTGGCTGACGAAAGTATAAGTCTGATGACGAACTCGGCTGATCTCAAACTTGAACAAATCTGATTTGAGTCGGCTGATCTTCACTAGTCTGATAACTTCTCTTCAGCAGATCAGAAGTCTTGGACCTTGAAACTTTGACTCTTCTGATGTCTTCATTACTTAGTCAAAATTCTTTGATAAGCTTATCAGCTAAGTCACTCCATACTTAGCCAATTTTACGAAGTTTTGGAATGCATCAAAACCTCCCTTATCAAACTTTCTTCAGTGCCTTCATCTTCATCTTCATCCAACAATTTCCCCCTTTTTGATGATGACAAAACTTCAGCTTAGTACCTGTTGAATACCTAAACTAAAGATTGTAATCCTCAAAATTTTCTGAGATAGAAAAAGTTTATTGGATTGAACTTGAACATTTTATTGATATAGAAAGTGAATTACATGTACAAATTCATCAGATGAGATTTCTGAAAAAGTAAACTGATTACAATTGATTTTTCAATTTCTAACTATCAGCTTCTTCATCAGATTCGAGCACTTCTTCATATTCATATGATGATTCTTCATCATCATCTTCTTCATCAACTTCTTCTTCCAGGGTTGCTTTGGCAGCTTCCATCTTCTCTTTAAGTTCTTGTTCTTGAAGAGCTTTCAGAGCTTCCATAGCTTTTCTGGCAGAATCTGTATTCTTGTACTTGGTGTCTTCTTTTTCAATCTTATCTTCTTCTTCCACCTTTCCAAGCACTTCAGCCTTGTCAGTAGTGTCTTCAGTTTCCTTGGCTTTAATAGTTGCATCAGTTTCTTCCAAAGTTGTTTCTTCAGCAGCAGACTCCTTTGCTGGTTCATCAGTAATGGTCTCTTTAGCTGGTTCTTCAGCAGCAGGTTCCATAGCTGATTCTTCAGCAGCAAACTCCTTTGCTGGTTCTTCCCTTTTATCTTCCCCCTTTTTGTCATCATCAACTCTGATGACAGTAGAAGGTTCAACAGCAGGGTTGAGGGCAACTGTTGGAATTTTTACTCCAGCACATAAAGCTTTTAGATTCTGATTAACAACGTCATGACTTGCTGTTAGATGTTGTATATCAGTGCTGATGACGTCAGTCTTATCATTAAAGTAGTCAATGTTTAGGTTGATGGTTGCAATTTCATTTTGAACTTCCTGTGCAGCCTTTGCTACTTCTTGCAACATCCCCAGATTGATTTCCTTCTCTTCATGACTGACTTTAATGAAAGTTGCAGTTAAATCAGCAATCTTGTGCTCAGCTGATGTCAAGGCAGTGTGAAGATGATTTACATCACCCTTCACATCTTCAACGTTACGGTTCAGCTCTCTTAAGCTATTCACTAACTCTAGTGAATGATCTTGAGGAATAGGAATCTGATCAATAGCTAACTTGATAGAACTGCTGGTTAGAAGATGCGTTCTTTCCACTTGATGAGTGTGAGATTCAATCAATTCTGTCTTCATCTTCTGTAACTGCAGACTATTCCTCTCTTCCATATCTTTTATTTGATTTTCAATAAGTAACTGGAAGGCTTCCATCAGTGATGAGTGTTCATCCCCTGATGAAGTAGAAGCATCAGCTTCGTTCTCTTGAGTCTCCTGATGAACAGGGACATCTTGCATATCCGTCATCTGATGATCTTCAGAAGTCTTAGCTTGCGGCTCAATAGCTAAGGACTTATCAGCAGACTTGTGCTCATCAGTGACATCATCGTAGAACAGATTTGTAATGGTTCCATCATCATTAAAGCATGTAGTCTGTCTAATCTGTCTTACAATGATCCAAGGGTTGACAGGAGCATTGTTACCCTTAGGGACTTCATGGTACGGTTGTACTTCCTTGCCAAAAATGATTTGTTGAATACTTGGCAGCAGTGGCAAGTCACTTGAACATCCTTGCTGATACTTTGACTTTTTAACCCATCTCTTCAGAGCAGTCATAACAGCAAACTTAATTGCTCTCTCTTCAGCATCTTCAGATTTCTTTTTCTTTTCAGGCAAGGTGTTTTTAATCTTCTTGGCCTCCTCCAATGCAAAGCTTTTTGCATAGTTATGCATGACTTCTCTTACATAACTGGGATCAAGGGCCTTTTGGATGGAGTTTGTCTTCAGCCAAGTCAGAACCCAGTGTTCTTCATCAGCTAACTCCTTCATGTTTTGAAGTTCAGTTATTGAGCTATTCAGCCTGATATCTCTCCACTTGATATATCTTGGTTTCTCCTGGGTGAACATAGTCCTCAACATAATCTTCTGATCATAGTATGCTAGAGACTTCTCAAACTTCTTGAAAAGCTCCTTATCAGCATATACTATCTCAAAAGCTTTCCTGACTTCAAACTTGTCTTTGGACTTGGTTTTGGGAGCAGGCAGTAGTATCTTCTTTTTGTCTTCTTCAGTCTGCCCTTCACCAATCTTGATGCCACCTCCATGGACAGGTCCATAGGCATCAACCTTGCTTTGTTCAATCACCATGGCCAATTCAGCATCTTCAGCAGCTTTTCTCTCTGCTGCAGACATTCTTCTTCTGGCCTCATCCTTTGCTTGTTGAGCTTTGCTCAATTCAAGAGCTCTTTTCTCTTCAAGCTCATCCTGCTTCCTCTGTTCAGCTTCTTCTCTTGCCTTCTTATCAGCTTTGGAGATTTTCTTTCTCCTTAGCACAATTTTTCTTTTCCCTTTATCAGCAGGGGCTGGTCCAGCAGATGATATAGGAGCAGCAGCAATGGGATAGATGATTTGGACATCTGGATCTTCTTGAGGTTGGGGAACCTCAGCTGTTGGTGCTTCCTTACTTGGCTGTTGTTCATCAGCTTCGTCAAGCACAACAGTTTCAACTGTTTCGGCAGGCCTTTGAGTAGCTTCAGGATCTTTCCTTGCTACATTTTCCAGATTGGTAGGTTCTTCAGGAAACGTCATCTGCTTTCTAGCAGTTTTCTTTGTCAGACCTTGAACAACTCTTGAAGTAGCAGTATCCTTCTGCTGACTTCTTGTTCTCTTAGAAACATTCTCAGCAGGCCTCTCTGCTGATGGAGTTCTTGATGGTGATGCAGGGGATCCAGTCCTTACATCAGCCATTATGTTCTCAACAATTTTAGTGGCTTCAGCAGAAGTCACTCTCTCCATCTGCTTTAATTCTTTCTTTTTGGGCTCATCAGCAGCCCTCTTCCTCTTAGTCTCAACAGCCAGACTTGCTGTTTTGACTAACCTCTTTTGCCTCTTGGCAGGAACCTCCTTTGGTTCCTCAACTTCTTCTCCTTCAGGCTCATCAGCCTTCCTCTTCTGAACAGGTAGGTACTTGTTCATTGCTTTGGACTTGTGAATTTCTTTGCCATTTGTCATGACACAGCCCATCTTTGATAAGAGGTAACTTAAAGTGATTCTGTGGTTGGTGTAAGGGCCTTTTCCCTTCTTCACTTCCAGAAAATCAGCAAGTATATACCAAATTATGATGGACCAGTTTACCTCTATTCCATAGTATACGGCAGCCATGATGCTGAAACGCTTCATTGTGACAGCATCTAGAGAAAAAGTACAATTTTCAATCAGCTTAGACACCATATCAGCCATCCGCTGATATTCATCCTTAAGCTGTTTCTTTCTGATGTTGCCAGACAACATCTCTCCTTCCTTGGCGCAGATCGCCCAAAACTGTTGGTGCTTCTCTTCAGTCAGCACGATAACTTCGTGTCTTCCAGACTTAGGCAAACCAAACTGTTCATGAAGAACTTGTGGAGTGATGACAACAGATTTGTCACCCACTTTTGCTTTGATTTCTAGTTTGTGATAGTCAGCCTTTGCCGTTGAGTAATACTCCATAACCTGGTCAGTCCAGATTATTCCCTCGTTGTACTCCATGAAATTTATCAACTGTGCCGATTTGAATTTCTCCAACAATTCTTTCATCAAACTTGTACCAGATTGATAATAGGCTTCATAGTCTAAGAACATACCTTCAGCAGCCATTTTAATCTGTTGAGAGTTAGTGAAAAGGAAAGGATTTTTGCAGAAAACTTGTTTAAAATTTTCTCACAAGTACTTTTGAAAGTTTAGGGTTCGTAAAGAGCTACTCGACTGATCAGATGAGGATTTATAGAGTTGGGGTTTTTCGGTTTCCGTGATATCCGCCAACCGTTAGATCCGTTTTTCTGTCAGTGCTGATCGTGCGGCGTCAGTTACGACCTTTCGAATTCAAAAGATATTTTAATGAGGAGCGGGAAAATGTACCGCCCGACAGTTTACTTGTAAAGGCGTGTTTTGGATAAAACGTTTTTAAATAGTTCGCTTTTACTTAAGTAATCAGATGAGTATAAAAACACTTATCTGTTGGACTAGTGTCCTGATGACAATGCTGTTATCAGAGAATGCCAATAGCTGATAACCTTCCTCAGCTGTTTGTCAATCCAGCTAGATAAAATAACTTCAATCTTCGATAGTTGAGTCTTTTGATGAAAACATAACTTCAACTAACTGTCATTAACAAATTTCATCTTTAATTCAGAAGTACCGCTAGTCTTACACGTTCCCCCTGAGTTTTAAGAATTCATAAGTTAACTAGTCTGTTGAGAGTTAATCCTTGAAGATAATAACGAATTGCTAAGCTGTTGAACTCCAGTCTTCTGATGAGTTCCCCCTCAGCTTATGCTTCCAAATTAAGTAGTCCTAGCTCAGCTCTTAAGGTTGAAAACCTTACTTCACTTAAAGGTTTGGTGAAAATGTCAGCAATCTGATTATCAGTATGAACATACTCAATCATTACATTGCCTTTTTCCACATGATCTCTAATGAAATGATGCTTGATCTCAATATGCTTAGTCCTTGAATGACTTGTAGTGTTCTGAGTAAGAGAGATTGCACTTGTATTGTCACAGTAGATTGGAATTCCACTGATCTTGATATTGTAGTCTTCTAGTTGATGCTTCAACCAAAGTATCTGTGCACAACAAGCTCCAGCAGCTATATATTCAGCTTCAGCAGTAGATATAGAAACTGAGGTTTGCTTCTTACTCATCCATGAGATCAGACGACTGCCTAAGAACTGACAGGCACCTGTTGTGCTCTTTCTGTCAATCTTGCAGCCAGCAAGGTCTGAATCTGAATAACCAATGAGTTCAAATCCAGATTCTCTAGGATACCACAATCCCAATTCTTGAGTGCCTTTAACATACTTCAATATTCTCTTGGCAGCTAAGAGATGAGATTCTTTGGGGTTTGATTGAAATCTTGCACAGACTCCAACTGAGTACATTATGTCAGGTCTGCTTGCTGTTAGATACAACAATGAACCAATAATGCCTCTATATTTGGTTATGTCCACTGATTTGCCATCTTCATCTTTATCCAAACGAAGACTTGTAGACATAGGAATGGTAGCTGTTGAGCTAGTTTCCATACCAAATTTCTTAAACAGATCTCTTGTGTACTTTGCTTGGCTGATGAATATTCCATCAGGCAACTGTCTAACTTGCAATCCAAGAAAGTAATTAAGTTCACCCATCATGCTCATTTCAAACTTATTCTGCATCAGCTTGGAGAACTTATCACACATCTGTTGGTTAGTTGAACCAAAAATAATATCGTCCACATATATTTGCACAAGTAATATATGATTTTCCCATTCAATAGTGAACAAGGTTTTATCTACCTTACCTTTACGAAATCCTTTAATTAAAAGAAAATCAGATAGGGTATCATACCATGCTCTTGGAGCTTGTTTTAGTCCATAAAGGGCTTTCTTCAGACGATATACTTTGTCCTCTTCTTGATAGACTTCAAATCCTGGAGGTTGTTCAACATAAACTTCTTCTTGCAATTCTCCATTGAGAAAAGCAGACTTCACATCCATCTGATAGACAGTGAAGTTCTTGTGAGCAGCATAGGCAAGAAACAGTCTGATTGCTTCAAGTCTTGCTACTGGTGCAAAAGTTTCATCAAAGTCAATTCCTTCTTCTTGACAATAACCCTTGGCCACTAGTCTTGCTTTGTTTCTGGTGACAACACCATCTTCATTCATCTTATTTCTGAATACCCACTTAGTGCCAATTACTCTTTGATGACTTGGTCTAGGAACTAAGTACCAGACTTCATTCCTTTCAAATTGATTCAACTCTTCTTGCATAGCTTCTATCCAGAAGGAGTCATTTAGAGCTTCTTCAATTTGTTTAGGCTCTATTTGAGATAGAAATGTGACAAACATAGCATCTTGTGCAGCAGCTCTTCTTGTTTTCACTCTATCTAAAGGATCACCAATAACTAGTTCAGGTGGGTGATTCTTGAGCCATCTGAGATCAGGTTGCAAATCAGGATGTTGTCCTCTGTTATGATCTTGCAACACTACTGTTGGAGTTCCAGTAGTAGTCTGTTGAACACGTGTCGTCTGTTGAACAGTCTCTGGTCTGTCAGCTGTTAGCAACTCGTCTGTTAGACAATCAGCACTGTGATTATGAACAGCACTTGAGTTAGCAGCTGAACTTAGATTAGGTAGTATGATGGGAACATATTCTTCATTTCTTCCAACGTCCAACTTCTGTAAATCAGCAGACAGATCTTGATTTACACTTTGATTCTTTTCAGAAGATTGACTTGGCTCATCAAATACTACATGGATAGATTCTTCTATTAGTAATGTTCTTTTGTTAAAAACTCTATAAGCCTTACTAACAGATGAGTATCCTACAAAGACAGCTTCATCAGCCTTTTCTGCAAATGCAGTAAGGTGATTTTTCCCATTATTCAATACAAAACATTTACAACCAAAAATCTTAAAGTAATGAATGTTTGGCTTTCTGTTGTTCCAAACTTCATATGGAGTCTTGTTCTGATTTTTGTTGATCATACATCTGTTCTGGGTAAAACATGCTGTATTTGTTGCTTCTGCCCAAAATCTTTGTGGCAGCTTAGCTTCAGCTATCATGGTTCTGACAGCTTCTTTCAGTGTTCTGTTTCTCCTTTCAGCAACACCATTCTGTTGAGGGGTTCTAGCAGCAGAATACTCATGATGTATTCCTTTGATATTACAATACTCTTCAACAGTAGAGTTTGTAAACTCTGTCCCTCTATCTGATCTGATCTTCAATATCTTGATACTCTTCTCATTCTGGATCAGTTCCATCAGATTTGTGAGATGTTCCTTGGTTTCACTTTTCTTCTTCATGAAAATCACCCAAGTATATCTTGAATAATCATCCACAACAGCTAGGCAGTATTTCTTTCCACCATTGCTGACTGGATCAATGGGTCCAAATAAGTCCATATGCAACAGCTCCAATATTCTTCCAGAAGATTGGTGCTTCTTTTCTTTGAATGATGACTTGATTTGTTTACCCTTCTGACAGGCGTCACAGAGCTTGTCTTTGCTCATGACTGCTTTTGGAATCCCTTCTACCAAATCATTCTTGATTAATCTGTTTATGGTCTTGAAGTTTAAGTGATTCATCCTCTTGTGCCATAGCCAACTGACTTCACTTGGTGCAGATGCCACCAAACAAATACTTGAATTCTTGTCAGCAGAATTCCAGTCAACTATGTAGATATTTCCTTGTCGTCTTCCAGATAAAATTACCTTCTTTGTACCAATCTGTTCAACGTAGCACTTATCTGCTGAGAAGATGACTGAATATCCCTTGTCACAAAATTGACTTATGCTCAGCAGATTATACTTTAGGCCTTTAACATATGAGACGTCAGATATCTCTATGTTTCCCTTGATTAATCTTCCTTTAGCTTTAATCTTGCCTTCTTTGCTGTCTCCAAAAGTGACTTTTGGACCATCCACAGCAACTGCATCAGTCAACTCATGTATGTTTCCACACATGTGCCTTGAACATCCACTGTCCAAGTACCAAATCTTCTCTACTTTACTCCTACTCCTAATCCTAACCTACAAAACAAAAAATGAAATTGTTTTAGGTACCCTTATTGAGAGGGTCCTGAAGGATTAGTTCCACCCTTGACAACCCAAGATGTTGAAGTCTTAGGCTTCTTAGGTTTCTGAGTTTTAGGAGCATGAACAGTTTCATTTTTATCATAGTTATCAGATAAGTCATGTTGATGATCAGTATGATATGAATAATGTTCATAAGCAGGGTAAGGTGCATGATATGCAGGATATGCATGCATTGGATGAGCAGGGTAAGGTGCATAGTAATTAGGAAACTGAGGTGCATGATACATAGGATGATATGCAGCAGGTTGCACATAATATGACTCATTTCCATACCAAGCATTTTGATTTTTCTTGTTCTTATGCTTCTTTGGTTTACTAGATGCTTGCTCATTTGATTTTGACTTAGTTTTACCAACAGATTGATTCAATTTAGCTTTATCAGCAGACTTCTTAGGACTCTGCTGTTTGGTCTTACTAGTCTGATTTCCTACACTAGGCTCTTTGCTCTTTTTAGCCTTAGGAGATTTCTTCTCCTTTACCACTTTCTCAGTTGAGGTAGGTCTAGAGGTTTGAACATACAGAATGACCTTACTATTGTCAGCTGATACAAATTTTTCAGTATGGTTCAACTCTAATTTTTCCTTTTCTAAAGGTGTCTCCTGTTTACTAGATGTATGCATGGATGCAACAGTAGACTTATCATGAGACTCAATGATTTTCTCAAGTTCCATGATTTTTCCTTTATAAACCTCACATTCAGCTTTCAGAGATTCATGCTCTTGCTCAAGCTGTTTATATTCAGCTGATTCTTTTGGCTTTTCAGCTAAAAGTTTCAGTGAACTATTTTGCTCTTTTAGCAAGTTCATCTCTTCCTTAAGCTTAACAAACTCTCCAGCAATAGTAGTATTATTCAACATCATTTGCTCTAGAGAATTAAACAGTTCATTTTCTTGAGGAGTTACCTCATCCTCAGAGTCATCAGATTCCTTTGCCATCAGGCACAGGAGAGCAGGTTTTTCTTCATCAGACGATTCTTCATCAGACGAGTCTGAGTCTGAATCAGATGAGTAGACAGCAGCTGGCTTTTCTGCTTCAGCCATCATTGCCTTGGCTCTCTGATGCTTTCTTTCTTTTCTCATTTTCTTCTCTTCCTCAGTGTACTTCTCTGCTTTTGGATATGGGCAGTCTCTTATGAAGTGTCCCAATTTCCTGCAGTTGTAACACATCAGTTTTGATTTATAATCTTCTTTATCCTGAGAAGAAAAATTAGGTTTAGAAGTAGAAGCAGCATGATTGTATTTGTTTTTCATCTTTCTCTTATAGAACTTCTTGAAGTTGTTCATCAATAATGCTACATCTCCAGCAGTGTACTCCTTTTTGTTGAGTAGAGTGGCTTCATCAGATGAGTCCACTTCTTTGCTTTTCTGTGCTGGTCTTCTGGTGTTTTCAGCAGCAACAAGTGCAGCTGTGGGTCCTGAAGTTGAGGTTTCTTCAATTCCCATCCTTGGCAGTTTATACTCATAAGCCTTGAGTGCGGAGAACAGCTCTGTTAGAGAAATCTTGCCCAGATCTCTTGATTCTTCCATTGCTGTCACCTTCATGTTGAACTTGGGAGGTAGAGCCTTCAGTACTCTGACAGAAATCTCTTTGTCAGTGAAAGTCTTTCCCAGCTTCAAAACTTCGTTCAGAGTTCTGGTGAATCTGATGTCCATCTGATCAATGGTTTCTCCAGACTTCATCTTGAAGTTGTCCAGCTTCTCCAAGGCAACACTGAGCTGATGCTCTTTAATAGCATCATTGCCTTCGCTCATGTCACGAACCTTATCCCACATCTCCTTTGCAGTTTTGCAATGTTTGACTTTGTCAAACCGATCATTATCCAGGGCTTTGGTCATGATGAATCTTCCGACTTTGTCCAGGTTGAACAGCTTTATTTCTTCTGCTGTCATTTCTGTTAAGTCTTTTTCCACCACTATTTGAGCTTCATCTACGATGATGGTCTTGGTGAATTTGAATGGACCTTTAATGATACATGTATGCATGTTGTCATTATAGGCAGCAAGGAAAATCTCCATTCTGATTTTCCAGTCCTCAAAAGACATACCAGCAATGTGGGGAACATGGCTGATACAATCCATTTTTCAAAAAGTTTTTGTTTTTCAAAAAGATGCTCTTTTGAAAAGTTTTGAAAACCTTTGAAAAACACTCGGATCAAGCTCGTTGATCAGGCAGCTGATTCTAATGAACCACCTGCTCTGATACCACTTGTTGGTCCCAAGTGGTCAGAAGAGGTTTAGAGGGGGGGGGTGAATAAACCTCTTTAAAATTTTCTTTCAAATTTAACTTTAAAACTTTACTCCAACTGAACAGACTAAGCTGATCAGATTAGTAAGTTACAATTCTGTTCGCGAACAAATCTTTGAACAGTCTTGTTGACCACTCGTCTGATAGTTACTTAGCTGATTTTGCAGAAATCAGTTTTAATACTTAGAGTACTTGCAGCGGATTTTCAAAGTATTTTTCACAAGTATTCTTAGCAGTTTGAAAAATGTTTCCCCAGTTTTATAAACTCCTTTTTGTTCTTTTTCAAACAGTTAACTTAATGTGTTTTTATGCAAACAGAAGATATGCAGTTTTGAAACAATGTAAAAACACAAGTAATTTTTATAGTGGTTATATGGATTTAAATATCCTTTAGTCCACTCTTCCAAGTCACTCAGATCTTGGGTTATACTATAATCACAAAGTTTACAGTATACTCTGCTTGCGTCGAACAACAAATGAAACGACCACAAGTTCGCAATAGGAGATCACACAGAAAACCTATCCTCTGAAGTTTGATCACTCACAAAGATGGATCACAACTCCGCACAACACTCTTGTTTACAAAATCACTCAGAAGATGTATTTTTCTTGATTCTTCAACTCTGCTTTCGTCAACAAATGACTCAGCTGATGAGTGAGCTGTTCTTGAGACTTAAAGAATTTTGCTTCGGAAATTTCTCTCAGAAAGTGTGTTGCTTGTTCCTTCTTCGTCTCTTGCAGCTATTTATACTTGAGGATTGAAAAGTGTCCGTTGAAGAGAGACAGGATTCAAATTCCTCGAGTACTGGTCCTTAAAATCCGCGAACGGCTCTTTTGCAGTCTGTCCGTACTGTAAACAGTACTATTCTGCAGGCAGCATTAAATGCAGCATTAAATGCACTCGGCTGATGCGAAGCTTTTCTTCAATCATTTGTCTTAAATATCCTCGTACTTCAGCATTTATTACACCAAGGGGCATTTATTACCGTTGGGAACACTTCATGATCTTCTTCACTTGGCTGACGAAAGTATAAGTCTGATGACGAACTCGGCTGATCTCAAACTTGAACAAATCTGATTTGAGTCGGCTGATCTTCACTAGTCTGATAACTTCTCTTCAGCAGATCAGAAGTCTTGGACCTTGAAACTTTGACTCTTCTGATGTCTTCATTACTTAGTCAAAATTCTTTGATAAGCTTATCAGCTAAGTCACTCCATACTTAGCCAATTTTACGAAGTTTTGGAATGCATCAAAACCTCCCTTATCAAACTTTCTTCAGTGCCTTCATCTTCATCTTCATCCAACAGTGCCCGGCAAGCCAATCTAAATTAGCTTGTTTGAGGACTATCTTCTTATGGTTTATAATTAATACGCCCGTTTATTCATAGTACGTGAATTAAACAATGGCCAACTTCATCTCTCGCGAACCTATCTAAGCGATTGGATGAAATCCTGAGTTCACAATAGACTATGGGACTATACACTTCAGTACTGAGTGCACTTATCATGAAACAGTCTCAAAGGTCGTGATCTCGAAAACGTTCCAAGTCATAGATTCATATCGAGACGGGGTATCGAATGAATCGTCAAGACTTGTACGATTATGCATGATTCACATGGAGTGAATTTGTTGTAGTTTCATGAACAAGGCATTTGAGGCCAGTGCATATGACTAGGTGGTTCGATAGAGGATCGAATGCATCGAACGACCCGAACAGAGAAACCCATTGTGGAAGCGCATGTCGCATATCGGTGATGGGATGTTTCTCAAGGATTATAATAGTGTACGATTTAGTCCTTAGACTTGAAGTGCTAGGGCGAATTCGGTGCATGAAAGTGCGTGCTTTGATTTAGGTATAGGCCACTTAGCTTGGTCATAACATGCCTAAGTTGGGTGCGTACGGAAGTGTACGCGAGTGGTTAGTACTAAGAAAGGATCCATCGACTCACCCTGATAAGGTGGGAGAATTTCCTGTACGTTCTTCGATAATAGTTCCGAGAAACCCGTGGCCACGGTCAGTGACGAATTTGGAAGGGGTTTCCAAATTTAGCAGTCACACTGGAATTACTATCCTGAATTCGAAAGTACAGAATCGAGATAATTAGAGGTGCCGATCAATTCACACACCCTAGGTCTCGGTCGGGAAATCAGTCATGGAAGGACCGTATGTACATGGCAGTTATAATAGGTGAGGTTCACAAATATCAATTCACCTGAAGTTGGGCTTCATGGGCTTGTGGCTAGACATCGACCATGAAGTGTAGGTACTCCTGAATTAATAAGGAAATTAATTCTGGAGTGGTCAATTAAAGATAGTTTAAAGTTGATCGGAGCATTTAATTGCTCGTTAATTAAATCACGAGAGTCGTGGGCCTACTGCCAATTGATGGTGAACCCAGAGGGTCACACACAATACAATTGGACAGTGACAGTCATTAAGGGAAATGTGAATGATTTAAAGTTGTTAAATCAAAGTTATTGAATTAAAGCATTAATTCAAGTAAGAGATTATTAATTAGATATTTAATTAATTAATGTTCAATTAATTAATTAAGGGTTATCTGATTAATTATGAAGTTAATTAAAGTGGTTAATTAATTAAGTTGGAAGAATAAATTTAATTGGTAATTTTCGGATTAGCCAATTAAATAAAGGGGGTCGATTTGTGATTATCACAAATTAAGTGATAGGGGGCGATTTTTAGAGATAAGGAAAAGGAAGTTTTTAAGCTTGGGAGATAAGCAAGAAGAGATATATCAAATCTTAGAATCCTTGTTAGATAAGGAAGAAGAGATTTGATGAACAAGGAAAAGATATCTTATAGGAGTAGGACTCTTCTCCTATAAATACCTTCTTCCATTCTCTTCATTAATACACAAGAGAAAACCCTGCGAAATTTTTGAGAAAAACAAAGTAGCCAATTTTTGAGAGAAGAAAAATCTGATTTTCGAAACAAGTTTTAAAAATTGCAAAATCGCCCCAAACAATTTCACCCGAACCCTAGTCGCCCATCCTAGCTCGGCCGAACCTAACCTGGCCGATCCAAGCTTGGCCGAACCAAATCCAGCCGCATAAGCCCTGCGTGTTTGGTCTTCCTCCAATTGATCTCCAAACCCGAACCTAGATCAAAGTCCTGATCAAGTTCAGAAGTACCTTTGTTGACAAACTTTCAAGTTCCCGTTCTTAGCCTACGACTTGGAAGTGTTGCTACAATCCAGTTGGTGTGGATACATTCTGGAGGTGAGACACTTGGATCACTATATTGTGAATCGAACATGAAGCCTGGAGGTAACCACCACCGAGCTGTGGTGAGGTAATTTCGATTAACCCCCTATGTTTTATTTATGCTTGCGTTCGTTTCTTGCTTTTCGTATACATAATATGGAGACTTTATTTATGGGACTGTGGGTGTGTCTTGAAAAATTTTAAATTCCGCACTCTGTTGTATTGACAATCGAGGCACAAACCCAACAGGTATTTCATCTAAAGGATGAAAATTTCTCATCTAAACACCTTCTTTTGTGCAGCATCATAATGGTGCCTCTTTATTCTTGTTTGAATCGGCAATGGTATATTATTGGAATCTTTTCCAATTTACCTTTGCTCTATCGAGACAGAATAAATTATCCACTTCAGACTGGGAATCTCGAATTTTTAAATCTTTCGAGTATTCAATTTTCCACTCACTACCACCGACCAGCATTATATCCTTTAATTATCTTCGAGGATTGCTTTTATGGTAGACCAGTGTCCTTGACTGGCGTTTGACTATCAGTATCTCGTTCAGAGCATTTTGACGAGTCAGGTCTAGTACAAGACTTTGCATGCTACATGCAATCCAAATGCCAAGCATAAGGTTTCTTGAGACAGTTACTTCTTCACTCATTTAAATTTAGGGCTCATTAAATAAGTGAGAGAGATTTTGTCTCTTTTGGAAACAATCCTCTCTTGGATTCTTCCATATTGAATTTAATCAATATAGTCTTTGTACTTTGATTTGGTAAATCACTACATCTTCTTCCTTCTATCTACCATAGATACGTATTGCCAGTACGTGAGATGTAATTCCAAATCTTATCATGGAAAATTGCGTGAAGAACACGCTTTCGTCTGTGCTTTTCTGATATTCTTATATCTTGCTTGATGTACCGGTCATCATCTTGTTGCGCTTCGAACTCAACTACACTCCCACTGATTCTTTTGCACAATTGGAATCCATATGCCTTTTGACAAATTCAACATTCTTGATTGACTTATCAAGTTGCATGTTCCAAGTTTGGGAAAAAATCATAGATTGACCCTTGGATTTGAATAGAGATCTTCTCATCAACTTTCAATTGTGAGATGCAGGATTCATATCCAATAGTCATGTCTTGGTAGTCAAAACCACCTTTCTATGGCTAATAGTTTCGAAATGAATTTTGACGTAGCTAATGGATATAAGGCATTTTCATCAATCCTAAAAGGACTTTTGAATAATGACCTATTACCATTTAAGTGAGTCAAAGTTTTCAATTTCGAATCTTATGGCTATGTGCCATATCCCTTAGATCACGTTTAACATAATCTCTTTGTAATCTTTGATTAGAATCCAATCTCTCAATTTCGTAAAATGGAATTTTGAGTTCCTTACGAATTTGATCAGATTACGATTTCTTTGTGCGTGGATTGATTCAGCAGTTTTTCAGCGTTTACTCCCACTGTTCATGGGGACGGGTCCAATCCTTGGACTTCATCAAGTTCTACGACATTCCTTATTTCCTTTGACAAGGTCTTGTCAACAGAGGAACAAGCTACTTACGAGATGCTTTCGTTTCTCGTTGTCGTGGAACAGGTATTCAATGGGTTTTGTTGAATACCCCATAAACATTATATGAACTAGATCTACCATCTAATTTCTCATATAAGGGTGTTCTGCTATGTCTTAAAAGACATGGCGATGTAAGGACTTACTTCGAAATATACTATACCAAGTATTTTGAAGAGTTAAGGGAAGGTATCCCCTAAAGTGAATGAAGGAAACTCAGCAAGATCAGAGTCGAGAATCAAACAAAGTTCGATTTCTTCTTTGATTTGCTTCATGAGAATTCTATTCTCGTCTTAGATAATCGAGGTGTTAAGCTTGCTTATGTTTCAGCAGGTTTGATTAAATCAAATTGCATTTGACATAATGCATCTAGTTACTTCATTTCCAAAGCTTCTATTGAATTACTTCAATAGTTTCAGAATTGTACTTCAGCCAAGTACACATATACTTTAACGATTGAAATCGCAAGTATATATGAAGTAGATTTCTTTTGAACTAGTGCTTTTAGTTCATGTCGATCGAAATGTTTTGGAATGCCTTAGCAATCCTTCACTTCGGTTATCATTCCTTCAAGATTTGAAAGTTCCGAATTTACCCAAGTTCATTATTTCAGGAATCAGTAAATAAAAACTTTCCTTTCGCATCTCTCTTTAGGAAGAATGTCCAAAATGAACATTTCAAGCGTAAACGATTATCTCGTTTGTTTTGCTTGTTTTCGATTTAGCATATAGTCTTCAAAGTTTTGATTTGTTTATCATTGTTTATTTCTATGTTTCAAAACATCAACATTTGTACAAAGTTAAATTGCTCTAATTAAATAAATTCCATTTCTCAATGGTAGAGCAATAAGGTCTCGTACAAAATGTGAAATAATACTCAAAGTAAACTAAAACTTAAAACTCATGCTAACACGAAAAGCTAAGAAAAAACTTCTTTGCTAAAAGGAATGTCTAGGTACAATTCTTCCTTGACCCAGTCCCGGAATTCGAGTTCCCTCATCTCTCTCTGCACTAATTGCATCTCCCTTTCAAGGAATTTCCTCCTTTTAGGTTGAGAGGGAAAACTATCATCGCCTGTAAATGCTTTTACAGAAATGGAAGTTTTATTCAGATGTCTTACATCGAAAAGATTCAACAAGTGTATAACTTAAAAAGTCATACCGTAGTCAAGTCTTTCCAGGAAATCCTTTTCAACAAGCTTCCTTTTTCTCTTCGTACTTACACAGAGGGCAATTCCAATCATATAGACCAAAACCACGTTGATGAGTTTCTTCATATTTGTCTAACAACTCATGCAATTGCTTTGTTTGTATTCCATCAGGCGGAATAGCGCAATGTTGCATAAATGAGTGAAGGTCTCAGATAATCCTTGAAGGGCTATCGTTATCTCATCTTCGAGAGTCAATTGGGCTCCAAACCCTTTGATCAGCTCGAATGTCTTGCTTAAGTAAGAACAATATTCCCTAACATTGTCAAACTTAGCCATGTCGGTTTCGTAGAGGAAATTGCACATCACCTTTTTCAAAGTTGGTTCGGTTTTTAAACGCACCGAGTATCGGACAGTGGATGGTAAATGGCTAACACTTAAAAACAGACAACTATAAGCAGACAGGTTTAATATTAATACTTATAATTAACGAAATTTGGACTTTTTATCGAAAAAGTTCTCCCACTATTTTTATCGAAACAGTAACCCCTTCTAGTTTCGGGAAAAATCTATTTCCTAGTAGGTCTTGACGTCCCAGCAGCAATTAGTTGCACCCACGACTCGTGGCCATACAATTAATTCCCTAGGTAGGTATACATATTACCAATTGTGTCTACTACACAACCTTCAAGTTATTTTGCCTCGTTTTTCGCATTTATCTAGCACTGCTACATCATAAATGTTACTACGCGTTAAGTCTAACCCATTAATCATGATAAGCAACGGGCCCGGTCATGAATTCTCCGTAACTAGTTATCGGTCGATCTTCACGTCCCGACCAGTCCTTACCCTTGTCGAGTTTTAAGAAAACTAGAATCAAGGAATTTCGTGTATTGCTCCTTTCTTCGACTCGGGTGCCAGACTCTGGATCACCTCTATCGATAAGTAAACAACATACACTAGTCCCTATTAATGGAAGGATTGGATTTTATAAAACCTCATTTTATATTTAACCCAATATGACTTAATATTTATTCGAGAGGGGAATTTTCGGTTTTGAAAGTTTAAGGAAACTCTCCTTGAGATCTCACCGCTTCAATTATGCTTTATCTTTTATTTACGATCTAGATTCTAGCGCGCAAACACACAAGCAATCATAAATCGACTAATAAATAAAAGCCATACAAGCCTAGCATGCATACTACCACAATATGTTTTCGATCGGGAGCCTCCTATGCAGGCCATCATCGAGCCAATGATGTTGGCCCAATTGGTCAATCTAAAGGGTTCTCAAAGAACCTATGCTATTACACAATGTACCACGCATACATGGCCTTCAATTCTTCTTGGGCTCCCACCTTGCTTGTAAATGGGCCTCCATCCTAAACTAGGAAAGCAGTAAAGCCCTATTCTATTACAAAGGCTCAAAGTGGCCCAAAAATAATAACAGGCTCGCAGGCCCAATTAAAAAACCATGCATTAAATTAAACCAATCACATCTAACCTAAGGGCAAGGCTCGGCGCGATCGAAAACCACGTAAACAGTTCACGTAGAGCAAAGAAACATGTAAACAACTTTTACTTTCTTCTATCTTAATTTTAAAACACCTTTTAAAACTAACATCCTATGATTCTTGCTTTTTAGTCACTACTAATTATGACAAAATAAATTCTCGGATAAACAAAACAACTTTTCTGCCTTAATTTCAGATTCTGATTTTTCAATCTTTTGAAAATTGCAGTTCGGCCCCTATACTTTCGGAAATTGCACTTTTGACCCCAAAACTTTTGAAAAGTTACAAAATACCCCCAAAACAGTTTTCGGACAGAATGAGCAGAAAATTAAAATTTTGAAATCCAGAAAATTTTCGAATTTTGCAAACAGACCCTTGAAGTTTCGGAAATTACAAAACAGTCCTCGAATTTTCGAAAATTGCAAAATGGTCCAAAATGGTGTGCGATCAGATTTTCAGAAAATACCCAGATTTTTCAAAAATTTCCAGAAACAGAAAATTAAATTTTCAGCCCTAATTATCATGTTTTGCGATTTTTGCATAAAAGCCCTGATTTTTCGAAAAACTATAAATTCGCCACAGATCTAAAAAAGCAGTTTTACCCAATCATAGATCTAGTCATAACAAGCAAGAATCAATCACTAGAACATAATTAACATGCGTCCTCATACATACAATCAAGCATATACAGTGAAAACACATTATGTTCAGGCCTTTTCGTATAAAAACGTATGGAGTTGGCTCTGATACCACTGTTGGGATATTCTAGTATAGGGCTCGATTGTCAATACAACAAAGTGCGGAATTTAAAATTTTTCGAGGTTCCTAATTGTCCCATAAATAGATCTCCATAGTTATTTATACGAAAAGCTTGAATCAAACAATAACATAATTATCAAAGGGGGTTTTCGCAATTTACCTCACCACAGCTTGGTGGTGGTTACCTCCGGGCTTCTTTGTTCGATTCACAACGGAGTGATCCAAGTGTCTCACCTCCAGAATGTATCCACACCAATTGGATTGTAGCAACGTCTCCAAGTCACAGGCTAAGAACTAGATCTTGGAGATTGTCAAGAAAGGAATGAGCAGATCTATATCAGGATATCAATTGGATCTGGATTTGGAGAATTGCAGGAAGACAACCACGACCACACGACTTATGCGGCTAGGTTGGATCGACCAAGGGCGGCGCGGCTAGGCTTCCGATCCACCTAGGGCGGCGGCTAGGGTTTGGATCCAACTAGGGCGGCGGCTAGGGTTTGGCCGAGAAGTAGGGGCTAGGGGCGGTTTTTGGAGTTGGCAATTTCTTTTCTTCTTGTGTTGTGTAAAACTATTTTCTCAACCTTGTGTCACTTTGGAAGATGTATGATGACTGATATTTATAAGAGAAGAGTTCTTCTCTTATTAGATATCTCATCAAGATATGGCAAATCTTTTCCTTATCATAATAGGAAACAAGATTTGACCAAATCTCTTGTTTGTAGCTTGATGACCAAGTAACAAACTCTTCCCTTCTTTTCCTCTCCAAAAAATCGCCCCTTGCCTTTAATTAGCCAATCCGAAAATTGCTAATTATTTATTCTTTCTTCTTTACCAATTAACAACTTTAATTATTTATAATCAATTAGATAATCTTAATTAATTAATTAAACATTAATCAATTAAATATCCAATTAATATTCTCCCATTGAATTAATACCTTAATTCAATATCTTTGATTTAACAACTTTAAATCACTTATTTCCCTTTATGACTGTCACTGTCCAATTGTATTGTGTGTGACCCTCTGGGTTCACCATCAACTGGCAGCAGGCCCACGACTTTCGTGATTTAATTAACGAGCAATTAAATGCTCCGATCAATTAAACAACTTTTAATTGACCACTCCTAGAATTAAATCCTCTATTAATTCCGGAGTACCCACACTTCATGGTCGATGTCTAGCCACAAGCCCATGAAGCCCAATCAAAGGTGAATTGATTATTGTGAACCTCACCTCTTATAATTGCCATGTACATACGGTCCTTCCATGATGATTTCCCGATCGAGACCTAGGGTGTGTGAATTGATCGGCACCTCTAATTATCTCGATAACTATACTTTCTAATTTCCGACAATGATTCCAGTGTGACTGCCAAATTTGGAAACCCCTTCCAAATGCATCACCGACTATGGCCATAGATTTCTCGGAATCAATTATCTAAGAAACGTATAGGAAATACTCTCATCTTATCAGGATGAGTCGATGGATCCTTTCTTAGTACTAACCACTCGCGTACAGTCGTCTACGCACCCAACTTAGGCACTTTGTGGCCAGGCTACGTGACCAGTACCTAAATCTAAGCACGCACACTCGTGCACCGAATTCGCCCTAGCACCTCAAGTCTAAGGACTAAATCGTACACTATTATAAGCCTTGAGAAACATCCCATCACCGATATGCGACATGCGCTTCCACAATGGGTTTCTCCGTTCGGGTCGTTCGATGCGTTCAATCCTCCATTGAACCACCTACTCATATGCACTGGACTCAAATTCCTTGCTCATGAAACTCTACAAATTCACTCCATGTGAATCATGCATATTTGTACAAGTCTTGGCGATTCCTACGATACCCCGTCTCGTTCGGAATCTATGACTTGGAACGGTTTTAAGATCACGACCTTTGAGACTGTTTCATGATTGCACTCAGTACTGAAGTGAATCGTCCCATAGTCTATTGTGACCTTAGGATTTCATCCAATCGCTTAGATAAGTTCGCGAGAGATGAAGTTGGCCATTGTTCAGTTTCACATACTATGAATGAACGGGCGTATTAATTATAAACCATAAGAAAATAGTACTTCAACAAGCTAATTAATATTGGCTTGCTGGGCACTATTCCATCAATCTCCCACTTGCCCTAAAGCCAATCACAACATTTCTAAGACCCATCTATACCAAGATGTCCCTCGAACCATTTGTGAGAGAGCTTAATTAGTGGATCTGCTAAGTTGTCTTTGTCGAGATGAAGTAATACATCTACTCGTCTCAACTACCCATGACTGGTTCAATCATACGGTATTGTGTTCAGATTATAGGTGAGATCTCGATTTCCTTTCATTGAGCAATCGCCTTATCTAAATCGGTTAAGATTACGATAGGCTTTTGTCATGCTAGGTATTTCATCTAAAGGATGAAAATTTCTCATCTAAACACCTTCTTTTGTGCAGCATCATAATGGTGCCTCTTTATTCTTGTTTGAATCGGCAATGGTATATTATTGGAATCTTTTCCAATTTACCTTTGCTCTATCGAGACAGAATAAATTATCCACTTCAGACTGGGAATCTCGAATTTCTAAATCTTTCGAGTATTCAATTTTCCACTCACTACCACCGACCAGCATTATATCCTTTAATTATCTTCGAGGATTGCTTTTATGGTAGACCAGTGTCCTTGACTGGCGTTTGACTATCAGTAGCTCGTTCAGAGCATTTTGACGAGTCAGGTCTAGTACAAGACTTTGTATGCTACATGCAATCCAAATGCCAAGCATAAGGTTTCTTGAGACAGTTACTTCTTCACTCATTTAAATTTAGGGCTCATTAAATAAGTGAGAGAGATTTTGTCTCTTTTGGAAACAATCCTCTCTTGGATTCTTCCATATTGAATTTAATCAATATAGTCTTTGTACTTTGATTTGGTAAATCACTACATCTTCTTCCTTCTATCTACCATAGATACGTATTGCCAGTACGTGAGATGTAATTCCAAATCTTATCATGGAAAATTGCGTGAAGAACACGCTTTCGTCTGTGCTTTTCTGATATTCTTATATCTTGCTTGATGTACCGGTCATCATCTTGTTGCGCTTCGAACTCAACTACACTCCCACTGATTCTTTTGCACAATTGGAATCCATATGCCTTTTGACAAATTCAACATGCTTGATTGACTTATCAAGTTGCATGTTCCAAGTTTGGGAAAAAATCATAGATTGACCCTTGGATTTGAATAGAGATCTTCTCATCAACTTTCAATTGTGAGATGCAGGATTCATATCCAATAGTCATGTCTTGGTAGTCAAAACCACCTTTCTATGGCTAATAGTTTCGAAATGAATTTTGACGTAGCTAATGGATATAAGGCATTTCATCAATCCTAAAAGGACTTTTGAATAATGACCTATTACCATTTAAGTGAGTCAAAGTTTTCAATTTCGAATCTTATGGCTATGTGCCATATCCCTTAGATCACGTTTAACATAATCTCTTTGTAATCTTTGATTAGAATCCAATCTCTCAATTTCGTAAAATGGAATTTTGAGTTCCTTACGAATTTGATCAGATTACGATTTCTTTGTGCGTGGATTGATTCAGCAGTTTTTCAGCGTTTACTCCCACTGTTCATGGGGACGGGTCCAATCCTTGGACTTCATCAAGTTCTACGACATTCCTTATTTCCTTTGACAAGGTCTTGTCAACAGAGGAACAAGCTACTTACGAGATGCTTTCGTTTCTCGTTGTCGTGGAACAGGTATTCAATGGGTTTTGTTGAATACCCCATAAACATTATATGAACTAGATCTACCATCTAATTTCTCATATAAGGGTGTTCTGCTATGTCTTAAAAGACATGGCGATGTAAGGACTTACTTCGAAATATACTATACCAAGTATTTTGAAGAGTTAAGGGAAGGTATCCCCTAAAGTGAATGAAGGAAACTCAGCAAGATCAGAGTCGAGAATCAAACAAAGTTCGATTTCTTCTTTGATTTGCTTCATGAGAATTCTATTCTCGTCTTAGATAATCGAGGTGTTAAGCTTGCTTATGTTTCAGCAGGTTTGATTAAATCAAATTGCATTTGACATAATGCATCTAGTTACTTCATTTCCAAAGCTTCTATTGAATTACTTCAATAGTTTCAGAATTGTACTTCAGCCAAGTACACATATACTTTAACGATTGAAATCGCAAGTATATATGAAGTAGATTTCTTTTGAACTAGTGCTTTTAGTTCATGTCGATCGAAATGTTTTGGAATGCCTTAGCAATCCTTCACTTCGGTTATCATTCCTTCAAGATTTGAAAGTTCCGAATTTACCCAAGTTCATTATTTCAGGAATCAGTAAATAAAAACTTTCCTTTCGCATCTCTCTTTAGGAAGAATGTCCAAAATGAACATTTCAAGCGTAAACGATTATCTCGTTTGTTTTGCTTGTTTTCGATTTAGCATATAGTCTTCAAAGTTTTGATTTGTTTATCATTGTTTATTTCTATGTTTCAAAACATCAACATTTGTACAAAGTTAAATTGCTCTAATTAAATAAATTCCATTTCTCAATGGTAGAGCAATAAGGTCTCGTACAAAATGTGAAATAATACTCAAAGTAAACTAAAACTTAAAACTCATGCTAACACGAAAAGCTAAGAAAAAACTTCTTTGCTAAAAGGAATGTCTAGGTACAATTCTTCCTTGACCCAGTCCCGGAATTCGAGTTCCCTCATCTCTCTCTGCACTAATTGCATCTCCCTTTCAAGGAATTTCCTCCTTTTAGGTTGAGAGGGAAAACTATCATCGCCTGTAAATGCTTTTACAGAAATGGAGGAGAAATCAGAGTTCGTTTTACTAGCCAAAGGATTTGCAAGGAGATAGGTATAACGTGTAAACTTATACTATCGTTTTTATTTATATTCATATATATACAACTAGAGAATATCCTGGCAAGATTCCGTAAGAGGTCCTAAAATTTTTATATTCCGCTGTGCCTAGGGCTGTTTATCTTACCGAATCCCACCAGAAGAAAGGGACAATACGTGAAATTCCTTGACTCCTGTTTTTAACTAAACACGACAAGGGTGAGGACTGGTCGGGATGTGAGGATCGACCGATAACTAGTTACGGAGGACTCACGACCGGGCCCGTTGCTCATCACGAATGATGGGTTAGACTTAACGATTAGTAACACTTATGATGTAGCAGTGCTAGATAAGTGCGAAAACCGAGGTAAAATAAGCTTGAAGGTTGTGGAGTAACTACAATTTAAAAAGTATACCTACCTGGAGAATTGGTTGTATGGCCACGAGTCGTGGGTGCAATTAATTGCTGCTGGGACGTCAAGACCTACTAGGAATTAGAATTCCCGAGCAATCAAATGGGTGATTGTTTCGATAAAATAGTGGGAGAACTTTTTCGAAAACAAGTCCAAAATTCGTTAATTATAAGTATTAGACATAAGATCAGTTAGCTTATTGTTGTCTTCCTTCCATTTGTAGATATTAAGTACAATGTCTAAAAATCCATTATCTGTTATCCTCGACGCAAACAAATTGAATGGCTCAAACTTTGTTGACTGGCTGAGAAATCATAGAATCGTCCTCGACTCCGAGCGACGTAGCTATGTGCTCGACACACCCATGCCTGCTGCACCCGCAGCACGAGCTAGTGAGGAACAACGAACCGCCCATGCTAAAAGGGTTGATGATGATCTTCATGTTCGATGTCTCATGCTAGCCTCGATGTCGAATGAACTGCAGAAACAGCATGCTGCCATGCCGCTTGCTAGAGAGATACTTCTCCATCTCCAGCAGATGTTCGGAGAGAGGTCTCGTACCGAAAGGTTCGCGACCACTAAGGAGTTGTTTCATCTCAAGATGGCTGAGGGAAGCAGTGTCAAGGATCACTGTCTGCGTTTCATCAACCTGGTTGAAAAACTGGGGAGATTGGAAGTAGACTTGCACGCTGATCTTAGCACTGACCTCCTTCTCCATACGCTGCCCCGTTCTTTTGACCAGTTCGTGTTGAACTTCAACATGGAGGATAGAACCCTCGCTCTTCACGAACTGACCAATTTGTTGGTAATGGCAGAATCGACTCTCAAGAAAGAGAAGCCGGTAATGATTGCACACCAATCGAAGGCTGCAAAGCCCAAGAAAGGTAGGAAGAAGAAGAAGGTATTTTCTTCGAAGGCAGTCACAAAGGTGGTTGAAAAGAAGCGCAAGAGCCCAGAAGACGAATGTTTCCACTGCAAGAAAGCAGGGCACTGGAAAAGGAACTGCCCAGACTACCTAAAGATGAAATTGGTAGCCAAATGTATTTTCTTGATTGAAGTTAATATTTCTATTAACTGTGCATCGTGGGTGTTAGACACCGCAGCAGGTTCTCATATCTGCAATGATTTGCAGGTGATGGGAGCAGTAAGATACCTGAAGCCCGGGGATAGAATCCTGCGTTTTGGAAACGGAGCTAGGATCGCCGCTGAGGCTATTGGGGAGGTCGAATTGGTTTTAGGAAATTTTACTTTAATTTTAAGGGATTGTCTGTACGTACCAAACATTATTAAGAACATCATTTCTATTCCTATGCTGGATATTGATGGTTTTAATTTTTCCATTGAAAATGGAGTTTTTTGCATATTTAAAGGTGGTTTAATGTATGCTCGTGGTACTTTGATAGATGGTCTTTATTCCTTAGAACCTACAAATTCCGACGTCATGCACATTCAATCTAGAAAAAGAAAATATGATAATCAAACTCCACAACTTTGGCACGCTAGACTTGGACATATTTCCAAGAGTAGGATTCAAAAGCTGGTTTCCTCTAAGGCTCTTGAAATAAAGAACTTTGATGAACTCCCAACTTGCGAGTCTTGTCTCAAAGGAAAGATGACCAAATCACCCTTCACCGGGAATCCCGAGCGAACCAAGCAAACATTGGATTTAATCCATACTGACGTTTGTGGACCATTGAGTGTCAATGCGAGAGGAGGATTCTCTTACTTCGTAACATTCACCGACGATTTTAGTCGTTATGGATATGTGTATCTCATGAAACACAAATCCGAAACTTTTGAGAAATTCAAAGAGTTTCGAATGGAAGTTGAGAATCAACTTGGACATAGTATTAAAGCACTTCGTTCTGATAGAGGTGGTGAGTACTTAAGCCAAGAATTCCTCAATTATCTAAAAGAGAATGGAATTCTCGCCCAGCGAACTCCCCCTAGGACGCCCCAACTCAATGGAGTGTCCGAGCGGAGGAACCGAACATTGTTAGACATGGTTCGTTCCATGATGAGCTTCGCTGACCTTCCCTTTTCGTTTTGGGGCTTAGCCCTGTTAACTGCATCGAAGATACTAAACATAGTACCTTCAAAATCAGTGCCAACGACACCGCACCAAGTATGGTATGGTAAGGCACCCGTGTATTCGTACTTACGAGTATGGGGATCTCCTGCGTATTTAAAGAACAAGAAGGGAGATAAGATAGATAGTAGATCTAGTTTGTGCAAATTTGTGGGGTATCCAAAGGAATCCATTGGATACCTGTTCTTCGATCCTAAAGAACGTAATACGTTCGTATCTAGGAACGCCCACTTCTTGGAAGAGGATTTCCTCACCAACCGAAATGGGACAATCGTAGAACTTGATGAAGTCCTGGAGTCCGACCCATCCTCACAAACAGTGGGAGCTGAACCAGAATTTATTGAACCTACTAGTACACCTACTCTTCGAAGGTCTGATCGAATTCGTAAGGAGCCAGAGCGATTTGGTTTCATTCACGAAAACGAAAAAGGTGATAATGATCCAAGGACTTATCAAGAAGCGATGTTAGACAAGGACTCGGGTGCGTGGCTCGAAGCCATGCAATCCGAAATGGATTCCATGCATTCCAACAAGGTTTGGACCTTGGTCGATCCACCTGAGGGAACTATCCCTGTAGGATGCAAATGGATCTTCAAGTGCAAGCTTGGAATGAATGGAGAGGTATTAACTCATAAAGCTCGCTTAGTGGCGAAAGGGTATTCTCAAAGGCCTGGAATAGACTATGAGGAAACCTTCTCTCCCGTGGCGATGTCGAAATCCATTCGGATACTGCTTGCCATAGCCGCGTGGCATGACTACGAAATATGGCAGATGGACGTAAAGACCGCCTTTCTCAATGGAGACATTGACAAGGAGATCTTTATGCAACAACCTGAAGGTTTTGCGTCCAAAGGGAGTGAGCACAAATTGTGTAAACTTCAAAGGTCAATCTATGGCCTCAAACAGGCGTCCCGAACCTGGAACATACGATTTGATGAGACAGTCAAAGCATTTGGCTTCATAAAAAACGTATATGAACCTTGTGTGTACAAAAAGAATAGTGGGAGCTCGATACAATTCATTGTTTTGTACGTCGATGACATTTTGTTAATCGGAGATGATATCAAAATGTTAGCGCAGACTAAAGCGTGGTTATCCGCGCAGTTTTCCATGAAAGATATAGGAGACGCATCTTACGTATTGGGAATACGTATCTATAGGGATAGATCGAAGAAGATGATAGGACTCTCCCAATCTCAGTACATCAACACTATTTTGAAGAGATTCAAAATGGAAGAATCCAAGAGAGGATTGCTTCCAATGAGACATGGTATCTCTCTTTCTAAGTCTATGTGCCCTACAACTGACGAAGAAAAGACGAGAATGTCTCTCATACCTTATGCCTCTGCTATAGGGAGCAAAATGTATGCGATGTTGTGTACTCGACCAGACGTAGCACACGCTCTAAGTGTAACGAGCCGCTATCAGTCAAATCCAGGCGAAGAGCACTGGACTGCCGTAAAAGCAATCCTAAAGTACCTGCGAAGGACTAAGGATATGTTCTTGGTCTACGGTGGTAGTGGAGAACTGAAACTTGAAGGATTCACTGATGCAAGTTTCCAGTCTGACGTGGATGACTTCAAATCCAACTCTGGATACATATTCCGCATCAATGGAGGAGCAGTCAGTTGGAGAAGCTGTAAACAGTCTACCACTGCCGACTCAACCACAGAAGCAGAATATATCACAGCATCAGATGCAGCAAAAGAGAGTGTATGGATGAAAAACTTCATCCAAGAATTGGATGTTGTTCCTAGCATTGCTGAACCTGTAGTCGTCTTCTGTGACAACAACGGGGCAATAGCTCAAGCAAAGGAGCCGAGATCACACCATCAATCCAAACACGTACAGAGGAAATACCACGTGATCAGGGAGATCATGGGTAGAGGTGACATGCACATGGAGTATGTCAAATCGGAAGACAACGTAGCTGACCCACTAACTAAGCCACTTTCACAAAAGGCGTTCGATAGTCATCTAGAAAAGATGGGTCTTAGAACCATAGGTGTATGGCTTTAGGGCAAGTGGGAGATTGATAGAATAGTGCCCAGCAAGCCAGTTCAATTAGCTTGTATTAGGTCCATTCTGTAAGAAACAATCTTTATGATCTTATAATAATACGCGCGTTTATTTATATGAGTATAAGGATAAACAATGGCCAATTTCATCTCTCGCGAATACATTTAAGCGATTGGATGAAACCCTTAGATTACATTTTACTATGGGACGATTCACTTCAGTACTGAGTGCAATCATGAAACAGTCTCAAAGGTCGTAGTCTTAAAACTGTTCCAAGTCATAGATTCCGAACGAGACGGGGTATCGTAGGAATCGCCAAGACTTGTATAAGTATGCATGATTCACATGGAGTGTATTTGTAGTGTTTCATGAGCAAGGCATTTGAGGCCAGTGCATATGAGTAGGTGGTTCAATGGAGGATTGAACGCATCGAACGACCCGAACAGAGAAACACATTGTGGAAGCGCATGACGCATATCGGTGATGGGATGTTTCTCAAGGATTATAATAGTGTACGATTTAGTCCTTTGACTTGAGGTGCTAGGGCGAATTCGGTCCATGAAAGTGCGTACTTAGATCTAGGTATAGGCCACGTAGCTTGGTCATAACATGCCTAGGTTGGGTGCGTATGGACATGTACGCGAATGGTTAGTACCGATATGGAATCTATTGACTCATCGTATTGGATGAGAGAATTTCCTATACGATTCTTAGATAATATATCCAAGGAATCTGCGGCCGCAGTCGGTGACGGATTTGGAAAGGGGTTTCCAAATTTAGAAGGTCACAAAGGAATATTATCCTGAATTAGAAAGTATAGTTATCGAGACAAATTTAGAGGTGCCGATCAATTCACACACCCTAAGTCTTGATCGGGAATATTAGTCGATAGAAGGACCGTATGTACATGGTAATTATATGAGACGAGGTTCACAAGTATCAATTCACCTGAAGTTGGGCTTCATGGGCTTGTGGCTAGACATCGACCATGAAGTGTAGGTACTCCTGAGTTAATAGAGGAATTGATTCTAGGAGTGGTCAATTAAAGGTTGTTTAATTGACCGAAGCAATTTATTGTTCATAAATTAAATCACGAGGAATTCGTGGGCCTGCTGCCAATTGATGGTGAACCCAGAGGGTCACACACAATACAATTGGACGGTGACTGTTGAAAAGGATACTAAAAGGAATTAATTGATTTAAAGGTAATTAAATCAATTAAATGAATTAAAGGTATTTAATTCAAGTGGGAGATTAATTAATTGGCTAACTTAATTAATTAAATACTTAATTGAGTTGCTAATTAATTATATAAAAGAAATAATGATTTAATTAGACTGGGCATTTAATTAAGTAATTAATTAAATGAAGAGGGCTTGCAAGACATGGGCTTTTAATTAAAAGCCCATAAGGAGTCTTGCAAAACCTAAGTTGAGGGAGTCTATATATAGGGGATCTACTTGAGCTCATAAGCTAACACCCTAAGAAGAAAACCCTAGCTCTCCTCTCAACCCTAGCCGCCGCCCCCTAGTGCTAGAAGCCCTAGCCGCCGCCGCCACCAAGAGACGCCGCCACCCTGTTGCTGTGGGCTGCTCTTGTGCCGCCGATCATCTCCCTCCGTTCCTCTGTGATAGATCTTGACCTGTCAAGAGAATCTACACAATCCTGGTTCGACAAACTTCCTGAATCCAGTTCTGAGCCTAAGATCTTGAGGTGTTGCCAGAACCCAATTGGTGTGGACTTACTTTGGAGGTGAGACGCTTGGATCACTTCTGTGAACCAGATCCAGATCCAGATCCAGTTGCAGAATCAGAATCGAAGGTTGCCACCACCTTGCCTGTGGTGAGGTATATCGCATAAACACCCTTGTTCAATTTTTATGTGTGTTTTTGTTCTTGCTTGCGTATAATTAATATGGAGAATTCTTATGGGACCTTGGGTGCTTCGAAAAATTTTAAATTCCGCACTGTCGTTGTTCTGACAATCGAGGCATCCCAACCACTATCCCAACATAGACTTTGTATAATTACAAGAAATTTACATATAGATTTATGCCTATAGGTCTAATTACATGAATTTATCAACTTTATTAAAAATTACATCGACACCCCATAGAGTTAAAAACAGTTAATCAACTCTAATACATAATCATATATTGGGAATTTAATTAATACATAGCATATTTAGCAGTCTAGAATTCTAGAAATGTAAATCTTATTCCTCAAACCATCAAAGCAATATGTAAGAGATAGGTGATTGAAAAATAATCATTTTTTATATTTTTATAATTTGATTAGGTAGTTTTCTAAAAAATTCATTGAAAATTGGTTTCTGATAAATTTAATTATTTAAAGTGTTGGTCCCAAGTGGTCAATAAGGTTTTGTGTGTTTTGGGGGGGGGGGGGGAGGATAGTGGTTACGGGGGGATGGGTTTTCCACAATAAATAGGAGAGGGAAGACTTGTTAAGTTTCTCTATTTTATGATATATAAAGCCTATGCTAATTAAGGATTATAATCATGAATTAGGTGGCTTATTGACTTTACTAAAAAAGTCAAAGAGAGAAAATATAGAAATTATCCTGACATAATGGAATTTGCTATGACTATGCCAACAACCAAATGTTAATGATACATCATAAAGTAAAATCCAAAATATTGGATTTCACCATTAAATATAATATCAATAATATTATGATTAGATTTACATTTCCAAAAAAATAAGAACTAATATGAAACTAAATACCTTCTTTTGACCTGGGCCCTAATACCATACTGAATTATCAACTCTTCTAAAGCATAAATTATTAGAGAGAGAGCTAATTTAATATTTATCACTTAACAATGTTTGCCTGCATAATATGCTACATAATTAAATTACTAATACGTGAGTATATAATAGATATACTCGTATTAATTAAATTACTAATACAAAGTTATATGCTAAATATGATTTTATATATATGTATTGTAGATTTCAATAACAAAATCTCCAATATCTGGGTAACAATTATTTACAACGTAACCATTAATGACGTTATTTGTAAATTAGTTTGGTGAAATTTTTGATTATATGAATAATCTAAGTGTGGGTATATATACACAAACATAATGGAGTATTTAAAAAAGATTTAGTCTATAACTTATCGTCTTGATATTTTAGTGTATGCTATCTAATTAAAATACGATAAGACATAGTACATCAAGGGATTGACCTTCTATGGTCTTTTAATTAGTCAAGTTGATAAAAGGGTCCTCAACCATCGTAAAAGCTTAACATTAGTCTCTCTTGCAATTCGGAGATGTATGAGTCATTAGTTTACATGTCTGTTGATGGTCAAGGTTAATTAAATAGTTGTCTACTAAAATTAGAAAAGCTTAACTAACCCAACATTTATGTGAAAAGACAGAATAAATATAATGATGGATACTTTTTTTGACACACAAAACTTCTTCATATATCTCTCCACTTGTCGAAAATGATTCAATATTTAAGAGTTATCAACTACTTACTATTCATTCATGACTCATTAAACACAAAATTGTCTTTCTCTTTCGCTTTTTGACGACCATTAACAAATTAATAATTTTGAACTAACATAAAATTAATTGTTTTTCTCATATTGATGAATAAAAAATGAAACCAAATATTATATAGAAAGGAAAAAAAGAACATCATTACCATATATGTTACCCATATAATTATGAATATTTTAAACCACGGATGTGTCAAGAATATTATAACAAGGTGCAAAATATAATTCAAACATGGATATGAACAAAATTTCCCCCATAGATCGGTGTTCACTGTTTGAGATCTTCAAAATCAATAGATTACACCGTACACAATGAAAATAGCAACTTCGTTTAAGGATCTCATACTCTTATCGACTTTCTCATGATAATAGAACTGAAATATCAAAATTAATTGGTTAGTAAATGTAAGCCAAATATTGTGTTAAAAAGACATATCAAGATCAATCGCAAATATCTCTTGCAAGAAATTCAATTTGTACAATTCAAGCTAAATGATATAATATGTTATATCTACTATATATTTCGAGAAAAAGTTTTGTGATGTCATATAAATGTAACCCATGGTTTGACCCGAATCATACCCAGATTCACCCCAATCCAATTGTTAGTAGTGGTGAGGATTAATTTACTTTTAGATTTTGTTAATTTTAATGTGGTGGAACATAGGCTTGACTAGATAAAAAAATATCTCAAGCAAATCAACAAAGACAATAAATTAATTTAACTGAATATACAAATTACATATTCATCAAGCATATATGGATGTCCTTACCAATTTTTATTCTACAATTACGAATTTTTTTCCTAAATGATTTATGAAAAATACCAATCAAATAATTAAAATACTTCTAGAAATACATGCAAAAAAATCCAACGACGTCATGTTCTTTCAACACTTATTGGATCAATTTTTCAAAGAATCTATTTTTACCAGCTTATAGACAATACTCCAAAGATATGGCCAAAGCTACATATATGCTACCTTTATAAGAAAACATGCAAGTATTTATTTTACACGCAATTAACCTATTACATACCTTATCAAATTTTTTTGAATGAAGGTTGCGTTGTCTGGTTTGTATAGTCCATTTTCCTGCTAGTCGATCTGTAAGCGATAATTTTGACACACTTTCGACTGGTGGATTCACCATTTCCATCACTGGAAGCACTACACGTCCTCCTAAATCGAATTGTTTTGCTTCAAGCTTATGCTTTGCATCTTTGAACGTTGGGTGTAATACATGGTAAGTAGTAGAACTTTTTGCTACCTGTAATAAGAAAATTTGTTGTTATAAAATTAAAGGTATGCGTCCATATTGGTGATAATATAGTACATATGAGTTCGACAAAAATGTAAGAGCTCTTCAAAGTACTTTTAAACCTCTGTCATGATATTAGAGTTGTAAATCAAAATCAATTTTAGTTATTTGTGATCATTGTAATATTTGGCTTTAGCATGCCATTTTAAGATATCTCTAAAGCACAACAAAATTTTCCCTAAAATTTTAAAAAGTATAACCTTTAATAAAACATAATATTTTATCATCAATTTTATTAAAATCATTTTTTTTAATCGTTAAGTCAAATCTATCCTATATTATAAAGTATAATTATACGTAAATACCTCACATTTCTCTAAAATATACTGCTTAATATTTCTATCTGCATCCTCCTCTCTCTGACATTTTAGGAGTCTGAATGACACTTCGTTGTTCTCAATTACTCTAGCCGTTTTTAGCTCTCTTTTTTTAATTTTTGAAGAAGAACTTGCGTCATTGGGTGGTAGATGATTCTCCTGTAAAAAAAGATAAGATAATAAATTGTTTTATTATACATTTAACCAAGCTACACAATAGTAAACCTTAAAGAAATTCCTAATACATTAATCTTTTAATTCGTTAAAACCTTTTTTCAAATATCACTTCTACTTTCAATATCACAGTCCTTCATTAACAAGTTTTCTTATTAAAATAAAGGCAAAAAATTGTACCTTTAACATCCATCAACTTTACTCACATTAGAACTTCAATTAATGTAATTACGTTTTCCTCATTTAATGAATACAGATACATACATGAACATGAAAAAAAATTCGTTGATAACATTTAGAGCACGATAAAATTGAAATGTATAAAAAAGAAATTTACTACATTGAAAAGGGAATGCTAAAATATACAGAGAAAATATCCACCCAACGTTTCAATTTGTTTAACTTGAAATCCTTAAATCTTGGTATATGTTGAATGAAGATGTTTCCGGTAACATTTATGAAAAAAACATCAATCAAATATAATGAAAGGTGAAATAAAATAAATAAACTAATAGATATAATGAAGGGTGAAATAAAATAAATAAATTAATAGAAATGGAAATTAATGGAAGAAATATAGAAAATTTATTCGTGTTTTTAATTTTTTCTAAATGGAGTTCCAAATTGAATGGAAAAGTGCATGAATAACTTGAAAACAAAAAACTTTTGTAAGAACTTAGCTCAGAGAAAACTGAGATAAATAAATATTGAAAATAAAGGGAACAATATTTCTTTCGGTTTGTTGAGTTTCTCAATAACAAAGTCTATGAACGGGGAGAAATCACTAGATTTCCTTAGTCGTGAATTAAAAAACCAAAAGAAAATATTTCTAGCAGACTCAAAGTGAAAAAAAAAATCAAGAAATAAACATTGATCGAGACAAAAGACAAATTGTATTATTATCATATAATTAATTTAGGTTTGTATATTTGCAATTTTTTAAATTAGTCAAGGTATGTGTCTTGGAACATAAATATAAATAAAAATAAAGTCATACCTTAACCACTTCAGAAGGGGTTTGTGGAGATGCACAGGGCGGAGTCGATGGCGATGAGGGATCTAGTGGAACCTCATTGAGAGGTTTCGCGAGAAGTACTTCTTTTATCCTATAGCAATTGAACTCGAAGTCCCATACAGCCGTATCGAAAAACTGAAAAATGCAAATTCAAATGAAAAAACTAATTAGATGCGTTAGATGAAAAACAAAATTGGTGTAGATTTATTCTAATTAGATTTGTACATCTCCAGAAGCATAAGATTTATCATCCATTTGAAGATCTTTTTGTGTATTTGAGAAATGTATTTCTCAAACTGATAGAGTTCTAAGTGTCAAAAATTAAGTTTATGAAATAGAGGGGTAGAGAGTGAGAGAGATAGAGAGGACAAAGACTACTAGTGAGAAAAAGAGGACTATAAAGGACTAGAGGGAGACAGAGAGGACTAGAGAGAGAGACCGGTAAGTTGTTTTAATGGAAGTTAGTTAAATAATTAGCACTTCAAAACTCAGAAATTTATTTTATTTTTTCAAAATTATCCTTTGATGTTGGCTTAGTTGAGATTTTATGATTTTAATGGATAAATTATTCTATTTGGTCTTAATCATCAACGAAGATGTAAAATTAAAGACAGTTAACCAAGGAATCAACATCTCGGATCGGGAAGAAAGAAATAGTATGAAGTTAATCCGTAAGTTGATGAAAATTTTATCAACTCGAAAAATAGAAATTATTGAAGTCAACTATCACTTGTCGTATTTTATCTCTCGTAATTTATATTGGCAACCACGCGCTTAAATGTCACGACGAAAACATGCTGAGATTTTCATGGAATAATCTGTTATAGTGTATTTATGTATATCACTGACCCACACTTCAATTAAAAGTATGCTTATTTTTCTGTAAGGTAAACACGAATAAAAGAATTTTCAGTCAATCCATGTATACGAGGACATAGTTGAGTGAGAATATATCAAAAAAATTTGTAATTAGTGGTTAAAGTTTAACGAAAGCGTTCAAATTCTTTGAATCTTTTTTTTTTTTTTTTTTCATTTAGGGTATCTTTGAATTTGTTGGGCTTGGTAAATTGTCATCATCATCATATTCAAATTCAATGAATATGTGGCAAATTCATTACTACACCAATTAACCTACATTGTGTATGTTTTGTTCATCGAATCAAGTACAAATATATAGGAGCATATCTAGTATGTAATCATATATTGTCAATTAATTTAAAATATAGCATAATTGACAGTCAAATGTCATAATTGTATTACCATTTATGCTCATATTTGATGAAAAGGTTAAACAACTTTTGAATGTATGAGTTCGTTGGGAATACTAAATTGATATCACTTTCGATTCAAAATTAATGAATATGTGGCAAATTATTATTACTCAAATTATCCTATATTGTGTAAATTTTGTTCATAGAATCCACTAGAAATATATAGTAGCATATATAATATATATTCATATTTTGGATATTTAGTTAATAAATAACATATTTGGCAGTCAATATTTCCAGAAATATAATTCTTATTGCATGAAGCATCAATGCTATCTGAAAGAGAGAGATGATTGAAAAATATTCAATTGTTATCTTTTTAAACATGTCTATGTAATTGTTTCAAAAATTACTTTTAAAAATGGTTTCACGGAATTTTAATTTCATAAATTATTGGTCTCAAGTGATCAAAAAGGTCGGGGTTGGAATGAATAGACATTGTATAATTACAAGAAATTTACATATAGATTTATGCCTATAGGTCTAATTACATGAATTTATCAACTTTATTAAAAATTACATCGACACCCCATAGAGTTAAAAACAGTTAATCAACTCTAATACATAATCATATATTGGGAATTTAATTAATACATAGCATATTTAGCAGTCTAGAATTCTAGAAATGTAAATCTTATTCCTTAAACCATCAAAGCAATATGTAAGAGATAGGTGATTGAAAAATAATCATTTGTTATATTTTTATAATTTGATTAGGTAGTTTTCTAAAAAATTACATTGAAAATTGGTTTCTGATAAATTTAATTATTTAAAGTGTTGGTCCCAAGTGATCAATATAGTTTTGTGTGTGTTTGGGGGGGGGGGGAGGAGAGTGGTTACGGGGGATGGGTTTTCCACAATAAATAGGAGTGGTAAGACTTGTTAAGTTTCTCTATTTTATGATATATAAAGCCTATGCTAATTAAGGATTATAATCATGAATTAGGTGGCTTATTGACTTTACTAAAAAAGTCAAAGAGAGAAAATATAGAAATTATCCTGACATAATGGAATTTGCTATGACTATGCCAACAACCAAATGTTAATGATACATCATAAAGTAAAATCCAAAATATTGGATTTCACCATTAAATATAATATAAATAATATTATGATTAGATTTACATTTCCAAAAAAATAAGAACTAATATGAAACTAAATACCTTCTTTTGACCTGGGCCCTAATACCATACTGAATTATCAACTCTTCTAAATCATAAATTATTAGAGAGGGAGCCAATTTAATATTTATCACTTAACAATGTTTGCCTGCATAATATGCTACATAATTAAATTACTAATACGTGAGTATATAATAGATATACTCGTATTAATTAAATTACTAATACAAAGTTATATACTAAATATGATTTTATATATATGTATTGTAGATTTCAATAACAAAATCTCCAATATCTGGGTAACAATTATTTACAACGTAACCATTAATGACGTTATTTGTAAATTAGTTTGTTGAAATTTTGGATTATATGAATAATCTAAGTGTGGGTATATATACACAAACATAATGGAGTATTTAAAAAAGATTTAGTCTATAACTTATTGTCTTGATATTTTAGTGTATGCTATCTAATTAAAATACGATAAGACATAGTACATCAAGGGATTGACCTTCTATGGTCTTTTAATTAGTCAAGTTGATAAAAGGGTCCTCAACCATCGTAAAAGCTTAACATTAGTCTCTCTTGCAATTCGGAGATGTATGAGTCATTAGTTTACATGTCTGTTGATGGTCAAGGTTAATTAAATAGTTATCTACTAAAATTAGAAAAGCTTAACTAACCCAACATTTATGTGAAAAGACAGAATAAATATAATGATGGATAAATTTTATGACACACAAAACTTCTTCATATATCTCTCCACTTGTCGAAAATGATTCAATATTTAAGAGTTATCAACTACTTACTATTCATTCATGACTCATTAAACACAAAATTGTCTTTCTCTTTCGCTTTTTGACGACCATTAACAAATTAATAATTTTGAACTAACATAAAATTTAATTGTTTTTCTCATATTGATGAATAAAAAATGAAACCAAATATTATATAGAAAGGAAAAAAAGAACATCATTACCATATATGTTACTCATATAATTATGAATATTTTAAACCACGGATGTGTCAAGAATATTATAACAAGGTGCAAAATATAATTCAAACATGGATATGAACAAAATTTCCCCCATAGATCGGTGTTCACTGTTTGAGATCTTCAAAATCAATAGATTACACCGTACACAATGAAAATAGCAACTTCGTTTAAGGATCTCATACTCTTATCGACTTTCTCATGATAATAGAACTGAAATATCAAAATTAATTGGTTAGTAAATGTAAGCCAAATATTGTGTTAAAAAGACATATCAAGATCAATCGCAAATATCTCTTGCAAGAAATTCAATTTGTACAATTCAAGCTAAATGATATAATATGTTATATCTACTATATATTTCGAGAAAAAGTTTTGTGATGTCATATAAATGTAACCCATGGTTTGACCCGAATCATACCCAGATTCACCCCAATCCAATTGTTAGTAGTGGTGAGGATTAATTTACTTTTAGATTTTGTTAATTTTAATGTGGTGGAACATAGGCTTGACTAGATAAAAAAATATCTCAAGCAAATCAACAAAGACAATAAATTAATTTAACTGAATACAGATTCATCAAGCATATATGGATGTCCTTACCAATTTTTATTCTACAATTACGAATTTTTTTCCTAAATGATTTATGAAAAATACCAATCAAATAATTAAAATACTTCTAGAAATACATGCAAAAAAATCCAACGACGTCATGTTCTTGATTCAAAACTTATTGGATCAATATTTCAAAGAATCAATTTTTACCAGCTTATAGACAATACTCCAAAGATATGGCCAAAGCTACATATATGCTACCTTTATAAGAAAACATGCAAGTATTTATTTTACACGCAATTAACCTATTACATACCTTATCAATTTTTTTTGAATGAAGGTTGCGTTGTCTGGTTTGTATAGTCCATTTTCCTGCTAGTCGATCTGTGAGCGATAATTTTGACACACTTTCGACTGGTGGATTCACCAGTTCCATCACTGGAAGCACTACACGTCCTCCTAAATCGAATTGTTTTGCTTCAAGATTATGCTTTGCATCTTTGAACGTTGGGTGTAATACATGGTAAGTAGTAGAACTTTTTGCTACCTGTAATAAGAAAATTTATTGTTATAAAATTAAAGGTATGCGTCCGTATTGGTTATAATATAGTACATATGAGTTCGACAAAAATGTAAGAGCTCTTCAAAGTACTTTTAAACCTCTGTCATGATATTAGAGTTGTAAATCAAAATCAATTTTAGTTAGTTGTGATCATTGTAATATTTGGTTTTAGCATGCCATTTTAAGATATCTCTAAAGCACAACAAAATTTTTCCTAAAATTTTAAAAAGTATAACCTTTAATAAAACATACTATTTTATCATCAATTTTATTAAAATCATTTTTTTTAATCGTTAAGTCAAATCTATCCTATATTCTAATGTATAAGGATAAGTAAATACCACACATTTCTCTAAAATATACTGCTTAATATTTCTATCTTCATCCTTCTCTCTCTTACATTTTAGGAGTCTGAATGATACTTCGTTGTTCTCAATTACTCTAGCCGTTTTTAGCTCTCTTTTGTTAATTTTTGAAGAAGAACTCGCGTCATTGGGTGGTAGATGATTCTCCTGTAAAAAAAGATAAGATAATAAATTGTTTTATTATACATTTAACCAAGCTACACAATAGTAAACCTTAAAGAAAATCCTAATACATTAATCTTTTAATTCGTTAAAACCTTTTTTCAAATATCACTTCTACTTTCAATATCACAGTCCTTCATTAACAAGTTTTCTTATTAAAATAAAGGCAAAAAATTGTACCTTTAACATCCATCAACTTTACTTCACATTAGAACTTCAATTAATGTAATTACGTTTTCCTCATTTATTGAATACAGATACATACATTAACACGAAAAAAAATTCGTTGATAACATTTAGAGCACGATAAAATTGAAATGTATAAAAAAGAAATTTACTACATTGAAAAGGGAATGCTAAAATATACAGAGAAAATATCCACCCAACGTTTCAATTTTTTTAACTTGAAATCCTTAAATCTTGGTGTATGTTGAATGAAGATGTTTCCGGTTACATTTATGAAAAAAACATCAATCAAATATAATGAAAGGTGAAATAAAATAAATAAATTAATAGATATAATGAAGGGTGAAATAAAATAAATAAATTAATAGAAATGGAAATTAATGGAAGAAATATAGAAAATTTGTTTTTTTAATTTTTTCTAAATGGAGTTCCAAATTTAATGGAAAAGTGCATGAATAACTTGAAAACAAAAAACTTTTGTAAGAACTTAGCTAAGAGAAAACTGAGATAAATAAATATTGAAAATAAAGGGAACAATATTTTTTTCGGTTTGTTGAGTTTCTCAATAACAAAGTCTATGAACGGGGAGAAATCACTAGATTTCCTTAGTCGTGAATTAAAAAACCAAAAGAAAATATTTCTAACAGACTCAAAGTGAAAAAAAATCAAGAAATAAACATTGATCGAGACAAAAGACAAATTGTATTATTATCATATAATTAATTTAGGTGTGTATATTTGGAATTTTTTAAATTAGTCAAGGTATGTGTCTTGTAACATAAATATAAATAAAAATAAAGTCATACATTAACAACTTCAGAAGGGGTTTGTGGAGATGCACAGGGCGGCGTCGATGGCGATGAGGAATCTAGTGGAACCACATTGAGAGGTTTCGCGAGAAGTACTTCTTTTATCCTATACCAATTGAACTCGAAGTCCCATACAGCCGTATCGAAAAACTGAAAAATGCAAATTCAAATGAAAAAACTAATTAGATGCGTTAGATGAAAAACAAAATTGGTGTAGATTTATTCTAATTATATTTGTACATCTCCAGAAGCATAAGATTTATCATCCATTTGAAGATCGTTTTGTGTATTTGAGAAATATATTTCTCAAACCGATAGAGTTATAAGTGTCAAAAATTAAGTTTATGAAATAGAGGGGTAGAGAGTGAGAGAGATAGAGAGGACAAAGACTACTAGTGAGAAAGAGAGGACTATAAAGGACAAGAGGGAGACAGAGAGGACTAGAGAGAGAGACCGGTAAGTTGTTTTAATGAAAGTTTGTTAAATAATTAGCACTTGACAACTCAGAAATTTATTTTATTTTTTCAAAATTATCCTTTGATGTTGGCTTAGTTGAGATTTTATGATTTTAATGGATAAATTATTCTATTTGGTCTTAATCATCAATGAAGATGTAAAATTAAAGACAGTTAACCAAGGAATCAACATCTCGGACCGGGAAGAAATAAATAGTATGAAGTTAATCCGTAAGTTGATGAAAATTTTATCAACTCGAAAAATAGAAATTATTGAAGTCAACTATCACTTGTCGTATTATATATCTCGCAATTTATATTGGAAACCACGCGCTTAAATGTCACGACGAAAACATGCTGGGATTTTCATGGAATAACCTGTTATAGTGTATTTATGTATATCACGGACCCACACTTCAATTAATAGTATGCTTATTTTTCTGTAAGGTAAACACGAATAAAAGAATTTTCAGTCAATCCATGTATACGAGGACATAGTTGAGTGAGAATAAATCAAAAGAATTTAAGTTTAACGAAAGCGTTCAAATTCTTTGAATCTTTTTATTTTTTTTTATTTAGGGTATCTTTGAATTTGTTCGGCTTGGTAAATTGTCATCATCATCATATTCAAATTCAATGAATATGTGGCAAATTCATTACTACACCAATTAACCTACATTGTGTATGTTTTGTTCATCGAATCAAGTACAAATATATAGGAGCATATCAAGTATGTAATCATATATTGTCAATTAATTTAAAATATAGCATAATTGGCAGTCAAATGTCATAACTGTATTACCATTTATGCTCATATTTGATGAAACGTTTAAACAACTTTTGAATATATGAGTTCGTTGGGAATACTAAATTGAAATCACTTTCGATTCAAAACTAATGAATATGTGGCAAATTATTATTACACAAATTATCCTATATTGTCTAAATTTCGTTCATAGAATCCACTAGAAATATATAGTAGCATATATAATATATATTCATATTTTGGACATTTAGTTAATACATAACATATTTGGCAGTCAATATTTCTAGAAATATAATTCTTATTGCGTGAAGCATCAATGCTATCTGAAAGAGAGAGATGATTGAAAAATATTCAATTGTTATCTTTTTAAACCTGTCTATGTAATTGTCTCAAAAATTACTTTTAAAAATGGTTTCACGGAATTTTAATTTCATAAATTATTGGTCTCAAGTGATCAAAAAGGTCGGGGTTGGAATGAATAGACGTTGTATAATTACAAGAAATTTACATATAGATTTAAGCATATAGGTCTAATTACATGAATTTATCAACTTTATTAAAAATTACATCGACACCCCTTAGAGTTAAAAACAGTTAATCAACTCTAATACATAAGGTTTTGTGTGTGTTGGGGGGGGGGGGAAGTGGTTACGGGGGGATGGGTTTTCCACAATAAATAGGAGAGGTAAGACTTGTTAAGTTTCTCTATTTTATGATATATAAAGCCTATGCTAATTAAGGATTATAATAATGAATTAGGTGGCTTATTGACATTACTAAAAAAGTCAAAGAGAGAAAATATAGAAATTATCCTGACATAATGGAATTTGCTATGACTATGCCAACAACCAAATGTTAATGATACATCATAAAGTAAAATCCAAAATATTGGATTTCACCATTAAATATAATATCAAATTCAATTAACAGTATGCTTATTTTTCTGTAAGGTAAACACGAATAAAAGAATTTTCAGTCAATCCATGTATACGAGGACATAGATGAGTGAGAATAAATCAAAAAAATTTGTAATTAGTGGTTAAAGTTTAACGAAAGCGTTCAAATTCTTTGAATCTTTTTATTTTTTTTTATTTAGGGTATATTTGAATTTGTTGGGCTTGGTAAATTGTCATCATCATCATATTCAAATTCAATGAATATGTGGCAAATTCATTACTACACCAATTAACCTACATTGTGTATGTTTTGTTCATCGAATCAAGTACAAATATATAAGAGCATATCTAGTATATAATCATATATTGTCAATTAATTTAAAATATAGCATAATTGGTAGTCAAATGTCATAAATGTATTACCATTTATGCTCATATTTGATGAAACGGTCAAACAACTTTTGAATGTATGAGTTCGTTGAGAATACTAAATTGAAATCACTTTCGATTCAAAAGTAATGAATATGTGACAAATTATTATTTCACAAATTATCCTATATTGTGTAAATTTTGTTCATAGAATCCACTAGAAATATATAGTAGCATATATAATGTATAATCATATTTTGGATATTTAGTTAATACATAGCATATTTGGCAGTCAATATTTCTAGAAATATAATTCTTATTGCTTGAAGCATCAATGCTATCTAAAAGAGAAAGATGATTGAAAAATATTCAATTGTTATCTTTTTAAACTGTCTATGTAATTGTCTCAAAAATTACTTTTAAAAATGGTTTCACGGAATTTTAATTACATAAATTATTGGTCTCAAGTGATCAAAAAGGTCGGGGTGGGAATGAATAGACGTTGCATAACTACAAGAAATTTACATATAGATTTCTGCCTAATTACATGAATTTATCAACTTTATTAAAAATTACATCGACACCCCATAGAGTTAAAAACAGTTAATCAACTCTAATACATAATCATATATAGGGAATTTAATTAATACATAGCATATTTTGCAATCTAGAATTCTAGAAATGTAAATCTTATTCCTTAAAACATCAAAGCAATATGTAAGAGATAGGTGATTGAAAAATAATCATTTGTTATATTTTTATAATTTGATTAGGTAGTTTTCTAAAAAATTACATTGAAAATTGGTTTATGGGAAATTTAATTATTTAAAGTGTTGGTCCCAAGTGTTCAATAAGGTTTTGTGTGTGTTGGGGGAGGGGGGGAGGAGAGTGGTTACGGGGGGATGGGTTTTCCACAATAAATAAGAGATGTAAAGTTCCTCTATTTGTTGATATATAAAGCCTATGCTAATTAAGGATTATAATCATGAATTAGGTGGCTTATTGACTTTACTAAAAAACTCAAAGAGAGAAAATATAGAAATTATCCTGACATAATGGAATTTGCTATGACTGCCAACAACCAAATGTTAATGATACATCATAAAGTAAAATATAAAATAATGGATTTCACCATTAAATATAATATCAATAATATTATGATTAGATTTACATTTTCAAAAAAATAAGAACTAATATGAAACTAAATACCTTCTTTTGACCTGGGCCCTAATACCATACTGAATTATCAACTCTTCTAAAGCATAAATTATTAGAGAGAGAGCTAATTTAATATTTATCACTTAACAATGTTTGCTTGCATAATATGCTACATAATTAAATTACTAATACGTGAGTATATAATAGATATACTCGTATTAATTAAATTACTAATACAAAGTTATATACTAAATATGATTTTATATATATGTATTGTAGATTTTAATAACAAAATCTCCAATATCTGGGTAACAATTATTTCCAACGTAACCATTAATGACGTTATTTGTAAATTAGTTTGTTGAAATTTTGGATTATATGAATAATCTATGTGTGGGTATATATACACAAACATAATGGAGTATTTAAAAAAGATTTAGTCTATAACTTCTCGTCTTGATATTTTAGTGTATGCTATCTAATTAAAATACGATAAGACATAGTACATCAAGGAATTTACCTTCTATGGTCTTTTAATTAGTCAAGTTGATAAAACGGTCCTCAACCATCGTAAAAGCTTAACATTAGTCTCTCTTGCAATTCGGAGATGTATGAGTCATTAGTTTACATGTCTGTTGATGGTCAAGGTTAATTAAATAGTTATCTACTAAAATTACAAAAGCTTAACTAACCCAACATTTATGTGAAATGACAAAATAAATATAATGATGCATAAATTTTTTGAAACACAAAACTTCTTCATATATCTCTCCACTTGTCGAAAATGATTCAATATTTAAGAGTTATCAACTACTTACTATTCATTTATGACCCATTAAACACAAAATTGTCCTTCTCTTTCGCTTTTTGACGACCATTAACAAATTAATAATTTTGAACTAACATAAAATTTAATTGTTTTTCTCATATTGATGAATAAAAAATGAAACCAAATATTATATAGAAAGGAAAAAAAGAACTTCATTACCATATATGTTACTCATATAATTATGAATATTTTAAACCACGGCTGTGTTAAGAATATTGATAAGGGGTAATTTGGATCACCCATTCTCGCTAGCCCGATGTGGATCGAACTGTACAAGTTTCCGTCCCTGGCGTAGCCAAACCGAGCCAGGGTGTGTAGTGATCTGTCCCGAGCCAATAAAGAGAATCCGAGGTCGAAGGTTACTGTTGGGCCGAGCCCAGGCCCAAGCCTAGGGGCCAGAAAAGTACACTTGCAAGCGTGTCAGAAAGCCCATCTTCTCAACTATAAATATCCCTAGCATTTATGACGACGGGACGATTTTTCCAGGTGCTCTTCCTCCGAGACCGCTGCTCGGAACTACATAGGAAGAATAGTATAGGCTATACATATATATTTCACCCTCTAGCTTGTACGGCATCCTATAATGCTCAGATAGGACTCTTGATACTTGTAATCTGTACTCCATCATCTCGAATACAATTATTATTGATCTCTTCTTTCCATTTTTAAGTGCCATTACTGCATTTGATACCACCTAGATCGTGCATACGAAAACGCGTAAGATCAATTGGCGCCCACCGAGGGGCCTTATTCGAGTATTAGATCGAAATATGCCTACTAAGAGGAGAAATACGTGTATCAGCGTATACTTTCCAGGATCGAAATATGCCTACTAACCAGAAACTCCGCCATTTACTTTCCAGAACGATCGTCCAACCAGCGGAGCATTCGTCGACTTAAGGTCGAAGATGATCAGTTCTCTATTCATAAGTGAATAAGAAGTTTCACAGATATCATTCTCAACTAACTAACACAGGTTTAATCCAATCAACTTGATCATCAGTTAACGACGAAAGGTTATGAGAATCTATGGAGTTACAGCTTATTAATGATCGAAATTTATTTTTCCGATCATCATATTTAATAATCTCGGGATAAATTACACAAATCAATTATTTCTCGATCAGTTGCATAATCCGTATAGAAGTCCATTCCTTTGCTCGATGACAATTTCTAATAGATCCGGCAATTGAATGTTAGTACAACGGCGACAAGTTATATGAATCCTCGAAGACGCAACCGAGGGTGGGCAACCATTCGATCGCTAAAAGAAACTTATGGTCCCAAAGGGAAGGGATAAATAACATCATGATAACTACGAATTCCAACAAGTCTCGCTCATATTCGATCGGAAAAATTGAAAAGACATAAAAGAATAAAACAATGAGATTCGACCAGATAACAAAAGTTTTATCATTGATATTCTTCATACAAGTTACAAGCGATGCCTCGGATATAATATTAAATCTCGAGCTCAAGAGATACAGTCCAATCACTCCTACCCTACTACAAATTCTACAAGTAAGTCTACCCTGTTATATATTCAGTAATCCTTCCCTTTAGATTGCTCCAGATGCAGAACTCAGCAGTGATTCTTCATGGCCATCACTCGCCATGTGTCGCACATCCGTCTTCATACGGGATAAAAACCGGATCGAAGCACTTCTCCAGGGCTTCAAACCGATCTTAGGGCTTCATCTGTAAATAATGATTGAAATACTCAATCATTATTTACAGGTTAATCCGAACCGGTGCAGCGAAGGCTTATCTCAACGGAGGCGCCCCAAGCGAGCTCGAAGGAACTATACCTCAAGAAAGCCCTCGAGGAAGTTGGTGCTCCAGATTTAAAGAACTCTTCTGAGATTAACCAGCTGCCCGATCACATGCTACGCCAGAAAACCGGAATTCTAACCCACACCAGATAAGATATATCTAGGAAAACAGGTTGCCTGCCGGTATTCTAGGCGCAATTTCTTTTGCCTGTCGATATTCTAAGCGAAAAAGGTTACACCAAAGGAACTAAGATCGAAAAACAGGGTTCGAATTCTAATCTCAAACTCCTTTATCTTGGAGATAATATGAGTCAAATCTAAAACTCGATCCATGGAGATCGGAGGAAGCATAAAGGGAGAAGTGAGGAATGTCGTATAAATAAGTGAACCTATTTATAGCGGTGAAGGGCTTTCAACCAACGGCCCAGATAACAGATCGCGAACGGTTAGGGTTTACGTAATAAATGAACTGACCGATACGCTTCCCAAGAAATAGGGTCCGGTTTGGTTGGGAGAACGTACGGTCTAACAGTGCGTAAAGAGGGACTCATTCGAAAAGTTCGATCGAACAAATCTGTTACTTATTATCTTATTCGAATAACGGCACCGGGATCAGGAACACTAGTCTAAAATTCAACTATGGTGCACATGATGTTCTGAATATGAAACCGTTGTTTTTACAACCATCTAATGATGTTCGAATTGAAAAAGCCATGATCGGTCTACTCGAACAAAACTCTCGAACTGAAAAGTTCAACAACTTTGGAAATTCGACAATACCAAGGATCAATCGCTACAAGTTCCTTATTGATTTTAGATCTATCAAAGTATTTGTTTGTTACTCACTCAAGAATGCGGTATTCGGTTATTTTCTTATTTACGTTAGGTGTTCGAGATCGGATTATCAAAAACAAGAACTTATCTGATAAGGCTTTACTTTATCAACAAGGAGAAGAGAAAAAGGCATTTATGAATATTATTACAAAGATACAAGAGTTCAAAGGAAAAATATGGGAGATACATTTCGAGCGTAGCGCAAGCTAATATGTTACATAAGAATCCCATTACTTTCTACAATCCTACGAAATTTTCGGTCTCTTCTCCTGTCGTTTGTTAGAAGTAACTTAGCTCCAAGCATGGAATCTCCTTTGGACCCGCAGGCTTTTAACTTTATTTACGACCTTCCGAAGACGAAGGGGCGAACGCACAGTTTGTAGTGTAACTGTATTCTTCGTCGTTCTCTCCCCAGTATGTCTTCCTAAATGCATTGTAGCAACAGGTCCCTAATCGAAGACCTGCGCGATAACTTGCGGACTACATAGGTCTGGCTTATTGGCCTTCCAGATGGAAATTGTATTTGCCTGTCGATATTCTAAGCGAGACCGAGATAGTCTTTCCTCCGCTCGAAAATTGATCTGCTCGAAAGTTGTTCGAAGTCTGAGCTCAAATAGTTGAATTAATTGAATGGTAATCTTGGTCACCATGATCGGACGAATAGAATGCCAGTACAACGAATGAGATAATTTCAAGGGGTATGCCAGCCTTTTATAGCCAAAAATAAAAAAGAATCCAACGGCAGATAATTCGCGAAATGAATGGATAAGATTTGTCGACCGTTGCAATTCCCAATAAATGAGGAACCGTTTGGAAAAGATCAAAAAGAATCTCGCGAAGAATATTCTTATTAAGACAAAAGGATTATTTATTAAGTCCTAAGCTTATTTACTATCTGCTATCTAGTTGTGTTTCATCTATTCTCACGGTTACAGAAGACTATAAAAGTTTATTTCGAACATATTATATATTCAGTGAAAGTTCATTTCGCCAAAATTCCTATTCATTCGTCATGTTCTGATGTTCTCGATCTATATTCATCTATTATCAATCTCTATTTATCTCCGTCTATTATTAAGGGTGAAAGTTGTTGCTACGACCCTCGAAAATCGACCAAGGGTGAAAGCCGTTGCTACGCCCCTTGGATCGAAAGAATAAAAATGGGTGACGACCCTCGGGCTAAAAATGCTCTGAAACGACTAAGGGTGAAAGCCGTTGCTATGCCCCTTAGATCGAAATTATTAAATGGGTGAAAGCTGTTGCTACGACCCTCGGGCTAAAAATGCTCTGAAACGACTAAGGGTGAAAGCCGTTGCTATGCCCCTTAGATCGAAATTATTAAATGGGTGAAAGTTGTTGCTACAACCCTCGGGCTAAAAATGCTCTGAAGCGACTAAGGGTGAAATCCGTTGCTATGCCTCTTAGATCGAAATTATTAAATGGGTGAAAGCTGTTGCTATGACCCTCGGGCTAAAAATGCTCTGAAACGACTAAGGGTGAAAGCCGTTGCTATGCCCCTTAGATCGAAATTATAAAAGGGTGAAAGCCTCTGCTATGCCCCTTAAGTCTAAAGTATATTCAAGATCGATCAAAATTCTATCATATTATTTCTCCGCGATTATTTATCCGACTCAGGGTGAAAGCCTCTGCTATGCCCCTTAAGTCTAATGTATGTTCAAGATCGATCTAAATTCTATCATATTATTTCTCCGCGATTATTTATCCGACTCAAGGTGAAAGCCTCTGCTATGCCCCTTAAGTCTAATATATGTTCAAGATCGATCTAAATTCTATTATTTCTCCACGATAATTTATTCGACTAAGGGTGAAAGATCCATAATCCGAGAAGAATCTCAAGGGAGGTTCGAAAACTACAGAAATAAAAATTCAAGTCTATTATGGTTCTCAAATTATCTCACAAAAGTTGCGAGTTACAGAGATCGAAATTAAAAGTATCGACAACAATATAGATGAAAATAGTTCATTTATAAAATCTTCAGTACGTTTACAAGTACTTTCTCCCTGAATACAAAGATGAAGTCCGAACTCAAACGAGAAAAGGTTTACATTTACACAAATCCTACTACAGTTGCTACAAAAGAGTTAAAAGCAATAGAGCTAAAACAAGGAATGGAGGAGAACTAGATTGGAGCATCTTCCCGGACTCTTAACCGATCTTAGGCCTTCATCAGTAAATAATGTCTGCTATGCCAATACTTTAATAATCCGCTGATGAAGGACCGGCGCACGAGAGAAGTCATGATCGACCTCCGTGCACACTAACCCAAGCCAGAATACTATGAACCAACTCCGGAAGAATCTTGAAGAAGTTGAGATCAAAACCTTGAAGACCCTTCCGCAAGTTGACCCACTGTCCGACCGGATGGAGCGACAGGATACAGGATTTCGGGCCAGCCTCAAGTGGATGGAATCAGAGAGAGCTGGTCGCCTGCCGGTACCCCAGTCGCAAACCTTTTCGCCTGTCGATACCTAGTCGAAATTGTTTCCCATACAAGGACGCCAAAGAGATCAAAAAAGAAAGTTCGAGTCCGAATCTCGAACGCTTTAATTGCTGACATCGAATGGAACATAGAGTTGGACGATGGATGTGAAAATACAACCATATTGATCGAGCGAAACATTTACAGACAAGTAAAAAAATATGAAGGTAATTCAGGAGCTATATATGGGGTGAAGAATTTCATATCAACGGTATAGATCTCTTGAAATGAGCGGTTGCGATACATGCATTAAACGCTCTGACCGCTCCAATTCCCGGTAAATCAGGGACTGTTTGGTTAAAAGAAGATGGGACGTGACAGTAGAAATTCAATCACAAAAGCCAAACAAAACTAATGGCTAAGATACGAGCAATAAATGCGGAGCGGGGGATTTGGTGACATTTCGAATTGGCCGACCGTTCAGCTTCCCGAAAATTCAGGAACTATGTGGATAAATGAAGAAAGAGTCAAATTCAATAGTGCTCAAAATACTTATAGCCTCAATTCCGGTCGTCAAAGAGTCACAAAGAAAAATTCGGAGTATAACTGATCAAGAAAGCATTATCAGTAACTCGTCTAAGATCGGCCGAGATCGCTAAAGTGCTCTATTTAAGCAGATTTGAACGATTGTAAAAGATTAATCAAGAGATTATTATTTCCGAGTTCGATATATTGAGAAATTACAAATGACAAAGATATCAACTCCTATTACATATCGAGCTAATCTCTTGATGCTAGTACATTTTACAACCTACAAGCATCGACAAAGACTAATCTCTATATCCGAACGAGAAAAGGACTTTATGGCCACCCAATCCTATGAAATTTTCGGCGGACGATAATATCCTTACTCGAATATGAGAAGCCCGTCAAGCTAACAGGCTTTATCCTTTGTTTATGATTCTTCAAAGGAGGGGAGGGTAATACATCTTTTTCTAAATGTGACGTGAATACTTTTTGAGGACCTCGATCCTCGAAGCATCACCTCCTCACGTCTTCAAGAAGAACCAAGCAAACCGCCGAACACCCTCGCAAAACTTGATGCTTGAGTCTCTCCTCAGCCATAAAAGGTCGAGGGAGCTACTTGGGTCGTGGGTGGTCAGCAATAAGGCTTAGTGGCCTCCAGAGATGGAATAACATTCGCCTGCAGATATCCTAGTCGAACTAAAAGTACCAGTCAGCACATAATCCGCAGAGTAGGTCCTAACTCGAATCTCAAAATAATAAGCCATGCAGCAAGATCTTTTACTTAACATGATCGAAGGAATCAGCATTCTATAAAATTACAAAGATACGGAAGGAAGGACCTCTTTTATAGAAGCGACTTTAAAGAATCCAACGGTTAGCAGAAAACAAAAAGGAACGATCAAGATCAAAAGACTCTTGCACTTCCCGAGGAGTTGAGCAGAAAAAGGAAGTCATTGAATACGGGAAATAAGCATGGGTATTATACCAAGATCGAAGATCATGAACTCCATCGCATTTTCGAACGAGGAAAGCAGACCAGGTGCAAATGAAAAGAACACATCAAATTATGTAAAATTAAATAGGAAAACTATGCAATCGTTGAGAAAATAGGTCATTACAAATGGCAAGAAATAAAATGTCAGAAATTATTTATGGGTACACATAGATAAAACAGCATAGCAATACAGCAAGCATGGAAAAATTAAGACATCTAGAGAAGCTTGTTATCGGAGAAGATCTTCCGAAGCTCAGCATTACGAGCCTCATATCCACGGTCGAAAGCCTCCTTTTCACGGCGCTCGAAGTCTTGTTTCTCCTGCTCGTGAAGACTTTTCAGTTTCTCGAGCTCCTCATTCAGTTTCTTGTGAATTTCTTCTCCCTGATCTTTAGCAACCTTCTCTTTCTCCAAAGCAAGCTTCTCCTCAAGGACACGGTCGAATTCTGTTTTCTTCTTCTCCAGCTCTAGGGAGATAGCAACATGCCGATTTGTTTCTCGCTCGGCAAACGTTTTGAGTTCGAGAAAGTCCTGACCGGCCTGTTAAAGGTTCAGATAACAGATAAGTTCAAAAAAAAAAAAAAAAAAAAAAAAAGAGAGAGAAAGATATTCTAACACCTGAAACAGAAAGTGCGACCCAGATTGGTACAATTCTTCGAGATTCCTCTCTTTGGACATCTCGGTCTCAGAAGAAGAAAGATGAAGCTGCAATGCATGGTCTACAGGATCCCCGAGCGCAGATTTAGGAAGGGATCCGTCTTTTGACTCCCTAAGCGGGGCAAGAATAACCCTCGGAGGAGCGGAGTCAGCTCGGGGTTCAGATAGGTTATCAGTTTTTGAGGACTCAGCAGAGGCCTCTCCACCAGTTTCCAACTTAAGTTTTTTGCTTAAACCCCCTGCAGGGGGGACGACCGAAGAATCACCAGGTAACGGCTTGCTCCCGATGGCAAGATTCTGCAAAGCCTCGATAGGAGTGACCCCATCGGAATAAGGCCTTTTGTTCGAAGAAGGAACGGGAGTTTTCTGCCTAACGGGATCTCCACTCGAAGAATCGACAACTTTCGAGGAAGAACCCTCGAGCTCAGCCTCAAGCTCCTCATCCAAAATGGATTTATTTGTGGTACCCTTAGTTTGCTTCGACGAAGCGCTTTTTTCTTTCTTATTTTCCCCTCCCTTAGGAGCTTTGGGAGAAGACACGGAGGTTTTAGAAGAGGATTTGGAGGGTTTTGCCTCCTTGACTGGCTTTTGCTCTTTGGATGGATTTTTGTTTTTCGAACCACCCAGTAGCAGTTTGGGATCGATGGCCTTGCCTAGTAGTTCCTCCATGATAAAAGGGGAGTAAGTTAAGAAATTCGAAGAATGCGGAATATAGAAGAAGAGCTCCGATCTCTGTAAATAAAGGTGTGCAAATAATTGAAGAGATCCTCATATTTATAGACGCTACACCTTATGATTACGATAGTGGAATCGACGCGACTTTCAAGAAAGATTCTATTTGGAATAACTAGACTTCGAGCATAGAGTACGAAAAGATATCGAACTATGAAAGGCAGATGATGTCTAAATATTTGTAAGATTAGGATTTACAAGCCATGCGAATCAGATCGTGAAGAAAACAAGTCCGATTACAAAAACGAGTTACATATACACATTTGATTCCTAACTACAAAGCTATGAATCCCCCACCCCAGCATGCTCGAACCCAGCGTTCAGACCAACGCCACCTTCACCGGCACTGCTTAATGGATCGGCCTGATCAAAGGGTCGATCATCTTCCTTATCCGATCCATCCTCTATGTTGACATCTTCGTTTGCTCCAGAGGCAGATTGATGATCGACGTCGAACCGTTTGAGTAAATCTGGGTTAGGCATCGGAATGCCAAACTCCTCAACTAAGGGGGCAAAACGATGACTTTGCCAGTTCACGGTTCTTCGGGGCAATGATGAAGCTTTGTAGTCTTTTCCGTCGGCATTTTTGTAAGGATTCATATACAAGAGGTATTCTTCCATTTTATCCGGGATCCTATCAGCTGAAACCAATTGTTGAACCCCTTTATAAAAGAAAGTTTGAAGGATTCCGCCAAACCTTCTCCGAACTAAAGGGTCGAGAACAGGGGAACTAAGAAATCTTCGTATGGCTGGGATTTCCGCCTCTTCTGCCCCCTGAGAATATGCGCGAGCTGAGTCTTGCTTGGTTTGCTCAAGCTCGATCTTAATTCTCTTAAGCTCATCTTCAAGTGCGCTCTTTTCCGTAACTACTAATAACAATTCATCCTCCACAGAGGTAGAACGTTTCTTATTTATATTCTCCAGCCCTTTCTCCGCTTCAAACAATTCTCGTTGACTCTCTGCCAGTTGAGATCGGAGGGTTTGGTTATCAACGAAAAATTGTGCGTATGCATCGTGAGCATCCTGCGACTCCTGCTCTAGCAATGCTAAGCGATAAGTCTGAAGAGCGAACAAATCCCCGACCTATGAGAAAATTTTGGTTATCAGCGAATGATTAGAGACTCTAAAGAAAGAATAAGTAGTCAAAAGATAAACTCTTACCTCATGATATGTCCGGGAGAAATCACTTAGAACCTTAAAGCTACCTTTAACGGTTTGGAGCAGCATGTCCCGCTTAAACCGGCTAGCCATATAAATTCTAGTGGCTTTGTCGAATTCATTCTCACCACCTGAATCCAGATCGGTTTGAACAGTCCCGTCCTCAGGGTATCCAGCAGCCCTGCTACCGCGAAAATGTTCGTCCATGAAATCTGCCACATCTGGCTCCGACCTACCCTCTCGGCATGGAACCGAGTTAGAACTCACACCAAAGGGCTTTACCCTCCTAGAGGGCCCCGGGTGGTCAGCATTCCTCTTTCGACTCATGAGCTTCTCGTACTCCTGAACACCCAAAATTCGGTTCCAAGAATGTAGACTATAGCTAACGGACGAAAGAATAGAAGTATCGGTGGAAAACAAAGTTCAGAGAGGTCCAGCAGTGGCAGAATTCAAGGAACTCATAGTACCAAGCCCTCTCAGATCGGGAACTGTAAGTGGTATATCAACGGAATCTCCGCCTAAATTACATGCATATGCCCTTCTTTTCGAACTATGCGGCGACGGCTCGAAGTAGAATGGCATATCTCCAGCCGAGCTAGCAGTGGACAGTCGAAACCTCTCAACAATTCGACCTGGAAAGGAAATGCAAAACTTTGTAAAATTTAAGTAAAAGAATCAATCTTGATGGAATAGTGCCCTGCAAGCCAATATATTTAGCTTGTAGTGAAACTATCATTATCTTTCTTTGGTATAAATGATTTAATACGCACGTTTATTTATACGAGTATAAGGATAAACAATGGCCAACTTCATCTTTCGCGAATACATTTAAGCGATTGGTTGAAACCCTTAGATTACATTTGACTATGGGACGATTCACTTCAGTACTTAGTGCAATCATTAAACAGTCTCAAAGGTCGTAATCTTAAAAGTGTTCCAAGTCATAGATTCCGAAACGAGACGAGGTATCGTAGGAATCGCAAAGACTTGTACGAGTATGCATGATTCACATGGAGTGAATTTGTAGTGTTTCATGAGCAAGGAATTTGAGTCCAGTGCATACGAGTAGGTGGTTCAATGGAAGATTGAACGCATCGAACGACCCGAACAGAGAAACCCATTGTGGAAGCGCATGACGCATATCGGTGATGGGATACTTCTCAAGGAATATAATAGTGTACGATTTAGTCCTTTGACTTGAGGTACTAGGGCGAATTCGGTGCATGAAAGTGCGTACTTAGATCTAGGTATAGGCCACGTAGCTTGGTCATAACATGCCTAGGTTGGGTGCGTATGGACATGTACGCGGGTGGTTAGTACCAATATGGAATCTATTGACTCACTGTAATGGGTGAGAGAATTTCCTATACGATTCTTAGATAATATATCCGAGGGATCCACGGCCGTGGTCGGTGACGGATTTGGGAAGGTGTTTCCAAATTTAGAAGGTCACAAAGGTATATTATCCTGAATTAGAAAGTATAGTTATCGAGACAAATTTAGAGGTGCCGATCAATTCACACACCCTAAGTCTTGATCAAGAATATTAGTCGATAGAAGGACCGTATGTACATGGCAATTATATGAGACGAGGTTCACAAATATCAATTCACCTGAAGTTGGGCTTCATGGGCTTGTGGCTAGACATCGACCATGAAGTGTGGGTACTCCTGAATTAATAGAGGATTTAATTCTAGGAGTGGTCAATTAAAGGTTGTTTAATTGACCGGAACAATTTATTGTTCATAAATTAAATCACGAAGGATTCGTGGGCCTGCTGCCAATTGATGGTGAACCCAGAGGGTCACACACAATACAATTGGACGGTGACTGTTATAAAAGGACATGAAAGGAATTAATTGATTTAAAGGTAATTAAATCAATTAAATGAATTAAAAGTATTTAATTCAAGTGGGAGATTAATTAATTGGCTAACTTAATTAATAATTGAGTTGCTAATTAATTATGTAAAAGAAATAATGATTTATCAAGATTGGGCATTTATTTAAAGTTGTTAATTAAATAAAGGATTGCAAGACATGGGCCTTTATTAATTAAAGCCCATAAGGAGTCTTGCAAACCTAGGACAGAAGGAGCTTATAAATAGAGCACAACTAGAGCTCAAAGGTAACACTATAAGAAAAACCCTAGCCACCTTTTGCCCTAGTAGCCGCCGCCCCCTTAGCTAGAAACCCTAGCCGCCGCCGCCACCTTAAGCCGCCGCCACCTGCTGCCGTGGGCTACCTTGGTGCCGCCGCCGCCATCTCCCTGTTCCGTTGTGTTAGATCTTGAACTGTCAAGAGATTCAACACAATCCTGCAATAACAAATCTCCTGAATCCAGTTCTGAGCCTAAGATCTTGAGGTGTTGCCAGAATTCAATTGGTGTTGACTATCCCTGGAGGTGAGACACTTGGATCACTCCTGTGAACCAGATCCAGATTCAGAAACGAAGTCGGAGGTTTCCACTACCTTGCCTGTGGTGAGGTATATCGCAAAAACCCCCTTGTTAATTCATTGTGTGTGTTTTTGTTTCATGTTTTTGTATACATAATATGGAGACTTCTTTTATGGGACCATTGGATGACTCGAAAATTTTTAAATTCCGCATTTTGTTGTATGACAAATCGAGCCATATCCCAACAGTGGTATCAAAGCCAGGTTCATTATTATTATACAAAAGCCTGAACATAATTGTGTTCACCGTATATGTTTAATTATATGTATAAGAACACGTGATAATTATGTTCTGTAAGTTGATTCTTGCTTGTTATGACTAGATCTATCATTGGGTAAAACTGCTTTTCAAGATCTGTGGTGTTTTTATAGTTTTTGGAAACTTCAGGACTTTTTGGGGCAAAAATCGCATATTAGGGTTTTTGGGGCTGAAAATTCGAAATTTTTGAAATCTGGAAATTTGAAAATTCTGGACTGTTCTTGCAATTCTGGTCACATGGTTTTTGGGGTCGTTTTGAAATTTCTGAAAACTTTGGGGCTGTTTTGCAATTACCGAAACTTGAAGGGTCAATTTGAAAAATCGAAAATTTTCAAAATTCAAAATTTTATTTTCTGGTTTGCTGCCCGAAACTGCCCAGGGGTGTTTTTGTAACTTTTTAAAAGTTTTGGGGTCAAAATGCAATTTTCGAAAGTTGAGGTGTCAAAATGAAATTTTCAAAAGTTGAAAAACAGAATCTGAAATTGAGCAGAAAATTAATTTTTTTTTATTTACCCGGATATTTATTTTGTCATAATTAGTAGTGACTAAAAAGCAAGAATCATAGGAAGGGAATTTTAAAAGGATGTTTTAAAATTAAGATAGAAGAAGGTAAAAGTTGTTTACATGTTTCTTGCTCTACGTGAACTGTTTACGTGGTTTTCGATCGAGCCGAGCCTTGACCTTAGGTTAGATGTGATTGGTTTAATTTATTGTTTGGTTTTTAATGGGCCTGCGAGCCTTTTATATTTTTGGGCCACTATGAGCCTTTGTAATAGAATAGGGTTTTACTGCTTTCCTAGTTTAGGTTGGAGGCCCGTTTACAAGCAAGGTGGGAGCCCAAGAAGATATGAAGGCCATGAATGCATGGTACATTGTGTAATAGCATAGGGCCCGTTTGAAAACCCTTTAGATTGACCAATTGGGCCAACATCATTGGCTCGATGATGGCCCGCATAGGAGGCTCCCGATCGAAAACATATTGTGGTAGTATGCATGCTAGGCTTGTATGTCTTTTATTTATTTGTCGATTTATATTTAGCTTGTATGAGATGCGCGCTAGAATCTAGATCGTAATAAAAGATAAAGCATAATTGAAGCGGTGAGATCTCGAGGAGAGTTAGTATAACTTTCAAACCAGTAAACCCCCTCTTGAATTAAATATTAAGTCATATTGGATTAAAATAAAATGAAGTATTTATATAAATCCAAGCCTTCCATCAATAGGGACTAGCGTATGTTGTCTACTTATCGATAGAGGTGATCCAGAGTCTGGCACCCGAGTCGAAGAAAGGGACAATACGTGAAATTCCTTGACTCCTGTTTTTAACTAAACACGACAACGGTGAGGATTGGTCGGGATGTGAGGATCGACCGATAACTAGTTACGGAGAACTCACGACCGGGCCCGTTGCTCATCATGATTGATGGGTTAGACTTAACGATTAGTAACACTTATGATGTAGCAGTGCTAGATAAGTGCGAAAACCGAGGCAAAATAGCTTGAAGGTTGTGGAGTAACACAATTGGCAATAAGTATGCCTACCTGGGGAATTGGTTGTATGGCCACGAGTCGTGGGTGCAATTAATTGCCGCTGGGACGTCAAGACCTACTAGGAAATAGAATTTCCCGAACAATTGAAGGGGTAATTGTTTCGATAAAATAGTGGGAGAACTTCTACGATAGAAAGTCCAACCTTCGTAGATTATAAGTATTGTTCATTAACTAGTCCACTGAATGTTTGTCTTCTCTTTAAATTAGATACTGAGATATCAGTAATTATCCATTTTACTATTTATCCTCGACTAATAAAATAGCTGGATTAAAATATCGACTAGGCAAGAAACTTGAGAGTTGTCTTAAATTCCAAGAATGGGAATGATGTTCTTAAATGACAAGCCTATGCCTTATGCGCTTCTGAGATAAGTCAAAATATAAGAAACGAATCACCCGTAGAATATGGGAATATTAATAATCGTTTCTCATATAAAGATGAATCTCAAAGGTGAAACGAATCACCTATAGAGTATGGGAATCTTAATGATCGTTTCCTCAAATAAGCATCAATATTGAACGAGCTAGGGAAGTGACATGAGAAGCATGTCTGAAGCTTCTGAAACAAACACCTCAAAAGGCTTGTTTTGAGGACCAGTCTTCTGAAACAAACCTCCAACTCAAAAGGCTTGTTTTGAGGAGTAGTTTTGAATCAATATGATTCGAGACTACTAAAGGAATTGTTTCAAAACTCGAGAATAATTGAAGGAACTAGTGTCAAGGATCACTGTCTTTGTTTTATCAATCTAGTTGAAAACTGGATCGATTAAACGTAAGCCTGCAAGTGATCTTAACATTAACTTCCTCCTAAATTCTCATCCCGCTCATTCAAATGACTCTTGAAATACACTGATCTTATTTGATAAGTTGATCACATTTCATGAATCGACCAAAATACTGGTTAAAGGCAAATAGGATAAACCTATAATGATCGTTTACACTTCATGGATTGCAAAGTCAAAGAAGAGTAAAATGAAGAAGAATTTATTCTCTTCTAAATTCGACCATAAAGGTAGTCAAAAGAACGCAAGTAGCCTATAAGTCGAATTATCCCACTGCATCTAAGAAAGGCACTGATGTGTTTAATTGATTAGATGATCTAATTAATTAAGCAACGTTTCAATTAAAGGGTTAATTGAAAAGGAAAAGGGAAGCAATTAAAGTAGTTAATTGAAAGGAAGTAAATTAATTGAATTAAACCATTAGCTCAATTTTATTGAATTAATGTATGAAATTCAATTAATACAAAGATAATAATCCATAACTTTGGTATGCTAGACTTGGACACATCTCCAAGAGTAGGATTCAAAAGTTGGTTTCACCTAAGCTTCTTGAAAAATAGAACTTGGATGAACTTCCAACCTACGAATCATGTCTCAAAGGAGAGATGACCAGATCTCCCGTCACAGGGAATCAAGAGCGAACCAAATAAAATCTGGATTTAATCCATGAGTATGGATCACTAAAGGTTACTGTGAGAAGAGATTATTCATACTTCGTACCTTTTTACTAAAGACCCTGGTCGTTAGTGAGAAATGAATCTAGTGAGATACAAATCCGAAAAACCTTTCAAGGTATTTCAATACGAAGTAGAGAATCAACAAAGACATAGTATTATTCGATCTGATTGAGATAGTAAATACTTGTCAACGATTCCTCAATTATCTTAATGAGAATGAGATTCTCATACAACAAACTCATCCTAAGACGCCTCAACTTATTGAAGTGTCTAAAGAGATGGAATCTAACATTATTAGGCATTGTTCGATCCATATTGAGTTTTGTTAAAACTTCCTTATGCATTATAGGGGTTAGTGCTCCTGACTGCATCGAAGATACTAAGCAAAGTACCTTCAAAGTTTGTGCCTGCAAAGCTTTACCAAGAAAGGTATGGCAAAATACCTCTATGCTCTTACCTCTGATCATGGAGATCTCCTGCCGATGGTAGAAACGAGAAAGGAGATAAATTGGCTAGTAGATCCAATTTGTATATAATTGTGGGGTATCCAACGAAATCCATTGGATACCTGTTCCACGACAATGAGAAACAATCGTTTCTCCTAGATACCAGTTCCTCTGTTGATGAATCTCTCGTCAAAGGAAATGGAAACGTCATGGAACTTGATGAAGTCCAAGATTTGGACCCATCCCCGCAAACAGTGGGAGTTAATCCAGAATTTACTAAATCTACTTGTACACCTACTCTTCGAAGGTCCGATCGAATTCGTAAGGAGCCAGAGCGATTTGGTTTCATTCACGAATACGAGAATGTGGAAAGTGATCCAAAGACCTATCAAGAAGCGATGTCAGACATAGACTTGGGTACATGGCTCGAAGCCATGTAAACCAAAATGGATCCCATCCATTCCAACAAGGCATAACCTTGACTGATCCACCCGAGGGATTTATCCCTATAAGTAAATTGTAAGTGGATCTTCAAACTTGGAATGAATGGAGAGGTGTTGACTTCTAAGAATCGACTAACGGAAAAGGGGCTATTCACAATGTTCTGGAACAGACTTTGTTGAAAGCTTTTCTCCATTAGCGATATCTGAATCCATTTAGATTCACATTTGTTCTGATGAGATAGTCAAGACAATTGACTTCATCAAAATGAACATGAACAATGAGTGTACAAAAGGATTAGTGGGAGCGCGATGAAGCTCATATTTTATATGTCGATAATGTTCTGGTTATCTGGGATGATATCGGAATGTTAGCACAGACGAAAGCATGGTTGTCCATGCAATTCTCCATGAAAGATTTAGGAGAAGCATCTTGCGTATTGGGATACGTATCTATAGAATAGATCAGAAAAAGATGCTGACACTCTCTAAATCTAAGTACATAGAATCAATACTGGAAATATTCAGTATGAAGAATCCAAGAAAGGATTGCTTCCAGTAAGACACTGTATCCCTTATTCCAAAATCGATGTGCCCTACATCAAATGAGAATAAAGGAGAATGTCTCAAATACCTTATGTTTCAAACAAAAGGTTGCATGTGGCATGCTTTACTATGTACTAGACCAGACGTAGAACTTGCTCAAGTATCGCGAGCAGTTGCTAGTCAAAATCCAGTGAAGAAGTACTGGACCACCGTAAAAGATATCCTTAAGCTCTTGACAAAGACTAAGGATTTGTTCTTGGTCTACGGTGGTAGTGGAGAATTAAAATTCGAAGGATTCACTGATTCAAATTTTCAGTCTGATGTGGATGAATTAAGAACATCCATTTTTTGGATACATGTCCTGCCTCAATGGGGTAACGGTAAATTTGAAAGGGTTCCAAGAAAATCACCGTAACCATTCAAACCACTGAAGCAAGATATATTGCAGCATTAAATGTAGCATTAAATGCGGCTTAAGAAAGTGTTTAGATATAAAACTTCATCCTATGGTTGGATGTAGTGCCTAGCATTGCAAAGCTCATGGTTATCTTCTATGATAACATTAGAGCTATTGTCAAAGCAAAGCATTCGAGATCTTACCAGAAATCTAAACATAATTGAAAGAAAAGTACCATTTGATTAGAGGAATCATTGGTAGAGTTAACGCGCGTAATGGATCGCGTCTACTCAGAAGACAACTTAGCGGATCCACTAAAAGAGGCTATATCATGAAATGAGTTCGAAGAACATCTTTAGAAAGATGGGTCCTAGAAACGTTTGTGATTGGCTTTAGGGCAAGTGGGAGATTGATGGAATAGTGCCCTGCAAGCCAATATATTTAGCTTGTAGTGAAACTATCATTATCTTTCTTTGGTATAAATGATTTAATACGCACGTTTATTTATACGAGTATAAGGATAAACAATGGCCAACTTCATCTTTCGCGAATACATTTAAGCGATTGGTTGAAACCCTTAGATTACATTTGACTATGGGACGATTCACTTCAGTACTGAGTGCAATCATGAAACAGTCTCAAAGGTCGTAATCTTAAAAGTGTTCCAAGTCATAGATTCCGAAACGAGACGGGGTATCGTAGGAATCGCAAAGACTTGTACGAGTATGCATGATTCACATGGAGTGAATTTGTAGTGTTTCATGAGCAAGGAATTTGAGTCCAGTGCATACGAGTAGGTGGTTCAATGGAAGATTGAACGCATCGAACGACCCGAACAGAGAAACCCATTGTGGAAGTGCGAATTCGGTCCATGAAAGTGCGTACTTAGATCTAGGTATAGGCCACGTAGCTTGGTCATAACATGCCTAGGTTGGGTGCGTATGGACATGTACGCGGGTGGTTAGTACCAATATGGAATCTATTGACTCACTGTAATGGGTGAGAGAATTTCCTGTACGATTCTTAGATAATATATCCGAGGAATCCACGGCCGTGGTCGGTGACGGATTTGGAAAGGTGTTTCCAAATTTAGAAGGTCACAAAGGTATATTATCCTGAATTAGAAAGTATAGTTATCGAGACAAATTTAGAGGTGCCGATCAATTCACACACCCTAAGTCTTGATCGGGAATATTAGTCGATAGAAGGACCGTATGTACATGGCAATTATATGAGACGAGGTTCACAAATATCAATTCACCTGAAGTTGGGCTTCATGGGCTTGTGGCTAGACATCGACCATGAAGTGTGGGTACTCCTGAATTAATAGAGGATTTAATTCTAGGAGTGGTCAATTAAAGGTTGTTTAATTGACCGGAACAATTTATTGTTCATAAATTAAATCACGAAGGATTCGTGGGCCTGCTGCCAATTGATGGTGAACCCAGAGGGTCACACACAATACAATTGGACGGTGACTGTTATAAAAGGACATGAAAGGAATTAATTGATTTAAAGGTAATTAAATCAATTAAATGAATTAAAAGTATTTAATTCAAGTGGGAGATTAATTAATTGGCTAACTTAATTAATAATTGAGTTGCTAATTAATTATGTAAAAGAAATAATGATTTATCAAGATTGGGCATTTAATTAAAGTTGTTAATTAAATAAAGGATTGCAAGACATGTGCCTTTATTAATTAAAAAACCTAGGACAGAAGGAGCTTATAAATAGAGCACAACTAGAGCTCAAAGGTAACACTCTAAGAAAAACCCTAGCCTCCTTTTGCCCTAGTAGCCGCCGCCCCCTTAGCTAGAAACCCTAGCCGCCGCCGCCACCTTAAGCCGCCGCCACCTGCTGCCGTGGGCTACCTTGGTGCCGCCGCCGCCATCTCCCTGTTCCGTTGTGTTAGATCTTGAACTGTCAAGAGATTCAACACAATCCTGCAATAACAAATCTCCTGAATCCAGTTCTGAGCCTAAGATCTTGAGGTGTTGCCAGAATCCAATTGGTGTGGACTATCCCTGGAGGTGAGACACTTGGATCACTCCTGTGAACCAGATCCAGATTCAGAAACGAAGTTGGAGGTTTCCACTACCTTGCCTGTGGTGAGGTATATCGCAAAAACCCCCTAGTTAATTCATTGTGTGTGTTTTTGTTTCATGTTTTTGTATACATAATATGGAGACTTCTTTTATGGGACCATTGGATGACTCGAAAAATTTTAAATTCCGCACTTTGTTGTATGACAAATCGAGCCATATCCCAACAAATCTGCCACGCATTGAGATAAGGAGAAGACTAAAAACATACTCAAGGAAGCAGGCGCACGGGACGAAGCGGCGGAGGCAGACAGGTCATCAAGCGGTTGACGGGATCCTTCGGAAGATCGAGTGGCAAAAGAATATTCGATCACCGGGGCAGGATAATCACATTTACTCAACCCAGCCAGGCGCAATACACCTTCTTGGACCAGAAGCATGGTTTGATAAGGATTGGACCTTAGCTGCTCGAGAAATTCATCGGACAGGCGATGGTCGAGTCTATCTTTAATTCTCAGCTGACCATATGACCAAGAATTCACGCCATCCCATCGATATGGTCTGGTCTTCGAGCTACTTTCTGATATGGGGACATCAGGTCCTTTTACGAAAAGAACCTCCTCTTCCAACCCTTACTCTTTTCGGTAGTTATGTTCGTAAGAATAGTACGCTTCGACCGCTGGCGGATGGACACGAACCCAACGTTCGAGCCCTTACACAGGTCCATTCGAAATATTTGCCAAAAGTTACTAAAAGAGGCCTCTTCCCCTTTGGCCTCCATAAGAGCGCCGAACGCTACTATATACGCAACAGAATGCGGGAGAAGTTGAGCGGGGGAAAGCGAAAAGAAAGTCAAGATGTTTCGGATAAGAGGAATAAATGGAACACGCAAACCATAAGAAAATTGCTTCTCGTAGAAGGCTTGACACCCAGCTGGAGGCTCTGTTGCACGCTCGGTGTAAGAAGGAATGACGATCGAAAAGCCCTTAGGAAGAAACTTCCCGAACTCTGCCTCAAGATGAACGCGATCCATTTTGGAAAAACCGCAGGAAGTTTGATCGGCAGGAAGTTCTAACCTGTTTGAGATGGCTGTATTAGAAGGTAATGTATGTCTGAAAATCCTAACGAAGGCACCCTCGCCAATGCTATGCTTCTCGACCACATTTTCTTCGGTCTGATAAGCATCCTCATCTTCTGAATGAAATTCTCCATCCTCGTAATTGTCGACAAGCTTTAGCAAAGGATCGGACTCTTGGTCCTCTCCGACTTTATTCTTGCCTTTCGGACCTCTGGAACTAGACATTGTGGACTAAGAAACGATTATAATAAAGCGGCTGCTTTTCTCGACCTGAATACTCCGAGCTCAAGAATGTATGTGATTTGTGAATGATTTTGACAGAAGTCAACATATATATACGGGACTAAAAAGGTAAAATTGCAAACCAGTCCCCGAGTAACCGCGACGGTTGAACTTACTGTGGGTAAAAATTTAAAGTTATCTTTTGGAGAATTGCATTCCGGATCCCTCACTTTCCAGAAATTGGGAAATGATCCTTGGAAATTGTTCCTATGATATTCCATTGATCCTTTGTGTTGCGACCGGAAATTTAAGGAAGCATTCGCTAAGGAGTTGAATGAATCATCACAGTAATTGACGGTAAGGAAAATCTCGATCTAGAGGTCTTGCGCAAACAGTGGACGATAAGGATAATCTCACGGCAACGCCTTCATATTGTTTCTAATATATGCACTCTTTTTCCCTAGCTCGGTTTTTATCTCACAGGGTTTTTCCGAGTTAGGTTTTTAATGAGGCATACCCGAAACCTATTTTGAATGACTCATCTCACCCCGGTGTTGGACATAGCTTGTACTTCTTCGAGCTTAAGCTCCACTTTACACTCGAGAAGTGGGGGAGTATTGATAAGGGGTAATTTGGATCACCCATTCTCGCTAGCCCGATGTGGATCGAACTGTACAGGTTTCCGTCCCTGGCGTTGCCGAACCGAGCCAGGGTGTGTAGTGATCTGTCCCGAGCCAATAAGAGAATCCGAGGTCGAAGGTTACTGTTGGGCCGAGCCCAGGCCCAAGCCTAGGGGCCAGAAAAGTACACTTGCAAGCGTGTCAGAAAGCCCATCTTCTCAACTATAAATATCCCTAGCATTTATGATGACGGGACGATTTTTCCAGGTGCTCTTCCTCCGAGACCGCTGCTCGGAACTACATAGGAAGAATAGTATAGGCTATACATATATATTTCACCCTCTAGCTTGTACGACATCCTATAATGCTCAGATAGGACTCTTGATACTTGTAATTTGTACTCCATCATCTCGAATACAATTATTATTGATCTCTTCTTTCCATTTTTAAATGCCATTACTGCATTTGATACCACCTAGATCGTGCATACGAAAACGCGTAAGATCAATTATTATAACAAGGTGCAAAATATAATTCAAACATGGATATGAACACATTTTCATCCATAGATCGGTGTTCACTGTTTGAGATCTTCAAAATCAATAGATTACACCGTACACAATGAAAATAGCAACTTCGTTTAAGGATCTCATGCTCTTATCGACTTTCTCATGATAATAGAACTGAAATATCGAAGATAATTGGTTAGTAAATGTAAGCCAAATATTGTGTTAAAAAGAAATATCATGATCAATCTCAAATATCTCTTGCTAGAACATCAATTTGTATAATTCAAGCTAAATGATATAATATGTTATATCTACTCTATATTTCGAGAAAAAGTTTTGTGATGTCATATAAAAGTAACACATGGTTTGACCCGGATCATAGCCAGATTCACCCCAATCCAATTGTTAGTAGTGGTGAGGATTAATTTACTTTTAGATTTTGTTAATTTTAATGCGGTGGAACATAGGCTTGACTAGATAAAAAAATATCTCAAGCAAATCAACACAGACAATAAATTAATTTAATTGAATATACAAAGTACAGATTCATCAAGCATATATGGATGTCCTTACCAATTTTTATTCTACAATTACGAATTTTTTCCCTAAATGATTTATGAAAAATACCAATCAAATAATTAAAATACTTCTAGAAATACATGTAAAAAAAATCAACGACGTCATGTTCTTGATTCAACACTTATTGGATCTATTTTTCAAAGAATCTATTTTTACCAGCTTATAGACAATACTCCAAAGATATGGCCAAAGCTATATATATGCTACCTTTATAAGAAAACATGCAAGTATTTATTTTACACGCAATTAACCTATTACATACCTTATCAATTTTTTTTGAATGAAGGTTGCGTTGTCTGGTATGTATAATCCATTTTCCTGCTAGTCGATCTGTGAGCGATAATTTTGACACACTTTCGACTGGAGGATTCACCAGTTCCATCACTGGAAGCACTACGCGTCCGTATTGGTGATAATATAGTACATAGGAGTTCGACATAAATGTAAGAGCTCTTCAAAGTACTTTTAAACCTCTGTCATGATATTAGAGTTGTAAATCAAAATCACTTTTAGTTATTTGTGATCATTGTAATATTTGGCTTTAGCATGCCATTTTAAGATATCTCTAAAGCACAACAAAATTTTCCCTAAAATTTTAAAAAGTATAACTCTTAATAAAACATAATATTTTATCATCAATTTTGTTAAAATCATTTTTTTTAATCGTTAAGTCAAATCTATACTATATTCTAAAGTATAAGGATACGTAAATACCTCACATTTCTCTAAACTATGCTGCTTAATATTTCTATCTTCATCCTCCTCTCTCTGACATTTTAGGAGTCGGAATGACACTTCGTTGTTCTCAACTACTCTAGCCGTTTTTAGCTCTCTTTTGTTAATTTTTGAATAAGAACTTGCGTCATTGGGTGGTAGATGATTCTCCTGTAAAAAATGATAAGATAATACATTGTTTCATTATACATTTAACCAAGCTACACAAGAGTAAACCTTAAAGAAAATTCTAATACATTAATCTTTTAATTTGTTAAAACCTTTTTTCAAATATCACTTCTACTTTCAATATCACATAGTCCTTCATTAACAAGTTTTCTTATTAAAATAAAGGCAAAAAATTGTGCCTTTAACATCCATTAACTTTACTTCACATTAGATCTTCAATTAATGTAATTACGTTTTCCTTATTTAATGAATATAGATACATACATGAACATGGAAAAAAATTCGTTGATAACATTTAGAGCACGACAAAAATGAAATGTATAAAAAAGAAATTTACTACATTGAAAAGAGAAAGCTAATATATACAGAGAAAATATCCACCCAACGTTTCAATTTTTTTTAACTTGAAATCCTTAAATCTTGGTATATGTTGAATGAAGATGTTTCCGGATACATCAATGAGAAAAACATCAATCATATATAATGAAAGGTGAAATAAAATAAATTAATTAATAGATATAATGAAAGGTGAAATAAAATAAATAAATTAATAGATATGGAAATTAATGGAAGAAATATAGAAAATTTATTCGCTTTTTTAATTTTTTCTAAATGGAGTTCCAAATTGAATGGAAAAGTGCATGAATAACTTGAAAACAAAAAACTTATGTAAGAACTTAGCTAAGAGAAAACTGAGATAAATAAATATTGAAAATAAAGGGAACAATACCTTTTTCGGTTTGTTGAGTTTCTCAATAACAAAGTCTATGAACGGGGAGAAATCACTAGATTTCCTTAGTCGTGAATTAAAAAACCAAAAGAAAACATTTCTAACAGACTCAAAAGTGAAAAAAAATCAAAAAGTAAACATTGATCGAGACAAAAGACAAATTTTATTATTATGATATAATTAATTTAGGTGTGTATATTTGCATTTTTTTAAATTAGTCAAGGTATGTGTCTTGGAACATAAATATAAATAAAAATAAAGCCATACCTTAACCACTTCCGATGTGGTTTTTGGAGATGCACAGGGCGGCGTCGATGGCGATGAGGGATCTAGTGGAACCTCATTGAGAGGTTTCGCGAGAAGTACTTCTTTTATCCTATAGCAATTGAACTCGGAGTCCCATACAGCCGTATCGAAAAACTGAGAAATGCAAATTCAAATGAAAAAACTAATTAGATGCGATAGATGAAAAACAAAATTGATGTAGATTTATTCTAATTAGATTTGTACATCTCCAGAAGCATAAGATTTATCATCCATTTGAACATCGTTTTGTGTATTTGAGAAATGTATTTCTCAAACTGATAGAGTTCTAAGTGTCAAAAATTAAGTGTATGAAATAGAGGGGTAGAGAGTGAGAGAGATAGAGAGGACAAAGACTATTAGTGAGAAAGAGAGGACTATAAAGGACTAGAGGGAGACAAAAAGGACTAGAGAGAGAGACCGGTAAGTTGTTTTAATGAAAGTTAGTTAAATAATTAGCACTTGACAACTCAGAAATTTATTTAATTTTTTCAAAATTATCCTTTGATGTTGGCTTAGTTGAGATTTTATGATTTTAATGGATAAATTATTCTATTTGGTCTTAATCATCAACGAAGATATAAAATTATGACAGTTAACCAACGAATCAACATCTCGGATCAGGAAGAAAGAAATAGTATGAAGTTAATCCGTAAGTTGATGAAACTTTTATCAACTCTAAAAATAGAAATTATTGAAGTCAACTATCACTTGTTGTATTATATCTCTCGCAATTTATATTGGCAACCACGCGCTTAAATGTCAAGACGAAAACATGCTAGGATTTTCATGGAATAACCTGTTATAGTGTATTTATGTATATCACTGACCCACACTTCAATTAATAGTATGCTTATTTTTCTATAAGGTAAACACGAATAAAAGAATTTTCAGTCAATCCATGTATACGAGGACATAGATGAGTGAGAATAAATCAAATAAATTTGTAATTAGTTGTTAAAGTTTAACGAAAGCGTTCAAAATTTTTGAATCTTTTTATTTGTTTTTCTATTTAGGGTATCTTTGAATTTATTGGGCTTGGTAAATTGTCATCATCATCATATTCAAATTTAATGAATATGTGGCAAATTCATTACTACACCAATTAACCTACATTGTGTATGTTTTGTTCATCGAATCAAGTACAAATATATAGGAGCATATCTAGTGTGTAATCATATATTGGCCATTAATTTAAAATATAGCATAATTGGCTGTCAAATGTCATAATTGTATTACCATTTATGCTCATATTTGATGAAACGGTTAAACAATTTTTGAATATGTGGCAAATTATTATTACACAAATTATCCTATATTGTGTAAATTTTTTTCATAGAATCCACTAGAAATATATACTAGCATATATAATATATAATCATATTTTGGATATTTAGTTAATACATAGCATATTTGGCAGTCAATATTTCTAGAAATATAATTCTTATTGCTTGAAGCATCAATGCTATCTGAAAGAGAGAGGTGATTGAAAAATATTCAATTGTTATCTTTTTAAACCTGTCTATGTAATTGTCTAAAAAATTACTTTTGAAAATGGTTTCACGGAATTTTAATTACATAAATTATTGGTCCCAAGTGATCAAAAAGGTCGGGGTGGGAATGAATAGACGTTGTATAATTACAAGAAATTTACATATAGATTTCTGCCTATAGGTCTAATTACATGAATTTATCAACTTTATTAAAAATTACATCGACACCCCATAGAATTAAAAACAGTTAATCAACTCTAATACATAATCATATATTGGGAATTTAATTAATACATAGCATATTTAGCAGTCTAGAATTCTAGAAATGTAAATCTTATTCCTTAAAACATCAAAGCAATATGTAAGAGATAGGTGATTGAAAAATACTCATTTGTTAGGCCGGTCGAAAGTTCGAACATTGATGGTCCTCCAAGGAATGATCTTCCTGCCAGTGAAACTTCCTGTATTTTTGTCAATAGTGATCGTGCTTTTCTAGAAAAGGAGTTTGGGAAATTTCTGCCCGTGAGTTTTTCGATCGTGACCCCTATTTATCGTGATTGTCGTGTAACTAATCCTCCTCCGGGTTGCCAGGCTTTCTATGATAGGCAATTTTTTCTTTCCCCTTCTCAAATTCTACCGAACTTTATTGCATACATCGTTGCATTTAGTATCCTTATGGAAGCCAAGGGGGAAGTGGCTTCCTTTCGGAATTTTTGGCAAATATTCGGTATGAGCATGTCGACCGGCTCCAATGCTGGGTTCGCGCATGTCACACTAAGGTCGAACAATCAATTCTCTCGAATATAATCATGAAGAAATCGAAGGGTTGGAAAAGGAGATTCTTTTCGTTAAAGGACCCGATTATCCGGTTTCGAATGGGAGTTCGAAGACTAGACCATACCAATGGGATGTGGTTGAGTCCTGGGTCTATGGACGTCGTAATATTAGGGAGAAAATTAAACCTCGTCTCTCCGATGGATTCCTGGAGTAGCTAAAGTCCAATCCTTAACAAACCATGCTCCTCGTTCAAGAAGGGGTTTTGAGGATGGCAGGTTTTAGTAATTGCAAATATCCCGCTCCGTTGATCAAATATTCTTTTTCTTCAGCAAACCAATCCACTGGGGGAATTGATCGATCGGTTGGAAACTTATCCAGACTAGACATTTCAAACCAAGTACCTCTTACATTAAGTGGGGTAATCGAGAGATTCAGGACGTCCGCCGTTGAATCCATAATGACCACTGCTTCGCAGGAATCTTCCAACCAGCTTCAGCGACAAAGGATCAATAATTTGACCCGAGGAATGAGAGTAACCAACCTGATAGAAGATCAGATCGAAGGTTCCTTAGTTTTTCCTCCAGTGAGAGGAATCGGGGGCGGGAGTTCATCCAATCCTATCTCTCTGGCCCATTGTGCAGCGTATTCTCTCTCGACACCTCTAACCCTTCATCTGCCGGGTATAGTTGGTACTCTTGGAATCGAATACAGGGCACCCGAGAATATGAGGATCGTGCGTCTCGAAAAAGGAATAATGATCAACAGGAACCTCCAAGGAGGGTTAAGCCATACGGTAGGAATTCCGAGGTGGTGCCTTGTCGAGCGAGGAGATCGGAACCAGATGTTGCTGACTTTATGGATAAACATTTTCAAGGTGGAAGGGCCCCCGGATATTCTAAAAAGGGGACTATTTCCACCGACCTTGATCCGGATAGTGAGAACGAATTTGACAAATCCATGAGGATCTTTTTGGTCGGGCGCTTCAAATGGGACTTACTTTATCATTATGTCAAGAATGATTTCGAAATATTAACCAACTACTCTCGAATGCATCAAGAGGTTTGTTAAAAATTTATTATTTTAGTCCCTTGAATGGTTTTTGTTCTCTTGTATCTAGCAATATCTGCTGACAAGACCTTCCTCTTTTTCTTTTATTTGTTTTAAATACAGACCGGGGATTATTTCGCTCTTCAGACTTATCGACTATTCCTTTTGGAGCAAGAATCACAGGAAGCTCATGATGCGCTTGCACAGACTAAGGACGAGAATGAGCTTATTCGATCTTAATTGGATGATGCAAAGAAAAAGCTGGCTGGTAGCCGACGTGAAATATCTAAAGTGAGGAAGGAGCTGGAAAATGCCAAGAAGGATAAATACACCCGTGCCGCTGAGGATGATTTAGTGTCAATTGTCAAGAAAAAGAGCGCCCTTGAAGAGTAGCTTAAGAAAGTTAAGATCTAGCTCGAACAAGCCCTTCGAGTCCACTGTTCTTGATCCCTTAGTACGAAGAAGAATAGGAGGGGTTCTCCAAACGATCTTCTATAAAGGAGTTCAACAACTCATTGCGGCTAAGAGAATTCCGGGTAGTTTGGACGACTACCTTCCGTACATGAATCCTTTCAAGAATTCTAAAGGACAAGATTATAGAGCTTCATCTTTACCTCGGGAAGCTGGGGATTGGCAAACTCATGAATTTTCCCCTTATGTTGAGGAGTTCGTTACTCCTATGCCGAATCCGGACATCCTTGAGCAGGCTGTCGCCAACACTCATTCGGCCTCGAAGGAACATGAATTTGATGAGTATGTAGATATTGACGGCGAATCTGAAGAGGAGAAAAATCAACCAGATGATATTTCGGCTAGGAGAATTTCGTATAATATAGTGAGAGAAGAGGATCGAGGCGAATCCTTAACTAGCGAAGACGAAGACAGTGACAGCTCGGATAGCGAAGATGATAGCTCTGGAGAAGGTGATTTCGACGAGGGACACGATGAAGATAATGGTAATTCTGAATCTGAAGGCTAGAAGTCCGATCCTTGATAATTTGTAGTAGGAAGTTTCCTAGTATTTTCTTTAATATTTCCTTCAGTAGTTTGTAATCAAGACGTTTCTCTTTCTTTCTTTGAATGCACATGTATATGCTTGACTTCATTCCTTGTTGTTCGAAAATTTTATTCTTTACAGTCGAATTCTATTATTTTTTGCCCCTTTTCTCTAGAAATGTAATAGTTTATTTACTGTTAAGGAAAAACACTGTCTGCATTATAAATACAAGTGCCATTTCAACATATTTTATCATAACGCCTTAGTATTAAGATCGGTGCTCCAAGCATAGCATACGATTTCGGAGTTTAAACTCTTTCTTTCAACCATCATGGATAAAGTGTTGGGTGCCCCGATCGATCCCAAACTGTTATTAGGCGGTTCGAATAATAAACCTCCCTCCAAAGATAAAAAGTTGACCAAGGAGAAGAAATCTGCCAAAGATTCTCCGCGGACTTCCGAGCCTTCTTCTCAAATTTCTGTTGGTGGGAAAAATAAGAAAAAGAAGAAAATTGTTAAGTTCGAATCTAGCAATACCATTTTTTGGGATGAAGGTTCCGATGGGGAAAACGAGGGCTCTCCCTCTAGGCCCCTTGATAATTCCAAACGAGCATTGGCTAGGCAAAAGGCTTCGGAGCTCACTTCGAGTAAAAGGCCCCATCTTGATGAGGGCGCCCCCATTGAGATCTTGCAGAAACTTAGTATTGAGGATACACCTCTGCCTGATGCCCTTGCACCTATTTCCGAGAGTGGAGGGCCAAATAAGAAACTTAAGTTAGCTGCTACTGGTGAAAATATTCATGCTCAGGAAACCTTTGCCGAGTCTTTAGAGGCCAAAAATCCTCTGGAGGCTCCTTTTATCCGTGTTATCCCCGAGAAATCTTATTTTCCGACTGGAGACTTGGAGAAGAAGTCACATTCTGAAGATTTACTTGATAACCCCGTTCCGAGCCTTGTTCAAGCCCACATTTTCGTTTTCGAGGCGGACCTCACCAAGGGGAAAAGCCCTTCGCAGTTGTTTCAATCAGGATCAAATTTTCTTGCTCAAGTACATCCTTTTGTTTAACTTGAACATCTGAAGTATGCTTTTCCCTTTTTTTTTTTTTTAATAAAATCGACCAGTGCGTCTGACAATAGGCCGGTCAAGACTTTTTCGAGCTTAAGATATTGGTCGAGCGGGAGATTGAACAACACGTTGTACTTCTCATTGAACTTGAGAAGAAAAAATTTGAGTTGGAGGGCTCCTTAGAGGCCAAGAAGTCGGCCGAGGAGAATTTGGCTATAGAAATGGAAAAAGCTGCTGAGGATAAAGGCGAGGAGGTTTATCAGAACTTGAGGAAGGAGCCCGAAGCGCTCCAAGGAATCTATGAGCAGGAGAAGAAGGAGTCCAAGCATCACGAGCATGAAGCTTATGCTCGTGGGTATGATGACCACAATACCGAGCTCCAGAAGATGTTTGTTGATAACAAACTCTTTTAAATATACTTCACTAGTTGTAATTTTAAGTTTTTGTCTTCTCGGATTCTGTAATTATGAATAATCTGGCTTGCATGTCATTTAATTGAAACTTTGTATTAAGCTTCGCCGTATTTTTCGATTGATATACTGTTTTCTGATGCCCAAACTTTCTACGATAGTATTTGTGACTGTGATATTTTTTGTTTGAAATATTGATGTTACGGGGGGATTCCGAACGTCGAGTAATAATTTTCATGATTTCATAATAGTTATTTTCTGGTAAATAGGGAATCCAAAGTACCCCTCACCAATAGACCTTCTCCAGGTCGGATTGCCTTTGGGGATATATCTAATGAGGAGCAATCCTTTGATATTCCCCTTTCGACGTCCATTCCCTCGCTCGAGCATGATTTACACAATTATGCTCATGATGATTCAAGTTTCTTGAACTCTTCTGCTGACCTAGTCATTAGTCAGGGTAAAGTAAACGATACTGTTGGGCCGGTAAGCAATGGCCTGGTTATAGGTCCTTCTTTGGGTAGTTCTAATCCGCAGTTAGTTACCCAAAGTTTTGCGATATTTTACTTTCTGATACCACAACCATGACTACTTCCTTTGAGGCTGGTGGTTCTTCTGTAGGTCGGGCGGGACATAGGTCTGATCGGAGGACTGTAATCTCTTACTCGGGGAAGGAGACTTCTGTGAGTCCTAACGAGAGGGAATCCCCACGTGTGTTGGATGACCGTTGTATTCTGGAGCAGATTAAGGATATAACTGAGTCTTAATTCTGTTTTTCCTGATTCCTGTGAACCTGACCCTCTCTCCTGGGATCTGGGTTTTAGTACTATTTTGCCCGGCGAGTTGAAGAAACATGAGGGTACTTCTACCCTTCGTCCTGTTCAGTCCCTCTTCAAACAATTTGAGGAGGTATTTATCTTTTCGATCTTGTCTTTGTATTGTTTTTCGTTGTTTGTGGCTTATTTCTTCTTTCTTCTCAGAGGAAGTATTATGCTTTGCAACTAGGTGCCCAGTGTGATAACTTGTGGTTCAGCAGAGAGAACCTGAGGCATTGCCTGGATGTGGAGAGATCAAAGGCTAGTGGAGCTGCTCAATGATGATCTCCAGAAGTTATGCGATGCAAAATTAGCTCTTGAGAAGGAGAGGGATGATCTGGCTCAACTGAATACCAATTCTGAGGAGTCTCGTCGACGTGCTTTTGAAGAAGGCTATGATGAAGGTTATCAGAAACGTCAGGAGGAGCTCGGATCATTTTTGGATACGCCTACTCCCCGAAAATGTGCTTCTTCGAGCAGGCCAACCGATCCCGATCAGCCATAAAACTTCCATTGGCCTCGTTTCTCTTTTTCTTCCTTTTTTTGTCTTTTTTTTGGTTTAAGGAATAGTATTTCCTTAATACTTTTGTGTATATATTTTAGTATAAATATTTTTTTTTCACTTTCTATCTTTATCGAGAAGTAATTTAAATTACCTGATCGATTAGACATAATCTGATAATAAGATATATCTATCTTTTTACTGTTCAAGCAATTTTAGATGCTCGTTAGTAAATGATTTATGCATAGAGCTCAGTAAAAGCTTATCTCGATGGATTTAGCGTAGATCTCTTCAGTGGTTTTCAAGTATTTGTTTTGTAGCAACCAGCCTTATAGATCGAGAAAAGGTAGTATGTCGTTGTCGACTAGACATGAGTCTTTCCTTGGTTTGGAGCCGTTACTTATAGTGTATGACGTTTCGCCTGCCCTTTATAGTGTTTTCTGTGCTTATAAATATGCATATTCCATGTAACCTTTCTATAATGGCTTCATATGTATCTCCACCCGTTCCTTCTGTAGAAATAACAAAGTATGAGATTTTTTGCCGAACCAAACTATGCTTAGGTTGTCCAGAATCTGTTTTCTTCTTTGGTTTTGGTGGAATCGGAAAAGTAAAAGGTCCATCTTTCTCTGAGGGATCCATTGTATTTGAACCAGTTTTAACGGAAAGTTGGTCATTCATCAAAAAGGGCCAAAACATCTCTGTTTCGATCATGAAGTGTTGTTCACTATTATTTTCCCCAGTCAGCCTTGTGAAAGCCCTTGTTGACTATGTATGCCCTTTGTTCGAGGGTACATTACTAGTATCCTTTTCTGATCAAGCAGGATACTTCGCCTTCAAGGTGCTGGTCGCAAGAAGCATAGTAGCAAGTCGAAGACTTAGTCGATTATGGTTGTAGGACGTCACTAGTCATTTGTAAAAGATGTAATGAAAAAGTGTAATCCTGTAATATTGCTGAATGTAGTCCCGTAATTCAATCGTTTTTAATTTAGACCTATTGTTTGCATTTCTTCTTTAATGACTGATGAATTCTGTTTAACCAAATGGATCATATTGTGTCTCAATACTGCCGACTGTTGTGAACCAATCCAATATTTCACTGAGTTTTGTGGATATTAGAATTTGTACACTAAAGTTCATATCTGTCACCCAGCAGATTCATGTAGGTCGCTAGGACTTTTTAATTGTAAGTTCGACCTAGATAATTAATTTGAACAGTTCTTCTTTCTGTCCAAACTTCAAAATTGCCGGGTATTAAGTTTGCCGTTCTTATCGATAATCGATTAGCCGAAGATGTCAGACATTATTTTATCTTTTACAAAGATCTATATAAAGCTTTCTTTGTAGTTCTTTCGCATACATTATTTTGATCAGAATTAAGCTTGTAGGATAGCTCGTCTGCTACTTTCGGAATCAATGTTTCTGGGTACAGACTGTGAGCTTCATTTTCCTCAAATAAAAAACCATTATGCCATCATGTCAAATCTTTGGTATGGGAGGAATTGAAAAATGTAGAACAATTAGTTAGATCCAGCCTGTTCAGACATCCTTAAGTAATTCTTTGGAATGTGAGGCAGTGACATGTCCGTATGTTCTAGCAAGGACGACTGTCTCTTTTACTATTCCGTCAGATTTCTTGGACTCTAAGAGGAAAGCTGGATTCTACATTGTTGGGTTCTCATTAATCTTCAAAACGGTCAACTATTTTGCAAACTCCATGTAGAAAGAACAGATCTGGCATTTTGGGTAGAAATGCTAATTCCTTATCGTATTTTTCTTTTTCGGTGTTGACCGTCAGTTTTCTAGTCGTTTTCTATCTCAATATCCCATTCTCGCCGAGAAGCTTTATCGACCATTCTTGTGCCGTTCCAACTTACTCGCATTAAATACAGGAAGTCAAAAGGTCCTTTTTTCGTCCGTTGATTTAATTAGTATCCAACCGTAGGATCCAATCAGAGTTCCTTCTAAATAGGTTACAATTCATTCCACCATTTCAACTTATACCATTCAAAATGGAAAATTCAGTTTCCTCAGGCTTCACTTTACCAAGTGATCCCATAATCTTTAGAAAATCGCATTACCACGAGTACCCATTTTTAACTACTCAATCACCATCTTGCCTAGTACTGAGAAGTCCCATTAATGCCCTACCTAATACTGACGAGTCCAATGTGGCCTTAGCTTTAGTCTTCATTAAGTTTGGGTCCATGGTATTTTGTTTGCACATGGAGGGTTCATACTTACCAGGCATCCCTGTTCTTGGATGTTACCTCCGGAGTGATAGACTGACGGGGTCTGCAGGTAAATTTTTACTTTTGCGATGGTCCTCGCGAGATCCTGCTTTGGACGAACAACTGCAGCAATCTCTCAAGCAGGAGCTCGTCTTAGTCGAATGACCGCTACAAGATATCGAGCTTGTAATGGCTGTTCCAATTAAAGAAAGAATCGATCTTCAGAGTCTGGCCATCGAACTAAAGAAGTCGACCATCCTGAGCAGCATGCTTCTTAGGTGGTTGAAGAAGAATGTCGAGGCACCAGGAAGGAGATTGATGTTTTCGTGGACATTGTCATGACAAACTCCGATCTATTGAATAGGATTATCCCTTTTTGTATTTGTAAAGATATGTAAATCGAAAAATGTTCTTTGTATTGAGATGAATAAAATTTCATATTTCTCCATATCTTGCCTTATGTGATTGTTCTTGCTCATGTCATTCTTGATCTTTGCTTTCATTCTCTGTATCACTGAGTGTTGTATCAATCAGTTCCATTTTATTCGATGTAATAAGCAGGTTGTTTACCAATAATTGGCTTTAACCTTTTCTATCGTATATTTTGAGATTAGTGAGTGTTTATCGAGTGGGTCGATTTTACTCATCTTAGGACTTAGCTTGTTTACCAATAATTGGCTTTACCCTTTTAAGTCTGCTTTTTGGAGATCGGTGAGTGTTTATCGAGCAGGTCGATTTTACTCAATGTAATAAGTAGGTTGTTTACCAATTATTGGCTTTAACCCTTTCTTTCGTAAGTTTGGAGATCTGTGAGTGTTTATCGAGCGGGTCGATTTTACTCAATGTAATAAGTAGGTTGTTTACCAATTATTGGCTTTAACCTTTTCTTTCGTAAGTTTCGAGATCTGTGAGTGTTTTTCGAGCGGATCGATTTTTACTCAATTTTTGTACTTACGTTTTCTACCAATAATTGACTTTAACTCGTTCAGTCTTTGTTGTGGAGATCGATGAGTGTATATCGATCATATCGAATTTACTCAGTTTTAGACTTAGGTTGTTTACCAATTATTGGTTTTAACTTGTTAAGTCTTTTGCTTTAGTGTGTACCGATTATATCGAATTTACTCAGTCTTAGACTTAGGTTGTTTACCAATTATTGGTTTTAACCTGTTAAGTCTTTTGCTTTAGTGTGTACCGATTATATTGAATTTACTCAGTCTTAGACCTAGGTTGTTTACCAATTATTGGTATTAACCTGTTAAGTCTTTTGCTTCGGAGATCGACGAGTGTATACCGATCATATCGAATTTACTCAGTCATAGACTTAGGTAGTTTACCAATTATAGATTTTAACCTGTTAAATCTTTTGCTTCGGAGATCGATGAGTGTATACCGATCATATCGAATTTACTCAGTCTTAGACTTATGTAGTTTACTAATTATTGGTTTTAACCTGTTAAGTCTTTTGCTTCGAAGATCGACGAGTGTATACAGATCTTATCGAATTTACTCAGTCTTAGACATAGGTTGTTTACCAATTATTGGTTTTAACCTGTTAAGTCTTTTACTTTGGCTAATAGTTTATAACCAAGGAACATACTAAAAAAGAATTTTAAGCAAAAGCTTTTATTGCAACTAACAGTACAAAACCTTTGGAACAAACATAATAAATGACACGTAAAACAAATAAAGGAAAATAGGAAGGATAATTCGTAGGAGTTATCTTCCGTAGTATCTTCTTAAGCTAACTGCATTCCAAGTCCTGGGTAGGGGTGTTCCATCCATCTGCGCAATCTTGTATGAACCTTTCTTTCCTACGCCAACAATGATGTAAGGTCCATCCCAATTCTGTTGTAGTTTTTAGACGTGGTTGGGGACACCTGTATCTTTTTTAGTACTAAGTCCCCTACTTTGAAGGTTCGTATACGCACCTTTTGATTATAGGCTTTTTTCATATTCGATTTAGTGACTTGCAAATGAACTGCAGCTTTTTCACTCAAGGCTTCAGTCAGGTTGACATCATCATTTCTAGTCTTTTCATTCTCTTCCCTGTCGTACATATCGACCCTTGGTGTTGGGACCAATGCTTCGACTGGAAAAACAACTTCCGAGCGGTAAACTAAACTGAACGGGGTCTCGCCAGTTGAGGTTTTGACAGTCGTCCGGTTGGCCCAAATCACCCCAGGGAGTTCATCTAACCATCTCCCTTTGGCTGCCCCTAATCTTTTCTCCAAGGATTTCACTATCTCACGGTTGCTACCTCAGTTTGTCCGTTTGCCCTTAGGTGTCCTACCGAGGGGAAATTTTGTGGAATTCCAAACATAGAGCACCATTCCAATACTTGTTTTCCCGCGAATTGAGTTCCATTGTCAGAGATTAAGATTCGTGGGATGCCAAATCGACATACAATAAACTTCCACAAGAAATTAATTACTTGAAACTGTGTTATTCGGGCCTGAGCGACGCATTCTATCCATTTACTGAAATACTCGACATCGACCAATGGAAAAGGACCCACAATGTCTATTCCCCATTCATCAAAGGGCCAGCACACTGGTATCGTGTGCATCTTCTCGGCGGGTTGATGGCTCACGTTAGCGTGAATCTGGCAGTGATGACACTTTTGCACATATTCAATAGCATCCCTTTTTAAATTTGGCCAGTAGTATCCTGTTCGGAGACATTTCAAGGCTAAGGCCCTGGCTCCACTGTGGTTTCCTGCCTCCCCTTCATGTATTTCTCGAAGTACGTCATTGGTTTGTGGTTCGGAAATGCATTTTAGTAGGATTCCTGATACTGACCTTCTATAAAGCTTTCCCTCCAAAACCGTGTACCTTGGTGCTCGATATTTTATTTTTCGAGCTTCATTCTGATTGGGTGGTAGTTTTCCTTCCAGAAGGTAATCCATCATTGGAGTCATACAGTTCCTTTCTGCTACTTCAATTTCCATCATTTCAGCGACAGGTGTGTTGTCGATGTCGATTGCTGGAGTATTCGATATCAACCAAGTGATTACTCTTTTCGTTGTCCATCTTTCGATCCCGTGAATCTAGAGAGTTGATCCGCCCATTTGTTTTCTGAACGGGGAACATCCTGTATTTCAAAATTCTCGAAATTTCTTGCTAACCCCTTTATCTTATCGAGGTACTTGATCATGTTGAATTATTTTGCTTCGTATAAGCAATCTATTTGCCGTTGTACCAACTCTGAGTCAGTTAATACTTTAAGGCTTTTTATGCTGGCTTTAAATGCCATTTCCATTCCTGCAATTAATGCTTCATACTCTGCCTCGTTATTGGTTACCATGAAACCTAACATGATTGCATAGTTCAAATCTTCCTTGTCTGGTTCGGTGAAATTGATTCCAGCTCCGCCTCCCTCTCTGCTCGAGGCACTGTCGACATGCATTAACCAGGTGTGATTTTCGACAATCAAAATATCATTATCACAACTGGTCGAGTCGTTAGGTTCTTGTATTGAGGTCGGAGTTTCTAAAAGGAAGTCGGCTAGAACTTTAGCCTTAATCACGGTTCGTGGTTTATATTTAATTTCGAATTGTCCTAATTCGACCGCCCATTTAATTAATCTGCCAGAGGCTTGTGGCTTCGCCAATATCTGTCTTAGTGGTTGGTTTGTGAGTACCACTATTTTATAGGTCAAATGTATGGTCGGAGCTTGCGTGCTGCCACCACTAAGGCTACAACAAACTTTTTATCTCCATGTAATTATTCTCATCTCCTAGTAGTAGTTTACTTATGTAATAGACAGGCTTATGTTCAGCGTCTTCTATTTTTACCAATACCGAACTAATGGCTACTGTGGAGATAGATATGTAAATGTATAACGGTTCTCCATCAGTTGGTTTGGCTAATAATGGAGAAGAAGCCAAATATGCTTTTAGTTGGTTGAATGCTTGGTCACATTCTTCAGTCCAAATAAAATTCTTCGCCTTCCGTAAAGTTTGAAAGAATGGCAAACTCCTCTTCGCTGATTTGGATACGAATCTGTTTAGTGCGACAATTTTTCCTACTAAGCTTTGAACCTGCGTGATCGTCTTTGGTGGTTTCATCTAGGTTATGGCTCGAATCTTTTCGGGATTAGCTTCAATTCCACGTTGATAGTGCTATTAAAAGGTCTCCATGAGGTTTGGAGTTCAAACCTTGATGAACCATATATCCCAAGAACTTTCCGGATTTGACCCCAAAAGTACACTTTGCGGGGTTGAGCTTCATGCGGTATTTTCTCAGTATCTTGAAGCATCGATCTAGGTGTTTTACGTGGTCGGCTTCATTCAAGCTTTTGACCAATATATTGTCCACGTATAATTCCATTATTTCTCCGATCAGCTCCCTAAACATTAAGTTAACTAATATTTGGTATGTTGCACCAGCATTCCTTAAGCCGAATGGTATTACAATAAAGCAATATACACCTTGCTCTGTGATGAAAGCAGTTTTCTCTTGGTCTCGCTCATCCATGTAGATTTGATAAAAACTTTGAAAGGCGTCCATCATGCTGAAGATAGTGAATCCTGCTGTTGAATTGACTAACAGGTCGATTCTTGGGAGAGGGTAAGGATCGCGTGGACATAATTTATTGAGGTCAGTGAAATCGTTGCACATCCTCCATTTATTATCCTTTTTATCCCTCTTTGCTTCTAAGACAACATTGCAGAGCCATTCTAAGAAATGTATTTCTCGAATTTGTTTACCTTTGAGTAGCCTCTAGACCTCTGCTTTGATTATCTTATCTTTTGTCGGCCTATGATTCCTCTTCTTCAGTCTTGCGGGTTTTGCCATCGGATCAATTTTTAGAGAATGAGTGATTACTCTTGGGTCGATACCCTCAATGTCGTCCGCACTCCAAGTAAAGACGTCTACGTTGTCTCTGAGAATGTTTATCAACATTACTTCTCCTTCCGGACTGAGTTCGGTTCCGATCCTGGTCGTTTTTAATGGATCTCCTTGCACGAGCATAATGTCCTTGTGTTCTGGTGGTTTTATGGTTAAATCGACCGGCTCATTTCCCTTTCGATCTATTCTGTCAGTGTTGGGGATCTCGACTTCAGCTCTTTCGATGTCATCTTCGAGCTCCCTTTTAGCTGGGTTAAACGATTTGGATCAGTTTCCCAGTGTTAGGGAGGTATTATAGCAATCCCACGCCATGCAGTGATCGTTCAGTATTTCTCCGATCGCAGAAGCTTTCGAAAATTTTATCTTCTGATGGTATGTTGATCCCACCGCGCGAAATAGATTGAGGGCTGGTCGTCCTAATATCGCATTGTATGCAAAAGGAGTTTCTACGACCAAGAACTTTATCATTTTCACCGCTCGCTGGGGTTTCTTTCCTAATGAGACACTCAAGTCCAAAGTCCCCGAGGGGACTATCTCTGAGCCTCCAAATCCCACTAAGGAAGTTGCTACTTTCTGAAGTGTTATTTGTCCCAAGTTCATCTGTATTAGGACATCCTTGGATATAATGTTTGCTGAGCTGCCGTTATCGATTAAGATCCTTTTCACATTGTAGTTTGCTATCTTGAGAGATACTACCATCGGGAAGTCAGGGTTATCTTCCCTCATATCCCAAACAATATTTCTTGGTACTTCGCTCTCATTGAACCTAATGAGTTGTTCCTTTGGTAGTTTGCTATCAAGAGTCCATACCTCCCTTGGATGTCTAAGATTTCCTTCAATTGATCTCGCGGTTCTACGGCAGGCATTACGACTATCTCCCCCCACCGGTCCTCTAGAGATTGTATTTATGGTTCCGTTGATTTGACCATTGTTCAATTCACTTGGTGGACCCTTATTAGGAGACCTCCTTCCCGGGGTTCTTCTCTGGTTATTAGTTCGAGGACTCCTGGTTCTGTTGCTTTTGCGGACGTTTCTTTCGAGATAGTCGTCCAACTTTCCTTGTTCGATCAGCCTTTCAATTTCCTGCTTCAAGTGGAAAAAATCCTCGGTCCAATGACCGTGGGCCCGATGATACCTACAATATAGATTGTAGTTTCTAGCTCCTGGCTTTGGTTATGTAATTCTTTTCGCTGACGGAATCCAATTGTTCCTTTCGAGCACTACCAAGATTTCTTCAACAGGAACCATCAATCTGGGGTAATCCATATGATTTACTCGATTTCTGTTGGTTAGTTCGACCGATCTCGATCTCCTATAGACATTAGGTCTTTTGTCCTGATCGTTTCGATTATAGTCTAATCGTTTAAAAACATTTCCTTTTCTGAAGGATCGATCGTAGTTCATTGGCCTTGAAACAGGAGCTTTGTCTTGTCGCCTTGAGCCAGAGGCTGATGGAATAGTGCCCAGCAAGCCAATGTTAATTAGCTTGTTGAAGTACTGTTTTCTTATGGTTTATAATTAATACGCCGTTCATTCATAGTATGTGAAACTGAACAATGGCCAACTTCATCTCTCGCGAACCTATCTAAGCGATTGGATGAAATCCTAAGGTCACAATAGACTATGGGACGATTCACTTCAGTACTGAGTGCAATCATGAAACAGTCTCAAAGGTCGTGATCTTAAAACCGTTCCAAGTCATAGATTCCAAACGAGACGGGGTATCGTAGGAATCGTCAAGACTTGTACAAATATGCATGATTCACATGGAGTGAATTTGTAGAGTTTCATGAGCAAGGAATTTGAGTCCAGTGCATATAAGTAGGTGATTCAATGGAGGATTGAACGCATCGAACGACCCGAACAGAGAAACCCATTGTGGAAGCGCATGACGCATATCGGTGATGGGATGTTTCTCAAGGCTTATAATAGTGTACGATTTAGTCCTTAGACTTGAGGTACTAGGGCGAATTCGGTACATGGATGTGCGTACTTAGATTTAGGTACTGGTCACGTAGCCTGGCCACCAAGTGCCTAAGTTGGGTGCGTACAAAAGTGTACGCGAGTGGTTAGTACTAAGAGAGGATCTAACGCCTCATCTTGATAAGATGAGAGAATTTCCTATACGTTTCTTAGATAATTGATTTCGAGGAATCTATGGCCATAGTCGGTGATGCATTTGGAAGGACTTTCCAAATTTGGCAGTCACACTGAAATCATTGTCGGAAAATTAGAAAGTATAGTTATTGAGATAATTAGAGGTGCCGATCAATTCACACACCCTAGGTCTCGATCGGGAAATCAGTCGTAGAAAGACCGTATGTACATGGCAATTATAAGAGGTGAGGTTCACAATAAATCAATTCACCTTTGATTGGGCTTCATGGGCTTGTGGCTAGACATCGACCATGAAGTGTGGGTACTCCGGAATTAATAGAGGATTTAATTCTAGGAGTGGTCAATTAAAAGTAGTTTAATTGATCGGAAGCATTTAGTTGCTCATTAATTAAATCACGTAAGTCGTGGGCCTGCTGCCAGTTGATGGTGAACCCAGAGGGTCACACACAATACAATTGGACGGTGACTGTCTTAAAGGAAATAAAGAAAGTGATTTAAAGTTGTTAAATCAAGGTAATTGAATTATGGTATTAATTCAATTGGAGATTATTAATTAGATGACTAATTGATTAATTGATAATTAATTAATTAGAGTTATCTAATTAATTATGGAATTAATTAAAGTAGTTAATTAATTGGAAGAATAAATAATTAACCAATTTAAGTATTGGATAATTATGGGTTGATTTTGGAATTATCCAAACTTAGGGGCTAGGGGGCGATTTTAGTAGTTAGGAAAGAAAAGGAGTTTTGTTTCTTGAAAATCAAGTTTGAAGAGATTTATCAAATCTCATATTCCTAAGGATAAGGAATGAAGATTTGATAAACAAGGAAAGGAGATCTTTTTGGAGAAGGACTCTTCTCCTATAAATACTCCCTTTCCTCTTCATTCTTAAAAGAGCTATGAGAATAAGTTTTGCACAAGTTTTTGAAAAACCCTAAAAAGCTTTTAAGAGAAAAGTTGCTGAAAATTTTGAGAGAAAAATCGAGAGAGAGTTAGATTTTTCAAACAAGAATTTTTAATTACAAAATCGCCCCAAAAGTTTTCGCCCCTAAACCCTAGCTGCCCAATTTGATTCGGCCAAACCAAAACCGAACCAAACCTGACCCTGGCCGCACCCTGCTCGGACCAGATCTGGACTTGGTCGAACCCTGCTCGATCGCATAAGGACTGTGGATCGAATTCTTCCATTGGTGTCTCCGTTCCTTTGCTGACAAACCTGCGAGATCAAGTTCGTAGCCTAAGATTCGTAGGGGTCGCTACAATCCAATTGGTGTGGACTAGCTTTGGAGGTGAGACATATGGATCACTCAATTTGTGGATCAAACCAAATACTCGGAGCACACGGGAATCCCAATGGTGACAGGTAATTTGCGATTAACCCCCTCGTGTATTATTGATGTTTGATTCATACCTATTCGTATAAATAACTATGGAGATCTATTTATGGGACAATTAGGAAACCTCGAAAAATTTTAAATTCCGCACTTTGTTGTATTGACAATCGAGCCCTATACTAGAATATCCCAACAGTGGTATCAGAGCCAACTCCATACGTTTTTATACGAAAAGGCCTGAACATAATGTGTTTTCACTGTATATGCTTGATTGTATGTATGAGAACGCATGATAATTATGTTCTAGTGATTGATTCTTGCTTGTTATGACTAGATCTATGATTGGGTAAAACTGCTTTTTTAGATCTGTGGCGAATTTATAGTTTTTCGAAAAATCAGGGCTTTTATGCAAAAATCGCAAAACATGAAAATTAGGGCTGAAAATTGAATTTTCTATTTCTGGAAGTTTTTGAAAAATCTGGGTTATTTCTGAAAATATGATCGCACGCAATTTTGGACCATTTTGCAATTTTTGAAAATTCGAGGACTGTTTTGTAATTTCCGAAACTTCAGGGGTCTGTTTGCAAATTCGAAAATTTTCTGGATTTCAAAATTTTAATTTTCTGCTCATTCTGTCCGAAAACTGTTTTGGGGGTATTTTGTAACTTTTCAAAAGTTTTGGGGTCAAAAGTGCAATTTCTGAAAGTATAGGGGCCGAACTGCAATTTTCAAAAGTTGAAAAATCAGAATCTGAAATTAAGGCAGAAAAGTTGTTTTTGTTTTTCCGAGAATTTATTTGTCATAATTAGTATTGACTAAAAAGCAAGAATCATAGGAAATTAATTTTAGAAGGTGTTTTAAAATTAAGATAGAAGAAAGTAAAAGTTGTTTACATGTTTCTTTGCTCTACGTGAACTGTTTACGTGGTTTTCGATCGCGCCGAGCCTTGACCTTAGGTTAGATGTGATTGGTTTAATTTAATGCATGGTTTTTATTGGGCCTGCGAGCCTGTTATTATTTTTGGGCCACTTTGAGCCTTTGTAATAGAATAGGGCTTTACTGCTTTCCTAGTTTAGGATGGAGGCCCATTTACAAGCAAGGTGGGAGCCCAAGAAGAATTGAAGGCCATGTATGCGTGGTACATTGTGTAATAGCATAGGTTCTTTGAGAACCCTTTAGATTGACCAATTAGGCCAACATCATTGGCTCGATGATGGCCCGCATAGGAGGCTCCCGATCGAAAACATATTGTGGTAGTATGCATGCTAGGCTTGTATGGCTTTTATTTATTAGTCGATTTATGATTGCTTGTGTTTGCGCGCTAGAATCTAGATCGTAAATAAAAGATAAAGCATAATTGAAGCGGTGAGATCTCGAGGAGAGTTTCTTCAAACTTTCAAAAACGAAAATTCCCCTCTCGAATAAATATTAAGTCATATTGGGTTAAATTATAAAATGAGGTTTTATAAAATCCAAGCCTTCCATTAATAGGGACTAGTGTATGTTGTTTACTTATCGATAGAGGTGATCCAGAGTCTGGCACCCGAGTCGAAGAAAGGGGCAATGCACGAAATTCCTTGATTCTAGTTTTCTTAAAACTTGACAAGGGTAGGGACTAGTCGGGACGTGAAAATCGACCGATAACTAGTTACGGAGAATTCATGACCGGGCTCGTTGCTTATCATGATTAATGGGTTAGACTTAACGCGTAGTAACATTTATGATGTAGCAGTGCTAGATAAATGCGAAAAACGAGGCAAAATAGCTTGAAGGTTGTGTAGTAGACACAATTGGTAATATGTATACCTACCTAGGGAATTAATTGTATGGCCACGAGTCGTGGGTGCAACTAATTGCTGCTGGGACGTCAAGACCTACTAGGAAATAGACTTTTCCCGAAACTAGAAGGGGTTACTGTTTCGATAAAATAGTGGGAGAACTTTTTCGATAAAAAGTCCAAATTTCGTTAATTATAAGTATTAATATTAAACCTGTCTGCTTATAGTTGTCTGTTTTTAAATGTTAGCCATTTACCATCCACTATCCAATCCTTGACGCGTTTGAGAACCGAACCAACTTTAAAAGTAATGTGCAATTTCCTCTACGAAACCGACATGGCTAAGTTTGACAATGTTGGGGAATATTGTTCTTACTTGAGCAAGACATTCGAGCTGATGAAAGGGTTTGGAGCCCAATTGACTCTCGAAGATGAGATAACGATAACCCTTGAAGGATTATCTGAGACCTTCACTCATTTTATGCAACATTGCGATATTCCGCCTGATGGAATACAAACAAAGCAATTGCATGAGTTGTTAGACAAATATGAAGAAGCTCATCAACGTGGTTTTGGTCTATATGATTGGAATTGCACTCTGTGTAAGTACGAAGGGAAAATAAGGAAGCTTGTTGAAAGGGATTTCCTGGAAAGACTTGACTACGGTATGACTTTTTAAGTTATACACTTGTTGAATCTTTATGATGTAAGACATCTGATTAAAACTTTCATTTCTGTAAAAGCATTTACAGGCGATGATAGTCTTCCCGCTCAACCCAAAAGGAGGAAATTCCTTGTAAGGGAGATGCAAGTAGTGCAGAGCGAGATGAGGAAACTGGAATTCCGGGACTGGGTCAAGGATGAATTGCACCTAGACATTCCTTTTTAGCAAAAGAAGTTTTTCTTAGATTTTCGTATTAGCATGAGTTTTAAGTTTTAGTTTACTTTGAGTATTATTTCACATCTTGTACGAGACGTTATTGCTTTACCATTGAGAAATGGAATTCATTTAAATTAGAGCAATTTAACTTTGTACAAATGTTGATGCATTAGAGCATAGAAATAAACAATGATAAACGAATCAAAACTTTGAAAACTATGTGCTAAATCGAAAACAAGCAAAACAAACGAGATAATCATTTACGCTTGAAGTGTTCACTCTGGACATTTTTCCTAAAGAGAGATGCGAAAGGAAAGTTTTTATTTACTGTTCCTGAGATAATGAACTTGAGTAAAATCGGAACTTTCAAATCTTGAAGGAATGATAACCGAAGTGAAGGATTGCTAAAGCACTCCAAAACATTTCAATCGACATGAACTAAAAGCACTAGTTCAAAGGAAAGCTACTTCACATATACCTACGATTTCAATCGTTAAAATATATGTGTACTTGGCTGAAGTACAATTCTGAAACTATTGAAGTAATTCAATAGACGTTTTGGAAATGAAGTAACTAGATGCATTGTGTCAGAAGAAATTTGATTTAATCAAACCTGCTGAAACATAAGCAACTTAACACCTCGATTATCTAAGACGAGAATAGAATTCTCATGAAGCAAATCAAAGAAGAAATCGAACTTTGTTTGATTCTCGACTCTGATCTTGCTGAGTTTCCTTTATTCAAATTAGGGGATACCTCCCCTTGACTCTTCAAAGATACTTGGTATAGTAAGTCCTTACATCGCCATGTCTTTTAAGACATAGCAGAACACCCTTATATGAGAAATTAGATGGTAGATCTAGTTCATATAAAGTTTATGGGGTATTCAACAAAATTCATTGAATACCTGTTCCACGACAATGAGAAACGAAAAGTATCTCGTAAGTAGCTTGTTCCTCTGTTGACAAGACCTTGTCAAAGGAAATAAGGAATGTCGTAGAACTTGATGAAGTCCAAGGAGTGGACACGTCCCCATGAACAGTGGGAGTAAACACTGAAAACTGCTGAATCAATCCATGCACAAAGAAATCGTAATCTGATCAAATTCGTAAGGAACTCAAAATTCCATTTTACGAAATTGAGAAATTGGATTCCAATCCAAGATTACAAAGAGATTATGTTAAACATGATCTAAGGGATATGGCACATAGCCATAAGATTCGAAGTTGAAAACTTTGACTCACTTAAATGGCAATAGGTCATTATTCAAAAGTCCTTTTAGGATTGATGAAAAATACCTTATATCCATTAGCTACGTCAAAATTCATTTCGAAACTATTAGCCATAGAAAAGTAGTTTTGACTACCGAAGGCATGACTATTGGATATGAATCCTGCATCTCACAATTGAAAATTGATGAGAAGATCTCTATTCTAATCCAAAGGTCAATCTATGACTTTTTCCCAAATTTGGAACATGCAACTTGATAGTTGATCAAGAATGTTGAAGTTGTCAAAAGGCATATGGATTCCAAATGTGCAAAAGAATCAGTGGGAGTGTAGTTGAGTTCGAAGCGCAACAAAATGATGAACTGTACATCAAGTAAGATATAAGAATATCAGAAAAGCACAGACGAAAGCGTGTTCCTCACGCAATTTTCCATGATAAGATTTGGAATTACATCTCACGTACTGGCAATACGTATCTATGGAAGATAGAAGGAAGAAGATGTAATGATTTACCAAATCTAAGTACAAAGACTATATATTGATTGAATTCAATATGGAAGAATCCAAGAAAGGATTGTTTCCAAAAGAGACAAAATCTCTCTCACTTATTTAATGAGCCCTAAATTTAAATGAGTAAAGAAGTAACTGTCTCAAGAAGCCTTATGCTTGGCATTTGGGTTTCATGTAGCATGCAAAGTCTTGTACTAGACCTGACCCGTCAAAATGCTCTGAACGAGCTGATGATAGTCAAACGCCAGTCAAGGACACTGGTCTACCATAAATGCAATCCTCGAAGATAATTAAAGGATATAATGTTGGTCTATGGTAGTAGTGGAGAATTGAAACTCAAAAGATTTTTGAAATTTGAGATTTCCAGTCTAGAGTGGATTATTTATTCTGTTTCGATAGAGCAAAGTAAATTGGAAGAAATTCCAATAATATACCATTGCCGATTCGAACAAGAATAAAAGGGCACCATTATGATGCTGCACAAAAGGAAGTGTTTAGATGAGAAATTTTCATCCAACGATTGGATGAAATACCTAGCATGACATTTGCTCATCATAATCTTAGCCGATTTAGATGAGGCAATTGCTCAATGAAAGGAAATCGAGATCTCACCTGTAATCTGAACGCAACACCGAATGATTGAACAAGTCATAGGTGGTTGAGACGAGTAGAAGTATTACTTCATCTCAACAAGGACAAACTTAGCAGATCCACTAATTAAGCTCTCTCACAAATGGTTCGAGGGACATCTTGGTATAGATGTGTCTTAGATTGGCTTTAGGGCAAGTGGGAGATTGATGGAATAGTGCCCAGCAAGCCAATGTTAATTAGCTTGTTGAAGTACTGTTTTCTTATGGTTTATAATTAATACGCCGTTCATTCATAGTATGTGAAACTGAACAATGGCCAACTTCATCTCTCGCGAACCTATCTAAGCGATTGGATGAAATCCTAAGGTCACAATAGACTATGGGACGATTCACTTCAGTACTGAGTGCAATCATGAAACAGTCTCAAAGGTCGTGATCTTAAAACCGTTCCAAGTCATAGATTCCAAACGAGATGGGGTATCGTAGGAATCGTCAAGACTTGTACAAATATGCATGATTCACATGGAGTGAATTTGTAGAGTTTCATGAGCAAGGAATTTGAGTCCAGTGCATATAAGTAGGTGATTCAATGGAGGATTGAACGCATCGAACGACCCGAACAGAGAAACCCATTGTGGAAGCGCATGACGCATATCGGTGATGGGATGTTTCTCAAGGCTTATAATAGTGTACGATTTAGTCCTTAGACTTGAGGTACTAGGGCGAATTCGGTACATGGATGTGCGTACTTAGATTTAGGTACTGGTCACGTAGCCTGGCCACCAAGTGCCTAAGTTGGGTGCGTACAAAAGTGTACGCGAGTGGTTAGTACTAAGAGAGGATCTAACGCCTCATCTTGATAAGATGAGAGAATTTCCTATACGTTTCTTAGATAATTGATTTCGAGGAATCTATGGCCATAGTCGGTGATGCATTTGGAAGGACTTTCCAAATTTGGCAGTCACACTGAAATCATTGTCGGAAAATTAGAAAGTATAGTTATTGAGATAATTAGAGGTGCCGATCAATTCACACACCCTAGGTCTCGATCGGGAAATCAGTCGTAGAAAGACCGTATGTACATGGCAATTATAAGAGGTGAGGTTCACAATAAATCAATTCACCTTTGATTGGGCTTCATGGGCTTGTGGCTAGACATCGACCATGAAGTGTGGGTACTCCGGAATTAATAGAGGATTTAATTCTAGGAGTGGTCAATTAAAAGTAGTTTAATTGATCGGAAGCATTTAGTTGCTCATTAATTAAATCACGTAAGTCGTGGGCCTGCTGCCAGTTGATGGTGAACCCAGAGGGTCACACACAATACAATTGGACGGTGACTGTCTTAAAGGAAATAAAGAAAGTGATTTAAAGTTGTTAAATCAAGGTAATTGAATTATGGTATTAATTCAATTGGAGATTATTAATTAGATGACTAATTGATTAATTGATAATTAATTAATTAGAGTTATCTAATTAATTATGGAATTAATTAAAGTAGTTAATTAATTGGAAGAATAAATAATTAACCAATTTAAGTATTGGATAATTATGGGTTGATTTTGGAATTATCCAAACTTAGGGGCTAGGGGGCGATTTTAGTAGTTAGGAAAGAAAAGGAGTTTTGTTTCTTGAAAATCAAGTTTGAAGAGATTTATCAAATCTCATATTCCTAAGGATAAGGAATGAAGATTTGATAAACAAGGAAAGGAGATCTTTTTGGAGAAGGACTCTTCTCCTATAAATACTCCCTTTCCTCTTCATTCTTAAAAGAGCTATGAGAATAAGTTTTGCACAAGTTTTTGAAAAACCCTAAAAAGCTTTTAAGAGAAAAGTTGCTGAAAATTTTGAGAGAAAAATCGAGAGAGAGTTAGATTTTTCAAACAAGAATTTTTAATTACAAAATCGCCCCAAAAGTTTTCGCCCCTAAACCCTAGCTGCCCAATTTGATTCGGCCAAACCAAAACCGAACCAAACCTGACCCTGGCCGCACCCTGCTCGGACCAGATCTGGACTTGGTCGAACCCTGCTCGATCGCATAAGGACTGTGGATCGAATTCTTCCATTGGTGTCTCCGTTCCTTTGCTGACAAACCTGCGAGATCAAGTTCGTAGCCTAAGATTCGTAGGGGTCGCTACAATCCAATTGGTGTGGACTAGCTTTGGAGGTGAGACATATGGATCACTCAATTTGTGGATCAAACCAAATACTCGGAGCACACGGGAATCCCAATGGTGACAGGTAATTTGCGATTAACCCCCTCGTGTATTATTGATGTTTGATTCATACCTATTCGTATAAATAACTATGGAGATCTATTTATGGGACAATTAGGAAACCTCGAAAAATTTTAAATTCCGCACTTTGTTGTATTGACAATCGAGCCCTATACTAGAATATCCCAACAGAGGCGGGGGCTTTGTTCCTATTCTTATCCTTGAAAGAGTTCATCTCTTCTTGAGTCATACATTTTGATGCCAGAGTCATTATATCCGCAAAGGTTCTCGGTTGTTTTCTACTCGGCGCATTCCCGAATTGCCTATTTTTGGTGAGGTCACAAATGATGGAGATTATGTAATCAATATTCAGAGAATCAATCTTTAGTAGTTCCATATTATATCTCGCCAACCAGCTTCTAAAGGATTCACCTTCTTGTTGGTGAATGGTTCCAAGGTAGCTCATAGGCAGTTTTTGTCTCTTCTGGCTAGCAAATTGTTGTGTCAGTTTGTTACATAACTCACGAAAACTGAATATGGAATTCTTGGGTTGCTTTCCAAACAAATCCAAAGCTAATCCTTCGAATGTGGTAACCATCAGCTTGGCGGTATACTCAGCTGAATGAGAATATAAATTCATTATGTTCGTAAAGCTGAATATGTAATCGACAGGATCAGTGGTTCCGTCATATCGCGGTAATCGACCTGGAACCTGCCCAGATGATTGTGCTTCTTTTATCTCCCTGCATAAGGGGGAACATGCTGCTAAACTTTCCTGGACTTCCGTGCTCCTTGCCCATGGATTTTGAACGATCAGTAGACGTTGTTCAAGGCATTCTTGTACCATCTTTTGATCTCTCTTTCGAGATGCGGACAGTTTTTGGTCGATTAGGGATTGTATCAACTACATCGTCATCGACGATAATTATAGTATTTTCTTTTTATCTCCGACGCGCCGGTTGCGGCTTTGTTCGATCCGTTTTTCTTCGGATCCGATAGTCCGTTGGATTCGCGTTGCTCTTTTGTGGACTAGGTAGTGATCGTTGCTCGCTCATAGGACTGTCCGCTTGTTGTGATATCTGGTCGAGCTGCCTAGGAGCTCTTCTGCCTTGATGCACCCTAGTCGCTCCAGGGTCTCTGGGCTGGTGTTCAGGAGCCAACAGTCCTCCTGGGCACAGAGAGTTAAATAGCAGCGCGATCTGTCTCAATTTCTCCTCTGTTCTGGCCAAAGGGACAGGGATTGTAGAAACCCCAGGGGCTTCAGATACTGCATTGGTGGCAATTTCTTGCTGTCCTTGAGAATTTAGAACATTGACTTCCTGGCGTTTTTCTTGATTTGGCAGTCGATCGTTTTCTTGCTGATTATTGCCATCGTGACGATAGGTTCGTTATTCGTCGTGTTATTGTGGACATCGTCCGACGTTGTAGGTGGGTGCGTTGTGTTGCTCCTTGCGTCGTTGCGAGCATTCTTCCTCGGGCCAGCCATGTGTCTATCGAATAATTAACTCAGGCCCCACGATGGGCGCCAACTGATTTAACCGAATTTCGTAGGATTAGATTAAATCAATAATAATATTTTAGGGTAAGTTATATGAAGATTATAGAGCCTAGTAACTTTATTCCAGATGGATCAAACTCAAGGAAGAACAATACGCAATGATTTTAATAAATAAAGTAATGATCAATAAGTATAGCAAAAGCTCTTGTATTAGATTAATCTCAGATTGCCCAAGTATGTAGGCGTAAGCTCTGATGTTGCGTGTTCGTAATACAGTGATGAATCTAGGTATTTATTTGTTACAAATCCTAGCCAAACAAGGAAACATAGCCCTATTAGGACTCGGGAAACTTATCCTTCTTCAGTTCGGATTGCAGTCTGGTCACCGTGGAGAGTCGACTCTAATCGGGTCGAACCTTTATAGTGCATGAGCTATATGGTCGGGCCGACCTCATATGCTTGACTCGATCCGAATATCATAAGAGGTATAAAATAGCCCCCATCATTACCGATCCCCCATTGCGAAAAGTTGCAAGGAAAGAAGGGAAAGAACGTGGACATTAGTGTGCAATCCCCGATCATAAGAACGTTGTTCTAGTTCCCGGATCCCCTGAAAAATTTACAAGGATCGGAACCGAATTAAGTGAAGGTATGGAGACTATGCCTATCGAATTTTTGTGAAAGAACGTAGATGTCTTCGCGTGGAGCTCAGATGATATAGTGGGAATCGACCCACGGGTGAACACCCACTCCCTGAATATTGATCCAAAGGCGAAGCCAGTGAGACAGAAGAAGCGTAAACACGGGCGCGAGAAAGATAAAATCATCAGTGCTGAGGTTGATAGATTATTGGCAGCTGGGCAAATCGGGGAGATCAAATTCACCGAATGGTTATGTAACGTAGTCTTGGTCTCTAAAGGAGATAAGGTCGATAATAAATGATTTCATTGATTTGAACAAACTATGCCCGAGGGATCCTTACCCGCTGCGCCGCATCGATATCTTGTTAGATTCCACTGCATGTTTTGTATTTTTCACCATGATGGATGCTTTGCAAGGATTTTATCAAATTTTTATGAACTCAAGAGATCAGGATAAAACTGCATTCATAACTGAGGGTGGAGTCTACTGCTTCATTGTTATGCCTTTTGGGTTGAGAAACGCGGGTGCGATCTATCAAAGGTTGGTCAATATGATGTTTAAAGAACTGATAGGTGAAACCATGGAAGTTTACGTAGACGACATGCTCGTAAAGAGTATGACGGAAGAAGACCACATCAAGCATCTCGACAAATGCTTCGGGATCCTGAGAAAATACAGAATGAAGTTGAATCCAGCAAAATGCACTTTTGGAGTACGCTCGGGGAAATTTCTTGGCTATCTCGTCCACGAACGAGGGATTGGGGCCAACCCAGAAAAGATCCGAGCCATTACTGAGCTTCGACCACCGAAAAGCTTTCAGATGTCCAGAGTTTGATTGGAAAGATTATTTCCTTGAACATATTCATTTCCCGATCAGCTGATAATAGCTTGCCGTTCTTTAAATTGTTACGGAGTCAAAGGATTTCGAATGGAGCGCCGAATGCGACAAAGCTTTTGAAGATCTGAAGGTATATTTGACCTCGCCCACAATGTTGGCCAAGCCCTCTGATGGAGAACCATTATATCTCTACATAGCCGTTTCGGAAGAAACTATTAGCTCAGTTCTGGTAAAGTTAGAAAAGTCCGAACACAAACCGGTCTACTACTTAAGCAAACTATTGCAGGGTGCCGAAAAGAATTATATGGAGATTGAGAAATTTGCGCTCGCTTTAGTAGATGATGCTCGAAGATTAAGACCTTATTTTCAAACCTACAAAATTATTGTTCTAACCAATCAACCTTTGAGACAGGAAGCTTCTGGCAGGTTTATAAAGTGGGCGGTCGAACTGGGTCAATTTGAGATCGAATATCAACCAAGAATTGCGGTGAAAGTCCAGGTGTTAGCTGACTTCCAGGTTGAGTCCACTGGATCGAAGAATGCTGAAAATGAAATGCTTCCGAAATAAATGTGGTCGAAAAGATCAATAATCCGATCTGACTGATGCACATGGATGGCTCTTCGACCAGGGAAGGAGGCGGGGCAGTAGTTCATTTTCAAGGGCCGGATGGCGAAGATTTGAGTTACGCCATAACATTGGACTTTGTTGTTACGAAGAACGAGGCAGAATACGAAGCTCTAATTACAGGATTCTAAATGGCCTTGAAAGCAAAAGTAAAGTCACTTACTGTATTGACCGATTCCGAACTTGTTCATACACAGGTGAAAGGCATTTACGAGGCCAAGGAGTACAACATGATCAAGTACTTCAATAAAGTGAAGAACCGGATTTCCAAGTTCGAAAAGTTTGAAATTCAGCCTGTCCTAAGAGAAGAAAATTTGTGGGCAGACATGCTATCAAAATTCACAGGAATTGCTGATGGAAAGAATGAGAGGGTGATTACCTGGCTATTATCAAATACATTCGCCATTGATCTAAATGTAACTCCTTGTGTCGATGTCATGGAAATCGATGGACAAAAGATCTCCTGGGTCAATCCTTTCATCAGTTACTTGAAAGATGGAAACTACCTAAAGATGCAATGAGGCCCGAAGAGTCAAATATCGAGCTCCGTTATTTACCTTGACAAACGGCCAACTCTACAAGTGCTCCTCCTCCGGAATTTTATTGAAATGTATTCCAGAGGATCAGTTTAATATTGTTCTGAAAGAGGCCCACGAAGGCGAAGCAGGGAATCACTGTGGCGCTCGAGCATTGGCTCTAAAATGCTCAAGGGCAGGATACTACTGGCCTACTATTATTTCTAACTCAGTGGATTATGTGAAGAAATGTCACCATTGTCCTATTCATTCGAATTTGATTCATCAACCCGCCGAACAAATGTATTCTATTCGGATCTGCTGGCCTTTCGACAAATGGGGAATCGATATTGTTGGTCCTTTTCCAACCTCCAGGGCCAGAAAGAATTATGTATTGGTCGCTGTGGAATACTTCTGTAAATGGGTCGAATGTGTTGCTTTAACAAAAATCACCCAATTTCAAGTTATAAATTTCCTATGGAAAAATATTGTCGCTTAAATGTATTCGCGAGAGATGAAGCTGGCCATTGTTTATCCTTATACACATATAAATAAACGTGCGTATTATTATAAAATCAAAGATCTTTATGTACAGGATAGACCTATTACAAGCTAATTGAACTAACTTGCTGGGCACTATCCTATCAATCTCCCACTTGCCCTAAAGCCATTCACAGATGTTTCTAAGACCCATCTTCTCTAAATGTTCCTCGAACGCCTTTCGTGAAAGTGGCTTAGTTAGTGGGTCAGCCATGTTCTCTTCCGATTTGACATACTCCATGTGTATGTCTCCTCTACCAATGATCTCCCTGATCACATGGTATTTCTTCTGTATGTGTTTGGACTGATGGTGTGATATCGGCTCCTTTGCTTGAGCTATCGCACCGTTGTTGTCACAGAAGACCACTACAGGTTCAGCAATGCTAGGAACAACATCCAGTTCTTGGATGAAGTTTTTCATCCATACACTTTCCTTTGCTGCATCTGATGCTGCGATATATTCTGCTTTTGGGGTTGAGTCGGCAGTGGTAGACTGTTTACAGCTTTTCCAACAGACAGCTCCGCCATTAATGCGGAATATGTATCCAGAGTTGGATTTGAAGTCATCCACGTCAGACTGGAAACTCGAATCAGTGAATCCTGATGGGATAGTGCCCTGCAAGCCAATATATTTAGCTTGTATTGGAACTATCATTATCTTTCTTTAGTATAAATGTAATAATACGCACGTTTATTTATATGTGTATAAGGATAAACAATGGCCAATTTCATCTCTCGCGAATACATTTAAGCGATTGGATGAAACCCTTGGATTACATTAGACTATGGGACGATTCACTTCAGTACTGAGTGCAATCATGAAACAGTCTCAAAGGTCGTAATCTTAAAATTGTTCCAAGTCATAGATTCCGAACGAGACGGGGTATCGTAGGAATCGCCAAGACTTGTACAAGTATGCATGATTCACATGGAGTGAATTTGTAGCGTTTCATGAGCAAGGCATTTGAGGCCAGTGCATATGAGTAGGTGGTTCAATGGAGTATTGAACGCATCGAATGACCCTAACAGAGAAACCCATTGTGGAAGCGCATTACGCATATCGGTGATGGGATGTTTCTCAATGATTATAATAGTGTACGATTTAGTCCTTTGACTTGAGGTACTAGGGCGAATTCGGTGCATGAAAGTGCGTACTTAGATCTAGGTATAGGCCACGTAGCTTGGTCATAACATGCCTAGGTTGGGTGCTTATGGACATGTACGCGAGTGGTTAGTACCGATATGGAATCTATTGACTCACTGTAATGAGTGAGAGAATTTCCTATACGATTCTTAGATAATATATCCAAGGAATCTACGGCCGTAGTCGGTGACGGATTTGGAAAGGGGTTTCCAAATTTAGGAGTCACACTGGAATATTATCCTGAATTAGAAAGTATAGTTATCGTGACAAATTTAGAGGTGCCGATCAATTCACACACCCTAAGTCTTGATCGGGAATATTAGTCGATAGAAGGACCGTATGTACATGGTAATTATATGAGACGAGGTTCACAAGTATCAATTCACCTGAAGTTGGGCTTCATGGGCTTGTGGCTAGACATCGACCATGAAGTGTAGGTACTCCTGAGTTAATAGAGGATTTGATTCTACGAGTGGTCAATTAAAGGTTGTTTAATTGACCGGATCAATTTATTGTTCATAAATTAAATCACGAGGAATTCGTGGGACTGCTGCCAATTGATGGTGAACCCAGAGGGTCACACACAATACAATTGGACGGTGACTGTTGAAAAGGATACAAAAGGAATTAATTGATTTAAAGGTAATTAAATCAATTAAATGAATTAAAAGTACTTAATTCAAGTGAAGATTAATTAATTGGCTGACTAAATTAAATACTTAATTGAGTTGCTAATTAATTATATATAAAAGAGAAATATTGATTTAATTGGATTGGACATTTAATTAAGTAATTAATTAAATGAAAGGCTTGCAAGACATGGGCCTTTAATTAAAAGTCCATAAGGAGTCTTGCAAAACCTAGGTCAAGAGGGAGTCTATAAATAGGGTTCCACTACAGCTCAAAAAGCTAACACCCTAGTAGAAAACCCTAGCCTCTCCTCTCAACCCTAGCCGCCCCCTCTTCTTTGCGCCGCCAACCTAGAGCCGTCGCCACTTGGTGCCGTGAGCTGCCCTAGCAACGCCGCCGCCGCCTCTCCTTTGTTCCACCGTGTTAGATCTTGCATTGGCAAGTAGATCTGCACAATCCTGCTTCGACAAATCTCCTAGATCCAGTTCTGAGCCTAAGGCTAGGAGGTGTTGCCAGAATCCAATTGGTGTGGACTAACATTGGAGGTGAGACGCTTGGATCACTTCTGTGAACCAGATCCTGATCCAGATCCAGTTTCAGAACCAGAGCTGAAGGTTGCCACCACCTTGCCTGTGGTGAGGTATATCGCAAAAACCCCCTTTGTTTAATTACTCTGTGTGTTTTTGTTTATTGCTTGCGTATAATTAATATGGAGAATCTAATATGGGACCTTGGGTGCTTCGAAAATTTTTAAATTCCGCATTGTCGTTGTTCTGACAATCGAGGCATCCCAACCACTATTCCAACAAATCCTTCAAGTTTCAGTTCCCCAATACCACCATAGACCAAAAACGTATCCTTAGTCCTTCGCAGGTACTTTAGGATTGCTTTTACGGCTGTCCAGTGTTCTTCGCCTGAATTTGACTGATAGCGGCTCGTTACTAATGGGATAGTGCCCTGCAAGCCAATACATTTAGCTTGTACTGGAACTATCAATATATTTCTTTAGTATAAATGATTTAGTACGCACGTTTATTTATATATGTATTAGGATAAACAATGGCCAACTTCATCTCTCGCGAATACATTTAAGCGATTGGTTGAAATCCTTAGATTACATTTGACTATGGGACGATTCACTTCAGTACTGAGTGCAATCATGAAACAGTCTCAAAGGTCGTAATCTTAAAACTGTTACAAGTCATAGATTCCGAACGAGACGGGGTATCGTAGGGATCGCTAAGACTTGTACGAGTATGCATGATTCACATGGAGTGAATTTGTAGCGTTTCATGAGCAAGGCATTTGAGGCCAGTGCATATGAGTAGGTGGTTCAATGGAGAATTGAACGCATCGAACGACCCGAACAGAGAAACCCATTGTGGAAGCGCATGTCGCATATCGGTGATGAGATGTTTCTCAAGGTTTAATAGTGTACGATTTAGTCCTTTGACTTGAGGTGCTAGGGCGAATTCGGTGCATGGAAGTGCGTACTTAGATCTAGGTATAGGTCACTTAGCTTGATCATAACATGCCTAGGTTGGGTGCGTATGGACATGTACGCGAGTGGTTAGTACCAATATGGAATCTATTGACTCACTGTAATGGGTGAGAGAATTTCCTATACAATTCTTAGATAATATATCCGAGAAACCCGTGGCCACGGTCGGTGACGGATTTGGAAAGGGGTTTCCAAATTTAGCAGTCACACTGGAATATTATCTTGAATTAGAAAGTATAGTTATCGAGACAAATTTAGAGGTGCCGATCAATTCACACACCCTAAGTCTTGATCGGGAATATTAGTCGATAGAAGGACCGTATGTACGTGGTAATTATATGAGACGAGGTTCACGAGTATCAATTCACCTGAAGTTGGGCTTCATGGGCTTGTGGCTAGACATCGACCATGAAGTGTAGGTACTCCTGAGTTAATAGAGGATTTGATTCTCGGAGTGGTCAATTAAAGGTTGTTTAATTGATCGAAGCAATTTATTGTTCATAAATTAAATCACGAGGAATTCGTGGGCCTGCTGCTAATTGATGGTGAACCCAGAGGGTCACACACAATACAATTGGACGGTGACTGTTGAAAAATGATACTAAAGGAATTAATTGATTTAAAGGTAATTAAATCAATTAAATGAATTAAAGTATTTAATTCAAGTGGGAGATTAATTAATTAAATACTTAATTAAGTTGCTAATTAATTATATAAAGGAAATATTGATTTATAAATTGGATTGGGCATTTAATTAAAGTGGTTAATTAAATGAAAGGGTTGCAAGACATGGGCTTTTAATTAAAAGCCCATAAGGAGTCTTGCAAACCTAGGTCAAAAGGGAGTCTATAAATAGGGTTCTACTAGAGCTCAAAAAGCTAACACCCTAGCAAAAACCCTAGCCTCTTTTCTCTGACCTAGCCGCCGCCCCCTCTCCTGCGCCGCCAACCTAGTGCCGCCGCCACCTGCTGCCGTGAGCTGCCCTAGCGCCGCCGCCGCCGCCTCTCCCTTGTTCCACCGTGTTAGATCTTGCTTTGCCAAGTAGATCTGCACAGTCCTGCTTCGACAAATCTCCTAGATCCAGTTCTGAGCCTAAGACTAGGAGGTGTTGCCAGAATCCAGTTGGTGTGGACTATCTTTAGAGGTGAGACGCTTGGATCACTTCTGTGAACCAGATCCAGATCCAGATTCAGAATCAGAACTGAAGGTTGCCACCACCTTGCCTGTTGTGAGGTAAATTGCAAAAACCCCCTTGTTTAATTCAATGTGTGTTTTTGTTTCTTGCTTGCGTTTAAATAATATGTAGAATCTTATATGGGACCTTGGGTGCTTCGAAAAATTTTAAATTCCGCACTTTCGTTGTTCTGACAATCGAGGCAACCAAACCACTATCCCAACAGTTACACTTAGAGTGTGTGCTATGTCTGGTCTAGTACACAACATTGCATACATTATGCTCCCTATAGCAGAGGCGTAAGGTATGAGGGACATTCTCGTCTTTTCTTCGTCGGTTGTAGGGCACATTGACTTAGAAAGAGAGATGCCATGTCTCATTGGAAGCAATCCTCTCTTGGATTCTTCCATTTTTAATCTCTAAAAAATTGTGTTGATGTACTGAGATTGGGAGAGTCCTATCATCTTCTTCGATCTATCCCTATAGATACATATTCCCAATACGTAAGATGCGTCTCCCATATCTTTCATGGAGAACTGTGTGATAACCACACTTTAGTCTGCGCTACCATGTTGATATCGTCTCCGATTAACAAAATATCATCGACGTATAACACTATGAATTGTACCGAACTCCCACTATTCTTCTTGTACACACAAGGTTCATATACGTTTTCGATGAAGCCAAATGCTTTCACTGTCTCATCAAATCGTATGTTCCAGGTTCAACAAGCCTGTTTGAGGCCATAGATTCACCTTTGAAGCTTACACAGTTTGTGCTCAGTTCCTTTGGACGCAAAACCTTCAGGTTGATGCATAAAGATCTCCTTGTCAATGTCTCCATTGAGAAAGGCGGTCTTTACGTCCATTTGCCATTTTTCATAGTCATGTCACGCTGCTATGGCAAGTAGTATCAGAATGGATTTCGACATCGCCACGGGAGAGAAGGTTTCCTCATAGTCTATTCCACGCCTTTGAGAATACCCTTTCGCCACTAAGCGACCTTTATGAGTTAATACCTCTCCATTCATTCCAAGCTCGCGCTTGATGATCCATTTGCATCCTATAGGGATAGTTCCCTCAGGAGGATCGACCAAGGTCCAAACCTTGTTGGAATGCATGGAATCCATTTCGGATTGCATGGCTTCGAGCCACGCACCCGAGTCTATGTCTGACATTACTTCTTGATATATCCTTGGATCACTTTCCAATTTCTCGTTTTCGTGAATGAAACCAAATCGCTCCGGCTCCTTACGAATTCGATCGGACCTTCGAAGAGTAGGTGTACTAGTAAGTTCAGTAAATTCTAGTTCAGCACCCACTGTTTGTGGGGATGGGTCCGATTCCTGGACTTCATCAAGTTCTACGATTGTCCCATTTCGGTTGGTGAGGAAATCCTCCTCCATGAAGTGGGCGTTCCTAGATACGAACGTATTACGTTCTTTAGGATCGAAGAACATGTATCCAATGGATTCCTTTGGATACCCCACAAATTTGCATAAACTAGATCTACTATCTAGCTTATCTCCCTTCTTGTTCTTTACATACGCTGGAGATCCCCATACTCGTAAGTACGAATACACGGGTGCTTTACCATACCATACTTGGTGCGGCGTTGTTGGTACTGACATCGAAGGTACTTTGTTTAGTATCTTCGAGGCAGTTAATAGGGCCAAGCCCCAGAATGACAAAGGGAGGTCAGCGAAGCTCATCATGGAACGAACCATGTCTAACAAAGTTCGGTTCCTCCTCTCAGACACTCCATTGAGATGGGGCATCCTAGGGGGAGTTCGTTGTGCGAGAATTCCATTCTCTTTCAAATAATCGAGGAATTCTTGGCTTAAGTACTCACCACCTCTGTCAGATCGAAGTGCTTTAATACTATGCCCAAGTTGGTTCTCTACTTCCATTCGAAACTCTTTGAATTTCTCAAAAGTTTCGGATTTGTGTATCATAAGATACACATATCCATAACGACTAAAATCGTCAGTGAATGTTACGAAGTACGAGAATCCTCCTCTCGCATTGACACTCAATGGTCCACAAACATCAGTATGGAATTAATCCAATGTTTGCTTGGTTCGCTCGGGATTCCCTGTGAAGGGTGATTTTGTCATCTTTCCTTTGAGACAAGACTCGCAAGTCGGGAGTTCATCCAAGTTCTGAATCCTACTCTTGGAAATATATCAAAGTCTAGCGTGCCAAAGTTCTGGAGTTTGATTATCATATTTCCTTTTTCTGGATTGAATGTGCATGACGTTGGAATTTATAGGTTCTAGGGAATACAGACCATCTATCAAAGTAACACGAGCATAAGTTAAACCACCTTTAAATATGCAAAAAAATCCATTCTCAATGGAAAAATTAAAACCATCATTGTCTAACATAGGAATAGAAATAATGTTTTTAATTATAGTCGGTACGTACAAACAGTCTCTTAAAACCAAAGTAAAATTCTCTAAAACTAATTCTGATAGGATAGTGCCCAGCCAGCCAGTTCAATTAGCTTGTAATAGGTCTATTCTGTAAGAGACGATCTTCTGATTTAATAATAATACGCACGTTTATTTATATTTGTATAAGGATAAACAATGGCCAAATTCATCTCTCGCGAATACATTTAAGCGATTGGATGAAACCCTTAGATTACATTAGACTATGGGACGATTCACTTCAGTACTGAGTGCAATCATGAAACAGTCTCAAAGGTCGTAATCTTAAAACTGTTCCAATTCATAGATTCCGAACAAGACGGGGTATCGTAGGAATTGCCAAGACTTGTACAAGTATGCATGATTCACATGGAGTGAATTTGTAGCGTTTCATGAGCAAGGCATTTGAGGCCAGTGCATATGAGTAGGTGGTTCAATGGAGAATTGAACGCATCGAACGACCCGAACAGAGAAACCCATTGTGGAAGCGCATGTCGCATATCGGTGATGGGATGTTTCTCAAGGTTTATAATAGTGTACGATTTAATCCTTTGACTTGAGGTGCTAGGGCGAATTCGGTTCATGGAAGTGCGTACTTAGATCTAGGTATAGGTCACTTAACTTGATCATAACATGCCTAGGTTGGTTGCGTATGGACATGTACGCGAGTGGTTAGTACCAATATGGAATCTATTGACTCACTGTAATGGGTGAGAGAATTTCCTATACAATTCTTAGATAATATATCCGAGAAACCCGTGGCCACGGTCGGTGACGGATTTGGAAAGGGGTTTCCAAATTTAGCAGTCACACTGGAATATTATCCTGAATTAGAAAGTATAGTTATCGAGACAAATTTAGAGGTGCCGATCAATTCACACACCCTAAGTCTTGATCGGGAATATTAGTCGATAGAAGGACCGTATGTACATGGTAATTATATGAGACGAGGTTCACGAGTATCAATTCACCTGAAGTTGGGCTTCATGGGCTTGTGGCTAGACATCGACCATGAAGTGTAGGTACTCCTGAGTTAATAGAGGATTTGATTCTCGGAGTGGTCAATTAAAGGTTGTTTAATTGATCGAAGCAATTTATTGTTCATAAATTAAATCACGAGGAATTCGTGGGCCTGCTGCTAATTGATGGTGAACCCAGAGGGTCACACACAATACAATTGGACGGTGACTGTTGAAAAATGATACTAAAGGAATTAATTGATTTAAAGGAAATTAAATCAATTAAATGAATTAAAGTATTTAATTCAAATGGGAGATTAATTAATTGGGTGACTTAATTAATTAAATACTTAATTAAGTTGCTAATTGATTATATATGAGAAATATTGATTTAATTGGATTGGGCATTTAATTAAAGTAATTAATTAAATGAAAGGCTTGCAAGACATGGGCTTTTAATTAAAAGCCCATAAGGAGTCTTGCAAAACTAGGTCAAAAGGGAGTCTATAAAGAGGGTTCTACTAGAGCTCAAAAAGCTAACACACCCTAAGCAAAAACCCTAGCCTCCTTTGACCTAGTAGCCGCCGCCCCTTTCCCTGCGCCGCCAAGCCTAGTGCCGCCGCCAACCTGCTGCCGTGAGCTTCCCTTGCGCCGCCGCCGCCTCTCCCTTGTTCCACAGTGCTAGATCTTACCTTGCCAAGTTGATCTGCATAGTCATGCAACAACAAATCTCCTAGATCCAGTTCTGAGCCTAAGACTAGGAGGTGTCGCTAGAATCCAGTTGGTGTGGACTATCTTTGGAGGTGAGACGCTTGGATCACTTCTGTGAACCAGATCCAGATCCAGATTCAGAATCAGAACTGAAGGTTGCCACCACCTTGCCTGTGGTGAGGTAAATCGCAAAAACCTCCTTGTTTAATTCAATGTGTGTTTTTGTTTCATGCTTGCGTATATATAATATGGAGATTCTTATATGGGACCTTGGGTGCTTCGAAAAATTTTAAATTCCGCACTTTCGTTATTCTGACAATCGAGGCAACCCAACCACTATCCCAACAGTGGTATCAGAGCCAAGTCCATCATTATTATACGAAAAGCCTGAACATAATGTGTTTTCATCGTATATGTTTAATTATGTATATGTAAACACGTGATAATTATGTTCTGTAAATTGATTCTTACTTGTTATGACTAGATCTATGATTGGGTAAAACTGCTTTTTCAGATCTGTGCCGTTTTTATAGTTTTTGAAAACTACAGGACTTTTATGCAAAGTAATCGCATATTATGGTTTTTAGGGGCTGAAAAATATATTTTTTCGAATCTGGAAATTTCAAAATTACTGGACTATTTTGCAAATCTGGTCGCACATATTTTTGGGGTCGTTTTATATTTTCCGAAAGTTTGGGGACCGTTTTGCAATTACCGAAAATTCAGGGAAAAATCAAAAATTTTCAGAATTCAAAATTTTATTTACTGGTAGCTGCCCGGATCTGCTCAGGGGTGTTTTGTAACTTTTTTAAAAATTTTGGGGTCAATTTGCAATTTTTGAAAGTTGAGGGGCAAAAATGTAATTTTCAAAAGTTGGAAAAACAGAATCTGAATTTGAGCAGAAAATTTATTTTTGTTTACCCGAATATTCATTTTGTCATAATTAGTAGTGACTAAAAAGTAAGAATTATGTTTTAAAATTAAGAAAGAAATACGTAAAGGATGTTTGCATGTTTCTTGCTCTACGTGAATAGTTTACGTGGTTTTCGATCGAGCCGAGCCTTGACCTTAGGTTAGATGTGATTGGTTTAACTTATTGTTTGGTTTTTATTGGGCCTGCGAGCCTATTATGTTTTTGGGCCACTTTGAACCTTTGTAATAGAATAGGGCTTTAGTGCTTTCCTAGTTTAGGATGGAGGCCCGTTTACAAGCAAGGTGGGAACCCAAGAAGATATGAAGGCCATGTATGCATGGTACATTGTGTAATAGCATAGGCCCATTTACAAACCTTTTAGATTGACCAATAGGGCTAACATTATTGGCTCGATGATGGCCTGAATAGGAGGCTCCCGATCGAAAACATATTGTGGTAGTATGCATGCTAGGCTTGTATGGCTTTTATTTATTTGTCGATTTATATTTAGCTTGTATGAGATGCGCACTAGAATCTAGATCGTAATAAAAGATAAAGCATAACTGAATCGGTGAGATCTCGAAGAGAGTTAGTATAACTTTCAAACCAGAAATTCCCCTCTCGAATAAAATATTAAGTCATATTGGATTAAAATAAAATGAAGTATTTATATAAATCCAAGCCTTCCATCAATAGGGACTAGCGTATGTTGTCTACTTATCGATAGAGGTGATCCAGAGTCTGGCACCCGAGTCGAAGAAAGGGACAATACGTAAAATTCCTTGACTCCTGTTTTTAACTAAACACGACAAGGGTGAGGACTGGTCAGGATGTGAGGATCGACCGATAACTAGTTACGGAGAACTCACGACCGGGCCCGTTGCTCATCATGATTGATGGGTTAGACTTAACGATTAGTAACACTTATGATGTAGCAGTGATAGATAAGTGTGAAAACCGAGGCAAAATAACTTGAAGGTTGTGGAGTAACACAATTGGTAAAAGTATACCTACCTAGAGAATTAGTTGTATGGCCACGAGTCGTGGGTGCAATTAATTGCTGCTGGGACGTCAAGACCAACTAGGAATTGAAATTCCCGAGCTATCAAAGGGGTGATTGTTTCGATAAAATAGTGGGAGAACTTTTTCTAAAACAAGTCCAAAATTCGATAATTATAAGTGTTAGACATAAGATCAGTTAGCTAAACGTTGTCATCTTTCCATTTGTAGACATTAAGTACGATGTCTAAGAATCCATTATCTGTTATCCTCGACGCAAACAAATTGTCTGGCTCAAATTTCGTTGACTAGATGAGAAATCTCAGAATTGTCCTCGACTCCGGGCGACGAAGCTATGTGCTCGACACACCCATGCCTGCTGCACCCGCAGCACGAGCTAGTTAGGAACAACGAACCGCCCATGCTAAAAGGGTTGATGATGACCTTCAGGTTCGCTGTCTCATGCTAGCCTCGATGTCGAATGAACTGCAGAAACAACATGCTGAAATACCGCTTGCCAGAGGTATACTTCTCCACCTCCAGCAGATGTTTGGAGAGAGGTCTCGCACCGAAAGGTTCGCGACCACTAAGGAGTTGTTTCATCTCAAGATGGCAGAAGGAAGCAGTGTCAAGGATCACTGTCTGCGTTTCATCAACCTGGTTGAAAAACTGGGGCGATTGGACTATGGATTTGCACGCTGATCTTAGCACTGACCTCCTCCTCCATACGCTGCCCCGTTCTGTTGACCAGTTCCTGTTGAACTTCAACATGGAGGATAGAACCCTCGCTCTTCACGAACTGACCAATTTGTTTTATTGGTAACGCCATAATCGACTCTCAAGAAAGAGAAGCCGGTAATGATTGCACACCAATCGAAGGCTGCAAAGCCCAAGAGAGGTAGGAAGAAGAATAAGGTGTTTTCTTCGAAGGCAGTCACAAAGGTGGTTGAAAAGAAGCGCAAAAGCCCAGGAGACGAATGTTTCCACTGCAAGAAAGCAGGGCACTGGAGAAGGAACTGCCCAGACTACCTAAAGATGAAACTGGTAGCCAAAGGTATTTTCTTGGTTGAAGTTAATATTTCTATTAACTGTGCATCGTGGGTGTTAGACACCGCAGCAGGTTCTCATATCTGCAATGATTTGCAGGTGATGGGAGCAGTAAGGTACCTGAAGCCCGGGGATGGAATCCTGCGTTTTGGAAACGGAGCTAGGATCGCCGCTGAGGCTATAGGAGACATCGAATTGGTTTTAGGAAATTTTACTTTGGTTTTAAGGGATTGTCTGTACTTACCAAATATTATTAAGAACATCATTTCTATTCCTATGTTGGATATTGATGGTTTTAATTTTTCCATTGAAAATGGAGATTTTTTCATATTTAAAGGTGGTTTAGTGTATGCTCGTGGTACTTTGATAAATGGTCTGTATTCCCTAGAACCTATAAATCCCGACGTCATGCACATTCAATCTAGAAAAAGAAAATATGATAATCAAACTCCACAACTTTGGCACGCTAGACTTGGACATATTTCCACAAGTAGGATTCAAAAGCTGGTGTCATCTAAAGCTCTTGAAATAAGGAACTTGGATGAATTCCCAACTTGCGAGTCTTGTCTCAAAGGAAAGATGACCAAATCACCCTTCACCGGGAATCCCGAGCGAACCAAGCAAACATTGGATTTAATCCATACTGACGTTTGTGGACCATTGAGTGTCAATGCTAGAGGAGGATTCTCTTACTTCGTAACATTCACCGACGATTTTAGCCGTTATGGATATGTGTATCTTATGAAACACAAATCTGAAACTTTTGAGAAATTCAAAGAGTTTCGAATGGAAGTAGAGAATCAACTTGGACATAGTATTAAAGCACTTCGTTCTGATAGAGGTGGTGAGTACTTAAGCCAAGAATTCCTTGATTATCTAAAAAAGAATGGAATTCTCGCACAGTGAACTCCCCCTAGGACGCCCCAACTCAATGGAGTGTCCTTGCGGAGGAACCGAACTTTGTTAGACATGGTTCGTTCCATGATGACCTTCGCTGATCTTCCCTTTTCGTTTTGGGGCTTAGCCCGATTAACTGCTTCGAAGATACTAAACATAGTACCTTCGAAGTCAGTGCCAACGACACCGCACCAAGTATGGTATGGTAAAGCGCCCGTGTATTCGTATTTACGAGTATGGGGATCTCCATTGTATGTAAAGAACAAGAAGGGAGATAAGCTAGATAGTAGATCTAGTTAGTGCAAATTTGTGGGGTATCCAAAAGAATCCATTGGATACCTGTTCTTCGATCCTAAAGAACGTAATACGTTCATGTCTAGGAACGCCCACTTCTTGGAAGAGGATTTCCTCACCAACCGAAATGGGACAATGGTAGAACTTGATGAAGTCCAAGAATCGGACCCATCCCCACAAACAGTGGGAGCTGAACCAGAATTTATTGAACCTACTAGTACACCTACTCTTCGAAGGTCTGATCGAATTCGTAAGGAGCCAGAGCGATTTGGTTTCATTCACGAAAACGAGAAAGTTGATAGTGATCCAAAGACTTATCAAGAAGCGATGTTAGACATAGACGCGGGTGCGTGGCTTGAAGCCATTCAATACGAAATGGATTCCATGCATTCCAACAAGGTTTGGACCTTGGTCGATCCACCTGAGGGAACTATCCCTGTAGGATGCAAATGGATCTTCAAGCGTAAGCTTGGAATGAATGGAGAGGTATTAACTCATAAAGCTCGCTTAGTGGCGAAAGGGTATTCTCAAAGGCCTGGTATAGACTATGAGGAAACCTTCTCTCCCGTGGCGATGTCAAAATCCATTCGGATACTACTTGCCATAGCCGCGTGGCATGACTACGAAATATGGCAAATGGACGTAAAGACCGCCTATCTCAATGGAGACATTGACAAGGAAATCTTTATGCAACAACCTGAAGGTTTTGCGTCCAAAGGAAGTGAGCATAAATTGTGTAAACTTCAAAGGTCAATCTATGGCCTCAAACAGGCGTCCTGAACCTGGAACATACGATTTGATGAGACGGTCAAAGCTTTTGGCTCCATCAAAAACGTATATGAACCTTGTGTGTACAAGAAAAATAGTGGGAGCTCGATACAATTCATTGTTTTGTACGTCGATGACATTTTGTTAATCGGAGACGATATCAAGATGTTAGCGCAGACTAAAGCATGTTAATCCGCGCAGTTCTCCATGAAAGATATGGGAGACGCATCTGATGTATTGGGAATACGTATCTATAGGGATAGATCGAAGGAGATGATAGGACTCTCCCAATCTCAGTACATCAACACTATTTTGAAGAGATTCAAATTGGAAGAATCCAAGAGAGGATTTCTTCCAATGAGACATGGTATCTCTCTTTCTAAGTCAATGTGCCCTACAACCGACGAAGAAAAGACGAGAATGTCTCTCATACCTCCTCTCGCATTGACACACAATGGTCCACAAACATCAATATGGAATTAATCCAATGTTTGCTTGGTTCGCTCGGGATTCCCTGTGAAGGGTGATTTGGTCATCTTTCCTTTGAGACAAGACTCGCAAGTCGGGAGTTCGTCCAAGTTCTGAATCCTACTCTTGGAAATATATCAAAGTCTAGCGTGCCAAAGTTGTGGAGTTTGATTATCATATTTCCTTTTTCTGGATTGAATGTGCATGACGTTGGAATTTATAGGTTCTAGGGAATACAGACCATCTATCAAAGTACCACGAGCATAATTAAACCACCTTTAAATATGCAAAAAGATCCATTCTCAATGGAAAAATTAAAACCATCATTGCCTAACATAGGAACAGAAATAATATTTTTAATTATAGTCGGTACGTACAAACAGTCTCTTAAAACCAATGTAAAATTCTCTAAAACTAATTCTGATAGGATAGTGCCCTGCAAGCCAGTTCAATTAGCTTGTAATAGGTCTATTCTGTAAGAGATGATCGTTTGATTTTATAATAATACACACGTTTATTTATATGTGTATAAGGATAAACAATGGCCAACTTCATCTCTCGCGAATACATTTAAGCGATTGGATGAAACCCTTAGATTACATTAGACTATGGGACGATTCACATCAGTACTGAGTGCAATCATGAAACAGTCTCAAATGTCGTAATCTTAAAACTGTTCCAAGTCATAGATTCCGAACGAGACAGGGTATCGTAGGAATCGCCAAGACTTGTACAAGTATGCATGATTCACATGGAGTGAATTTGTAGCGTTTCATGAGCAAGGCATTTGAGGCCAGTGCATATGAGTAGGTGGTTCAATGGAGGATTGAATGCATCGAACGACCCGAACAGAGAAACCCATTGTGGAAGCGCATGTCGCATATCGGTGATGGGATGTTTCTCAAGGATTATAATAGTGTACGATTTAGTCCTTTGACTTGAGGTGCTAGGGCGAATTCGGTGCGTGAAAGTGCGTACTTAGATCTAGGTATAGACCACTTAGCTTGGTCATAACATGCCTTGGTTGGGTGCGTATAGACATGTACGCGAGTGGTTAGTACCGATATGGAATCTATTGACTCACTGTAATGGGTGAGAGAATTTCCTATACGATTCTTAGATAATATATCCGAGGAATCTACGGCCGTAGTCGGTGACGGATTTGGAAAGGGGTTTCCAAATTTAGGAGTCACACTGGAATATTATCCTGAATTAGAAAGTATAGTTATCGAGACAAATTTAGAGGTGCCGATCAATTCACACACCCTAAGTCTTGATCGGGAATATTAGTCGATAGAAGGACCGTATGTACATGGTAATTATATGAGACGAGGTTCACAAGTATCAATTCACCTAAAATTGGGCTTCATGGGCTTGTGACTAGACATCACAAGCCCATGAAGTGTAGGTACTCCTGAGTTAATAGAGGATTTGAGTCTAGGAGTGGTCAATTAAAGGTTGTTTAATTGACCGGAGCAATTTATTGTTCATAAATTAAATCCCGAGGAATTCGTGGGCCTGCTGCCAATTGATGGTGAACCCAGAGGGTCACACACAATACAATTGGACGGTGACTGTTATAAAAAGACATGAAAGGAATTAATTGATTTAAAGGAAATTAAATCAATTAAATGAATTAAATGATAGGATAGTGCCCAGCAAGCCAGTTCTGTTAGCTTGTAATAGATCTGTCCTGTATGAAACGATCTTTGATTTTATAATAATACGCATGTTTATTTATATATGTATAAGGATAAACAATGGCCAACTTCATCTTTAGCTAATACATTTAAGCGATTGGTTGAAACCCTTAGATTACATTTGACTATGGGACGATTCACTTCAGTACTGAGTGCAATCATGAAACAGTCTCAAAGGTCGTAATCTTAAAAGTGTTCCAAGTCGTAGATTCCAAAACGAGACGGGGTATCCGTATCGTAGGAATCGAAAAGACTTGTACGAGTATGCATGATTCACATGGAGTGAATTTGTAGTGTTTCATGAGCAAGGAATTTGAGTCCAGTGCATACGAGTAGGTGGTTCAATGGAAGATTGAACGCATCGAACGACCCGAACAGAGAAACCCATTGTGGAAGCGCATGACGCATATCGGTGATGGGATGTTTCTCAAGTAATATAATAGTGTACGATTTAGTCCTTTGACTTGAGGTACTAGGGCGAATTCGGTGCATGAAAGTGCGTACTTAGATCTAGGTATAGGCCACGTAGCTTGGTCATAACATGCCTAGGTTGGGTGCGTATGGACATGTGCGGGAGTGGTTAGTACCGATATGGAATCTATTGACTCACTGTAATGGGTGAGAGAATTTCCTATACGATTCTTAGATAATATATCCAAGGAATCTGCGGCCGCAGTCGGTGACGGATTTGGAAAGGGGTTTCCAAATTTAGAAGGTCACAAAGGTATATTATCCTGAATTAGAAAGTATAGCTATCGAGACAAATTTAGAGGTGCCGATCAATTCACACACCCTAAGTCTTGATCGGGAATATTAGTCGATAGAAGGACCGTATGTACATGGCAATTATTTGAGACGAGGTTCACAAATATCAATTCACCTGAAATTGGGCTTCATGGGCTTGTGGCTAGACATCGACCATGAAGTGTGGGTACTCCTGAATTAATAGAGAATTTAATTCTAGGAGTGGTCAATTAAATGTTGTTTAATTGGCCGGAACAATTTATTGTTCATAAATTAAATCACGAGGGATTCGTGGGCCTGCTGCCAATTGATGGTGAACCCAGAGGGTCACACACAATACAATTGGACGGTGACTGTTATAAAAGGACATGAAAGGAATTAATTGATTTAAAGGTAATTAAATCAATTAAATGAATTAAAAGTATTTAATTCAAGTGGGAGATTAATTAATTGGCTAACTTAATTAATTAAATACTTAATTGAGTTGCTAATTAATTATGTAAAAGAAATATTGATTTAATTGGACTGGGCATTTAATTAAAGTAGTTAATTAAATAAAGGATTGCAAGACATGGGCTTCTATTAATTAAAGCACATAAGGAGTCTTGCAAACCTAGGTCAGAAGGAGTTTATAAATAGAGCACAACTAGAGCTCAAATGGGTAACACCCTAGAAAGAAAAACCCTAGCCTCCTTTTGCCCTAAGTAGCCGCCGCCCCTCCTAGCTAGAAACCCTAGCTACCGCCGCCGCCACCTGCTGCCGTGGGCTCCTTGGTGCCGCCGCCGCTATCTCCCTATTACATTGTGTTAGATCTTGATCTGTCAAGAGATTCAACACAATCCTGCAATAACAAATCTCCTGAATCGAGTTCTGAGCCTAAGATCTTGAGGTGTTGCCAGAATCCAATTGGTGTGGACTATCCCTGGAGGTGAGACACTTGGATCACTCCTGTGAACCAGATCAGATTCAGAAACGAAGACGGAGGTTTCCACCACCTTGCCTGTGGTGAGGTATATCGCAAAACCCCCTTTGTTAATTCATTGTGTGCGTTTTTGTTTAAGTTTTTGTATACATAATACGGAGACTTCTTTTATGGGACCATTGGATGACTCGAAAAATTTTAAATTCCGCACTTTGTTGTCTGACAAATCGAGCCATATCCCAACAGTGGTATCAGAGCCAACTCCATTATTATTATACAAAAGCCTGAACATAATTGTGTTCACCGTATATGTTTAATTATATGTATAAGAACACGTGATAATTATGTTCTGTGAGTTGATTCTTGTTTGTTATGACTAGATCTATAATTGGGTAAAACTGCTTTTCAAGATCTGTGACGTTTTTATAGTTTTTGAAAACTTCAGGACTTTTTGAGGCAAAAATCGCATATTAGGGTTTTTGGGGCTGAAAATTTGAAATTTTTGAAATCTGGAAATTTGAAAATTCTGGACTATTCTTGCATTTCTGGTCGCACGGTTTTTGGGGTCGTTTTGCAATTTCTGAAAACTTAGGGGCTGTTTTGCAATTACCGAAACTTGAGGGGTCAATTTGAAAAATCGAAAATTTTCAAAATTCAAAATTTTATTTTCTGGTCTTCTACCCGAAACTGCCCAGGGGTGTTTTTGTAACTTTTTAAAAGTTTTGGGGTCAAAGTGCAATTTTCGAAAGTTGAGGGGCCGAAAATGCAATTTTCAAAAGTTGAAAAACAGATTCTGAAATTGAGCAGAAAATTAATTTTTTGTTTACCCGGATATTTATTTTGTCATAATTAGTAGTGACTAAAAAGCAAGAATCATAGGAAGTTAGTTTTAAAAGGATGTTTTAAAATTAAGATAGAAGAAAGTAAAAGATGTTTACATGTTTCTTGCTCTACGTGAACTGTTTACGTGGTTTTCGATCGAGACGAGCCTTAACCTTAGGGTAGATGTGATTGGTTTAATTTATTGCTTGGTTTTTATTGGGCCTGCGAGCCTATTATTGTTTTTGGGCCACTTTGAGCCTTTGTAATAGAATAGGGCTTTACTGCTTTCCTAGTTTAGGATGGAGGCCCATTTACAAGCAAGGTGGGAGCCCAAGAAGATAAGAAGGCCATGTATGCATGGTACAATGTGTAATAGCATAGGGCCTGTTTGAGAACCCTTTAGATTGACCAATTGGGCCAACATCATTGGCCCGATGATGGCCCACATAGGAGGCTCCCGATCGAAAACATATTGTGGTAGTATGCATGCTAGGCTTGTATGGCTTTTATTTATTTGTCGATTTATATTTAGCTGCGCGCTAGAATCTAGATCGTAATAAAAGATAAAGCATAACTAAATCGGTGAGATCTCGAGGAGAGTTAGCATAACTTTCAAAACCAGAAATTCCCCTCTCGAATTAAATATTAAGTCATATTGGATTAAAATAAAATGAAGTATTTATATAAATCCAAGCCTTCCATCAATAGGGACTAACGTATGTTGTCTACTTATCGATAGAGGTGATCCAGAGTCTGGCACCCGAGTCGAAGAAAGGGACAATACGTGAAATTCCTTGACTCCTGTTTTTAACTAAACATGACAAGGGTGAGGACTGGTCGGGATGTGAGGATCGACCGATAACTAGTTACGGAGAACTCACGACCGGGCCCGTTGCTCATCACGATTGATGGGTTAGACTTAACGATTAGTAACACTTATGATGTAGCAGTGCTAGATAAGTGCGAAAGCCGAGGCAAAATAAGCTTGAAGGTTGTGGAGTAACACAATTGGTAAAAGTATACCTACCTGGAGAGTTGATTGTATGGTCACGAGTCGTGGGTGCAATTAATTGCTGCTGGGACGTCAAGACCTACTAGGAATTAGAATTCCCGAGCAATCAAAGGGGTGATTGTTTCGATAAAATAGTGGGAGAACTTTTTCGAAAACAAGTCCAAATTCGATAATTATAAGTATTAGGCATAAGATCAGTTAGCTAAATGTTGTCTTCTTTCCAATTGTAGATATTAAGTACAATGTCTAAGAATCCATTATCTGTTATCCTCGACGCAAACAAATTGAATGGCTCAAACTTTGTTGACTGGCTGAGAAATCGCAGAATCGTGCTCGACTCCGAGCGACGAAGCTATGTGCTCGACACACCCATGCTTGCTGCCCCCGCAGCACGAGCTAGTGAGGAACAACGAACCGCCCATGCTAAAAGGGTTGATGATGATCTTCAGGTTCGATGTCTCATGCTAGCCTCGATGTCGAATGAACTGCAGAAACAGCATGCTGCAATACCGCTTGCTAGAGATATACTTCTCCACCTCCAACAGATGTTTGGAGAAAGGTCTCGTACCGAAAGGTTCGCGACCACTAAGGAGTTGTTTCATCTCAAGATGGCTGGGGAAGCAGTGTCAAGGATCACTGTCTACGTTTCATCAACCTGGTTGAAAAACTGGGGCGATTGGAAGTAGACTTGCACGCTGATCTTAGCACTGACCTCCTCCTCCATACGCTGCCCCGTTCTTTTGACCAGTTCGTGTTGAACTTCAACATGGAGGATAGAACCCTCGCACTTCACGAGCTGACCAATTTGTTGGTAACGGCAGAATCGACTCTCAAGAAAGAGAAGCCGGTGATGATTGCATACCAATCGAAGGCTGCAAGGCCTAAGAGAGGTAAGAAGAAGAAGAAAAGTGTTTCTTCGAAGGCAATCACCAAGGTGGTTGAAAAGAAGCGCAAAAGCCCAGAAGACGAATGTTTCCACTGCAAGAAAGCAGGGCACTAGAAAAGGAATTGCCCAGACTACCTGAAGATGAAAATGGTAGCCAAATGTATTTTCTTGGTTGAAGTTAATATTTCTATTAACTGTGCATCGTGGGTGTGTAGACACCGCAGCAGGTTCTCATATCTGCAATGATTTGCAGGTGATGGGAGCAGTAAGATACCTGAAGCCCGGGGATAGAATCCTGCGTTTTGGAAACGGAGCTAGGATCGCCGCTGAGGCTATTGGGGACGTCAAATTGGTTTTAGGAAATTTTACTTTGGTTTTAAGGGATTGTCTGTACGTACCAACGATAATTAAGAACATCATTTCTATACCAATGCTAGACATTGATGGTTTTAATTTTTCCATTCAAAATGGATATCTTTGCATATTTAAAGGTGGTTTAATGTATGCTCGTGGTACTTTGATGGATGGTCTTTATTCCCTAGAACCTGTTAAATCCGACGTTATGCACATTCAATCTAGGAAAAGAAAATATGATAATCAAACTCCACAACTTTGGCACGCTAGACTTGGACATATTTCCAAGAGTAGGATTCAAAAGTTGGTTTCCTCTAAGGCTCTTGAAATAAAGAACTTGGATGAACTCCCAAATTGCGAATCTGGTCTCAAAGGAAAGATGACTAAATCACACTTCACAGGGAATCCCGAGCGAACCAAGCAAACATTGGATTTAATCCATACTGACGTTTGTGGACCATTGAGTGTCAATGCGAGAGGAGGATTCTCTTACTTCGTAACATTCACCGACGATTTTAGTCGTTATGGATATGTGTATCTCATGAAACACAAATCCGAAACTTTTGAGAAATTCAAAGAGTTTCGAATGGAAGTTGAGAATCAACTTGGACATAGTATTAAAGCACTTCGTTCTGATAGAGGTGGAGAGTACTTAAGCCAAGAATTCCTTGATTATCTAAAAGAGAACGGAATTCTCGCCCAGCGAACTCCCCCTAGGACGCCCCAACTCAATGGAGTGTCCGAGCGGAGGAACCGAACTTTGTTAGACATGGTTCGTTCCATGATGAGCTTCGCTGACCTTCCCTTTTTGTTTTGAGGCTTGGCCCTATTAACTGCATCGAAGATACTAAACATAGTACCTTCGAAGTCAGTGCCGACAACACCGCACCAATTATGGTATGGTAAGGCACCCGTGTATTCGTACTTACGAGTATGGGGATCTCCTGCGTATGTAAAGAACAAGAAGGGAGATAAGCTAGATAGTAGATCTAGTTTGTGCAAATTTGTGGGGTATCCAAAGGAATCCATTGGATATCTGTTCTTCGATCCTAAAGAACGTAATACGTTCGTATCTAGGAACGCCCACTTCTTGGAAGAGGATTTCCTCTCCAACCGAAATGGGACAATCGTAGAACTAGATGAAGTCCAGGAATCGGACCCATCCCCACAAACAGTGGGAGCTGAACCAGAATTTACTGAACCTACTAGTACACCTACTCTTCGAAGGTCTGATCGAATTCGTAAGGAGCCAGAGCGATTTGGTTTCATTCACGAAAACGAGAGAGTTGATAGTGATCCAAAGACCTATCAAGAAGCGATGTCAGACATAGACTCGGGTGCGTGGCTCGAAGCCATGCAATCCGAAATGGATTCCATGCATTCCAACAAGGTTTGGACCTTGGTCGATCCACCTGAGGGAACTATCCCTGTAGGATGCAAATGGACCTTCAAGCGTAAGCTTGGAATGAATGGAGAGGTTTTAACTCACAAGGCACGCTTAGTGGCGAAGGGGTATTCTCAAAGGCCTGGAATAGACTAAGAGAAAACCTTCCCTCCCGTAGCGATGTCCAAATCCATTCGGATATTGCTTGCCATTGTCGCATGGCATGATTATGAGATATGGCAAATGGACGTAAAGACCGCCTTCCTCAATGGAGACATTGACAAGGAGATCTTTATGCAACAACCTGAAGGTTTTGCGTCCAAAGGAAGTGAACACAAATTATGTAAACTTCAAAGGTCGATATATGGACTCAAACAGGCATCCCGAACCTGGAACATACGATTTGATGAGACAGTCAAGGCATTTGGCTTCATCAAAAATGTATATGAACCTTGTGTGTACAAGAAGAATAGTGGGAGCACAGTACAATTCATTGTTTTGTACGTCGATGACATTTTGTTGATCGGAGACGATATCAAGATGTTAGCACAGACTAAAGCGTGGTTATCCGCGCAGTTCTCTATGAAAGATATGGGAGACGCATCTTACGTATTGGGAATACGTATCTATAGGGATAGATCGAAGAAGATGATTGGACTCTCCCAGTCTCAGTACATTAACACAATCTTGAAAAGATTCAAGATGGAAGAATCCAAAAGAGGATTGCTTCCAATGAGACATGGTATCTCTCTTTCTAAGTCTATGTGCCCTACAACCGACGAAGAAAAGACGAGAATGTCTCTCATACCTTATGCCTCTGCTATAGGGAGCATAATGTATGCGATGTTGTGTACTCGACCAGACATAGCACACGCTCTAAGTGTAAACGAGCCGCTATCAGTCAAATCCAGGCGATGAGCACTGGACTGCCGTAAAAGCAATCCTAAAATACCTGCGAAGGACTAAGGATATGTTTTTGGTCTATGGTGGTAGTGGAGAACTGAAACTTGAAGGATTCACTGATTCGAGTTTTCAGTCTGACGTGGATGACTTCAAATCCAACTCTGGATACATATTCCGCATCAATGGTGGAGCAGTTAGTTGGAAGAGCTGTAAACAGTCTACCACTGCTGATTCAACCACAGAAGCAGAATATATTGCAGCATCAGATGCAGCAAAAGAAAGTGTATGGATGAAAAACTTCATCCAAGAACTGGATGTTGTTCCTAGCATTGCTGAACCTGTAGTCGTCTTATGTGACAACAACGGGGCGATAGCTCAAGCGAAGGAGCCGAGATCACACCATCAATCCAAACACGTACAGAGGAAATACCATGTGATCAGGGAGATCATTGGTAGAGGAGACATGCACATGGAGTATGTCAAATCGGAAGACAACGTAGCTGACCCACTAACTAAGCCACTTTCACAAAAGGCGTTCGATAGTCATCTAGAGAAGATGGGTCTTAGAACCATAGGTGAATGGCTTTAGGGCAAGTGGGAGATTGATAGGATAGTGCCCTGCAAGCCAGTTCTGTTAGCTTGTAATAGATCTATCCTGTATGAAACGATCTTTGATTTTATAATAATATGCATGTTTATTTATATATGTATAAGGATAAACAATGGCCAACTTCATCTTTCGCGAATACATTTAAGCGATTGGTTGAAACCCTTAGATTACATTTGACTATGGGACGATTCACTTCAGTACTGAGTGCAATCATGAAACAGTCTCAAAGGTCGTAATCTTAAAAGTGTTCCAAGTCGTAGATTCCAAAATGAGACGGGGTATCGTAGGAATCGAAAAGACTTATACGAGTATGCATGATTCACATGGAGTGAATTTGTAGTGTTTCATGAGCAAGGAATTTGAGTCCAGTGCATACGAGTAGGTGGTTCAATGGAAGATTGAACGCATCGAACGACCCGAACAGAGAAACCCTGGAAGCGCATGACGCATATCGGTGATGGGATGTTTCTCAAGGAATATAATAGTGTACGATTTAGTCCTTTGACTTGAGGTACTAGGGCGAATTCGGTGCATGAAAGTGCGTACTTAGATCTAGGTATAGGCCACGTAGCTTGGTCATAACATGCCTAGGTTGGGTGCGTATGGACATGTGCGCGAGTGGTTAGTACCGATATGGAATCTATTGACTCATTGTAATGGGTGAGAGAATTTCCTATACGATTCTTAGATAATATATCCAAGAAATCTGCGGCCGCAGTCGGTGACGGATTTGGAAAGGGGTTTCCAAATTTAGAAGGTCACAAAGGTATATTATCCTGAATTAGAAAGTATAGCTATCGAGACAAATTTAGAGGTGCCGATCAATTCACACACCCTAAATCTTGATCGGGAATATTAGTCGATAGAAGGACCGTATGTACATGGCAATTATATGAGACGAGGTTCACAAATATCAATTCACCTGAAATTGGGCTTCATGGGCTTGTGGCTAGACATAGACCATGAAGTGTAGGTACTCCTGAATTAATAGAGGATTTAATTCTAGGAGTGGTCAATTAAAGGTTGTTTAATTGACCGGAACAATTTATTGTTCATAAATTAAATCACGAGGGATTCGTGGGCCTGCTGCCAATTGATGGTGAACCCAGAGGGTCACACACAATACAATTGGACGGTGACTGTTATAAAAGGACATGAAAGGAATTAATTGATTTAAAGGTAATTAAATCAATTAAATGAATTAAAAGTATTTAATTCAAGTGGGAGATTAATTAATTGGCTAACTTAATTAATTAAATACTTAATTGAGTTGCTAATTAATTATGTAAAAGAAATATTGATTTAATTGGACTGGGCATTTAATTAAAGTAGTTAATTAAATAAAGGATTGCAAGACATGGGCTTCTATTAATTAAAGCCCATAAGGAGTCTTGCAAACCTAGGTCAGAAGGAGTTTATAAATAGAGCACAACTAGAGCTCAAATGGGTAACACCCTAGAAAGAAAAACCCTAGCCTCCTTTTGCCCTAAGTAGCCGTCGCCCCTCCTAGCTAGAAACCCTAGCTACCGCCGCCGCCACCTGCTGCCGTGGGCTCCTTGGTGCCGCCGCCGCCATCTCCCTATTCCATTGTGTTAGATCTTGATCTGTCAAGAGATTCAACACAATCCTGCAATAACAAATCTCCTGAATCGAGTTCTGAGCCTAAGATCTTGAGGTGTTGCCAGAATCCAATTGGTGTGGACTATCCCTGAAGGTGAGACACTTGGATCACTCCTGTGAACTAGATCAGATTCAGAAACGAAGCCGGAGGTTTCCACCACCTTGCCTGTGGTGAGGTATATCGCAAAAACCCCTTTTGTTAATTCATTGTGTGCGTTTTTGTTTAAGTTTTTGTATACATAATATGGAGACTTCTTTTATGGGAACATTGGATGACTCGAAAAATTTTAAATTCCGCACTTTGTTGTCTGACAAATCGAGCCATATCCCAACATTATAGTATTTAATTCAAATTTGAGCTTAATTAATTGGGTGACTTAACTAATTAAATACTTAATTAAGTTGCTAATTGATTATATATGAGAAATATTGATTTAATTGGATTGTGCATTTAATTAAAGTAATTAATAAAATGAAAGGCTTGCAAGACATGGGCTTTTAATAGTCTTGCAAAACTAGGTCAAAAGGGAATCTATAAATAGGGTTCTACTAGAGCTCAAAAAGCTAACACACCCTAAGCAAAAACCCTAGCCTCCTTTGACCTAGTAGCCGTTGCCCCTCTCCCTGCGCCGCCAAGCCTAGTGCGGCCGCCAACCTGCTGCTGTGAGCTGCCCTAGCACCGCCGCCGCCTCTCCCTTGTTCCACCGTGCTAGATCTTGCCTTGGCAAGTTGATATGCACAGTCCTGCAACAACAAATCTCTTAGATCCAGTTCTGAGCCTAAGACTAGGAGGTGTCGCCAGAATCCAGTTGGTGTGGACTATCTTTGGAGGTGAGACTCTTGGATCACTTCTGTGAACAGATCCAGATCCAGATTCAGAATCAGAACTGAAGGTTACCACCACATTGCCTGTGGTGAGGTAAATCGCAAAAACCCCCTTGTTTAGTTCAATGTGTGTTTTTGTTTCATGCTTGCGTATATATAATATGGAGATTCTTATATGGGACCTTGGGTGCTTCGAAAATTTTTAAATTTCGCACTATCGTTGTTCTGACAATCGAGGCAACCCAACCACTATCCCAACTAATTCAACGTCTCCTATAGCCTCAGCGGCGATCCTAGCTCTGTTTTCAAAGCGCAGGATTCTATCCCGGGCTTCAGGTATCTTACCTCTCCCATTACCTGCAAATCATTGCAGATATGAGAATATGCTGCGGTGTCTAACACCCACGATGCACAGTTAATTGAAATATTAACTTCAACCAAGAAAATACCTTTGGCTACCAGTTTCATCTTTAGGTTGTCTAGGCAGTTCCTTTTCCAGTGCCCTGCTTTCTTGCAGTGGAAGCATTCGTCTTCTGGGCTTTTGCGCTTCTTTTCGACCACCTTGGTGACTGCCTTGGAAGAGAACACTTTCTTCTTCTTGTTACCTCTCATAGGCTTTGCAGCTTCGATTGTTGTGCAATCATTACTAGTTTCTCTTTCTTGAGAGTCGATTATGCCGTTACCAACAGACTGGTCAGTTCGTGAAGAGCGAGGGTTCTGTCCTCCATGTTAAAGTTCAACACGAACTGGTCAAAGGAACGAGGCAGCGTATGGAGGAGGAGGTCAGTGCTAAGATCAGCGTGAAATTCTACGTCCAATCGCCCCAGTTTTTCAACCAAGTTGATGAAACGCAGACAGTGATCCTTGACACTGCTTCCCTCAGCCATCTTGAGATAAAACAAGTCCTTAGTGGTCGCGTATACTTAACCTTTCTGTGCGAGACCTCTCTCCAAACATCTGCTGGAGGTGGAGAAGTATATCTCTAGCAGGCGGTATTTCAGCATGTTGTTTCTGCAGTTCATTCAACATCGAGGCTAGCATGAGGCAGCGAACCTGAAGATCATCATCAACCCTTTTAGCATGGGCGATTCGTTGATCCTCAGTAGCTCGTGCTGCGGGTGCAGCAGGCATAGGTGTGTCGAGCACATAGCTTCATCGCTCGGAGTCGAGGACAATTTTAAGATTTCTTAGCCAGTCAACAATGTTTGAGCCATTCAGTTTGTTTGCATCGAGGATAACAGATAATAGATTCTTAGACATTGTACTTAAATATCTACAAATGGAAAGAAGGCAACGTTTAGCTAACTGATCTTATGTCTAATACTTATAATTAACGAATTTTTGGTCTTGTTTTCGAAAAAGTTCTCCCACTATTTTGTCGAAACAATCACCCCTTTGATTGCTCGGGAAATCCAATTCCTAGTAGGTCTTGACGTCCCAGTTAGGTATACTTTTACCAATTGTGGCACCTCACAGCCTTCAAGCTATTTTGCCTCGGTTTTCACATTTATCTAGCACTGCTACGTCATAAATGTTACTAATCGTTAAGTAAAAACCATCAATCATGATAAGCAACGGGCCCGATCGTGAATTCTCCGTAACTAGTTATCGGTCGATCATCACATCCCGACTAGTTCTCGTTAAGTAAAACCCATCAATCATGATAATGTACCTTGTCGAGTTTAGTTAGAAACAAGAGTCAAGGAATTTCGTGTATTGTCCATTTCTTTGACTCGGGTGCCAGACTCTGGATCACCTCTGCCAATAAATAGACAACATACACTAGTTCCTATGGATGGAAGACTTGGATCTTTAAAACTTCATTTTAAATGTACCCAATAGACTTAATATTAAATTCGAGAGGGGAATTTAGGGTTTGAAAGTTATACTAACTCTCCTCGAGATCTCACCGTGTTAATTATGCTTTTATCTTTTATTACGATCTAGATTCTAGCGCGCATCTCATACAAGCTAAATATAAATCGACAAATAAATAAAAGCCATACAAGCCTAGCCTGCATACTACCATGATGTTGGCCCAATTGGTCAATCTAAAGGGTTCTCAAACATGCCTATTCTATTACACAATGTACTATGCATACATGGCCTTCATATCTTCTTAGGCTCCCACCTTGCTTGCAACGGGCCTTGATCCTAGACTAGGAAAGCAGTAAAGCCCTATTCTATTACAAAGGCTCAAAGTGGCCCAAAAATATAACAGGCTCGCAGGCCCAATAAAAACCAAACATTAAACTAAACCAATCACATCTACCCTAAGGTCAAGGCTCGTCGCGATCGAAAACCACGTAAACAGTTCACGTAGAGCAAGAAACATGCAAACAAGTTTTACCTATTTCTTTCTTAATTTTAAAACAACCTTTTAAAACTAACTTCCTATGATTCTTACTTTTTAGTCACTACTAATTATGACAAAATAAATTTTCGGGTAAACAAAAATAAATTTTCTGCTCAAAATCAGATTCTGTTTTTCAACATTTGAAAATTGCATTTTCGGCCCCTCAACTTTCGAAGATTGCACTTTGATCCCAAAACTTTGAAAAAGTTACAAAAACACCCCAAAACCAATTAGGGCAGCAGACCAGAAAATAAAATTTTGAATTCTGAAAATTTTCAGTTTTTCAAATAGACCCCTGAAGTTTCGATAATTGCAAAATAGTCCCTAAACTTTCAGAAATTACAAAACAACCCCAAAAACCCGTGTGATTAGATTTGCAAAACAGTCCAGAATATTTGAAATTTCCAGATTTAGAAAAATTGAATTTTCAGCCCTTTAAACCCTAATATGCGATTTTTGCACCAAAAAGTCATGAAGTTTTCAAAAACTATAAATTCGCCACAAATCTGAAAAAGCAGTTTTACCCCATCATAGATCCACTCATAACAAGTAAGAATCAATTTACAGAACACAATTATCACGTGTTTTCATACATATAATTAAACATATACGTAAACACACATTATGTTCAGGCCATTTCGTATAATAAGTATGGAGTTGGCTCTGATACCACTGTTGGGTTACCTCGATTGTCAGAACAACAAAGAGTGCGGAATTTTAAAATTTTTCAAGACACCCACTGTCCCATAATTAATTCTCCACATTATGTATTCGAAAAGCATGAATCAAAACACATAAAGTATGTAAATAGGGGGCTAATCAATTTTTACCTCACCACGGGCAAGGTGGTGGCAACCTCCAATTTTAGTTCTGATTCACAGGCAGTGATCCAAGTGTCTCACCTCCAGAGATTAATCCTCACCAATTGGATTATGGCAACACCTCCTAGTCTTAGGCTACGAACTGGATCTAGGAGGTTTGTTATTGAAGGACTGTGTAGAGGAGCTACGGCGGCACAAGAGCAGCTCACGGCAAATGAGGTGGCGGCGCAGGGAGGGGTGCGGCTAGGGTTTATGTGCTAGGGTGTTAGCTTTTGAGCTCATGCAGAACTCTATTTATAAGCCTCCTTCTTGACCTAGGTTTGCAAGACTTCTTATGGGCTTTTTAATTAAAGGCACGTGTCTTGCAAGCCTTCTTTTAATTAACAACCTTAATTAAATACCTAGTCCATATTAATTAATAAATTAATATTTCCTTTAATTAATTAAGTAACACTTTAATTAATTATTTTAATCAATTAGACCAACTAATTCATTAATCTCCCACTTGAATTAACAATTTAATTTGTTTAATTGAATTAATTACCTTTAAATCAATTAATTCCTTTTAGATCCTTTTATAACTGTCACCGTCCAATTGTATTATGTGTGACCCTCTGGGTTCACCATCAATTGGCAGCAGGCCCACGAATTCCTCGTGATTTAATTTATGAACAATAAATTGCTCCGGTCAATTAAACAACCTTTAATTGACCACTCCTAGAATCAATTCCTCTATTAACTCAGGAGTACCCACACTTCATGGTCGATGTCTAGCCACAAGTACATGAAGCCCAACTTCAGGTGAATTGATATTTGTGAACCTCACCGCTTATAATTGCGATGTACATATGGTCCTTCTATCGACTAATTTCCCGATCAAGACTTAGGGTATGTGAATTGATCGGCACCTCTAAATTTGTCTCGATAACTATACTTTCTAATTCGGGATAATATTCCAGTGTGACTGCTAAATTTGGAAACCCCTTCCCAAATCCGTCACCGACCACAGTCGTGGATTCCTCGGATATATTATCTAAGAATCGTATAGGAAATTCTCTCATCCATTACGATGACTCAGTAGATTCCATATTGGTACTAACCACTCGCGTACATAACTATACGCACCCAACCTAGGCATGTTATGACCAGGCTAAGTGATCTATACCTAGATCTAAGTATGCACATTCATGCACCGAATTCGCCCTAGCACCTCAAGTCAAAGGACTAAATCGTACACTATTATAAGCCTTGAGAAACATCCCACCACCGATATGCGTCATGCGCTTCCACAATGTGTTTCTCTGTTCGGGTCGTTCGATGCGTTCGATCCTCTATCGAACCACCTACTCATATGCACTGGCCTCAAATGCCTTGTTCATGAAACGCTACAAATTCAATCCACGTGAATCATGCATACTTGTACAAGTCTTGGGGATCCCTAAGATACCCCATCTCGTTTCGGAATCTATGACTTGGAACGTGTTTTAAGATTACGACCTTAGAGACTGTTTCGTGATTGCACTCAGTACTGAAGTGAATCGTCCCATAGTCAAATGTAATCTAAGGATTTCATCCAATCGCTTAAGTGTATTCGCGAGAGATGAAGTTGGCCATTGTTTATCCTTATACACATATAAATAAACGTGCGTATTATTATAAAATCAAAGATCGTTATGTACAGGACATACCTATTACAAGCTATTGAACTGGCTTGTTGGGCACTATCCTATCATATAGTTCGATTTCTACTTAAATCAATAACCAGTAATGGTTTTTCTCTAAGTGATTTTTGACCTCGAACCCTTTAAACGTGCGTTTCATATTGTTCATACTCAATCGATTCATTGGTTGGTGTACATGTTCGATCGGCTTAGACTTCAACCGCCATTCGGAGATTTCCGATATGAAGACCATAAGATTTTTTACCGCTTATCCAAACGGTCCCCTATTTATCGGGAATTGGACGGTCGGCGCATTTACTGCTCATATCTTGACCGTTCAGGCCGTGTGATCTAGACCGTTGACATCATTTTCCTTCACCTATAAATAGTTCCAAAAATACCATTACACTTTTTACTTTTCCAAAAATGCTTCGTCCGATCCTTACGAATGAATTTTTACTCCCGTCGATCAAACTAACTAATTTCATATCCCAAATAAAAATGTTCGAGATTAGAACTCGAACTCTCTTTTTTGATCCTTCATTTTCTCCGGAGAAGACCTTATTCGCTTAGAATATGGATTGACGAAAAACCATGCGCTTAGAATATCGGCAAATGACCTAGCTTCTTAGATATACCCCATCTGAGAAGGGTTGGCATAGCTATATTCGGACGCTCCATCCAGGTGGTTAGTGGATCGACCTGAAATAGAGTTGATCTCTGCCCCTTTGGATCGAAAAAGGTGTAAACAGAGCAGCAGGAGGTGGTAGCAAGAAAAGGGCAGTTTTGAAATAATGTTTAGCAAAATACCATTGAAAGTTGCCTCGAATGAACAACTGGTGCTACAAAGTGAAGAAAGCTTTCGAGATACAATTCAATATTTGAACAACGAGGAGAGTAACAAGATGATACCTTTACAAACACACTTTGTTTATATAATGTATAATGTACCTAACAATAATAACAATATATAAATAGATTCACAAAATGTGAGAAGTTTTTTAGCGCTAATTCAATAACAAAGTATATATAACACTAATGCGATTTATATGCGTAAGAACTGAGATAAAAATATGCGCCACCAGTATATAAATTATTGTTTAATCAAATAAATGAATTTCAATATTTGTTACCTTATTCTAAAGGTAACCTACAATATGCTGAAATTATTTCAACGAATTCAAAGTAAAGGTAGTCAAGAGGGTCACATTCCTCTACTGGCCACAAACTATACTTGTTAATTCTTGGATTGATTGCACCACTGTTTCGTGAAGTGCTATCACTCTATCAGTTTCAGACGTACACTTCTCAAATACACAATAAATCTTCAAATGGACGACGAATCTTATGCTTCTGAAGATGTACAAATATTAAAATAGTTTTTCATCTAGCCCATCTAATTAGTTTGTTTACTTGAATTTGCATTTTCCAGTTTTTCGATACGGCCATATGGGACTCCGAGTTCAATTGCTATAAGGTTAAAGGAGTAATTTTCCCGAAACCTCTCAATGAGGTTCCACTATATCCTACATTGCCATCGACGCCGCCCTGTGCATCTCCACATACCCCTTCTAAAGTGGTTAGGGTATGACTTTATTTCTATTTTTATTTTTATTTCTGTTCCAAGACACATACCTTGACTAATTAAAAACAATGCAATATACACACCTCAATTAATTATATCAAAACAATACACTTTTTCTTTTTACTCGATCCATGTTTATTTCTTGAACATCGAGGTGAGTAACAAGATGACTTTATAATGAAAGATGTGGCGTTCTTGAAAGGATGAATAATGTACCTACCAATAATAACAATATGTAAATAGATTCACAAAATATGAAAGGTTTTTAACGCACATAGAAAACAGCGTATATTTAACACTAATGTGAAACTTATGCGTCAGAACTATGATAGAATATACAGGAAAAATAAATATCATCTAGATCATTGAAATTATAACTTAAATAGAATGACTACATTCCTCAATTAAGACATATTTACTTTTGTCTAATTTTTTATCATTCATTTACCATTTTATTCTGAATAATGACAAAAATTAACTCCCAAGTATCTATTGTTGAAAATCTACTCTTTTTAATAATGGATCTTTATGTAGATAGTTTCTCTTAACAAACAACAAATACATGTCAAGAAATTTAAATACATATGTCCAAGTTAATGTCATTTTTGGTTTTACCCAAAGATTGAATTTGTTTGGGAAATAAAAATATGAGTTTTACAAGTACATATGATTAAAGAGCAACAAATTTTTATTGCATAAGTATGTACATGTAATTCATTCAGTTTGTAAAAATGCTAGAAAGTGAAATAACGGCATTAAAATAAATTGATTTTCTCAACTATTGAAAGTTGCCTCGAATTAACAACGGGTGTTACGAAGTGAAGAAAGCTTGCGAGACACAATTCAATATTTGAACAACGAGGAGAGTAACAAGATGATATCCTTACAAACACACATTGTTTATATTATGTATAATGTACCTAACAATAATAACAATCTATAAATAGATTCACAAAATGTGAAATGTTTTTTAGCGCAGATTTAATAACAAAGTATATTTAACACTAATGCGATTTATATGCGTCAGAACTAAGATAAAAATATGCGCCACTACTATATAAATTATTGTTAAATCAAATAAATGTATGTCAATATTTGTTAACTTATTCGAAAGGTAACCTACAATATGTTGAAATTATTTAAACAAATTCAAACTAAAGGTAGTCAAGAGGGTCACATTCCTCTACTGGCCAAAAACTATCGTTGTTAATGCTTGGATTAATTGCACCACTGTTTCGTGAAGTGCTATCACTCTATCTGTTTCAGACGTACACTTCTCAATTACACAAAACAATCTTCAAATGGACGATGAATCTTATGCTTCTGAAGATGTACAAATATTACAACAATTTTTCATATAGCAAATATAATTAGTTTGTTTATTTGAATTTGCGTTTGTCAGTTTTTTGATACGGCTATATGGGACTCCGAGTTCAATTGCTGTAAGGTGTAAGGAGTACTTTTCCCGAAACCTCTCAATGAGGTTCCACTAGATCCTACATTGCCATCGACGCCGCCCTGTGCATCTCCACAAACCCCTTCTAATGTGGTTAGGGTATGACTTTATTTTTATTTTTATTTCTGTTCCAGGACACATACCTTGACTAATAAAAACAATGCAATATACACAACTCAATTAATTATATCAAAACAATACACTTTATCTTTTTCTCAATCCTTGTTTTTTTTCTTGAATAACGAAGTGAGTAACAAGATGACTTTATAATGAAAGATGTGGCGTTCTTGAAAGGATGAATAATGTACCTACCAATAATAACAATTTGTAAATAAACTCACAAAATATGAAAGTTTTTTAGCGCACATTAGAACACAATGTATATTTAACAGTAATGTGATACTTATGCGTTAGAACTGAGATACATTATACCACAAAAATAAATATCATCTAGATCATTAAAACTATAACTTAATTAAAATGACTACATTCCTCAATTAAGCCACATTTACTTTTGTCTAATTTTTTATCATTCATTTACCATTTTATTCTGAATATGACAAAAATTAGCTCACATGTATCCATTGTTGAAAATCTACTCATTTTAATAATGGATCTCTAGGTAGATAGTTTTTCTTAACAAACAACAAATACATATCGAGAAATATAAATACATATGTCCAAGTTAATGTCATTTTAAGGTTTACCCAAAGATTGAATTTGTTTGAGAAATAAAAATATGAGTTTTACAAGTATGTAGATGTAATTCATTCAGTTTGTAAAACTGCTAGAAAGTGAAATAACGGCATTAAAATAAATTGATTTTCTCTATTGCTTAGCAAAATACCGTTGATAGTTGCCTCGAATGAACAACTGGTGTTACGAAGCGAAGAAACCTTTCGAGTTTCAATTCAAAATTTGGACAACGAGGAGAGTAACAAGATGATACCCTTAAAAACACTCTTTGTTTATATGATGTATAATGTACCTAACAATAATAACAATTGATGAGGAGTACTTTTGGTATTCTATTTTAGAAAGGCCTATATGATCTAAAATCAAGGAATCCGACCTCGAAGGCATATCAGCCGACCTCCAGTACTAGACGCCACAGTCCGATCATCGCCAAAGGGATTCAAGCTCAGATTCGACTGGTAAGCCGATCCCAAGCCCAGGCCCGTGGGCCGAGAAATGCACCCCAGCGGATGGTTCAGCTAGCACACCGCTTCAACTATAAATACTGCAAGCATTTATGACGTCGAAAAATGCACAATTCCCCAGGTGCTCCCCGCTCGAAGCTACTGCTTGAGCTCTCCTCTGAACATAGATTTTGATCATATTGTATGTATTAGTCTCTAGCTTGTACGGCCTCCAGTAATGCCCAAGTAGGACCTCAGATTGTATAGTAATCAAGTTCGATTTGATACATATCTGACCCCATTATTGGCATTATTGCACCTTTAATTTCCATACTTTCTATTATTAATCCCGTACGAAACCACGTCTGATCAATTGGCGCCCACCGAGGGGCCTCATTTGGGTGTTAGATCGAAATATGCCTACTACGAGGGAAAACACGTACATGTGAGGAGAACCCTCTCATGTTGCTAGAGCACAGAACTCCGTTAACAACGAGCCCGATAATCTTTCTCGAGCGGCTCGTCAACAAGAAGCTCCGTCGATTATGCCCAAGAGGACATTCCGATCCGCTCAACTGTAGCCGATCTAAGATCCATTATCGGTACAATGTGCAGGGAATTATTGAACAGTGGACCAACTAATCATTCACCAGTGGATCAACCTGCAATACATGGGAGATCTGAAATTCCATCCTCGAATATTCAGAAAGAAAGGAGTGTGCTTTGGTCGATATCAAAGGCACCTACGACAAACCCTCCCCCGTCTGCCCCATCGAGACCCCGTCTCCGATCAGCATTACCTTCCAAAGCAGTACATGACGTGGAGGATTCAGTAGATGGGGAGAGTCAACCTTTGGGTGCTAACAAAGCGAAGAAATTGACCTATAAAAGGATGAAGAAACTGAACTAGTGAAATTTGTGCAGGAAATAGTCGCGAAGAAATTAGATAGAGATGAGTTTATCAAAGAAGCTCGGCATGCAGGTACGACAGTCAGACCTACCGAGATAATGCAAAATAGAGAAACTTTCTGAGAAAATATCAGGGATAGAGGGATCAGAAACAGTATCATGAGACGTTCACCTTTCGGCCAAGAGATTCGAGATGCTCGAAACACTGAGATAGTGCCTACGAGATTACCACGGTATAACGGGACTACCGACCCCGTGGAACACATTAACAACTTTGTTAATGTGATGAATTTGTACGGACACTCGGAAGAATTTTGCTGAAAAATCATGGTTACTACCTTCGAGGGAATTGCTCTTGACTAGTTCGGGAAGTTTCCACCAAACTCTATCTTCTCTTTTGATGAGTTTTATGATAAACACCAATTTGGAAGTCAGAGGAAGCCAAGGTTGCCTGCGAACCATCTGGGGACGGTGAAACAGATGTAAGGTGAAACTTTGAGGCAATGGTTGGTGAGGTGCAGCATCGAACTTCTTAAAGTCGATACTCCACAGATCGAATACCTATCCGCCTTAATGTTCGAATTAACAAAAAATACACAGTTCGGGAATGCACTATGTAGGAAGCAGCCGAGATCCTTTGAAAGGATCATGTAGATAGCAGAAAAGTATATGATACAGGAGGAAATGAACAAGCTAAAACACGCTCAAAACCCAAAGCCTACCCTCAGAAAGAAACAGAATAGAGCTCTTGTACAAAAATCGGGCGATTATGGTGGATCTAATAGGGGTTCGATATGGCAGAGGCTCAACACCTACAAATCCCAGATGTCAAACCACCGACCTAATATCTATGGCTCGGTCTCCGATCCTATTCCGATCCCACGCCCGGGAAAACTCCATTTTACGGAGTTGAACACCTCAAAGGAAGAAATTCTCACTGTCTTGGAGGAAAGGAATTTGATACCTGAAACAGAAAGGATTACTCAAGCAAGACCGGGAGTTTTGAACTATGACAAGTATTGTCGGTATCATAGAGCTCGAGGACACAGTACGGAAAATTGTTATCAACTGAAGTTCGAGATCGAGAAATTAATTGTACAAAGAAAACTTAAAGAGTTTGTCAAAAGAGGAAATTATAATAATCGATATAGATCCAGGAGCCCTCGACAGTTCGCCATGCAGCAAAGTGAACCTCAAAACTAGGCTGAGGAGCAACCGAATGGAGTAATAAACATTATTGCTGGCGGACCGGCGGGATGAGATAACAAAAATGCTAGGAAAAGAACAATGAGATCGATTAAGGTGGTTATATCGACCAAGAAGGAAATTTTCTCCTTGGAAACACCTTCCATGGAAAATCAGGTCATTAGTTTCAGTGATGTGGATAGACCGGTAGATGTAACTTGGGAGATAGATGATGATGATCCTAATTTTTCGATGGTTCTGACTTTAAGGATCGCTAACTATGAGGTCAAGAGAGTTTTGATCGACAATGGTAGCTCCGCAAATATTATTTCTTCCGAAGCTCTTACTCGAATGAACCTCGAACATCCTTATTTAGATCGAGTAACCACTCTTTTGGTCGGATTTGGTGGTTCGAAGATTATTCCATTGGGAACCATCTTGCTAAGCAGGACTCTACGAAAGAAACCAAGGAGTGTAACTAGAACCGTGAAATTCTTATTGGTGTTAACACCTTTTGCTTATAACGCCATATCAGGGAGGCCAGCATTGAACGCATTCAAGGCTGTGGTATCAACATATCATCAAAAGGTAAAGTTCCCAACTGATGGAGGTGTTGGCGAAATGCGGAATGACCAATACATTGCGTGGGAATGCTACAATTCTTCTTTGTCCAAAAAGCGAAAGGTGGAGCCTGAAATTCCGAACAAAAGAAAACTGGTTGGCTTAAAGTCAGGATCTGTTTCGGATCTGTCGATACCGGATTGAGATAAGTTACAAGGAAAGAAGGGTAAGAATGTAGATATGAGCGTCCAAGCCCCCGACTACAAGAAGGTTACCTTAGTCCTGGTTTTCCAGAGAAGGTTACCAAGATCGGAACGGAACTGAGCGAGGGAACGGAAACTATGCTCGTTGATTTTTTACACAGAAACGTGGACGTGTTCGCTAGGAGTTCGGATGATATAGTGGGAATCAACCCACGAGTGATCACACATTCGTTAAACATATATCCAAAGGCTAAACCGGTTCGATAGAAGAAGCGAAATCATGGACGAGAGAAGGATAAGATAATCAACGCTGAGGTCGATAGATTGCTGGCAGCTGGTCAAATAAAAGAGATCAAGTTTACTGAATGGTTGTGTAATGTGGTCTTGATTTCCAACAGGGAATAGGTCGAAAACAAGTGGAGAATGTGCAACGATTTCTCTGATCTGAATATGTTGTGTCCAAGAGACCCTTATCCATTGCCTCGGATCGATATGGTAGTGGATTCCACGGCTGGATTTGTTTCCTTCAGCATGATGGATGCCTTCCAAGGATTCTATCAAATCTTTATGAATGAAAGGGATCAAGATAAGACTGCTTTCATTACCGAGCGCGCAGTCTATTGCTTCATTGTCATGGCGTTTAGATTAAGGAACGCTGGAGCGACGTATCAGAGATTGGTCAATATGATGTTCAAAGAATTGATAGGGGAAATCATTGAAGTTTATGTCGATGAAATGATGGTGAAAGCATGACGGAAGAAGATAATATCAAGCACCATGATAGATGTTTTGCAATTTTGAGGAAATACAATATGAAGTTGAACTGAGCGAAGTGCACCTTCGGGGTCAGATCGGGAAAATTTTTGGGTTATCTTGTGCATGAGCGTGGAATCGAAGCTAACCCGAAAAAGATTTGAGCTACACTGAATTGAAACCACCAAGGAGACTTTCGAACGTGCGATGTTTGGTCAGAAAAATCATCTCCTTGAACATGTTCATTTCGCGGTCAGCGGACAAGAGTTTGCCTTTCTTCAAATTATTGCGAAAATCTAAGAACTTTGAGTGGACTGTTGAATGCGATAAAGCCTTCGAGGATCTCAAGACTTATCTTATTTCGCCGCCGATGTTGGCCAAGCCTTCCGAGGGTGAACCTTTATACCTCTACATAGCGGTTTCGGAGGAGGCTATCAGCTCAGTTTTGGTGAAAGTGGAAATGTCCGAGCACAAACCAGTGTACTATTTAAGAAAGTTATTACAAGGCGAGGAGAAGACCTATATGGAGATCGAGAAGTTCGCGCTTGCTTTAGAAGTGGCTGCTCGAAGATTGAGGCCATATTTCCAGACTTATAAGATTATTGTTTTGACTAACCAAAATTAGAGGTAGGTCTTATCTAAACCAGAAGCTTCTGGGAGATTGATAAAGTGCGTGGTGGAGCTCGGACAATTCGAAATCAAATATCGGCCAAGGACGGCTGTCAAGGCCCAAGTCTTAGCGGATTTTATCCTTGAGATGACAGAAGTAGAAGTTCAGAAAAAAGCAGAATCATCGGAAGTCAATTCGATCGAGAAGGTTGAGGAACCAGTATGGTTAATGCACGTGGATGGATCCTCAACTGAAGAAGGAGGAGGAGTAAGGAATCATTTCCAAGGTCCAAGCGGGGATGATTTGAACTATGCAATCACCTTAGACTTCGTTATCACCAACAACGAAGCAGAATATGAAGCTCTAATCGCAGGATTGGAAATGGCTCTGAAGGCAAAGGTAAAATCCCTTATTGTACTTACATATTCTGAGCTTGTACATAGACAGGTCAAGGGTATTTACGAAGGAAAGGATGTAATAGTGTGAGGAGGAACTCACAATTTATATAACCCCAGAAATGTGAACGGGACAAAGGGACCAACCCCTAAAACAAAAGAACCAAAAGACAACAAAGCGAGAAATCAAAGTGAACCGCCAACATGCTGGCAAAGTACCCACACAGGGGCACAAGTAAGAAAAAGCCCACAAACCAGGAGAAACCCATGCAAGGGTACGATATAAATAAACCAACAAAAATATCAAAATACCCACGCAGGGGCGGAACCAGCGCAAGAGAAACCAAAGCAAAAATAGCAATTCTTCCAGATTTGATAAAATATCTTAACAAGGTGAAAGATTTGATCTCCAATTTTGAGAGTTTCGAAATCCAACCAATCCCCAGGGAAGAGAATCTCTGGGTAGATCTATTATCTATTTTACATGAACAACTGATGGGAAGAAGGAAAGGGTTATCACATGGTTACTTTCGAACACACTGGCTATTGAATTGAACATTACTCCGAACGTCGATATTATGGATATTGACGAGCAGAAACCCTCTTGGGTCTATCCTTTCCTTGAGTATTTACAAGAAGGAAAACTTCCTGAAGATACAAATGAAGCTCGGAGGCTTAAATACCGAGCACCATCCTCGGCCTTGGTGGACGGTCAACTCTATATAAGATCCTCTTCAGGAATCTTGCTGAAATGTGTCGCTGAGGCTCAATATGATACAATTCTAATATAAGTCCACGAAGGGGAAGTTGGCAATCACTGCAGCGCTTGGGCATTGGCCCTAAAATGCTCGAGGGCGGGATATTATTGGCCTACTCTTATTTTCGACTCGGTTGATTATGTGAAGAAGTGCCATCATTGCCAAATTCATTCTAATTTTGTTCACCAACCAGCAGAGCCGATGCATTCTATTCCTATTTGTTGGCCCTTCGACAAATGGGGTATTGATATCGTTGGTCCTTTTCCGACTGGAAGATCAAGAAAGAATTATGTGTTGGTTGCTGTAGAATACTTCAGCAAATGGGTAGAATGCATGGCCCTAACCTAGATCACCCAATTTCAAGTTATAAATTTCCTTTGGAAGAATATTATCTGCAGGTTCGGAATTCCCAGAGTATTAATTTCATATAACGGAACTCAGTTCGCAGGGAAGAAGATCTTGGAATGGTGTGAGAAGTTCGGTATAAAATAGAATTTCACATATGTTGGGCACCCTCAAGCGAATGGACAGACTGAGGTCGTACAGATAGATCGTCCGTTCATTGGAAAAGCGTTTAGCCGAGGCAAAGGGAAAATGGCTCGACGAACTTCGTGGAGTCATATGGGCCAGTAGAACAATGGTAAAAGCTGCTACATGTGAAACTCCTTTTAGTCTGGTGTATGGATCGGAGGCTGTTATTCCCGTCGAAACTCCCTTATTCCTTCTCCTAGAGTCGAATTCTATGATCATGAAAGTAATCAATCATTGAGGAGATGGAGGTCGATCATGCTGATAGTAAAAGGGATCAAGCTAAGCTGAAAATTCAAGTGGCAAAATCCAACATAGAAAAGGCATACAATCAAAAGGTCAGGATCCGAACCTTCAAGGTCGGCGACTTGGTGCTAAAGAAAGTTGAGGTCTCGAAACATGTTGGGACACTACAGCCTAATTGGGATGGCCCTTATGTTATTGTTGAGGTCGGAAAGAAAGGTTCATATAAAATTCTCTATACAAATGGAGAAGTCCTTCCCCGAACATGGAACGCGGTTAATTTAATGAAATACTACGGAAAATAAGACTTTGTATTGAATTTCAATTTATCTATCATTATTGTTCTTTGTTCAGCTTTGTTATTTCTCCTACTATTGAAGAATTCAATGAAATTTTGCTATTTTCGGGTGATGTCATCGATTCAGTGCAACGCTAAAAATTATCTATTATATTCAAGATCGATATTCAGCCTCATCTCCAAATTGACTAAGGGTGAAAGCCGTTGCTACGCCCCTTAGATCAAAATAATAAAATGGGCGAAAGTTGTTGCTAAGACCCTTAAAATTTATTAAGGGTGAAAGCCGTTGCTACGCCCCTTAGATCAAAATAAAAAAAAATGGGTTAAAGCTGTTGCTAAGACCCTCGAAATTTACTAAGGGTGAAAGCCGTTGCTATGCCCCTTAGATCAAAATAAAAAAATGGGTGAAAGTTGTTGCTAAGACACTCGAAATTGACAAAGGGTGAAAGTCGTTGCTACGCCCCTTATATCAAAATAAAAATATGGGTGAAAGTTGTGGCTAAGACCCTCGAAATTGACTAAGGATGAAAGCCGTTGCTACGCCCCATAGATCAAAATAAAAAAAAAGGGTGAAAGCTATTGCTAAGACCCTCGAAATTGACTAAGTGTGAAAGTCGTTGCTACGCTCCTTAGATCAAAATAAAAAAAATGGGTGAAAGCTGTTGCTAAGACCCTCGAAATTGACTAAGGGTGAAAGTCGTTGCTACGCCCGTTAGATCAAAATAAAAAAAATGGGTGAAAGATGTTGTTAAGAGCCTCGAAATTGACTAAGGGCGAAAGTCGTTGCTACGCCCTTTAGATCAAAATAAAAAAAAATGTGTGAAAGTTGTTGCTAAGACCCTCGAAATTGACTAAGGGTGAAAGCCGTTGTTATGCCCCTTAGATCAAACTAAAAAAAAAATGGGCAAAAGTTGTTGCTAAGACCCTCGAAATTGACCAAGGGTGAAAGCCGTTGCTAAGCCCCTTAGATCAAAATAAAAAAATGGGTAAAAGTTGTTGCTAAGACCCTCGAAATTGACTAAGGGTGAAAGCAGTTGCTACGCCACTTAGATCAAAATCATGATTACAAGAAGACCGTTATTTATCATTCAAAATGTTACAAGGGTTTGTCGATCTTTCGACCCTGTGACTTATCTTATCGATTAATGGCGGCGTATAATTTGATCGATCGTTTTATAATTGGTTAGTGCATCTTCTCCAAAGAAAGGCCAAACATTCGAGGCAAAATTGTAATGGGCAATTTTTGTTTATCCTCGATTTCTTAGCAGCATTTGTCCGATTAAGTAATCTAAGCTCCATTGCAGTTGATATACAGTAAAGACATGTAAAGAAAATTGCAAAACCGAATAGAGTTTTATTGATAAACCTTTACAAACAATTTCCAATAACTATTACAATCGTGGAATTTGAACGCGAAAGAAATTACAATTTTGAGGAACAACCTATTACAAATGCTGAGGCCTACACTAAAGATCTCTCAGCGACCAGCAGTGCTAACAAGAGCCAGTTCGACGTCTACCCTTCAACAATGTATGCAAGGCTCAGACTAGTCTTCGATCAAGCCAACACCTTACTCTGAAGTAAGGCAGTATGAATTACAGAACGAGGCGTCGGAGTATGGCAATGCAAACCCTTCTCAGATAGGATGTACCCAAGAAGTTAGGTTGTCTGCCGATGTTCCAAGCGCCAAGTTTTTTGTCTGTCAATACTCTAAGCGAATGTATTCTTGGTTGGGAAAATGAGAGATCGAGAAAGAGGCTACGCATATGATGAGGGGTACTTTGGATATTCTATTTTAGGAAGGGCTTGTACAATCGAAAATCGCAGTATCCGACCTCGAAAACATATCGGCCGACCTCCAGTACAGTGCATCTTACTCCGACCACAGGCCAAGGGGTTCATGCTCGGATTCTACTGTTGGGCCAACCCCAGGCCCAGGCCTGTGGGTTGAGAAATACACCCCTGCGGATGGTTCAGCTAGCACACCGATTCTACTATAAATAACGCAAGCATTTATGACGCCAAAGAACGCACAATTCTCCAGGTGCACCCCGCTCAAAGCCTCCTCAGGATTTATATTTTGATCACATTGTATGTATTAGTCTCTAGCTTGTTCGGCATCCAATAATGCCTATGTAGGATCCCGAACTATGTTTGAATCACGATCGATAATATATTTATTCGACCTCATCATTGGCATTTTAGCACCTTTATTCTATTTACTTTCGATTATTGATCCCCAACAAAACCACGTAGGAGCAATTGGCGCCCACCGAGGGGCCGTATTTGGGTGTTAGATCAAAAAATGCCTAATACGAGACGAAATACTTACATGCGAGGAGAACCTTCACAGATGGCTGGAGCACAGAACTCCGTTAACAATGAGCCCGATAATCTTTCTCGAGTGGCTCGTCAACAAGAAGCTCCACCGATCATGCCACAAGAGGATATTCTGATCCGTACAACCGTGGCCGATCTGAGATCCATTATCGGTACGGTGTGCAGGAAATTCTTGAACAATGGAAGAGCTGATCAATCGCCAGTGAATCAACCTGCAATGCATGGAAGACCCGAAATTCCGTCCATAAATATTCAAAAGGAAAGGAGTGTGCTTCGGTCGATATCAAAAGCACCTATGGCAAATCCTCTCCAACGGACTTCGTCGAAATCTAATGTTCGGTCGGTATTACCTTCCAAAGCGGTACATGATGTGGAAGACTCAACACTTGGGAAGAGTCAACCTTTGGATGCTAATAAAGCAAAAAAATCGGCCTATAAGAGAATCACTGAAGCTAAACTAGAGAAGATAGTACTGGAGAGGGCTGCCAAGAAGTTAGATCGAGAGGTATTGATCAAAGAGGCTCGGCATGCAAGCATGACAATCAGACATACGGAGATAATGCAAAATAGAGAAACGTTACGAGAGAATATCAGAGACAGAGAGATTGGAAACAATATTATGAGATGCTCGCCATTTTGTCAGGAAATTCGAGAGGCTAGAAAGACTGAGACAGTGCCCACAAGATTGCCACGATATAACGGGACAACCGACCCCGCAGAACACATTAACAACTTCATTAATGTGATGAATTTGTATGGACATTCGGAAGATTTTTGCAGTAAAATCATGGTCACAACCTTTGAGGAAATTGCACTTGATTGGTTCGAAAAATTGCCACCGAACTCCATCTTCTCTTTTGATAAATTCAAACAGCAGTTCGCGAGCCAGAGGAAACCTAGATTTCCTGCTAACCATATGGGGATAGTAAAACAGATGGAAGGCGAAACTTTGAGGCAATGATTGGCACGGTTCAGTATTGAACTTCTTAAGGTTGATACTCCCAAGATCGAATACCTATCCTCCCTGATGATCGAGTTAAAGAAGAATACGCAGTTAGGGAATGCACTGTGTAGGAAGCAGCCGAAATCCTTTGAAAGGGTTATGGAGATAGCAGAAAAATATATGATATAGGAGGAGAACAAGCTAAAGCACGCTCAAGACCCGAGGCCTCCAATCGTAAAGAAGCAAGACAGAGCCCCTCTGCCCAAACCAGGTGATTATGGTGGATCGAATAAGGGATCGGTATGGCAGAGAATCAACACCTACAAACCTCAGATGTCAAACAACCGACCTAATGCCTATGGTCCGGTCTCCGATCCCAATCCGATTCCACGCTCGGGGAAAGTCCATTTTACCGAGCTGAATACTTCAAAGGAAGAAATCCTCACTGTCTTGGAGAAGAGGAATTTAATACCTGAAGCGGAAAGGATTACCCAAGCAAGACCGGTAGCTTTGAACTACGACAAGTATTGTCGATACCATAAAGCTCGTGGACACAGCACGAAAAATTGTTATCAATTGAAGGTCAAGATTGAGAAATTAATCGTACAAGGTAAACTTAAAGAATTCGTAAAAAGAGAAACTATAACAACCGTTATAGATCCAGGAGCCCCCAAAAGAGCAACTGAACGGAGTGATCAACATGATCGTGGGCAGACTGGCTGGGGAAGACTGTAGAAATGCGAGAAAAAGAACAATGCGGTCGATCAAGGCAGTTGTATCGACTGGGAAAGAGATATTCTCTTTGGAACCACCTTCCATTGAAAATTAAGTCATAAGCTTCAGTGATGCTGATCGACCGACATATGTTACATGGGATATGGACGGCGATGATCCCGATTTTTCGATGGTTTTAACCCTGAAAATTGGTAATTATGAGGTTGAAAGAGTTTTGATCGACAACGGTAGTTCCGCGAATATTATTTCTTCCGAAGCCCTTTCTCGAATGAATCTCCAGCATCCTTGTTTGGATAGAGTGATTATTCCTTTGGTTGGGTTTGGTGGTTCAGAAATTGTCCACTAGGAACCATCTTGCTAAGCATGACCCTCGGAAAGAAACCAAGGAGTGTGACTAGGATAGTGAAATTTATAGTGGTGGAAACACCCTTTGCTTACAACGCCATAATGGGAAGGCCAGCGTTGAACGCATTCAAGGCCGTGGTCTCAACGTATCATCAAAAGGTGAGATTTCCAATAGATGAAGGAGTTGGAGAAATGAGAAATGACCAGTACATGTCTTGGGAATGTTATAATTCTTCTCTGTCGATTAAGCGAAAGATTGAATCCGAGATTCCAAGCAAAAGAAGGTTGATAGATTTAGAGTCAGGATCAGTTTTGGTCCTACCGATCCCTGATTGTCATAAACTTCAAGGAAGAAAGGCAAGAATGTAGATATGAGCGTCCAAGCCCCCGACTACAAGATGGTTTCTTAGTTCCCGATTCTCCTGAAAAGGTTACCAGGATCGGAATAGAACTAAGCGAGGGAATGGAAACTATACTCGTTGATTTTCTACGAAGAAATGTAGATGTTTTTACCTGGAGCTCGGATGATATAGTAGGGATCGATCCTCGGATGATCACTCATTCGTTAAACATAGACCCGAAGGCAAAACATGTTAGACAGAAGAAGAGAAATAATGGACGAGAAAAGGATAAGATAATCAACGCCGAGGTTGATAGATTGTTGGCAGCGGGTCAAATTAAAGAGATCAAATTCGAGGAATGGTTGTGTAATGTGGTATTAGTTTCCAATGGGGAGAAGGTCGAGAACAAATGGAGAATGTCCAATTATTTCACCGACCTGAATAAATTGTGCCCGAGAGACCCTTATCCATTGCCTTGGATCGACATGTTGGTAGATTCTACTGCGGGGTTCGTTTTCTTTAGTATGATGGATGCTTTCCAAGGATTCTACCAAATCTTTATGAATGAGAAAGATCAAGATAAAACTGCTTTTATTATCGAACGTGGGGTTTATTGCTTCGTCGTCATGCCGTTCGGGTTATGGAACTTGTCATGGACGTTTATGTCGATGATATGCTTGTGAAAAGCATGACGAAAGAGGATCATATCAAGCATCTTGATCGGTGTTTTGCAATTCTATGGAAATACGGTAGAAATTGAACCCAGCGAAGTGTACCTTTTGGGTCAGATCAGGAAAGTTCCTGGGTTACCTCGTACAGGAGCGCGGAATTGAAGCTAATCCGGAAAAGATTCGGGCTATCGCCGAACTAAGGCCCCCGAGGAGACTTTCGGACGTGCAGAGTTTGGTCGGAAAAATCATCTCATTGAACAGGTTTACTTCGCGGTCAGCTGACAAGAGTTTGCGCTTCTTCAAACTACTGCGAAAATCCATGGACTTTGAGTGGACAACTGAATGCGATAAAGCTTTTGAGGATCTCAAGGCTTATCTTACTTCGCCGCCTATGCTGGAAAAACCAATCGAGGGTGAACCATTATACATCTACATAGCGGTTTCAGAGAAGGCAATTAGCTCAGTCTTGGTGAAGATGGAAAAGTCCGAACACAAACTCGTCTACTATTTGAGCAAATTATTACAAGGAGTAGAGAAGAACTATATGGAGATCGAGAAGTTCGCGCTCTCTCTAGTAGCGGCTGCTCGAAGATTAAGACCTTACTTTCAGACTTACAAGATTAGTGTTTTGACTAACCAGCCTTTGAGGCAGGTTTTATCGAAACCAGAGGCTTCTGGAAGATTGATAAAATGGGCAGTAGAGCTCGGACAATTTGAAGTTGAATATCGACCAAGAACTGCAATCAAGGCTCAGGTTTTGGCGGACTTTATTTTAGAATCCACAGGTACGACGGTTCCGGACGAAGGATAATCATCTGAGATAAATTCGATCAAAGTGGTCGAGGAGCCGGTGTGGTTGATGCACGTCGATGGATCTTCAACCAGGGAATGAGGAGGAGCAGGGGTATATTTTGCTGGTCCCAAGTGGTCAGATGTGGTCTAGAGGGGGGGGGGGGGGTGAATAGACCTCTGAAAATTTTTAGACTTAAAAACTTTTCAATCGTCTGTCAGCAGACTAAGCTTATGAAGAACAGTAAGCTGACTATGCTGATCGTGAACAAATCTTGAACAGCAGAGTGACCACTCTTCTTATAGTAACTTAGCTGATTTCAGCAAAATCAGTTTTATCAAGAGTATACTTGCAGCGGATGTTTGAAAGTGTTTTTCACTAGTAGACTAAGTCTTTAAAAGATTTTATCCCCAGTTTTAAACTCCTTTAAAATCTTTAATCAAAACTTTCAAAGTGTTAAGTTATGCAACTTTAAAATATGCAAGAAAACTTAAATGCAAAGATAACACAAAGAATTTTTATAGTGGTTATATGGATAAAAATCCTTTATTCCACTCTTCCAGATCACTTAGATTCTGGGTTATACTATAAACACTAAGTTTACAATATTTCTCCACTTACACCTAAACAACAAATGAGAAGGCTATAAGCTCACAATAGGAAATCACTCAGAAAACCTATCCTCTGAAGTTAGATCACTCACAAAGATGGAGCTAAACTCCGCACAACACTCAGCTAATACAGTTTCACTCAGAAAGTATTTTCTATTTGGCTTCAACTTGGTTTCTGTCAACAGATGACGTCACCAGACGAGTGAGCTGTTCTTGAGCTTCTTGAGACTTAGAAAAATTTCTGCTTCGAAAACAAAATCTCAGAATGTTGTTGTGTGTCTCGCTCGTTGAAATCAGCTCTATTTATACTTGGATTTGAAAATATGACCGTTGAAGGAAATTACAAATCAAATCCATAGCCTTTAGCCCAAATCCAGAACGGCTCCCTGCTACAGTGCTTTTTCTGATGTACTTTCCTGTAGCTGCATTAAATGCACTCTGCTGATCCGAGAATATTTTTCAATAATTTGCCATTACCACCTTTCTCTTACAGCATTTATTACACCAAGTTCATTTATTACCGTTGGACTTGCTTATTGATCTCTTCTACTCAGCTGATCGAAGCAACCCTGCTGATAGATACTCTGCTTATCAAACTCTGAACTAATCTGTTTTGAGTCAGCTGATGACCTACCCTTCTGATTGCTGTTTCATGATGAGATCAGTAGTCTTCTGGGCTTAGAATTTTGAACCTTCTGATGTCTTCTTTACTTGTTCAAAATTCTTCTAAGGGACCTAAGCTTTCCATACTTAGCTGATTTTGACGTTTTGGAAATCATCAAAACCTTCCCTTATCTTCTTATCTTCATTGCACTTCATCTTCATCTTCATCCAACAATTTCCCCCTTTTTGATGATGACAAAACTTCAGCTAAGTACTGATAGGATAGCGCCCTGCAAGCCAATATATATAGCTTGTATTGGAACTATCATTATCTTTCTTTAGTATAAATGTAATAATACGCAAGTTTATTTATATGTGTATAAGGATAAACAATGGCCAACTTCATCTCTCGCGAATACATTTAAGCGATTGGATGAAACCCTTAGAATACATTAGACTATGGGACGATTCACTTCAGTACTGAGTGCAATCATGAAACAGTCTCAAAGGTCATAATCTTAAAACTGATCCAAGTCATAGATTCCAAACGAGATGGGGTATCGTAGGAATCGCCAAGACTTGTACGAGTATGCATGATTCACATGGAGTGGATTTGTAGCGTTTCATGAGCAAGGCATTTGAGGCCAGTGCATATGAGTAGGTGGTTCAATGGAGGATTGAACGCATCGAACGACCCGAACAGAGAAACCCATTGTGGAAGCGCATGTCGCATATCGGTGATGGGATGTTTCTCAAGGATTATAATAGTGTACGATTTAGTCCTTTGACTTGAGGTGCTAGGGCGAATTCGGTGCATGAAAGTGCGTACTTAGATCTAGGTATAGATCACTTAGCTTGATCATAACATGCCTAGGTTGGGTGCGTATGGACATGTACGCGAGTGGTTAGTACCGATATGGAATCTATTGACTCACTGTAGTGGGTGAGAGAATTTCCTATACGATTCTTAGATAATATATCCGAGGAATCCACGGTCGTGGTCGGTGACGGATTTGGGAAGGGGTTTCCAAATTTAGCAGTCACACTAGAATATTATCCTGAATTAGAAAGTATAGTTATCGAGACAAATTTAGAGGTGCCGATCAATTCACACACCCTAAGACTTGATCGGGAATATTAGTCGATAGAAGGACCGTATGTACATGGTAATTATATGAGACGAGGTTCACAAGTATCAATTCACCTGAAGTTGGGCTTCATGGGCTTGTGGCTAGACATCGACCATGAAGTGTAGGTACTCCTGAGTTAATAGAGGATTTGATTCTAGGAGTGGTCAATTAAAGGTTGTTTAATTGACCGGAGCAATTTATTGTTCATAAATTAAATCACGAGGAATTCGTGGGCCTGCTGCCAATTGATGGTGAACCCAGAGGGTCACACACAATACAATTGGACGGTGACTGTTGAAAAAAGATACTAAAGGAATTAATTGATTTAAAGGTAATTAAATCAATTAAATGAATTAAAAGTATTTAATTCAAGTGGGAGATTAATTAATTGGCTGACCTGATTAATTAAATACTTAATTGAGTTGCTAATTAATTATGTATATGAAATAATGATTTAATTGGATTGGGCATTTAATTAAGTAATTAATTAAATGAAAGGCTTGCAAGACATGGGCTTTTAATTAAAAGCCCATAAGGAGTCTTGCAAAACCTAGGTCAAGAGGGAATCTATAAATAGGGTTCTACTTGAGCTCAAAAGCTAACACCCTAAGAAGAAAACCCTAGACTCTCTTCTCTTCCTAGCAGCCGCCCCAACCCTAGCGCCGCCGCCTATAGCCGCCGCCCCTTGCTGGCCGTGAGCTGCTATGTTGCCGCTGCATATTCTCCCTTGTTCCACCGTGTTAGATCTTGCATTGACAAGTAGATCTGTACAGTCCTGCTTCGACAAATCTCCCAGATCCAGTTTTGAGCCTAAGACTAGGAGGTGTTGCCAGAATCCAATTGGTGTGGACTAACTTTGGAGGTGAGACGCTTGGATCACTTCTGTGAACCAGATCCAGATCCAGATTCAGAATCAGAACTGAAGGTTGCCACCACCTTGCCTGTGGTGAGGTAAATCGCAAAAACCCCCTTGTTTAATTACTATGTGCGTTTTTGTTTCTTGCTTGCGTATAAATAATATGGAGAATCTAATATGGGACCTTGGGTGCTTCGAAAAATTTAAAATTCCGCACTGTCGTTGTTTTGACAATCGAGGCATCCCAACCACTATCCCAACAGTAGTATCAGAGCCCACTCCATCATTATTTTACGAAAAGCCTGAGCATAATGTGTTTTCACCATATATGTTTAATTATGTATATGTAAACACGTGGTAATTATGTTCTGTAAATTGATTCTTACTTGTTATGACTGGATCTATGATTGGGTAAAACTGTTTTTTAAGATCTGTGCCGATTTTATAGTTTTTTGAAAACTCCAGGACTTTTTGAACTAAAAATCGCATATAGGGTTTTTGTGGGCTGAAAAATTCGAATTTTTGAAATCTGGAAATTTCAAAATTCTGGACTGTTTTTGCAAATCTGGTCGCACGGGTTTTGGGGTCAATTTGTAATTTCCGAAAACTTTGGGGCTGTTTTGTAAATTATCAAAACTTGAGGGTCAATTTGAAAAATAAAAAATATTCAGAATTCAAAATATTATTTTCTGGTAGCTGCCCAAATCTGCCCAGGGGTGTTTTTGTAACTTTTTAAAAGTTTTGGGGTCAAAGTGCAATTTTTGAAAGTTGAGGGGCGAAAATGCAATTTTCAAAAGCTGAAAAACAGAATCTGAATTTGAGCAGAAAATTTTATTTTTGTTTACCCGAATATTCATTTTGTCATAATTAAGAAAGAAATAGGTAAATGATGTTTGCATGTTTCTTGCTCTACGTGAACTGTTTACGTGGTTTTCGATCGAGCCGAGCCTTGACCTTAGGTTAGATGTGATTGGTTTAATTTATTGTTTGGCTTTTATTGGGCCTGCGAGCCTATTATGTTTTTGGGCCACTTTGAGCCATTGTAATAGAATAGGGCTTTTACTGTTCTCCTAGTTTAGGATGGAGGCCCGTTTACAAGCAAGGTGGGAGCCCAAGAAGATATGAAGGCCATGTATGCGTGGTACATTGTGTAATAGCATAGGCCCATTTACAAACCCTTTAGATTGACCAATAGGGCCAACATCATTGGCTCGATGATGGCCCACATAGGAGGCTCCCGATCGAAAACATATTGTGGTAGTATGCATGCTAGGCTTGTATGGCTTTTATTTATTTGTCGATTTATATTTAGCTTGTATGGCATTACGCGCTAGAATATTATATCGTAATAAAAGATAAAGCATAATTGAATAGGTGAAGTCTCGAGGAGAGTTAGTCTAACTTTCAAACCAGAAATTCCCCTCTCGAATTATATATTAAGTCATATTGGATTAAAATAAAATGAAGTATTATATAAATCCAAGCCTTCCATCAATAGGGACTAGCGTATGTTGTCTACTTATCGATAGAGGTGATCCAGAGTCTGGCACCCGAGTCGAAGAAAGGGACAATACGTAAAATTCCTTGACTCCTGTTTTTAACTAAACACGACAAGGGTGAGGACTGGTCGGGATGTGAGGATCGACCGATAACTAGTTACGGAGAACTCACGACCGGGCCCGGTTCTCATCATGATTGATGGGTTAGACTTAACGATTAGTAACACTTATGATGTAGCAGCGCTAGATAAGTGCGAAAATCGAGGCAAAATAGCTTGAAGGATGTGGAGTGACACAATTGGCAATAAGTATGCCTACCTGGGGAATTGGTTGTATGGCCACGAGTCGTGGGTGCAATTAATTGCCGCTGGGACGTCAAGACCTACTAGGAAATAGAATTTCCCGAACAATTGAAGGGGTAATTGTTTCGATAAAATAGTGGGAGAACTTCTACGATAGAAAGTCCAACCTTTGTAGATTATAAGTATTATTCATTAACTAGTCCACTGAATGTTTGTCTTCTCTTTAAATTAGATACTGAGATATCTGTAATTATCCATTGTACTATTTATCCTAGACTAATAAAATAACTGGATCAAAATATCGACTAGGCAAAACTTGAGAATTGTCATAAATTCCAAAAGGAGAATGATGTTCTTAAACGACGAGCCTATGCCTTATGAGCTTCCGAGATAAGTCAAAATAAAAGAAATGAGTCACCCGTAGAGTATGGGAATATTAATGATCGTTTCCTCATATAAAGATGAATCTCAAAAGTGAAACGAATCACCTATGAAGTATGGGAATCTTAATGATCGTTTCCTCAAATAAGCATCAAGATTGAACGAGCTATGGAAGCAACATGAGAAGCATGTCTGAAGCTTCCACCTCAAAAGGCCTGTTTTGAGGAGCAGTCTTCTGAAACAAATTTCCACCTCAAAAGGGTTGTTTTGAAGAGTAGTTTTGAATCGATTTGATTCGAGACTTCAAAGGAATTGTTTCAAAACTCGAGAATAAATGAAGGAATTAGTGTCAAGGATCACTGTCTTTGTTTTATCAATCTAGTTGAAAACTGGATCGATTAATCTTAGGCCTGCAAGTGATATTAACATTAACTTCCTCCTAAATTCTCCTCCCGCTCATTCAAATGACTCATGAAATACACTGATCTTATAAGTCGATCACATTTCATGAATCAACCAAAGTACTGGTTAAAGGCAAATAGGATAAACCTGTAATGATCGTTTACACTTCATGGACTGCGAAGTCAAAGAAGAGTAAAATGAAGAAGAATTTATTCTCTTCTAATTCGACCATAAAGGTAGTCAAAAGAACGCAAGTAGCCTAAAAGTCGAATTATCCCACTGCATCTAAGAAAGGCACTAATATGTTTAATTGATTAGATGATCCTAATTAATTAAGCAACCTTTCAATTAAAGGGTTAATTGAAAAGGGAAAGGAAGCAATTAAAGAAGTTAATTGAAAGGAAGTAAATTAATTGAATTAAACCATTGACTCAATCTTATTGAATTAATGTGTGAAGTTCAAATTAATACAAAGATAATAATCCATAACTTTGGTACGCTAGACTTGGACACATCTCCAAGAGTAGGATTCAAAAGTTGGTTTCACCTAAGCTTCTTGAAAAATAGAACTTGGACGAACTTCCAACCTGCGAAGCATGTCTCAAAGGAGAAATGACCAGATCTCCCGTCACAGGGAATCCAGAGCGAACCAAACAAAATCTGGATTTAATCCATGAGTATGGATCACTAAAAGTTATTGTGAGAGGAGATTACTCATACTTCGTACTTTTTGCTAATGACCTTTGTCGTTAGTGGAAAATGAATCTAGTGAGATACAAATCCTAGAGAATCAACAAAGACAAAGTATTACGAATATTCGATCTAGTTGAGATAACAAATACTTGTCAAGGATTCCTCAATTATCTCATTGAGAATGAGGTTCTCATACAACAAACTCATCCTAAGACACCTCAACTTATTGAAGTGTCTAAAGAGATGGAATCTAACATTGTTTAACATTGTTCGATCCATATTGAGTTTTCTTAAGCTTCCTTATGCATTCTAGGGGTTAGTCCTCCTGACTGCATCGAAGATACTAAGCAAAGTACCTTCAAAGTTCGTGCCTACAAAGCTTTACCGAGAAAGGTATGGCAAAATACCTCTGTGCTCTTACCTCTGAGCATGGAGATCTCCTGGTGATGATAGAAACGAGAAAGGAGATAAATTGGCTAGCAGATCCAATTTGTATATAATTGTGGGGTATCCAACGAAATCCATTGGATACCTGTTCCACGACAATGAGAAACAATCGTTTCTCCTAGATACCCGTTCCTCTGTTGATGAATCTCTCGTCAAAGGAAATGGAAATGTCATGGAACTTGATGAAGTCCAAGATTTGGACCCGTCCCCGCAAATAGTGGGAGTTAATCCAGAATTTACTAAATCTACTAGTACACCTACTCTTCGAAGGTCTGATCGAATTCGTAAGGAGCCAGAGCGATTTGGTTTCATTCACGAAAATGAGAATGTGGAAAGTGATCCAAAGACCTATCAAGAAGCGATGTCAGACATAGACTCGGATGCGTGGCTCGAAGCCATGCAACCCGAAATGGATCCCATCCATTCCAACAAGGTATAAACCTTGATTGATCCACGCGAGGGATTTATCCCTATAAGTTGGTTATAAGTTGTAAATGGATCTTCTAACTTGGAATGAATGGAGAGGTATTGCCTCTAAGAATTGACTAGTGGTAAAAAGGATATTCACAATGTTCTGGAACAGACTTTCATGAAACCTTTTCTCCATTAGCAATGTCTGGACCCATTTAGATTCACATTTGTTCTGATGAGATAGTCAAGACATTTGACTTCATCAAAACGAGTATGAACCATGAGTGTACAAAAGGATTAGTGGGAGCGCGATGAAGCTCATATTTTATATGTCGATAATGTTCTAGTTATCTGGGATGATATCGGAATGTTAGCACAGACGAAAGTATGGTTGTCCGTGCAATTCTCCATGAAAGATTTAGGAGAAGCATCTTGCGTATTGGGATACGTATCTATGAAGTAGATCAGAAAAGATGCTGACACTCTCTAAATCTATGTACATAGAATCAATACTGAAAATATTTAGTATGAAGAATCCAAGAAAGGATTGCTTCCAGTGAGACACTGTATCCCTTATTCCAAAATCGATGTGCCCTACATCAAATGAGAATAAAGGAGAATGTCTCAAATACCTTATGTTTCAAACAAAAGGTTGCATGTGGCATGCTTTACTATGTACTAGACCAGACGGAGAACATGCTCAAGTGTCGCGAGCAGTTGCTAGTCAAACTCCAGTGAAGAAGTACGGGACCACCGTAAAAGATATCCTTAAGCTCTTGACAAAGACTAAAGGATTTGTTCTTGGTCTACGGTGGTAGTGGAGAATTAAAATTCGAAGGATTCACTGATTCGAATTTTCAGTCTGATGTGGATGAATTAAATATATCCATTTTTGGATAAATATCCTGCCTCAATGGGGTAACAGTAAATTTGAAAGGGTTACAAGCAAATCACTGTAACCATCTAAACCACTGAAGCAAGATATATTGCAGCATTAAATGTAGCATTAAATGCGGCTCAAGAAAGTGTTTGGATATAAAACTTCATCCCATGATTGGATGTAGTGCCTAGCATTGCGAAGCTCATAATTATCTTCTATGATAACATTGGAGCTATTGCTAAAGCAAAGCATTCGAGATCTTACCAGAAATCTAAACATAATTGAAAGAAAAGTACCATTTGATTAGAAAAATCATTGGTAGAGTTAACGCGCGTAATGGATCGCGTCGACTCAGAAGACAACTTAGCGGATCCACTAAAAGGAGGCTATATCATGAAATGAGTTCGAAGAACATCTTTAAAAAGATGGGTCCTAGAAACGTTTGTGATTGGCTTTAGGGCAAGTGGGAGATTGATAGGATAGTCCCTTGCAAGCCAATATATTTAGCTTGTATTGGAACTATCATTATCTTTCTTTAGTATAAATGTAATAATACGCAAGTTTATTTATATGTGTATAAGGATAAACAATGGCCAACTTCATCTCTCGCGAATACATATAAGCGATTGGATGAAACCCTTAGATTACATTAGACTATGGGACGATTCACTTCAGTACTGAGTGCAATCATGAAACAGTCTCAAAGGTCGTAATCTTAAAACTGTTCCAAGTCATAGATTCCAAACGAGACGGGGTATCGTAGGAATCGCCAAGACTTGTACGAGTATGCATGATTCACATGGAGTGGATTTGTAGCGTTTCATGAGCAAGGCATTTGAGGCCAGTGCATATGAGTAGGTGGTTCAATGGAGGATTGAACGCATCGAACGACCCGAACAGAGAAACCCATTGTGGAAGCGCATGTCGCATATCGGTGATGGGATGTTTCTCAAGGATTATAATAGTGTACGATTTAGTCCTTTGACTTGAGGTGCTAGGGCGAATTCGGTGCATGAAAGTGCGTACTTAGATCTAGGTATAGATCACTTAGCTTGATCATAACATGCCTAGGTTGGGTGCGTATGGACATGTACGCGAGTGGATAGTACCGATATGGAATCTATTGACTCACTGTAGTGGGTGAGAGAATTTCCTATACGATTCTTAGATAATATATCCGAGGAATCCACGGCCGTGGTCGGTGACGGATTTGGGAAGGGGTTTCCAAATTTAGCAGTCACACTAGAATATTATCCTGAATTAGAAAGTATAGTTATCGAGACAAATTTAGAGGTGCCGATCAATTCACACACCCTAAGTCTTGATCGGGAATATTAGTCGATAGAAGGACCGTGTGTACATGGTAATTATATGAGACGAGGTTCACAAGTATCAATTCACCTGAAGTTGGGCTTCATGGGCTTGTGGCTAGACATCGACCATGAAGTGTAGGTACTCCTGAGTTAATAGAGGATTTGATTCTAGGACTGGTCAATTAAAGGTTGTTTAATTGACCGGAGCAATTTATTGTTCATAAATTAAATCACGAGGAATTCGTGGGCCTGCTGCCAATTGATGGTGAACCCAGAGGGTCACACACAATACAATTGGACGGTGACTGTTGAAAAAGGATACTAAAGGAACTAATTGATTTAAAGGTAATTAAATCAATTAAATGAATTAAAAGTATTTAATTCAAGTGGGAGATTAATTAATTGGCTGACCTGATTAATTAAATACTTAATTGATTTGCTAATTAATTATGTATATGAAATAATGATTTAATTGGATTGGGCATTTAATTAAGTAATTAATTAAATGAAAGGCTTGCAAGACATGGGCTTTTAATTAAAAGCCCATAAGGAGTCTTGCAAAACCTAGGTCAATAGGGAATCTATAAATAGGGTTCTACTTGAGCTCAAAAGCTAACACCCTATGAAGAAAACCCTAGACTCTCTTCTCTTCCTAGCCGCCGCCCCAACCCTAGCGCCGCCGCCTCTTGCTGGCCGTGAGCTGCTATGGTGCCGCCGCATATTCTCCCTTGTTCCACCGTGTTAGATCTTGCATTGACAAGTAGATCTGCACAGTCATGCTTCGACAAATCTCCTAGATCCAGTTCTGAGCCTAAGACTAGGAGGTGTTGCCAGAATCCAATTGGTGTGGACTAACTTTGGAGGTGAGACGCTTGGATCACTTCTGTGAACCAGATCCAGATCCAGATTCAGAATCAGAACTGAAGTTTGCCACCACCTTGCCTGTGGTGAGGTAAATCGCAAAAACCCCCTTGTTTAATTACTATGTGCGTTTTTGTTTCTTGCTTGCGTATAAATAATATGGAGAATCTAATATGGGACCTTGGGTGCTTCGAAAAATTTAAAATTCCGCACTGTCGTTGTTTTGACAATCGAGGCATCCCAACCACTATCCCAACAAGTACCTGTACCTAAACTAAAGTTTTGATCCTCAAAAATTTCTGAGATAGAAATAGTTTATTGGATTAAAACTTGAACTTTTATAGATTTTGAAATGATTACATATTACAAGTTCAATCAAATGAAATGTGCAAAAAGAAAAATTACAAGGATTTCAAGCCTAAGTAATCTAGACTAATCTTCTGTTTTGTCTTTTGGCTTGTCCTCTTCATCTTCTTCAGGTTTGGAAGTCTCAGCTTCTAAATCCTTGAAGAATTTTTGTCTTAGCAGCTCCATCTTCTTTTTCTTAATATCAGGATTAAGCTGTTCTTCAGCTGAGTCCTTAGCAGCAGCAATTTCCTTATCAGTCTTTGTTGTTTCCTTAGGAGTTTCTTCAGCTTCAGTTTCACCAGCTTCCTCTTCTTCTTCTGCAATTGACTGATCTACTGGTCTGCTTGTGCCTTCATTATCTTCATCAGCTTTTTCCTCTTCAGCAGATTCCTTCAGTACTTCAGTGTCTTCAAATTCAGCAGTCTTTTCAAAAGATGTGCCTTCAGGTCTATTTTCTTTTTCACTATCTTCTTTTTCACCAAGTACCCTATCTTCCCCCTTTTTGTTATCATCAGCAGGGTTTATTGAATATTGTGGTAAGACTGGTGTGATTTGAAGTGAATCACAGAGAAGTTTGATGTTCTCTTCCATTGCATCAAGTTGAGCTTGTTGTCTAAGTTGATTGGCCTCAAAAGCTTCCATTCTGTTAAGGACAACTTCTCCTTGGTCACCTAGCTGAATCTGAGTTGCCAGAATCATATCAGTAGATGCCTTGAAGTCCTTCATCATATTCTCTATTGTTTCATCCTCAGCTTGAATGGCCATTTCAACTGTCTCTGTAATCTGTCTCCAACCAGCAGCAGTGCTCTGAGTTCTTGCTCTAATCACATCCATATCTTGTCTGATAGTTTCCACATTATGAGCAGTGTCTTCTATCAGCGAAGTAGGAACAGCAGCAGCTTTTGGGTTGGTTGACTTAGAGCAGCCAACAGATTAGCAGATACCTTCTCTTCAAATTCCTTCATTGATTTTGAAATCATCTGTTGAATTGAGTCCAACAGAGATTGCTGAGAGCTCTGAGAAGTAGAAGGTTCATCAGTGGGAATAGGAGGTAAGGCAGGAGTTGCTGATTCTGGTATCTGATCTGCTGAACCAGGAATAGTCTCTTCTTTTTCCTTGGTCTCATCAGCTTGACTAGGAGTGCTTTCCGTTTCCTTGGTCTGATCAGCTGGTTCAGAAATATCTTCTTTTTCTTGCTCTTTGTTCTGATCAGCAGGGTTAGAAGTACCCTCTTCTTCGTTGTTCTCCTCTTTTTCCTTATTCTCCTATTTTTCCTTATTCTGATCAGTAGGGTCAGAAGTGCCTTCTGTTTCTTTGTTTTGATCAGCATGATCAGAAATACCTTCTTTCTCTTTATTCTGATCAGCAGGTGGTGCTTGGATCTTCTTAACATTGACAATGGTGCGCAATTTATCAGCTTCATCCAAAGCAGTCCTGTGATCCATGTCAAATCATCAATTGGAACAAACTGTGAAATTGGATCCTCAGGCAGCTTTTCATATGGCCTAATAGTAGGTCCATAAACAATTTGCTTCAGACTTGGAAGAGGAATCATAGAGCTTGGTTGTCCCTTCATCTTCCTAGTCTTTTTGGCCCAAGTTTCCATTGTTTGGGAAACTGCCAGCTTGATTGATCGTTCCTTAAGATCTTCATTTTCAGCATACTCCTCAGGAACAGATTCGTACAGCTTCTTTGCTTCAGCCTTTACAACATGACTGATCCTCAGTTGTTTGCTATAAATTTTGCATCGGACAATACATGGCATCAAGGAACATTTGGCATCGAGTCCCACGGGGCATCGAGTCCCACTGGGCGTGCCAAAATATAGTTTGCTATAAATTTTGCACAGAGGTACACCTCGACGTCGAGCGACCCTTGGCATCGAGAAGTGCCAAAATATTATTTGTGTTAAAGTGGACGTTGAGGGATATTTGGCATCAAGGGGTTGATATCAAGGGATGCTTGGCATCGAGGAACGCCAGAACACTGTTTGTTACAAGCCTGTCAGTGAATCCCTCGACGAGCCAATAGCTCGATGTAAAATGCCCCGATATGATGTAAGGTAAATGCGGGCGTGCCAATGTTTGTGCGTGCAAACATAACGAATCAAAATCAGACATGTTGATATCAATGAATTAATAATATAAGTGTCCTGATAAAGACATATTGATATCGAAATGAGTTGTCCTGATAAGGCTGACTTCTAAACGATTGCGACAGAATAGGCAAACACTACCCCTAGTTCTTTTCTATGCCTGCCTGGCCGCAGGACTTAAATAATTTATGAAAATCTCTCTTAAGTGCCAAAAACTTATGACCAATCGATGGCCTGCTTAACATATCAGCGGATTTGAAAATCAGCATATGCCTTGACAATCAATCAAATTAAACGTACACCTTGACAGATGACATAATCTTGACAGGAAACAGCATATCAATGGAAATCAATTCAAGTAAAGTATATTTATGTAAAAGAGTCAAGACATACGGGGCAAACTACTTCCATTAATAACAAAAGAATATTGGCAAGTTCCCTGACGTACGAATGTTACAAAAATATACAAAACGATAAGTCTCCTGTTTCGGCATAATCTGCCAAATGAGTTGATAAGTCTAATATGTTCTGAAAATAGACTCCTTGATCGGCCTGTAAACCCGCCGATGAGCTGATAATGCATGATAGAACAACTTGTTGACAGAAAGTAACATTGACGACGAAAAACCACCGTCAATGGTTCGCCCAACCTTGATGGGTGACCAACAATCGAGCTCCTGATCAGTGGGTGGCCACTGAAAAGGGCATCGACGGAGCAGATGGCTACTCAGCCGATAGCCGTCAAGCAGATGGCTACTTGACGACGAGCTCATCAGGCAGATGGCTACTCGATGAGTTTGTCATATAAATACGTGGGCACTTACATGACAGTTAACAGCGTGCTATTTGGTTGATATGAGTGGTTTCGCTCGAGACAGTGTCAGCTGACGGTGGAAGACAGCGGCGGCGGCGGCGGCTAACTTTGAATGGCGGCGGCGGCAAGACTTCAAGCGGCCAGGGATCACTGGTGGCTGAGGAGGGACATACTGATATCAAGGAGTTGGGAGGCTGATAATTTGACAGAAAACAGCTTGTTATCTGCTTGCTATCAAGGGGTTTCGCTCGAGACAGTGTCCTGACGGCGGAAGCAGCGGCGGCGGCGGCGGCTTAGCATCGGCGGCGTCGACGGCTTACTGTCGGCGGCGGATTTTGGGCGGCGACGGCGGCAAGACATCAGGCGGTCAGGGGTAGCTGGTGGCTGAGGAGGGACGGTTGATATCAAGGGATTAACATGTGTTTGCTGAAGAGAGAAGCAGCGGTGCGCTGGACTTCTGGTGAGGCGTTGAGCCGATCAGTGTAGACTGAGTTTTTTGTAGATTGAGTTTTGTGTCTCCTGAGCGAATGGTGGTTCTGCAGTATTTATAGGTGCTGGATCGATGAGCTGATGGCCAGAAACTGATTCCTTGATGGCCACTCTCCCACTCCCTCCACTATTTTCAGATTTGTCCACTACTTCCACTACTTTGGTGGTAGTTTTCTTGTTGCTGAAAATCAAGGCTAATGGTGGTTGGAGGAAGAAGAAAACGTGTCTTTCATTCAATTTTGAATTTCAATTTGTATTGGTAACTAACTATGAGAAAAATAGGGAGTTTGTTATTAGCCAACTAATTAGCCTGTATCCCTTATCTCTTAATTTAGTTTTCCAATAATTAATTAAATAAAAAAGACACAAGTGGGCCAAGAAATTAAGTGATGGCCGATGATGGACTGGACCAGGGCGGCTCGAACAGGTCGGACCGCGGTCAACTGCTGGTCGATGGGCCAGGTCGGACCATTATTGGTCTTGGGCCGACCCATGTTGGTTTTGCTTAATAATTACCCAATTAATTAATTAATGGCCTTATCTATTAAGTGGGCCAATTAATTGGACTTGGCCCAATTAATTAATTAACTTAATTAATTAATCCATAATAGCCAAAATAATCTATTGGGCTCATTTGTGTTTAACCATAATTTGGCTTTAATTACTAATTAATTAAACTTGGCCCATAAATTAGTTAACTTTATCAATTAATTAATTTATGTTTGGCCCAAAATTAATTAATTGTGCAAATTGGGTCGAGTTTCCAAATTGGCATCCAAATTATTATTTCGGGGTCAATATCGAATCCGGTTTAATCCGACCCATTTGGGGTGGTTGGGATCGGTCCTATTGCCATTTTTGGCTTGTCATTGAGCCGTCATTCCTCGATTAATCGAGGGTGATTTTTTCGGTACAAACATCAGTCTTAGTTTATCCAGGAAAAACTCTGAGTCCAAAGCTTGAGTCAGAGAACCTGTCTCAAGCCACTTCAAAACCCAGGCTTCTTCATCAACAAAGGCCTTCCAATTTGCAATTTGATCCTTACTCTTTGTCAGACGATAGTCCCTCCATCTGTTATATCGAATCTTTTCCTTATTGAACATCGTCAGACGAGTAATCCTTTCATTTTCAGCATCCAACCGTGCAATAAACTCCTCAAAAGCAGCAGGGTCATCTCTGACAATCTCCAATGCCAGTTTTACTTCTGCTCTTCTCTTAGGTTGCACTGCTGGGGTAGGCATGACTGGCTTAGGCTTGGTGGGATCTCTTTGTTCACCAATTACAATGCCACCAGCTTGCCTTGGACCATGAGAGTCCTTAGCACTTGCTTCAATGGCAGTAACCAACTCTGCTGCTTCAACAACATCTCTTTGTGCTTTAGTCATTTTGCTGGCCTCTTCCTCCAGCCTCTTGAGCTCAAGTGCCCTTAGGCGATCTTCTTCTGCCTTTTCAGCAACTTTCCTTTGTCTCTCATTCTCATCTAATTTCTTCTTTTCAGCCTCAGGGAGATAGGGAATCACAATTTGTCCAGTCCTTAGCTTCTTAGCTTCAGGACTTTCAACAGTTTGTATTGGAGTAGCAGCAATAGGAGTAGGATGCAGAAGGAGTGCATCTCCTACATTTGTTGTGCTAGTCTGCTGTTCTTCTCTTTCCTCAGCAGATACTCCAACAGATGAATCTCCAGCAGACTCAACAGCAGGCTCTTCAATGATAATTGGCCTTTCAGCTGTTGCTAGGACTTCCCTGACTGGTTCAGGTGACTCTTCAGAGAAAGTGACCTTTCTCTTGGCCTTAGACTTTGTGATTCTTCCTGAAGGTTTAGGTTTAGGAGGTCCTTTGGCAGAACTCCTTGTCCTCATTCTTTTTGTAGGTTGAATGGGAACAACTTCCTCTGATTCAGTCCTTTCAGAAGAAGATCCAGTCTCCATCTTCTCAATCTTCAGTAAAATCATCAATCACCTTTTCAGGAATTACAATTTCAGGCTGTGCTGATCCAGCTTCAACAGTGGTGCTCACTGTTTGATCAGCAGACCCACTGGTCTGACCAGTCTTCTTTCCTTTCTTTGCAGGGGCCTTAGCAGCCTTGGCAAGAGCCTTTCTCTTAGAAGTACCCACACTTCTAACTTGCTCATATAGTTTGAATTCTTTGCCACCATGAATAGGCTTACCACTTCCCAATGGACATCCCAAACTTAAAAACAAATGACTGAGGAGAATAGCATATTTGACCTTCTTATCACACAGCAGATCAAATACATGGGCAGCACAGTTGATTTTCAAGCCATAGTAAATACAAATCATTGTATAATACCTTCTCCTGGGTAATCCATCCAAAGAACTCGTGCTGCAGTCCAGCACCTTCGCAATTATGTCAGCGAACCTCTGATACTCATCCTTCAGCTGAGTCTTCATCAGAGTTCATGTCATCTCCTCTCCTTCCTTAGCACAAATTTGCCAGAATTCTTCCTCCTTTTCAGCCCCTAGGTCTGTCACGTCTCATCCTTCATTCTTCAGCCCATATACTTCACTTAGAACAGCAGCAGATATACAAATTTTCTTTCCCCCAATTGTAGCAACCATAGTAGTCTCATCATCGTTAAGCTTCCTGGTTTTGTAGAAGTGTTCAACATCTTCCAGATATACTCATTCCTCATGAGCTTCTAAGATGGGTACCAGTGATGATTCCTTAATTTTCTTCATTATTTCCCTCATCAGATCAGTACCAGATGAGTAGAACTTGTCATAGCTTAAGAATCTTCCTTCGGCAATAGCCATTTTGAGGTTAAGAGATGTAAATCTGTAGAAAACTGTGAGCTAGAAAACAGAGAGCTTAGAGAGTTAGAGAATTTAGGAATTTTGTGTGCGTAAGTCGACTAATCTGTTCATATCGGATTTTATATGTTCCTTTAGATTTTGGTTAACGTGATTAATCTGATCCGTGAGATTGATCTGACAGTTATTAAATCGTGCGGGTGAGAATTGCGGACTTCAAATTTATTATTTTAATGTCAGATGGGCGGGAAACTCTATCGGCACTTATCTGTTACTTATAAAAGCGTGTTTCAAAAAATGCGATTTATGACCATGCTTATATAATGTATCAGATGAGTAGAGTTTACTTATCTGACAGACGAGTGATCTGTTATCTGATATTACTAGAGAAAGCCAATAGCTAGTAATCTTCCTCTGCTGTTTGTCAATCCAGTAAGATAATTCGATCTTCAACCTTCAAGAATTAAGAACACATCTTCTGATAACATAACTTCAACTAACTGTCATCAACAAATTTCATCTTTTAATCAGAAGTACCGCTAGTCTTACACGTTCCCCCTGACTTTAAGAATTCATAAGTTAACTAGTCTGTTGAGAGTTAATCCTTGAATATGGTAATGGATGACTGTGCTGATGAACTTTAGTCTTCTGATAAGTTCCCACTCAGCTTATGCATCCAAATTTAGTAATCCTAGTTCAGCTCTTAGAGTTGAAAACCTTACTTCACTTAGAGGTTTAGTGAAAATGTCAGCTATCTGATTGTAGTATTCTGAGTAAGAGATATTGCACTTGTATTGTCATAGTAGATTGGAATTCCACTGATCTTGATATTGTAATCTTCTAGTTGATGCTTCAACCATAAAATCTGTGCACAGCAAGCTCCAGCAGCTATATACTCAGCTTCAGCAGTAGATATGGATATTGATGTTTGTTTCTTGCTCATCCATGAGATCAGACAACTACCCGAAAATTAACAAGCACCTGTTGTGCTCTTCCTATCAATTTTGCAGCCAGCAAGGTCTGAATCTGAATATCCAATAAGCTCAAATCCAGATTCTCTAGGATACCACAATCCCAAATCTTGAGTGCCCTTAATGTATTTCAGAATTCTCTTGGCAGCTAAGAGATGAGATTCCTTAGGATTTGATTAAAATCTCGCACAAAACCCAACAGAATACATGATATCAGGTCTGCTGGCTGTTAGATACAATAGTGACCCAATAATGCCTCTGTATTTGGTTATGTCCACTGATTTACCATCTTCATCTTTATCCAAACGAAGACTAGTAGACATTGGAACAGTAGCAGTGGATCTAGTTTCCATACCAAATTTCTTAAACAGATCTCTTGTGTATTTTGCTTGGTTGATGAATATTCCATCAGGCAACTGTCTAACTTGCAAACCAAGAAAATAATTGAGTTCACCCATCATGCTCATTTCAAACTTGTTCTGCATGATCTTGGAGAACTTGTCACACATATGTTGGTTAGTTTAACCAAAAATAATATCGTGTACATATATTTGCACAATTAATATATGATTCTCCCATTCAATTATGGACAAGGTCTTGTCTATCTTACCTTGACGAAGTCCTTTAATTAAAAGAAAATCAGATAGGGTATCATACCATGCTCTTAGAGCCTGTTTCAGTCCATAGAGGGCTTTCTTCAGACGATACACCTTGTCTTCTTGTTGATAAGCTTCAAATCCAGACGGTTGTTCAACATACACTTCTTCTTGCAATTCTCCATTGAGAAATGCTGACTTCACATCCATCTGATAGACAGTGAAGTTTTTGTAAGAAGCATAGGCAAGAAACAGTCTGATTGCTTCAAGTCTTGCTACTGGTGCAAATGTTTCATCAAAGTTAATTCCTTCTTCTTGACAATAACCTTTGGCCACTAATCTTGCTTTATTTCTAATAACAACACCATCTTCATTCATTTTATTTCTGAAAACCCATTTAGTGCCAATTACTCTTTGATGATTGGTCTTGGAACTAAGTACCATACTTCGTTCCTTTCAAATTGATTCAACTCTTCTTGCATAGCTTCAATCCAGAAGGAATCACTGAGAGCTTCTTCAATTTGTTTAGGCTCTATTTGAGATAGAAAACTGAAAAACATAGCATCTTGTGCAGCAGCTCTTCTTGTTTTCACTCTATCCAGGGGATCACCAATCACTAATTCTGGTGGGTGATTCCTTAGCCATCTGAGATCAGGTTGCAGGTCTGGATGTTGTCCTCTGTTTTGATCTTGCAACACTACTGTTGGAGATTCAGTAGTAGTCTGTTGAACAGTTCTTGTCTGTTGAACAGTCTCTGGTCTGTCAGCTGTTTGCAACTCGTCTGTTAGACAATCAGCACTGTGATATTGAACAACACTTGAGTTAGTAGCTGAATTGAGATTAGGTAGTATGATGGGAACATATTCTTCATTCTTTCCAAGATCCAACTTCTGTAAATCAGTAGACAGATCTTGATTTGTACTTTGATTCTTTTCAGAAGATTGACTTGGCTCATCAAATACTACATGAATGGATTCTTCTATTAGCAATGTTCTTTTGTTAAAAACTCTATAAGCCTTACTAACAGTAGAGTATCCTACAAAAACAGCTTCATCAGCCTTCTCTGCAAATGCAGTAAGGTGATTTTTTCCATTATTTAACAAAAAGCATTTACAACCAAAAATTTTAAAGTCATGAATGTTTGGTTTCCTGTTGTTCCAAACTTCATATGGAGTCTTGTTCTGATTTTTGTTGATCATGCATCTGTTCTGGGTAAAGCAGGCTGTATTTGTTGCTTCTGCCCAAAATCTTTGTGGCAGCTTAGCTTCAGCTATCATAGTTCTGACAGCTTCCTTTAGTGTTTTGTTTCTCCTTTCAGCAACACCATTCTGTTGAGGGGTTCTAGCAGCTGAATACTCAAGATGTATTCCTTTGATGTTACAATACTCTTCAACAGTAGAGTTTGTGAACTCTATCCCTCTATCTGATCTGATCTTCAATATTATTATGCTTTTCTCATTTTGGATCAGTTCCATCAAATTAGTAAGATGTTCCTTGGTTTCACTTTTATTCTTCATGAATATCACCCAAGTATATCTTGAATAATCATCCACAACAGCTAGGCAGTATTTCTTTCCACCATTGCTGACTGGATCAATGGGTCCAAATAAGTCCATGTCTAGTAGCTCCAAGATTCTTTCAGAAGATTGGTGCTTCTTGCTTTTGAACGATGACTTGATTTGTTTCCCTTTCTAACATGCGTCACATAGCTTATCTTTGCTCATGACTGTTTTTGGAATCCCTTCTACCAGATCATTCTTTATTAATCTGTTTATGGTCTTGAAGTTTAAATGATTCATCCTTTTGTGCCACAGCTAACTGACTTCACTTGGTGTTGATACTACCAAACAAATGCTTGAATTCTTGTCAGCAGAATTCCAGTCGACTATGTAGACATTTCTTTGTTGTCTTCCAGATAAAATTACCTTCTTTGTACCAATTTGTTCATCATAGCACTTATCTGTGGAGAAGATGATTGAATATCCTTTGTCACAAAATTGACTTATGTTTAGCAGGTTGTACTTTAGGCGTTTAACATATGAGACGTCAGATATCTCTATGTTTCCTTTGATTAATCTTCCATTAGCTACAATCTTGCCTTCTTTGCTATCTCCAAAAGTAACATTTGGACCATCCACAGCAACAGCATCAGTCAGCTCATGTGTGCTTCCACACATGTGCCTTGAACAACCACTGTCCAAGTACCAAATCTTCTCTACTTTACTCCTATTCCTAATCCTAACCTACAAAACAAAAATAAAATTGTTTTAGGTACCCTTATTGAGAGGTCCTGAAGGATTAGTTCCACCTTTGACAACCCAAGAAGTTGATGTCTTAGGCTTCTTAGGCTTCTTAGTTTTGACAGGAGCATGAACAGTTTTATCATTATCATATTCAGCAGATAAGTCAGGTTGATGATCAGTATGATAAGGAAAATGTTTATAAGCAGGGTAAGGTGCATGATAAGCAGGATATGCATGCATTGGATGAGCAGGATATGGTGCATAGTAAGTTGGAAATTGAGGTGCATGATACATAGGAGGATATGCAGCAGGTTGCACATAATAAGACTCATTTCCATACCAAGCATTTTGATTTCTCTTATTCTTATGCTTCTTTGGTTTACTAGAGGCTTGCTCATTAACAGACGACTTAGTTTTACCACTAGTCTGATTCATTTTAGCTTTATCAGCAGACTTCTTAGGACTCTGCTGTTTGGTCTTACTAGTCTGTTTACCTACACTAGGCTCTTTGCTCATTTTAGCCTTAGGAGATTTCTTCTCCTTTAACACTTTCTCATGTGAAGCAGGTTTAGTAGTTTGAACATACAGAATGACCTTACTATTGTTAGCAGATATAAATTTTTCAGTATGATTCAATTCTAGCTTATCCTGTTCTAAAGGCATCTTCTGTTTATTAGACATATGAGTGGATGCAACAGATGATTTTTCATTAGACTCAATAACTTTTTCAAGTTCCCTGATTTTCCTTTATAATCTTCACATTCAGCTTTCAAAGATTCATGTTCTTGCTCAAGCAGTTTATAGTCATCTGATTCTTTAGGCTTTTCAGCTTTAAGTTTCAGTGAGCTGTTTTGCTCTTTTAGCAATATCATCTCTTCCTTAAGCTTTTTATATGCTTCAGCAATACCAGTATTGTTAAGCATCATTTGTTCAAATGAATTAAATAACTCATTATCAAGAAGAGTTACCTCATCCTCAGAGTCATCAGATTCCTTGGCCATCAGGCAGAGGAGGGCAGGTTTCTCTTCATCAGAAGACTCTTCATCAGAAGTGTCTGAGTCTGAATCAGATCAGTAGATAGCAGTCAGCTTTTCTGCTTCAGCTACCATTGCTTTGCCTCTCTGATGCTTTCTTTCTTTTCTGATTCTCTTTTCTTCTTCAGTGTATTTCTCTGCTTTTGGATATGGACAGTCTTTGATGAAGTGTCCCAATTTCCTGCAGTTATAACACATTAGTTTGGCTTTATAATCATCCTTTTCTTGAGAAGAAAAGTTAGATTTAGAAGTAGAAGCATTGTTGTATTTGTTCTTCGTTTTTCTTTTGTAGAAATTCTTGAAATTGTTTATCAGCAATGCTACATCTCCAGCTGTGTACTCCTTTTTGTTGAGTAAAGTGGCTTCATCAGATGAGTCCACTTCTTTGCTTTTCTGTGCTGGTCTTCTGTGATTTTAAGCAGCAACTAAGGCAGCTGTGGGTCCTGAAGTTGAGGTTTCTTCAATTCCCATTCTTGGCAGTTTATACTCATACGCCTTGACTACTGAGAACAGCTCTGTAAGAGAGATTTTTCCCAAATCTCTTGATTCTTCCATCGCTGTCACCTTCATGTTGAATTTTGGAGGTAAAGCCTTCAGTACTCTGATGGTTATCTCTTTATCTGTGAAGGTTTTTCCAAGCTTTAAGACTTCATTTAATGTTCTGGTGAACCTAGTATCCATCTGATCAATGGTCTCTCCAGACTTCATTTTGAAGTTATCCATCTTTTCCAGAGCAACACTCAGCTGATGCTCTTTAATGGCGTCGTTTCCTTCGCTCATGTCTCTGACTTTATACCACATCTCCTTTGCAGTTTTGCAATGTTTGACTTTATTAAACCGATCATTATCCAGGGCTTTAGTCATGATAAATCTTCTCTTCCGACTTTGTCAAGATTGAACAGCTTTATTTCTTCGGCTGTCATCTCATGCAAGTCTTTCTCCACCACGGTATCAACTTCATTGATCTTTATCGTCTTGGTGAATCTGAATGGACCTTTTATGATACATGTGTACATGTTATCATTATAAGCAGCTAGAAAAAACTCCATCCTGATTTTCCAGTCTTCAAAAGACATACCAGCAATGTGGGGAACATGGCTGATACAATCCATTTTTCAAAAAGTTTTTATTTTTCAAAAAGATGTTCTTTTGAAAAGTTTTGAAAACCTTTGAAAAACACTTGGATCAAGCTCGTTGATCAGGCAGCTGATTCTAATGAACCACCTGCTCTGATACCACTTGTTGGTCCCAAGTGGTCAGATGAGGTCTAGAGGGGGGGGTGAATAGACCTCTGAAAATTTTTAGACTTAAAAACTTTTCAATCGTCTGTCAGCAGACTAAGCTTATGAAGAACAGTAAGCTGACTATGCTGATCGTGAACAAATCTTGAACAGCAGAGTGACCACTCTTCTTATAGTAACTTAGCTGATTTTAGCAAAATTAGTTTTATCAAGAGTATACTTGCAGCGGATGTTTGAAAGTGTTTTTCACAAGTAGACTAATTCTTTAAAAGATTTTATCCCCAGTTTTAAACTCCTTTAAAATCTTTAATCAAAACTTTCAAAGTGTTAAGTTATGCAACTTTAAAATATGCAAGAAAATTTAAATGCAAAGATAACACAAAGAATTTTTATAGTGGTTATATGGACAAAAATCCTTTAGTCCACTCTTCCAGATCACTTAGATTCTGGGTTATACTATAAACACTAAGTTTACAATATATCTCCACTTACACCTAAACAACAAATGAGAATGCTATAAGCTCACAATAGGAAATCACTCAGAAAACCTATCCTCTGAAGTTAGATCACTCACAAAGATGGATCTAAACTCCGCACAACACTCAGCTAATACAGTTTCACTCAGAAAGTATTTTCTATTTGGCTTCAACTTGGTTTCTGTCAACAGATGACGTCACCAGACGAGTGAGCTATTCTTGAGCTTCTTGAGACATAGAAAAATTTCTGCTTCGAAAACAAAATCTCAGAATGTTGTTGTGTGTCTCGCTCGTTGAAATCAGCTCTATTTATACTTGGATTTGAAAATATGACCGTTGAAGGAAATCACAAATCAAATCCATAGCCTTTAGCCCAAATCCAGAACGGCTCCCTGCTACAGTGCTTTTTCTGCTGTACTTTCCTGTAGCTGCATTAAATGCACTCTGCTGATCCTAGAATATTCTTCGATCATTTGCCATTACTACCCTTCTCTTACATCATTTATTACACCAAGTGCATTTATTACCGTTGGACTTGCTTCTTGATCTCTTCTACTCTGCTGATCGAAGCAACCCTGCTGATAGATACTCTGCTGATCAAACTCTGAACTAATCTGTTTTGAGTCAGCTGATGACCTACCCTTCTGATTGTTGTTTCAGCATGAGATCAGTAGACTTCTGGGCATAGAATTTTGAACCCTTCTGATGTCTTCTTTACTTGTTCAAAATTCTTCTAAGGGACCTAAGCTTTCCATACATAGTTGATTTTGACGTTTTGGAAATCATCATAACCTTCCCTTATCTTCTTATCTTCTGTGCACTTCATCTTCATCTTCATCCAACATATTTCTATTCTTATTTGCTGGCCTTTCGATAAATGGGGTATTGATATTGTCGGTCCTTTGCCGACCGCTAGAGCAAGGAAAAATTATGTATTGGTTGCCCTCGAATATTTCAGCAAATGGGTAGAATGCGTGGCCATGACTAAGATCACTCAGTTCCAGGTTATAAATTTTCATTGGAAGAATATTATCTGCAGGTTCGGAATTCCCAGAGTATTGATCTTAGATAATGGAACTCAATTTGCTGGAAAGAAGATATTAGAGTGGTATGAAAAGTTCGGTATACAGCAGAATTTTACATTTGTTGGACACCCGCAAGCTAATGGACAAACTGAGGTCGTAAACAGAGAGATTGTCTGATCTTTGTAGAAGCGGTTGGCCGAAGCAAGGGGAAAGTGGCTTGAGGAACTGCCTGGAGTCGTATGGGCCAATCGAACGACCGTGAAAGCTGCTACAAACGAAACTACTTTTAGTCTGGTTTATGGCTAGGAGGCTGTTATTCCTGTGGAAAATCTTATTCCGTCTCCCAGATTCGAATTCTATGATCCAGAAAACAATCAATCTTTAAGGGAGATGGAGGTCGATCACGCAGATAGCAAGAGAGATCGGGCTAAATTGAAAATTCAAGCTGCACAATCCAATATGGAAAAAGCATACAATCAGAAGGTCAGAATCCGAACCTTCAAGGTCGGTGACTTGGTGCTGAAAGAAGTCTCGAAACACGTGGGAAAACTGCAACCTAATTGGGATGGCCCCTATGTTGTTGTCGAGGTCGGGAAAAAAGGTTCATACAAAATCACTCATCCAGATGAAGAAGTTCTTCCACGAACATGGAACGCAGTTAATCTTAGGAAGTATTACAGGAGATGAAGATTTTGTATTGGTTTTTCAGTTTGTCTATCGTTTATTGTTCTTTATTCGGCTCTATTATGTCTTCTACTATTGAAGAAATCAATGAAATATTGCTATTTTCAAATTTTCTCATCGATTTTGTGCATCTCTACAAACTATCTATTATCTTCAAGATCGGCACTCGGCCTCTCCTCAAAAATTGACTAAGGGTTAATGCCGTTGCTATGCCCCTTAGATCAAAAAAAAAAAAAAATGGGTGAAAGCTATTGCTACGACCCTCAGGTGAAAGCTGTTGCTACGACCCTCGAAAATTGACTAAGGATGAAAGCCGTTGCTATGCCCCTTAGATCAAAATAAAAAGAATGGGTGAAAGTTGTTGCTACGACCCTCGAAAATTGACTAAGGGTGAAAGCCGTTGCTATGCCCCTTAGATCAAAATAAAAAAAATGGGTGAAAGTTGTTGTTACGACCCTTGGGTGAAAGCTGTTGCTACGACCCTAAAAAATTGACTAAGGGTGAAAGCCGTTGCTATGCTCCTTAGATCCAAATAAAAAAAATGGGTGAAAGTTGTTGCTACGACCCTCGGGTGAAAGCTGTTGCTACGACCCTCGAAAATTGACTAAGAGTGAAAGTCGTTGCTATGCCCCCTAGATCAAAATAAATTAAATGGGTGAAAGCCGTTGCTACGACCCACGAAAATTGACTATGGGTGAAAGCCGTTGCTATTCCCCTTAGATCAAAATTAAAAAAGATGGGTGAAAGTTGTTGCTACGACCCTTGTAGAAAGCTTTTGCTACGACCCTCGAAAATTGAATAAGGGTGAAAGCCGTTGCTATGCCCCTTAGATCAGAGGTACAAGCAAATCGTCAATTGTTGAATCGGAATATTTCATGGCTATGGTGATATTTTGATCTTCCATACACTCTTATCAACCGTTTGCAGTATAACACTTGATTAATCATTCTTGGTCGATCAGTTATTAAGTTATTTAATGAATTTAGTTCATCCTCATTTTATTACCAATATTTGTCCGATTGAGCAGTTCGAGCTTTAATGCGATTGTTGCAAAGTAAAAACATCGAAAGAAGACTGCAAAGCATATAGATTGAAGGAAGTTTTATTGATAATCTTTTACAAACAATTACAGATAAGTATTACAATCGTGGAATACGAACGTAAACGGAATTACAAGTATCAGGATCGATCTATTACAAATTTCTAAGACCTACGTTAAGGATCTCTGAGCAACCAGCAGGGCTGATGAGACCTAGTTCGATGTCTACCTTTCATCCAAGAATACAAGGCTCGGACTAGTCTTCGATCAAGCCAACTCCTTATTCTGAAGTAAGGCTGTATGAATTACAAGACGAGGTGGTGGAGTTCGGCAATACAAACCCTTCTCAGACAAGATATACCCAAGAAGTTAGGTTGTCTGCCGATATTCCAAGAACCAAGCTTTTTGTCTGTTGATACTCTAAGCGAGGCTATTTTTGTTCGGGATATTGGCACGATCGAAAAAATGGCTACGCTCCCTAATCTTGAACATCATCATGGGAGAAAGAAAATCCCTCATCTTGAACGAAGAAACCGCGTATGAACGAACAACGTTCGGACAAAACATTTACAGAGAAGGTAAAGAATGAGAGGGTAATTTCAGGGGTATTTATAGCAAGCACAACATAGGATCAACGGCTTAGATTATACAATCAAGCGGTCACGATATGAGCGGGAAATGCGCCAGCATTAATTATTTCCGAAGAATAGGGGAACGTTTGGGTTGTGCTTGATAACTTTCCCATTCCAAGCTCGAAATTCCCCGCAAATCGATGATCAGAGATCGGAATTAAATTTTCGATCGACACTTTAATCTCACCTCATGGTTAAATACTATCATCCGATCATGGTGTCTACCGATCCTGAGAAGTACAAATTTATAAGTCAAAGTTATGAAGGAACTTGGTGATCCTTTGCATTTGATGTGAAGATATTTTACTTAATCGATAATGAAGAATCTCAGGATGAAAGCAAGCAACACTACGATCGATGGGATTTGGTCGATCAATTCATTAGCTAATGAATATTTGAGTCAATTCAATATTAGTTGATTGCCGAAAGTTCAAAGTTATATTATATTTCAAAGCAAATGATGCTCGGATCAGTTTTGGAATTTATATCCGAACAACAATAATCCAAGACTTCATGTTGCCTATCAAGATTAATTAAACTTTAGTCGTGTTCGATTTATTCGTTCTATTGATTATTTCGATGTTCAGTTTTATTATTGTTCGAACAGAGAAGACAAAACAACATACAACAAGAGTTAAGCAAGAAACAACTTTTCACTCATTTTCCGAAGAGTTACAAGAGATTTCTCGATTACAATGATGAAATTCGAGCTCAAAAAGAAAAGTACATCCACTCCTATCCAACTACAAGTTCTACGAACGATACTAAGATATTTCGATCCACAGCGTCATGACACATAATTTGGAGGTCGCACAATGTTTTTCATGTCAATCACTCACCACATGGCAGGTTCAAGACACACCTCCTTGACCGATCGATCAAGCTACAGAGCAGAGAAGAGCAGGGTCGGAGCCTATCTCTAGGGCTCTTGACCGATCTTAGATCTTCATCTGTGAACAATGATTGTTATGCACAATCATTGTTCACACCCTAATCCGATCAAGGATAGCGGGATGCAACTCCAGCGGAATTACTCTAAGCAATCTTGGAGGCACCATTCTTCAAGAAACTCCTTGAAGAAGCTGATGCTCGAGATTGTAAGGGTTTCCACCGAGGTTGACCCACAATCCGATCGGGAGCAGCGCCAGAAGACCGGAATTCTAACCCATCTCAGATACAGAATACCCAAGAAAGCAGGTTGGCTGCCGGTATTCTAAGCGCTAGGTTTCCTTGTATGTCGATATTCTAAGCGAATGAAATATATCAAAGGGTATAAGGTCAGAAAATAGGCTCCGAGTTCCAATTTTGAACTCTTGTATCTGGGAAGTAGGATGGAACATATTGGTCGAAATTTTCGCAGTTCGAGAGTTAATGTTCGGACAAGGCATTTGCGGAAGGTGAAAAATTAATGGAAAATTTGGAGCTATTTATAGTGGAAAGGAAAATAAAATCAACGGATCAGATGATACATTGCGAACGGTTATGATATCAGCTATAAACGCGCCGTCCGTTCCACTTCTCGAGAAATAGGGTTCCGTTTGGTTGGGAAAAGAGAAGTCTCCTGAACTCATGCTCGAAATTACATAAGGACGATCGAATTATTGATCATTCGAACAACAGATCTCTTCACATAAAAAAGGGGGGGGAGAAGAAGAAGGAAAGTAATTACTTGGAGTTAAGGGTACCTCAATACTATGAAGTGTCTGAAAAAGGTATAAGGAAGGGAAATTTCGAAGTAAGGAAAAGTTTGAAGTCTTAAGTATCAAGTCATCCTCCGCTCGGAAAATTTTGTTCAAGTATTATTAACGATTGATCATGATAGATCAGTTGTTTATGAGGTTGAAGTTCAGAAAATTAATCCAAGAATTATTACTGACAATTTGCGTCCGATCGACAATGCTCAGATTAAGGAGTTAGTGTAATTCAATTGCTTATGTTCGGTCGATTGCGTTCGATCGACAATGCTCAGATTAAGGAGTTAGTATAATTACAGTCATCCCATTGTTTATGTTCGGTCGGTTACTCATGATCGATTATTTGTCCTTATTCAGGAAAATTTCCAAGGAAAGTTTTAAGTGATCGAACATCTGCTGCTGGCTCGGAAGATCTGTTCAAATGTTATTATCCAATTAATTGTTTAAGTTCGGTCTGGCTTTTCAAGATTAATAGTTCATTCGGCTATTATTTGATCAAACAACACAATTCATAAGGAAAGAAATTCATAAGTTTTATTTCGAACAAAAGTGTATACAATCTCGATCTTATTTCAAGTGTATAAAACTTTACAAAGTACAAGGATACAAGAGATACATTTCGACCCTGTTACAAGCTAATACGCTACGTTTCGATCCTATTACGTTCTACAATCCTATGAAATTTCTGGCTTCTTCTCTCACTAGTCGGTCGAGGTAGTTCATGCCCAAACATGGAATCTACTTTGGACACGTAGGCTTTTATCTTTATTTGCGGCTTTCGGAAGATGAACTGGCTAATGCATATTTTTCTAGGTTAAGATGTCTTTTTCAAGGTGTCGCATGAATACTTTATTGCTGACCTCGTCCTCCGACGTCGCCCATAGCACGTCTTCCTAAATGCATTGTCGCAATAGGTCCCCCGAACGGAGACCCATGCCAGAGGAATGACAAATGCTACCGACCATCCTTGAAGAACTTGGTGCTCGTACTCTACCAACACTTTTGGGGGTCGAGCAGTTCTTCGGATCCCAGGTAGTCAGCAATACCAAGGTATTTTCCTCGGCTGACTGACCCCAGGCAAGGATCGCTAGCTTATTGGTTTTCTGGATTTGGCTTATTGGCTTTCCAGATCGGGAATACGTTTGTCTGTCGATATTCTAAGCGAGCTAAGATCAGTCGTATTTGTATCAAATCGTTGGGTCGAAAAGGGAAGGATTTCGATCGTCATTGTCGGAGAAAAAATGAGGAACAAAATGGGTAAATGGACAAACTTAGGAATGTCAAGGAAGACCCCTTTTATAGTAACAGCAGGACTTGATCCAACGGCTGTGATTCATTAAGATGAACGAACGAGTTTCAGTGACTGTTTCGTTTCCCGATGATTAAGGGTTGTTTGGCAGAGGAAATTATGCTATCATTTCATTCGCGAAGCAGTTATTTATTTAAAAACTCACGCGGTTTCGAAATTTATGGTTTAGCATTGGTTAGATCAAGAATATGGTGATCGAGAAGTTTTAGTTTGATCAATATCACAGGGATGTGGTACATTCAACGTAGTTGTTTTTAATATTACTAAGGTTACTATCTATGATCGAAAAATTGGACGCCTATTGAGACAAACACATGCTCAACAAACAGTTATATATATCGATAAAGAAGGTATATAATAAAACGGCATGAAGGCCGATCGTTGTTCAAGTTCAAAAAGAAACGATAAAGTATAATTATCCGAGAATATTACAGGGAAGCAAATCGAACACTTTAATTATTTTTCAAATTACAACAGGCAGGGAAAACAACTATAAATCTAGAGAAGCTTATTATCGAAAAAAATCTTCTGAACTTCACCGCTACGAACGTTATAACCTTGCTGATAAGCATTCTTCTCGCGACGCTCCGAGTCCTTCTTCTCCTGCTCGAAAAGACGTTTGAGATCCTCGAGCTCTTTTCCCAACTGTTGATGGATTTCTTCACCCTTATCTTTGGCAGCTTTTTTTTCTCAGAAGCTATCATTTCCTCAAGCACCTTAGTAGCCTCCAGAGCATCCTTCAGCTCAGCTTTCTTCTTCTCCAACTCCAAAATAAGGGTAGCCGACTGTGTGGCCTCCTACTCGACCAACAGTCTGAGTTCGAGGAACTCTTTCTCAGCCTATTAACAAGAAAATCAAACAGATAAGGGTGTTAACATATATGAAATAAAAAAAGAGGAAGGAATAGAACTAAAAATAACAACAATTTTTTCGAACCTGTGCAAGGAAGTTCGATCCCAGCTGAAACAGTTGTAAGGGATTTTTCTCCTTAGAGGGGCCTACGTCAGAAACTGAAATTTGAGCCTGCAGAAGGGTCGGGACAACATTTTCGGGCGTATTTTCAGCACAAGGCTCGACCTTCGAACCTCCTGAAACAGATGAAACATTCTCTGGAATTGAAGTAACAAGTGGCTGAACGGAAGGCTTTTCGACCTCGGAGCTCTCTGTAGCACCTTGGGTTGAAGCAGTTTTAGGCTCGGGAACGCCTTTCTCAGCAGCAGTCATTTTGGCCTTTTTGCTCGGCCCTCCACTCTCAGGGTTAGTCACAGAGGCACCATTCATCGGCTTATTCTCATTCATGAGTTTTGGAAGGGTCTCGGTCGGAGTGATCCCTTCAGACAAAGGTCTTTTGTTCGAAGATTCAGATACCTTCTGCCTAATTTGAGCCCGTTTGGAGTTGTCCAAGGATTTGACAGGAGAACCTTTAGGTTCGGTCTCGGATTCTTCTTTCGATAATATGAATTTGTTGGAAACGGTTCTGCTTGACTTGGAGGAGGCATGTCTCTTTTTCTTGATGTCTCCACCCTTAGAAGTTTTGGGGGATTTGGGAGAGCCCTTCGAAGATTTCTTCTCTTTGATCGATGTGGAGTCCTTCGAGGGACCCTTATTTTTGACACCGCCCAGGAGCGATGAAGGGTCGATCGAAGAACCCAGTATTTTATCCATGGCTTTAAATTAAGGGAATAGTTTCCTTTGGATTTTATTTGTTGATCTATGGGCTCGGATCGCGATGAGTTAATTAGGTTGAAGAATGATTTAAAATGGCCCCTATATTTATAGCAGGGGTAACGCGTCATTTTATTTGGAATTGAATAGTCGCAACTCCCGAGAAAATTCGAGCATATATAAAGAGATCAAATATGGTTGAACATCTTCGATCATTAAAATAGAAACACCATTTGATACGTTCAATATTAGCAAAGTTCTGATTAAATGCGCAACATGAAACTATGTATAAATAAATCCATTACAAAAACTTAGCCAATTTTCAAGGTATATCTACTTCTTCTTCTTCTTCTTCATCCTCGTCATCGGAGTCACTATCATCCAAGTCGTCTTCATCACTATCTGAGCTATCACTTTTTTCACTCCTATCTTCACCAACGTTATCATCAACTTTAGCAGGAGGGTGAGGTTGTTCTTTATGATCATCGGAATCACCTTCGATGTCAACCTCTTCTTCTACTTCGACCTCATTCACCGACTCTGCAAAAGTAGAAGCTTCGAGCATATCCAGGTTGGGCATAGGGACCCCGAACTCATCAAGAAGAGGAGTAAATTCATGGCCTCGTAAATCTCCAAGGTCCACTGGAAGAGAAGAAGGTTTGTATTCTTCTCCAAAGATACTTTTACGAGGATCCATATAAGGAAGATAGTCTGAAAGTTGGCCTCGAATCCTCCCAGCTAAGACCAACCGCTGAACACTTTTGTAGAAAAAGGATTGATTGATTGGACCTGATCGCAATCGAACAAGAGGATCGAGAAATAGAGACTTCAGAAACTCCTTTATTGCTGGAAGCCTGGCCTCTTCTCGACCCTGAGTGTATGAGCGCTCGGAATCCGCCTTCACTTGCGCCAACTCAGCTTTTAGACTCTTGACCTCAAGCTCGAGAGCACTCTGTTCTCCGACCGTCCCTAACAGATCATCTTTGACCGCCGTTGTAAACTTGCCACTCTTAGCCTCTTCAAGCTCTTTTCTGTATTGGCAAGCTCTTTCTCCATTTCAAACAACTTGGCCAGGGCATCAGTTAGTTGAGCCGCCGTTACCGCATCTTCCCTCAGAATGCGTTTCAGAGCCCGGTGAGCTTGAGTGGACTCTTCCTCTAATATAGCATGTCGGTGGGTCTGATGAACGAACTTATCTCCAACTTGCAAGATGGCAAAATATTGTTATAAGGTTTCACGTATATTGAGATCGGAAAATACGAAGCAAAAGCAAACTTATACCTCTTGATAAGATCGAGCAAAATCTCAAAAGACATGAAAGCCATCCTTGAAGAACAATTTAGTATAATCATCTTTGAATCGTCCAGACATAAGTATCCGGATCGATTTGTCTATTGAAAGTTCTCCTTCGGGGCCAAAGTCCGATTGAATGCTCCCGTCCTCAGCATACCCGGCAGCCTTCGGGCCTCGGTGGTGATCTTCAATATAGTTCGCTATGTCGGGTTGAGTCCTTCCAGGTCGGCATTCAACGGGGCTTGGATTTCGATCAAAAGGCTTTACCCTTCTGGATAACTCAGGGACATCGCTATATCTTTTTCGAGCCATACGCTCCTCGATCAATTGTTGGGATTGGATATGCTGAAAGGAATAATAACTATATCCAGCTGCATTGGGGTCAGCGATGTTGATCGAAAAGATTGTCCGCAGGCGGCCAATGTTTTCTGTTTGTAACGCATCTTCAGCGTCGACCCTGGGAATGCTCGGGGCCAAGGGGGGAACCACCATAGTACAAGTACTGGCGCCCGCCGTTCCAACTTTCTTGACAGCCCTCGATTTTTTCTGTTTCCGGGGCTGGCCTTGGCTCCTTTTTGAAGAAGAAGCCACATTGGAGCCTGCTACAGAGGTTCGAAATTGTTCCACGAGCTCAGCTGCACAGTCCAAGTAAAAATGAGGCTAATATGAAATGTCAAAGGCAAATCGAGAATCATCTTAAATAAATATGAAAGTTACCGAACGAGAGGGAAGCAACTATGGCTTGAACCTCCAGAGGAACGACTTCAGCGGGTTGGCCATTTTCGGGATGGTCTTCGATCTCTAGAGTATTTCCATATTCAATAGCCGGGGCAGGATAAGTACACATACTGAGCCCAGCCAGCCTTAAGACCCCCTCCTGCGTTAATAACGTCGTTTGATATTGATCGGATTTCAAGGTCTTTAGGAACTTCGAAGACAGGATATGGGGAATTTTCCCTTTAAGGGACCGTTTACCGTATATCCAAGCAGATTTCCTCTCCCATTCATGTGGCTTCGGATCGAAAATGCCCTCCGAAGCTGGAATATCGGGAGCGCGAACGAAGAAGAACTCCGTTTTTTACCCTTTTGTATTGCTCGAAGTCATGGTCGAGAGAATTGATCTGTTCGAACGTTGAGAAAAATACACGAACCTGACATTCGAGGACGTCGAAAGGCTCATCTGAAATACTTGCCAGAAATTCTGGAAGGATGCCTCCTTCCCCTTAGCCTGCATCAGAACGCTAAATGCAACGATGTATGCGATCGAATTCGGCAATATCTGGGCAGGCGCAAGGGAGAAAACTTCCAAAATATCCCTAAGCAGTGGAATGAACGGAATGCGCAGCCCGAAGAGGAATTTCCTGCTGTAGAAGGCTTGGTAACCCTTGGGTGGATTGGTAACTCGTTGCTAGGGAGTAGGCACGACGATGGGATAACCTTCCGGGAGGTATTTTTTGAACTCGAGCTCCAAGTTCGCCCGACGTTCCTCTATATTATAAAAGGTAGAAGTTTGATCGGCACTACGCTTTGTTCGAAGTTGGGTAGAACTGGTGGTGGGTTCTATCCATTTCTTGACAGTGACAACTGCTTTGCCACCGACCTGGTATCTCTCTGCTTCATCCTCACGAAGAGGCGAAACATCACCCCCGATCGCTTCATCCTCGAAAACATCTTCCCCTTTTTCTACTTCATCATCGCTCGAAGCTTGACGAACTTCTCCCTCCTCTATTTCGGAGTTCAAAGCGTCTCCAGAATTATCGACCTTCTCGTCATCGGGGGCCCTATATTTGTCTATAAGCGTTAAAGGATCGGTGTCCGACCCTTCACCCACCTTAGCTTTTCCTTTCGATCTCTTGAAGAAGACATAATTTTATTGCAAGTTTTATGTATTTCGTGCTTGATGGAGATAATCGAATTTCGGGACTCTTCTATAACGTTCGATCTTAATGCTCCGATCAAGGCTTTAAGAATCTTTCGTAAATGAATCTTCTACGGTCAACGTATATATATACGGGGTTAAAAAAGTAAAATTGCAAATTGGACCCCGAGTAACCACGACGGTTGAGCTCTCCAAGCAGTAATTTTCAAAGCAAGATTTTTGGAAAATTGCACTTTTGGCCCCTATACTCTACGAATTTAGATCACAGCAGGACTAATGGAAAAGATGCGCCCTTTTAATTTCGGAGTGAGCCTACTTCTCCAAGCCTAGCTTCACGTACGCTCGAAGAAGTGGAGGAGTATATTAATGAGGAATCAAATAGATCGATCACGAGTTCAGGCAAGGCAATTATTAACTAAAGATTTCTAGACAAAAAATTACATCAACCCAAAAATTTTCAACAAGATCAACCATTATAGAGAACAACCCAAAGCAGCAATATCAAGATAAATTACATCACAACGGATAATCATTTTAGAGTTTCCAAGATATCACTCTTTTTCCCTGGTTCGGTTTTTATCCCAATGGGTTTTTTTGAGCTAGGTTTTTAACGAGGCATATCCGAAACACTAAGTAACGATTCATCCCAGTCATACGTCGACATTTTACTTCTCCGAGCTTCAGCTTCACTTACGCTCGAGAAGTAGGGGAGTATTAATGAGGGGTACTTTGGATATTCTATTTTAGGAAGGGCTTTTACGATCGGAAATCGCAGTATCCGACCTCGAAGACATATCGGCCGACCTCCAGCACAATGCATCTTACTCCGACCACGGGCCAAGGGGTTCGTGTTTGGATTCTACTGTTGGACCAACCCAGGCCCAGGCCTGTGGGCTGAGAAATACACCCCTGCGGATGGTTCAACTAGTACACCGATTCTACTATAAATACCACAAGCATTTATGAACCCAAAGAACGCACAATTCCCCAGGTTCACCCCACTTGAAGTACTGCTCGAAGCCTCCTCAGGATTTATATTTCGATCACATTGTATGTACTAGTCTCTAGCTTGTACGGCATCCAATAATGCCTAAGTAGGACCCCGAATTATGTTGTAATCACGATCGATAATATATTCATTCGACCTCATCATTGGCATTTTAGCACCTCTATTCTATTTACTTTCGATTATTAATCCCCAACGAAACCATGGCGGATCAGCATCCTAATCTCGAACACCTTTATGGGTGATAGGAAATCCCTCATCTTCAATAAAGAAACTAAAATTTGAACGGGATGATCGGACAAAGCATTTACAGAGGAAGTAAGGAATGAGAGGGTGATATCGGGGATATTTATAGCAAACACAAGATGGAATCAACGGCACATATTATCCAGTTTGAACGGTCACGATATGAGCGAGGAATACGCCGGTCGTTGCAATTCCCGAAGAATAGGGGATCGTTTGGATATCTGCCAAGAGTCTTACATCCCAAGCTCGGAAGTCCCCAGAGATTGAGGTCCCTTGATCGAGAGTTAAATTTTAAATCAACACCAGATTGAGGTCCCTTGATCGAGAGTTAAATTTTAAATCAACACGTCACACTTAACTCGCGGTTGAGTCTTCAATATCCCAAGAAATTCAATTATTGTTGTCTTCTGGTCATGGTGCCTACCGATCATGAAAAAATAATTCTAAGTTATGAAAAAGCTCAAACAGTTCTATGCATTAGATTTCAAGTTATTCTACTCAGCCAATAACTGTTCCAAAGGTTCTCGGGGTATAAGTTAACAACTCAACGATCGATGGAATTGGTTGACGATCGAATTCATTAATCAATGAATGATCGAATTCATTCAATGTTAGTTGATCGACAAGAGTTCAAAGTTTTATATAATTTCAAAACTAGTGAGGGGCGGAGCAATTTGAGGATTTATTTCGACCGTCAACAAGCCGAGACTTCAGATTTGCTGATCAAAGATTAACTATATCATAATCTAGTTCGATGTATTTATTCGATTGATTGGTTCACAGTTCAAATTTATCGAACTAAGAATACAAGGGAAAATAGAAGTATTGTTAACAAAAGATAACTTTTCATTTATTTATATATTCTCCGAACAGTTACAAGTGATTTCTCGATTACTGTAACGCCCCACTCTGACCAGATAGTACAATAACACTCATTTATGTATATCGCACTATATGATCAGGGTGGTCGCCACCTAAATTGTCGATCGAAAACCTACTAAACTGAATCACAACATTCCACATAGCTTAGATCAATAATATGAAGATACAAAACTTTGAAAGCTACATTGATTAATTGTAATTCTTCCATAATTTTCACTATTTAGACTCCGTTGCAGCTAATCACAAAATCACCCTTATCAATAGATCGCGTATATCCAAATATATATCAACAAGGTGTGCTCCATGTTTAAGTTGATATGTGATACTCCCACTCTATATAACATTTTTGCATCCCATATCTCTGAGGAAAGGACAAAGGAAGATAAAAGGAGGAGTAAGTCGTGTTTGACTTAGTGAGATTTAATTCATGAACTTGAACAAAATAAAGATATGAAAACTATAATGATAGAAATAATATGATGAGAGAGATAACGAGAACTTAAAATAGGAATGTATGAGTAATTGAACTAAATAGAATGGTAATGAACTGAAGAAAAGATACCGAACAAATGGTAGTGACAAGAAATATAATGAACCGAAAGATATTGAGCATATAACATGTCAGATGTGGATTTTAGGAATGACTATTGCGGACTCTACAGGTATCTCCCCTGTAACTTCACAAGGATACACCAAACCAAGTCACAGTGTGGCGCAACACTGGAGTTTCCTCACGGATAATCACTCGGAATTTACAGGGTAATATCTAGTTCCACATAGCACATACCATTCACATCTGTATTTACTTTTATGGCACCACCTTATATCCCCTAGCCATTGTAACTACCTTATACCTCCCATCGAGGAGCTACCTCGAGAACAGAACAGATGGCATGCCCGGGCGCATGCCGATCCAGCTCGGAGCTCAGCTACCTCCAACTATGCACGGAACTGAATCACGGAGGGGTACTGAACAAAGAGACCATACACTGACGGCCCGATGCCGCCCAGAAGTCACCTCTGTTAGTCCCAGGGCCCAACTTCCCAAGGGCGTCCCCAAGGGTATTAATAAATGAAATAAATTGAACTAGAATCAGGACGTAGTCCGTGGTCATACACAGCTCAATACCAAGATAGCATTTGACGATCAACAAGAACATACTTCAAAAGTGTTTGATAACCACGCAGGGCAAAATATATCAGGATGTTGTATAACCAAATGAGCAGATGATGAATTTGTCAGACAAGAGCGAGTTGAGTTCAAAAAGGTAATAGAATTCTTATTCCTGCAAGATCATAAGGATTTAGTATCACCTTTAGAAATAACGAAGTATCGAATAACTAGTGGATGTTTGAATAATATTCAATAGCGAATGATAAGAAGTACCAAAGTGCGTTGAACAAAATTGACATACAACAATAAAGATCCGTTCACAATAAAATGGAATATAGCAAGAAACGTATTTGGGAGAGAGATTATTAAAAATATTTGATACGTATTGAATTGTTAGAAGTGAAGAAAGTGGTATATGAATCACAAAATCATGTCCTTTTTCCTCAGGGCATTGTGCCAAGATGGGTACACAAAGAACGGGAAACCTCACCTTCAAGTCCAAATGTTGGCGTATCCCCAAGACCTATTTCAAGTAAACAATATCAGTGTTTGTATCCCAACCAAACTATACTTTTCAAATCCATCTTATCCCACTAATTCAACCATTAATCATATACTTGTGATTCTTTTGTACGTGAACCTAATCGTGCCTAACTCATAAATTTATTACAAATATTCATTTCAAGCATGTATTATTGTATATTCACCACGTTATAGTGTAAAAGTAAAACAAACAACTAGTAGCTTGTAGCCTATTTTCATTCAACAACGGCAATTATGCTTGTGAGTTTAGTAACTTTCCGCACATGTATCAAAATGATGTTAAATTGAATTATATGATTTTCTACTTCAAATTAGTTCCATTAGGTTTGAGTTTTGCACTTACGAATCTGTCCCAAATTAATGTTAAACTTGCAGCAACATCCAAAAGTGTTTTGTTTTTGGAGCCTAGATAGTATTTCTTCATTACAACCTTTATATTAAATTGGATCAACTATTTAATCCATTTTTATAACTTAATCAACATAGTATTCAAGTTGAGTTTTACAATAAAATATTTTGAAAGAATCAACTATATTTAAGTTATAGTTTTCAAGAAGTTATAAGTTTTTCAATTAAATCCCACAAAAAGAACTAGCATCTATATTTATCCATTTTGCACATTTTGATCATATAATAAGCATCCTAATTCAACCTTCAAGCATCAAAGTGGTTTATATTAAGATAGAAGGCCAAAGTTTGGGAAAATAACTCAAACATATAAAAGGCTCAAAAAGTCCCGGATTATTTATTAGATCGCCCAAAATATTTCTTGGAGGCCTAGACATATATTAATTGAAAGTTAATCAAAGTTTAATCCAATATTCTAACTCATAATATACAAGGTAAAGTGTTATAAGACCATTATTCAACCATATTCAAGTTAATAGACTTTAAGAAGTTAAAGGTTCTTTAATGGTGTCTAACAACAAGAAGTAGCATCAAAGTTAATATATATTCATTCAATATGCAAGTTTAAATCAACTATTAATCATATTATTTGATTAATAAAGTATCAAAGTGTTTAATATAAGGATAGAAGGCCAAAACTTGTGCAAATAACCCAAAAGAATCAAAAGACCCAAAACAGTCTCGGCATGTGTGACCCACTCGCCGGTACTATTCAGAAATCGCGCCACCAACGTGCTGACGCGCCGGAGGTGGTCGACACCGCCACCACAACCACAATCTACTCTTTGTCCCCTTTCCAACCATGTATTTATTTTAATAAAAGACCTAGCCAATCTCAGGTTATGGACAAAATACGAAAGGTGCGCAGATTAGAGCAGTGTTGGTTCAGACCTCAATTACTCCTTGTGTGATGATGATATTCAAGAAGGGCCAAAGGGAATTTGTTCTACACTCAAAGGGCTACATGACCGTGATTCAGTTTGAAGAAATTCGTCCATTAAGGCCCTCAATCGAACCATCAAACGCTGCTACAGTAAAACAGGGGCTGCCCTGCTTTTCTTCTTCAAGTTTCCCCATGAATTTTACTTATTAAGGACATTAAAATTATTTGTGGAACTCTATATTACATATTTTAGGTGTGTAGATACTTTATTTATGAAGGGGATCTTGGAGAAGATGGTAGGGAAGTGAAAAAGTGAAGTGAAAGTGTGTGGGTGTGTGTAGTGTGTATGGAATGGGGTGAATGAATGGTAAGGGGAAGACCTTCATTTATAGGGGAAATTAGGGGCATTTTGGGAAAATTAATGTCTCCCTAAGGCTTTGTTTGGGAAACATAAGATTTGAAGATCTTTAAATACGATAATTCACTTGACCTAAGAAGATCGAATAATTATAACTATAAGATACATTAGTTGACAATAAATTTTTTCATGCTTTGTTTCTCATATACTTGTATAAGATTTGGGAACTAATATATTTATCACATAATTTAAGGTTATATAGTTTGTATAAATAAGTTTTGACATGATGAATTATGATTTAAACTTTTTCTAATCGAGTAATTTAATCATTAAATCATAAACTAGTAGAATATCCATCATCTTATTCTAATACTTATTTTAGTCTTTCATTTTATATACCATGAGCTTTAATATTTGGTTTCATATATTTTTATGGATTTTATGACTTGTTTAATACAAAAATTGAGAGGGTAATAATATTTAGACTAGAACTATTTTATTGAAAATTTAGGGACCATATGGGGTATCATTAGAAGTGTTGGGTATGTTTTATAAATATTTGAAATAATAATACTTTTAAAAATTATCTATTTTTGACAAATATATTTGGGGTATCACACTCTCCCCCCCGTAAAGAATTTGGTCCCCAAATTCTACTTATTCGATCTTTCTAAATCCTCATGAGAATCATGCATGAAAATAATTTACTCTACAGTAACATACTTTGTTAGAATAAAGTAATAAGTATATATATGACTAATGATATCTATTAATCAGTGAGACAAGTACAACTCATAATGGATAAAACTATTTAAGAAAATAATTATTGTGTATGAAAATTTTGAATGAAAATTAAGAGATCACATTATGAAGATGAAAAGTTTTTTAAGTTTCATATAAAAAATTAGATTATAGAATATAGTTGTGAAATGATAGTCTGAAACGGGGACTAGAAGCTTTACTATCAATTGAGGAAATGGGATGTTAGACATGCAATAAAAATTAAAAAGAATGATATCCAATGTTAGATGAAGTTTAAAGCAATAAAAAAAATGAAAATTGTGTTATACTTGTAGAAAAATTATAAGGTGTAATAGTTACTAAATCATTATAGTAATGGTTATAATGTAATGTTATATAGAAGTAAAAAGAATGACATTTCTAATAACTTATATGAAATTTTGATTTTTGAGTTAGAATAAAGTTCCGAAGTAGTAGGTAATTCAAATTTTCAGGAACATGAGTTAGAAAGAGAAATAATTTATTCGAGCAATAATGGGAACACTATTAACATATAAATTGTATGAAGTAATGAGTGTAGTTCATATGATTCACGAAGGATAAAATTAAAGGAATATGAATGAAAAATTAATGTATGGTTGTTGAGTAAATCTATCTAGCTCCACAACACCATTTGACGATCAAGAATGAACAACTTAGAGTAAGAGAATAATTCACTTTATCACAATATTAGGATTTACCTCCTAAGTTCAATGCACTTGGTGTAATAAATGCTGTAAGAGAATAATTCACTTTATCACAATAAATGCACTTGGTGTAATAAATGCTTTAAGAGAAGGGTAGTAATGGCAAATGATTGAAGATTATTCTCGGATCAGCAGGGTGCATTTAATGCAGCTACAGGAAAGTACAGCAGAAAGTACTGTAGCAGGGAGCCGTTCTGAAAATTGGGCTAAGGCTATGGATTTGATTTGTGATTTTCTTCAACGGTCACATTTTCAAATCTGAGTATAAATAGAGCTGATTTCAAAGAGCAAATATACAACAACACTTTGAGATTTTATTTTCGAAGCTGAATTTTCTCTAAGTATCAAGAAGCTCAAAAATAGCTCACTCGTCTGGTGGAGTCATTTGTTGACAAAAACCAAGTTGAAGCCAAAAAAGAAAACATTTTCTGAGTGAAATTGTATTAGTTGAGTGTTGTGCAGAGTGTAGATCCATCTTTGTGAGTGATCTAACTTCAAATGATAGGTCTTCTTAGTGATTTCCTAATGTGAGCTTGCGGCCTTCTCATTTGTTGTTTTGGCGTAAGTGGAGAAATATTGTAAACTTTGTGTTTATAGTATAACCCAGAATCTGAGTGATCTGGAAGAGTGGACTAAAGGATTTTTATCCATATAACCACTATAAAAATTCTTTGTGTTATTTTTGCATAAGTTTTCTTGCATATTTTAAAGTTGCATAATTTAACACATTTAAATATTTGATTAAAGATTTTGAAGGAGTTTTTAAAACTGGGGACAAAATCTTTAAAAGACTTAGTTTACTTGTGAAAAACACTTACAAATTATCCGCTGCAAGTATACTCTCGTAAAACTATTTTTGCTGAAATCTGCTAAGTAACTATAAGAAGAGTGGTCACTCTGCTGTTCAAGATTTGTTCACGATCAGCTTAGTCAGCTTACTATTCTTTATAAGCTTAGTCTGCTGACAGACGACTGAAAAGTTTTTAAGTCTAAAAATTTTCAGAGGTCTATTCACCACCCCCCCCCCTCTAGACCTCATCTGACCACTTGGGACCAACAAGTGGTATCAGAGCAGGTGGTTCATTAGAATCAGCTGCCTGATCAACGAGCTTGATCCAAGTGTTTTTCAAAGGTTTTCAAAACTTTTCAAAAGAGCATATTTTTGAAAAATAAAAACTTTTTGAAAAATGGATTGTATCAGCCATGTTCCCCACATTGTTGGTATGTCTTTTGAAGACTGGAAAATCAGGATGGAGATTTTTCTAGCTGCTTATAATGATAACATGTACACATGTATCATAAAAGGTCCATTCAAATTCACAAAGACTATAAAAATCAATGAAGTTGATACAGTTGTGGATAAAGACTTGCATGAGATGACAGCCGAAGAAATAAAGCTGTTCAATCTAGACAAGGTTGGCTGGTTCATCATGACTAAAGCCCTGGATAATGATCGGTTTGACAAGATCAAACATTGGAAAACTGCAAAAGAGATGTGGGACAAAGTTCGTGATATGAGTGAAGGCAATGATGCTATAAAGGAGCATCAGCTTACTGTTGCTCTTGAAAAACTGGATAACTTCAAAATGAAGTCTGGAGAGACCATTGATCAGATGGATACTAGGTTCACCAGAACACTCAATCAAGTTCTAAAGTTGGGAAAAACCTTTACTGACAAAGAAATCACAGTCAGAGTACTAAAGGATTTACCTCCTAAGTTCAACATGAATGTGACAGCAATGGAAGAATCAAGAGATTTGGGAAAGATCTCTCTTACAGAGCTGTTCTCCATACTCAAGGCGTTTGAGTTTAAAATGCCAAGAATGGGAATTGAAGAAACCTCAACTTCAGGACCCACAGCTGCCTTAGTTGCTGCTGAAAATCCCAGAAGACCAGCACAAAGAAGTAAAGAAGTGGACTCATCTGATGAAGCCACACTAATCAACAAAAAGGAGTACACAGCTGGAGATGTAGCATTGCTGATGAATAATTTCAAGAAGTTCTACAAAAGAAAAATGAAGAACAAATATAACAATGCTTCTACTTCTAAACCTAACTCTTCTTCTCAAGATAAGGATGATTACAAATCCAAACTAATGTGTTATAACTGCAGGAAATTGGGACATTTCATTAGAGACTGTCCTTATCCAAAAGCAGAGAAATACACTGAAGAAGAGAAGAGAATCAGAAAGGAAAGAAAGCATCAGAGAGGCAAGCAAGGCAAGGGTAGCTGAAGCAGAAAAGCTGACTGCTATCTACTCATCTGATTCAAACTCAAACACTTCTGATGAAGAGAACCCTGCTCTCATCAGCCTGATGGCCAAGGAATCTGAAGACTTTGAGGATGAGGTAACTCCTCTTGATAATGAATTATTCAGTTCATTTGAACAAATGATGCTTAACAATACTGGTATTTCTGAAGCATATAAAAAGCTTAAGGAAGAGATGATATTTCTAAAAGAGCAAAACAGCTCACTGAAACTTAAAGCTGAAAAGCCTAAAGAATCAGATGATTATAAACTGCTTGAGCAAGAACATGAATCTCTGAAAGCTGAATGTGAATATTATAAAGGAAAAATCATGGAACTTGAAAAAGTTATTGAGTCTAATGAAAAATCATCTGTTGCATCCACTCATATGTCTAATAAACAGAAGATGCCTTTAGAACAGGATAAGCTAGAATTGAATCATACTGAGAAATTTATATCTGCTGACAATAGTAAGGTCATTTTGTATGTTCAAACTACTAAACCTGCTTCACCTGAGAAAGTGTTAAAGGAGAAGAAATCTCCTAAGGCTAAAAAGAGCAAAGAGCCTAGTGTAGGTAAACAGACTAGTATGACCAAACAGCAGAGTCCTAAGAAGTCTGCTGATAAAGCTAAAATGAATCAGACTAGTGGTAAAACTAAGTCGTCTGTTAATGAGCAAGCCTCTAATAAACCAAAGAAGCATAAGAATAAGAGAAATCAAAATGCTTGGTATGGAAATGAGTCTTATTATGTGCAACCTGCTGCATATCCTCCTATGTATCATGCACCTCAATTTCCAACTTACTATGCACCATATCCTGCTCATCCAATGCATGCATATCCTGCTTATCTTGCACCTTACCCTGCTTATGAACATTTTCCTTATCATACTGATCATCAACCTGACTTATCTGCTGAATATGATAATGATAAAACTGTTCATGCTCCTGTAATAACTAAGAAGCCTAAGTGCTATGTTGAACAGATTTGTACAAAGAAGGTAATTTTATCTGGAAGACGACAAGGAAATGTCTACATAGTCGACTGGAATTCTGCTGACAAGAATTCAAGCATTTATTTGGTGGCATCAACACCAAGTGAAGTCAGTTGGCTGTGGCACAAAAGGATGAATCATTTAAACTTCAAGACCATAAACAAATTGATAAAGAATGATCTGGTAGAAGGGATTCCAAAAACAGTCATGAGCAAAGATAAGCTCTGTGACGCATGTCAGAAAGGGAAACAAATCAAGTCATCGTTCAAAGCCAAGAAGCACTAATCTTCTGATAGAATCTTGGAGCTGCTACACATGGACTTATTTGGACCCATTGATCCAGTCAGCAATGGTGGAAAGAAATATTGCCTAGCTGTTGTGGATGATTATTCAATATATACTTGGGTGATATTCATGAAGAAGAAAAGTGAAACCAAGGAACATCTTACTAATCTGATGGAACTGATCCAGAATGAGAAAAGCATAAAAATATTGAAGATCAGATTAGATAGAGGGACAGAGTTCACAAACTCTACTGTTGAAGAGTATTGTAACATCAAAGGAATACATCATGAGTATTCAGCTGCTAGAATGGTGTTGCTGAAAGGAGAAACAGAACACTGAAGGAAGCTGTCAGAACCATGATAGCTGAAGCTAAGCTGCCACAAAGATTTTGGGCAGAAGCAACAAATACAACCTGCTTTACCCAGAACAGATGCATGATTAACAAAAATCAGAACAAGACTCCATATGAAGTTTGGAACAACAGGAAACCAAACATTCATTACTTTAAGATTTTTGGTTGTAAATGCTTTGTGTTAAATAATGGGAAAAATCACCTTACTGCATTTGCAGAGAAGGCTGATGAAGCTGTTTTTGTTGGATACTCTACTGTTAGTAAGGCTTATAGAGTTTTTAACAAAAGAACATTGCTAATAGAAGAATCCATTCATGTAGTATTTGATGAGCCAAGTTGATGAGGGCTATTTCGCACCCTACATAATGTGCGGATCGACTATAGAGCATAAGATCGGTTCGACCAAATCAGACAGTTCGGGATCATCTTATCGACCCGGCCGAATACAGCTCTCTTCGACCAAGAAGACTATACTCCGGACCCAAGAAGGATATTTGGGCCGAGTCCTATTAGGATTATGTTTCCTTGTAACGCTAGGTTTAGTATGATATAAATACCTAGTCAAACATTGTATCACAGGAGGGAATCATAAGGCAAATACGCCATTGAATTCAGCATAAACAGTACAACTCACCGTTATTCAATAAAGAAAGAACTTCCTCTTCATATTTGTGTTATTTTTCCGGTTGGTTTTCAACATTTACTGATTGTTCTAATAAAATTGCTCTTCTTTGAGTTTTGATCCATCCTGAATAAAGTAACAGAGCCCTATTAAATATATATATTCAAAACCCCCAATTTCACAATTTTATTGATACCAATACCTCGACGAAAACCGGTTAAATCAGTTGGCGCCCACCGAGGGGCTAGGTTAATTATTCGATCGACATATGGCTCGCCCAAGGAAAAGCGCGCGTATCGGAGCAAGAAGTAACACAACCACGGGTCATAACACATCTGAAGACCTACAAGACAACAACAATAATAACGCTCACAACACCAACTAGAATTTGCAAGATACTCACCCCCATCAGCAGGAACCCCAAGGAGATATTCCCGGTACAATACCAGAAGAACCGGAAGTCCCTGTGATCCCCGTTCCTCTCCCGGGCGCTCAGGAGAAATTGCGACAGATCGCGATGCTCGTTAAATCACTCTCTCCAGAAGAGTTACTCGTACTTGATCAAATTCCTCGAAACGCTAGGACTTCGGAGGCAAATAACGCCCAAAGAGCGCCAAGGCAAAACGATCAAATCTCTCAACAAGCCGACAGTCCGGCAAGCGAGCGACGCTCGCTACACAGTCCGCCGCAGGGCAATTCGAAACCCTCCGATAACCAACCCCGAAGAAAACAAGGGCAATGAAAACCACAGCCGGGGCGCAGTGGGTCCAAGGAACGTACAATAATCCCTATCGAGGATGACATAGATGATGCTGTCCCAGATCGACCACGAACGATGCGATTCTCGGAGATAGAAATCGAGAGAATGGTGCAGGAACGACTCGAACAACGCCTACGATCTGTTCAAAACCCGTGGGTCCGAACCACGGAACTCCAGGAGAGCCTTGCGGCCAGTTCTCCTTTTTGCAGAGAAATAAAGGAGGCACAGTCAGTCGGACAGGTCCCGGTAGATTACCCCGATACGACGAAACCACTGATCCGGATGACTATATTTTTAGCTTCACGAATATAATGAACTTATACGCTCACTCGGCGGAATTCACCGCCAAATTAATGGTGACCACGTTCGAGGGACTTGCTTTAGACTGGTTTGCCAAGCAACCGGTCAACTCCATATTCAGTTTTCGGGAATTGTGCAACAAATTGACACAATAGTTTGCCAGTCAGAAAAGGCAAAAACTTCCGATAAGCTACTTAGGAACTATACACCAACAAGAGGGAGAATTACTTAAAATCGATTCCCCGAATATCGATTACATAATTTCTATTCTCTTCGACCTCACGAAGAATAGGCAGTTCGGTAATGCCCTCAGTAGAAAACAACCAAGAACGTTTGCTGACATCATGAGCTTGGCATCTAAATATATGACCCAAGAGGAGATGAATTCGTTTAAAGATAAAAACAAAAACAAAGCCACAACTTCAGGCTCCAAACGGCATGATAGAATTCCCGCCCAAAGACCCATGGATTATGAGCGATCTTTTAGAAAAGGCAACGTTTTCCAGCGATTGGAATATAACAAAGCCGACCAAGAAAGACAACCTAATTTCTACCAAAAACCAAGAAACTCCGAATCAACGATCAGAGGTAGGATTAATCAAGTAGAACACCCGAGGTTAAAAGTTCCGATGGAAGAAATATTGGAAGTACAATAAAGGAATAGTTGGATCCCTGAAGCAAGGAAAATCGCTCAGCCCAGACCAGGATCTCGAAACTATGACCTATACTGTAAGTACCATCGAGCACACGGACATCGAACGGAAAACTGTTTTCACCTTAAGAGAGAAGTTGAAAAACTAATCGAACAGGGAAAGCTAGACGATTATATAGAGCGAGATAACCACAAGAGGGAAAGAAGTAGAAGCCCTCGGAATAATAATCAAAGAAGGAGTTCTCGTCGAAGGTCACCCGACCATGGTCCTACGCAGGAGTTGAAACATGACCAGATCAATGGAACTATCCATACAATATCCGGGGGACCCGCAGGCGGGGATAGTCGTAACGCCCGACGAAGGACAGCCAGATCCATAATTGGAAGCTTAAAATACCCAAAGGAAATATGGACTCTAGAAAATAAGCCATCGAACAACCAGCTGATTAGCTTTAACGAAGGCGAAGTACCTAAAAACATTGTTTGGGACACAAAAGAGGACAACCCCGATTTCCCGATGGTGGTGTCTCTAGAAATAGCGAATTATAATGTCAAAAGGATTCTTATCGATAATGGAAGCTCAGCGAATATCATCTCCCGGGAGGGTTTAACCCAGATGAACTTGGGACAGATAAACCTACAGAAAGTAGCTACGCCATTAGTAGGGTTTGGAGGATCCGAAATCGTCCCCAGCGGAACAATAACCTTAAGTGTATCACTCGGGAAAAAACCACACCGGACAGTGAAGCTAGTAAAATTTTTGGTGGTAGAAACACCATTCGCTTATAACGCAATATTAGGACGACCTGCCCTCAACCTATTCCGAGTCGTCGTCTCTACTTATCATCAGAAGATAAAGTTTCCGACCGATAGATGTATCGGGGAAATAATGAATGATCACTGTATGGCATGGGATTGCTACAGCACCTCTTTAACTTTGAAAGATCACCCCAAGTCAATTACCCCGGGCAAAAGGAAACTCGAAGACAATTTCATTTGAAACGATGTTGAAATCCCTAGTACTGATCGAATAGATAAAAAGGGAAAAGAACCGCTAGATTTAGCTCTAAAGCCACCAGAACATAAGGATGTAATTCTAGTACAGGGGGACTCGTCCAAAACAACAAGGATAGGTACTGAATTGAGCAAAGAAGGGGAAGTAATGTTGATCAATTTCCTCAGAAATAATGTCGACGTCTTCGCTTGGAGCGCGAATGACATTGAAAGAATTGATCCTCGAGTAATCAAGCATTCACTAAAAATTGATCCCATGGCAAAACCCGCTAGACAAAAGAAGAGAAATCACGGGCCAGTAAAAGACAAAATTATCAAAGCCGAAGTAGAAAGGCTACTTGAAGCAAAACAAATCCGAGAAATACACTTCTCAGAATGGCTATGTAATGTTGTTTTAGTAGCAAAAGGGGATAAAAAGGACAAAAAATGGAGAATGTGTAATGATTTTACCGACCTTAACAAGTTATGCCCACGCGACCCATATCCCCTCCCAAGGATCGACTTATTAGTTGACTCAACCGCAGGTTTCGCGATCTTCAGCATGATGGATGCCTTTCAAGGGTTTTATCAAATATACATGGATGAGCGGGACCAAGAGAAGACTGCGTTCATAACCGAGCAAGGGGTATATTGCTTTATAGTAATGCCATTCGGCTTAAGGAATGCCGGGGCTACTTACCAAAGGTTAGTAAACCTAATGTTCAAAGAGTTAATAGGAGAGATAATGGAAGTCTATGTAGATGACATGTTAGTCAAAAGCATGAACGAAGCGGATCACGTAAAACATCTTGATCGATGTTTCCGGATCTTGAGAAAATACCGCATGAAGTTAAATCCCGCGAAATGCACTTTTGGTGTTAAGTCAGGAAAATTTTTGGGCTATTTGGTACACCAACGAGGAATAGAAGCCAACCCAGAAAAAATTCGAGCCATAACTGAAATGAAGCCTCCCAAAACCATCTCCCAAGTACAAAGCTTGGTTGGGAAAATCGTAGCGTTGAACAGATTCATATCAAAATCAGCAGACAGAAGTTTGCCCTTTTTCCAAACACTTCGAAAAGCAAAAAACTTTGTTTGGACCAAAGAATGCGATCGAGCCTTCGACCAAGTCAAAGAATATTTGACAACACCCCCGATGCTGGCCAAACCGACGGAAGGAGAACCATTGTATATCTACATCTCAATCTCCGACGCGGCCGTTAGTTCAGTACTAATCAAGATAGAAGGTTCAGAACATAAGCTTGTCTATTATTTAAGCAAATTACAGCAAGGGGCGGAGAAGAATTATTTGGAAATTGAGAAATTCACTCTGGCCTTAGTAGTGGCTGCACGAAAACTTCGACCTTACTTTTTAACCTACAAAATCGTGGTTTTAACAAATCAACCACTGAGACAAGTCTTAGCAAAACCGAAAGCCTCATGAAGACTAATCAAATGGGCGATCGAACTCGGCCAATTTGAAATAGATTACTCGGTCATGCCAGTATCTTCCTCTTCTTCTTCTTCGTCTTCAGGATCGATGAAGGTTTTGTCGAGTTCATCATTGATATCTGAAGGAGGAATTGGCAATGGTTTTCCGAACTCTTTGACAAGGTGTGCCAAAGGGAAGTTTTGATACACGACATCTGGAAGCTCGGAAGGAGGGTATACTTCGCCATAGCGGTTTAACCGAATGTGTGCCGCTTTAAAGTATTCCTTTCGACGATCATCTATCATACCAAAAGCGACCAACTGATGAATCGCCTTCTTGAACGTATTTTCTAAAAGTGGACCGACCATCTGATTTACCAACGCCGTATGAACGGGAGAATTAAGGAATTCACGAATCACTTCTTCATCATAACTACGACCATAACGGTCCTTGAGTCCACTCAAAGGAATATCCTTCTCATACTCCTCTAACGAAGCTTCAAGATTTGATACTTGAGATTCTAGCTCACTAATTCGAGCAGTACTCTGAAACTGGAATTCCTCTAACTTTTTAGCCATTTGATAGGCTTGCTCTTGAGCACGAGAAGTCTCTAGGACTTTGTTCATGATCTCCTGGTTTTCAGTACCTGTAACCCTAGTCTCAACGACCGGAATAGAAGAGGATGTTGAAGGGCCTACCTCTGAACCAGAAGATTTATGAAGTAAAGCTTTATACTTCTCTTCCAGGAACTCACACTATTGTTTCCAAAGCGCATTTTCATAGGCGTATGATGCCAGACAAGTTTTAGTCTGGAAGAACAAAGAGAGCAAAAAAGAAATGGGTTAGCAAATTAAGAAAGACCCTTAAAAGAAAATTACCTTTTTTTTTAGTATAGAAAAATCACCTTTTCAGCATAAAGAGAGGCTCGCTGGAATTTCTCCAGAGGATCCTTATGGATAAAAGGACACGAGTTGCCTTATCAACTGCATTCTCGCTCTCATCATGAACAAGAGAATCCTTCTCAGAATAACCAGCGGCTCTTTTCCCCTCTAAATGATCTTCTATCATTTCGACCAAGGTAGGTTTCGGATGATTGTCGACGATCAGGGAAAGGTCATTACCAGAACGACCGTAATAGCTCCTTTTTCTCCCTACTGGATTGTCGTTAGGATGAGGCATCGCTCAACTTCGGCACCCACGAATGCCTAAAGATGTTCTAAGCTGAAGAGGAGGATAACCAGATCCTGTGCCCTGATGAATGGGGGACTCACGAGAAGAATCTGGAGATTCCTCTCTATTCTCCTCAGACTCGTGACTCAACTCCAGTTTCCTTTTTCGTGACGTTCTTTGCTCGATAGGGGCGTTCTCTACGGATTTGAAAGATTTAGACAGCACCATTTTTCCCTTCGAAGAATGCCGAGAGTTTTCTACCATATGAGCTGAAAAAGAAACAAAATAAAAGTCAGCTTCTCTGTATAGAAGGTATCATCACGACCCTAAGCTAAAATGAAGTACTTACCAAGAGGTTCAGACGATGAACCGATTGGAAAATGATGAGCACTCAACCCCGCTTTACGGAGGAAAGCCTCCCCAATCAGAAGAGCACTCTGATATTTGTTGGCACGCATAGCGGGGATTTCACTGATAAACTGAGCATCGTCAGGAATGAATTCGCCGGTCGGAAGTCGACCTCCGTAAACCCACTTGGAGTCGTGATCCCACGAGAAGGGTATGGTCGAACCATCCGCCAAACGAACGTGAGGTGGAGGGCGAACAAAGAAAAAATGAGATTTCCAGAAAGGGTTGCTAGAAACGGGGGAATCGAAGATTGCTCGACTAGGCCTTTGACTAGCGAAGAAATATCCACGATTGGAAGAACTGGAAATATTGAACCGAAAAAGTTGTGTAAAATTACGAAAAGAAGGTTTAAACCCTTTCGCGATCATCAAGACGGAAAAACAAACCACGAAGGTCACAGAATTTGGAACTAATTGTGTCAAGGACACACTGAATGTTTTCAGGATTTCAAGGAAGAGGGAAGACAACGGAAGTCGCAGACCGCTATTGAAGTGAGCCGTGTAAAAGGCTCGACATCCTTCCGGTGGAAATGTAACCCTATCAGAAGGGAAAGGAAGAATTATCTCAGAACCCTCCGGGAAATATTTGGCGTAATTATTCACAACCTCTGGAAAAGTGTCCACTGTATAAGCACAAGCTAGGTCCTCAATTGGTTCAGAAATCTGAGGAGCAGTACCTTTGCCCTTTTTGGCTCGGGCAGCTACATCTGAATCGGAAAGGATTTGTACCTTAAAGGTGTCTTCAACAGGAACGACAAATTCAGGGACTGCTGTTTGTTCGCCCAGAAAATTAGAATGCAACTCCTCTTCGTTATTAGGGCGACATTCTCCCTAGAAGAAGAAGAAGATTTTCTTAAAGAAGCCATATTTTCAGATTCTCGAAGATGTAGGTCGATAAAGGGAAAACTTCATATGATGAACGACTAAGCAAGAAAATGACTACGAACTATAAGCAAGTATAAAGGAAAAATGACGAACTCAAAAGTCACCTATTTATACTAAGATGAGAAAAGACGTTTCGAACTCATCGCAACTAATCGCATTCCCGCCAAAAACGGAAGGAGATTAAAAGCCTCCCTAATGGACGCGTGGCGATTCATGATTGGAAAGAGAAAACGACTATCTATGATGCGTTGCACTCTTTTCCTTACTTATGAGTTTTTCCCACAGGTTTTTTCTTAAGAAAGGTTTTTAACGAGGCACCATTCATAGAAGAGAAATAGTCGTGTAAAATTGTCTACTTCTACGAGCTTCTATTATCTATACGCTCGAAGAAGTGAGGGAGTACTGATGAGGACTATTTCGCACCCTACATAATGTGCGGATCGACTATAGAGCATAAGATCGGTTCGACCAAATCAGACAGTTCGGGATCATCTTATCGACCGGACCGAATACAGCTCTCTTCGACCAAGAAGACTATACTCCGGACCCAAGAAGGATATTTGGGCCGAGTCCTATTAGGATTATGTTTCCTTGTAACGCTAGGTTTAGTATGATATAAATACCTAGTCAATCATTGTATCACATGAGGGAATCATAAGGCAAATACGCCATTGAATTCAGCATAAACAGTACAACTCACCGTTATTCAATAAAGAAAGAACTTCCTCTTCATATTTGTGCTATTTTTCCGGTTGGTTTTCAACATTTACTGATTGTTCTAACAAAATTGCTCTTCCTTGAGTTTTGATCCATCCTGAATAAAGTAACAGAGCCCTATTAAATATATATATTCAAAACCCCCAATTTCACAATTTTACTGATACCAATACCTCGACGAAAACCGGTTAAATCACAAGTCAATCTTCTGAAAAGAATCAAAGTACAAATCAAGATCTGTCTACTGATTTACAGAAGTTGGATATTGGAAAGAATGAAGAATATGTTCCCATCATACTACCTAATCTCAATTCAGCTGCTAACTCAAGTGTTGTTCAATATCACAGTGCTGATTGTCTAACAGACGAGTTGCAAACAGCTGACAGACCAGAGACTGTTCAACAGACTACTACTGAATCTCCAACAGTAGTGTTGGAAGATCAAAACAGAGGACAACATCCAGAACTAAAACCTGATCTCAGATGGCTAAGGAATCACCCACCAGAATTAGTGATTGGTGATCCCCTGGATAGAGTGAAAACAAGAAGAGCTGCTGCACAAGATGCTATGTTTTTCCGTTTTCTATCTCAAATAAAGCCTAAACAAATTGAAGAAGCTCTCAGTGATTCCTTCTGGATTGAAGCTATGCTAGAAGAGTTGAATCAATTTGAAAGGAACGAAGTATGGTACTTAGTTCCAAGACCAATCATCAAAGAGTAATAGGCACTAAATGGGTTTTCAGAAATAAAATGAATGAAGATGGTGTTGTTACTAGAAATAAAGCAAGATTAGTGGCCAAAGGTTATTGTCAAGAAGAAGGAATTAACTTTGATGAAACATTTGCACCAGTAGCAAGACTTGAAGCAATCAGACTGTTTCTTGCATATGCTGCATACAAGAACTTCACTGTCTATCAGATGGATGTGAAGTCAGCATTTCTCAATGGAAAATTGCAAGAAGAAGTGTATGTTGAACAACCGCCTGGATTTGAAGCCTATCAACAAGAAGACAAGGTGTATCGTCTGAAGAAAGCCCTCTATGGACTGAAACAGGCTCCAAGAGCATGGTATGATACCGTATCTGATTTTCTTTTAATTAAAGGATTTCGTAAAGTAAAGGTAGACAAAACCTTGTTCACAATTGAATGGGAGAATCATATATTAATTGTGCAAATATATGTAGACGATATTATTTTTGGTTCAACTAACCCTCAAATGTGTGACAAGTTCTCCAAGATGATGCAGAATAAATTTGAAATAAGCATGATGGGTGAACTCAATTATTTTCTTGGTTTGCAAGTTAGATTGTTGCCTGATGGAATATTCATCAACCAAGCAAAATACACAAGAGATCTGTTTAAGAAATTTGGTATGAAAACTAGCTCCACTGCTACTGTTCCAATGTCTACCAGTCTTCGTTTGGATAAAAATAAAGATGGCAAATCAGTGGACATAACCAAATACAGAGGCATTATTGGGTCACTGTTGTATCTAACAGCCAACAGACCTGATATCATGTACTCTGTTGGGGTTTGTGCAAGATTTCAATCAAATCCTAAGGAATCTCATCTCTTAGCTGCCAAGAGAATTCTGAAATATATTAAGGGCACTCAAGAATTGGGATTGTGGTATCCTAGAGAATTTGGATTTGAGCTTATTGGATATTCAGATTCAGACCTTGATGGCTGCAAAATTGATAGGAAGAGCACAACAGGTGCTTGTCAATTTTTGGGTAGTTGTCTGATCTCATGGATGAGCAAGAAACAAACATCAATATCCATATCTACTGCTGAAGCTGAGTATATAGCTGCTGGAGCTTGCTGTGCACAGATTTTATGGTTGAAGCATCAACTAGAAGACTACAATATCAAAATCAGTGGAATTGCAATCTACTGTGACAATACAAGTGCAATATCTCTTACTCAAAATACTACAAGTCACTCAAGGACTAAGCATATTGAGATCAAGCATCATTTCATTAGAGATCATGTGGAAAAAGGGAATGTTATGATTTAGTATGTTCATACAGACAATCAGATAGCTGACATTTTCACTAAACCTCTAAGTGAAGTAAGGTTTTCAATTCTAAGAGCTGAACTAGGACTGCTAAATTTGGATGCATAAGCTGAGGGGGAACTTATCAGAAGACTGAAGTTCATCAGCACAGTCATCCATTATCATATTCAAGGATTAACTCTCAACAGACTAGTTAACTTATGAATTCTTAAAGTCAGGGGGAACGTGTAAGACTAGAGGTACTTCTGATTAAAAGATGAAATTTGTTGATGACAGTTAGTTGAAGTTATGTTACTAGAAGATGTGTTCTTAATTCTTGAAGATTGAAGATCAAATTATCTTGCTGGATTGACAAACAGCAGAGGAAGATTACTAGTTATTGGCTTTCTCTAGTAATATCAGATAACAGATCACTCGTCTGTCAGATAAGTAGACTCTACTCATCTGATACATTATATAAGCATGGTCATAAATCGCATCTTTTGAAACACGCTTTTATAAGTAACAGATAAGTGCCGATAGAGTTTCCCGCCTATCTGACATTAATTTAATATATTTGAAGTCCGTAATTCTCACCCGCACGATTTAAAAACTGTCAGATCAATCTTACGGTTCTCATTTATCACGATAACCAAAATCAAAAGAAACGTATAAAATCCGATTTGAAAAGATTAGTCGACTTACGGACACAAAATTCCTAAATTCTCTAACTCTCTAAGCGCTCTATTTTCTAGCTCTCAGTTTTCTACAGATTTACATCACTTAACCTCAAAATGGCTATTGCTGAAGGAAGATTCTTAAGCTACGACAAATTCTACTCATTTGGTACTGATCTGATGAGGGAAATAATGAAGAAAATCAAAGAATCATTGCTGGTACCGATTTTAGAAGCTCATGAGGATTATGTCTATCTGGATGATGTTGCTTACTTCTATAAAACCAGGAAATTTAATAGTTATGAGACTGCTATGATTGCTAAAATTGGGGGTAAGAAGATTTGTATATCTGTTGCTGTTCTAAGTGAAGTATATGGGCTGAAAAACGAAGGAGGAGATGTAACAGACCTAGGGTCTGAAAAAGAGGAGGAATTCTGGAGAATTTGTGCTAAGGAGGGGGAAGAGATGACAGGAACTCTGATGAAGTCTCCGCTGAAGGATGAGTATCAGAGGTTTGCTGACATAATTGCGAAGGTGTTGGACTGCAGCACCGGTTCTCTGGATGGTTTACCCAGAAGTAGATATTACACCAGGATTTGCATTTACTATGGTTTGAAAGTTAACTAGGCAGCTCATGTATTTGATCTGCTGAGTGACAAGAAGACTAACTATGGCATTCTGCTTAGTCATCTGTTCTTAAGATTGAACTGTCAAGTGGTGAATGGAAAACCTATCCATGGTGGCAAGGAATTCAAACTGTATGAGCCCGTTAGAAGTGTGGGTACTTCTAAGAGAAAAACTCCTGTTAAGGTCGCTAAGGCCCCTGCAAAGAAGAGCAAGAAGACTGGTCAGACCAGTGGGTCTGCTGATCAAACAGTAAGCACTACTGTTGAAGCTGGATCAGCTCAGCCTGAAATTGTCATTCCTGAAAAGGTGATTGATGAGTTTACTGAAGAACTTGAGAATATGGAGACTGGATCATCTCCTGAAAGGACAGAATCTGATGAAGCTGTCACTCAAGTTACAAAGAAAATGAGGACAAGGAGCTCTGCGAAAGGACCTCCTAAACCTAAACCTTCAGGAAGAATAACCATGTCTAAAGCAAAGAGAAAGGTCACCTTTTCTGAAGAATCGCCTGCAAAAGTAAGAGAGACACCAGTAACAGCAGAAACTCCAATTATTGAAGAGCCTGCTGATAAGCCTGCTGGAGACTCATCTAATGTACTGTCTGCTGATGTTAGAGAAGAACAGCAGACTGGCACAACAATTGAAGGAAATGTACCCCTTCTACATCCTGCTCCTGTTGATGCCATTCCACTACAGACTGTGGAAAGTCCTGAAGCAAAGAAGCTAAGGACTGGTAAGATTGTAATCCCTTATCTCTCTGCTGCTGATAAGAAGAAATTAGATGAGGATGAGAGACAAAGGAAAGTTGCTGAAAAGGCAGAAGAAGATCGCCTAAAGGCAATTGAGCTCAAGAGACTGGAATAAGAAGCCAGTAAAATGACTCAAGCAGAAAGAGATGCTATTGAAGCAGCAGAGTTGGCTGCTGCCAAAGAAGCAAGTGCTAAGGACTCTCATGGTCCAAGGCAAGCTGGTGGTATTCTAATTGATGAACAAAGAGATCCCACCAAGCCTAAGCCAGTCATGCCTACCCCAGCAGTGCAACCTAAGAGAAGAGCAGAGGTAAAACTGGCATTGGAGATTGTCAGAGATGATCCTGCTGTATTTGATGAGTTTATTGCACGGTTGGATGCTGAAAATGAAAAGATTACTCGTCTAACGATTTTCAATATAGAAAAGATTCGATATAACAGATGGAGGGACTATCGTGTGACAATGAGTAAGGATCAAATTGCAAACTGGAAGGCCTTTGCTGATGAAGAAGCCTAGGTTTTGAAGTGGCTTGAGACAGGTTCTCTGACTCAAGCTTTGGACTCAGAGTTTTTCCTGGATAAACTAAGACTGAGGATCAGTCATGTTGTAAAGGCTGAAGCAAAGAAGCTGTATGAATCTGTTCCTGAGGAGTATGCTGAAAATGAAGATCTTAAGGAACGATCAATCAAGCTGGCAGTTTCCCAAACAATGGAAACTTGGGCCAAAAAGACTAGGAAGATGAAGGGACAGCCAAGCTCTATGATTCCCCTTCCAAGTCTGAAGCAAATTGTTTATGGACCTACTATTAGGCCATATGAAAAGCTGCTTGAGGATCCAATCTCCCCGTTTGTTCCAATTGATGATTTGACATGGATCACTCACATGATTGCTTTGGATGAAGCTGGTGATCTTACGCGATTTCGTTGTTCGATCAAAGGTGGGTTGTAGAGTAAAAATAACAATATTTAAATGGAAAGTAAAGATCAATAGTAATTGTATTCGAATTAGCTGGGTACAAATACAAGAATTTAGGGTCCTACTCAAGCATTATTGGATGCCGTACAAACTAGAGGAGCGAAATACATATGACCAAAACTATACTATATTTCCCAAGTGTGTCCGAGTAGCAGTCTCGAAACAAGAGCACCTTGGAAGTTGTGTGTTGTCATAAATGCATGGGTATTTATAGCTGAACTGACGGGCTTGGGCCTGGGCTCGGCCGAACAGTACCCTTCGATCTTGGGTTCTGAAATGAGCTCGGAACAGTTAATACTACGCCCTGGACCAACTTCTTGCTTTCTGGGGATAGTATCTAGTGTTATTCGAACAGCATCGGGCCCACAGAGGCAAGGAATCTAAATTACCCCTCATCAATACTCCCCCACTTCTCGAGCGTGAAGTGGAGCTTGCGCTCGAAGAAGTACAAGTTGCGTCCCACACTATTATGAGATGAGCCATTCATAATGTCTTTAGGATATGCCTCATTAAAAACCTAGCCCGGAAAAACCCATTGGGATAAAAACCGAGCCAGGGAAAAAGAGTGCATATATAAGAAGACATATACCGGCGTATTGTAAAGATATCCTTGTCGGAGGATCTTGAAGTTGTTATATCCTTTATGGTTCCACGATGTGTTGTTCGATCCCTTAATGAATGCTTTCCAAATTTTTCGATCATAACAAAGAGGACCCACGAGATTCTCAGGAAAAATTTGCAAGGAACTTATTCCGTAATCTTAGAAAATGAAGGATCAAAGTGCTATTCTGTGAGGAATAACCCTGAGTTTTTACCCAGGGTAAGTTCAACCGTCGCGGTTACTCGGGGACCTGTTTGCAATTTTACCTTTTTAACCCCGTATATATATGTCGATTCGTTGAAAATTTATTTACATATTACGTCCTCTCTCGAGCTCGAAGCGTTTGAGTTCGAAACAGCATTTTCCTTTTGTATATTTGTTTCTCAATTCATAATGTCGAGCTCTAGAAGTGTAAGGGGCAAGAATAAGGTCGGAGAAAACCCAGAGTCCGATCCTTTGCTGAAGCTTGTTGATGATTATGAGGATGGGGAGTTTTGTCAAGGACGCGAGGATGAGGATCCGAGCGAGGATCTCGAAGAAAATGAGGTCGAGAAACGCAACATCGGCGAGGGTGCTTTTGTCAGGATTTTCAAACATACGCAACCTTCTACCGCCACCATCTCGAACAAGTCAGAGCTTCCTGCCAGCCAGACTTCCTGCTGTTTTTCGAAGAAGGATCTCTCTTTCCTCGAGGCAGAGTTCGGGAAATTTCTTCCTAAAGGGTTTTCAATCGTCATTCCCTCTTATACCGAACGTGCTACCGATCCCCCGGCTGGCTGTCAAGCCTTTTACGAGGATCAATTTTCTTATGGTTTGCGTATCCCGTTCTTTCCCCTTGTTAGGAACATCTTGACTTTCTTTTCACTTTCTCCCGCTCAGCTTCTCCCGCACTCTGTAGCATATATAGCAGCGTTTAGCGCTCTTATGGAGGAAAAGGGGGAAGAGGCCTCCTTTAGTAATTTCTGGCAAATATTCCGAATGGACCTGTGCAAGGGCTCAATATGGGGTTTATGTCCATCAGCCAGCGGTCGAAGCGGCCTTTTCTTACGAGAATAACAACGGAAAAGAGTATAGGTTGGGAACGGAGATTCTTCTTTGTGAAGGGCCCTGATGTTCCTATATCGGAAGGTGGCTCGAAGATGAGGCCCTACCGATGGGATGGAGTCAACTCTTGGTCATACGGTCCTCGCCGGATTAAAGAGAAACTCAAGCATCGCCTTTCCGACGAATTTCTTGAGCAGTTGCGATCTAGTCTTTATCAAACCGAGCTCCTTATTCAGGAAGGTGTTTTACGATTGGCTAGGTTGAGCCGCTGTGATTATCCTGCTCCAATACTCAAATACTCTCGTGCCGTATCTAATCAATCCTTAGAAAGGTCACTTCCCCAGTTTGGTGACTTGTCAGCTTCTGCCGCTCCACCTCTCGCTTCTCTTTCTTTGGGTACGTTTTCAGCTTATTCCTACCTTGAAGGCGCGATGTATCATTAATTTACATTTATGCGACTCTTGTATTTCCTTTGCAGGTCAAATTGTTGAGAAATTTCGACTATCTACGTCCTGCCCGGTTGAAGACAAACCGTTCTATTTCGATCCGTTTCCCCGTACTTCCAAAAACAGGGCGGGTACAAGTAGCTCGGGCGGAAACTCAGTTATTATTCCAGTCGCAATTCCCGAACTGAGAGGTGTTGGTACCATGAGTTCCTTGAACTCTGCCTCTGCTGGGCCTCTTCGAACCTTGTTCTCCCCTGATACTTCTGCTCTTTCGTCTGTTGGCTACAGTCAACATTCTTGGAACCGGATTCAGGGTATCCAGGAATACGAGAAGCTTCTGGGTCAGAAAAGAAACGCTGAACACCCCGGGCCCTCGAGGAGGTTAAAACCTTTTGGCGTGAATTCCGATTCTGTCCCTTGTCGAGAAGGTAGGTCGGAGCCTGACGTGGCGGATTTTATGGATGAGCATTTTCGAAGTGGCAGAACTGCTGGATACCCTCAAGATGGCACTATTATGACCGATCTGGATGCGAATGGGGAGAACGAATTCGACAAAGCCGCTAGAATCTTTATGGCTGGTCGGTTTAAGAGGGATATGCTGCTCCATTCTGTCAAAGGTGATTTCGAGGTTTTGAGCGATTTCTCCCGAACATATCATGAGGTGAAAATCTGTCTCTCATTTATCCCCTTCTAGAGTCCCTAACCCTTGCTGATATCCGAGAATGTCTTATAGGTCGGGGATTTGTTCGCCCTCCAAACCTATCGTTTGGCGCTATTGGAGCAGGAATCGCCGGACGCTCATGATGCATATGCGCAAATTTTTTCTGACAACCAAGTTCTTCGATCTCAACTGGCAGAAACTCAGCGAGAATTATCCCAAGTCAAGAAGGAGCTCAACGAGGCAACTGTGAAACGTTCCTCGTCTGTAGAGGAGGACTTGCTGGCATCCGTAAAAGAGAGAAGTGCCCTCGAGGAAGAGTTAAAGAAGGTAAAGATAGAACTCGAGTTGGCAAAGCAAGATTCCGAGCGCGCATATGCTCAGGGCCGAGAAGAAGCCGAGATTCCTGCTATACGAGGATTCTTGGAATCCCCCGTCTTGAATCCTTTAGTTCAAAGGAAAATGGGAGAAATTATCCAGACGATCTTTTATAAAGGGGTTCAACAATTGGTCGCGGCCAAGAAGATTCCAGATGATATGGATGAGTACTTTAAACATATGAACCCTTTCAAGAACGTTGAAGGGAAGGATTACAAAGCTTCCTCTCTACCCAAGATGGATAGTAATTGGCAGGATCATCGCTTTGCCCCCTTAGTTGAGGAGTATGGTATTCCGATGCCTAACCCCGATGTGCTCGATTGTTTAACCGACAATCCTCCTTCCATGTCGGGGGAAAAGGGCGAAGATGTCGATATAGGCGATGTACCGGATAGAGAATACGATCGAACTCACGATCAAATCGAGTAACTTCTCCACTTCTAACATATACCGCCTGATTTTCTATTTAGCAAGTTACCGGAGTCGAACGTGATGAAAAGGGGCGATTCGTAATTTTATAGTTGGGAATTAATCGAATTCACCCATGTAACTCATTTTTTGTAAACGGATTTGATTTGCGTAACTTGTAAATTCCAACCTTACTAATATCCAGACTAAATTTTCAAGGTTCGATAACTCTCTATGCTCGGACATCACCCATTCCCTACGGGATTTTTCTTTAAAGGTTGCGTCGATCCATTATCGTAATCGCAAGGCGTAGTGTCTATAAATATTAGGATTTCTTTTCATTATTCATACGACATCTTTGCTTATAGAGATCGGAGCTCTTGCCATATTTTCCGCCTTCTTCGAATCCTAACTATCGACCCCAAATCCACTTATCATGGAAAATGTACTAGGGAAAGCTATCGACCCCAAATCGTTATTTGGCGGTTCGAAGAATAAGAATCCGAGCAAAGAGCAGAAACCTGCCAAGGAGGCCAAAACCTCCAAATCTTCTTCTAAAACTTCTGCGTCTTCCCCGAAAGCTCCTAAAGGGGGAGAAAGTAAGAGAGAGAAAACCACTTCCTCCAAGCAAACCAAGGGTACTTCCGGCAAGTCCATTCTGGATGAAGAGCTCGAGGCTGCGCCCGAGGGTTCTTCCCCGAAAGCGGCCGACTCTCCGAGTGGAGATCCCGTCCGAGAAAAGACTCCTATTCCCTCTTCTAATAAGAGGCCTTATTCCGATGGGGTCACCCCCATTGAGGCTTTGCAAAATCTTGCTATTGGTAGCAAGTCATCTTCCGATACTTCGACCGTTCCTCCCACAGGGAATCCTAGCAAAAAAATCCAAGTTAGAGATTGGTGGAGGGGCCTCTGTTGAAGCTTTAGGGATTGATAATCCTCCTCAACCCCTCGTTTACTCCATTCCTCCGAAGGTTACTTCTTCCCAGTCTGAGGAGTTGAAAGATGGGTCTTCTTCTAAGACTGATCCCATGGATAATTTGTTGCAAGTTAACTTTACTTCTTTGGAAACTAACATGCCCAAGGAGAGAAACACGTCCAAAGAAAGAAACATAGAAGAGTTGTTCGAGTCTGGGCAGCACTTCCTGTTTCAGGTATATCTATTTTTTTTTTTTTTTTTAAATAGTGACAATTCCTTTGACAGGCCGGACAGGATTTTATTGAGCTTAAAACGTTTGCTGAGCGGGAGAACAATCAACGCACTGCTATTTTCCTCGAGCTGGAGGAAAAGAAAGCCGAATTCGACCGCCTCTTCGCGGAGAAGCTTGCTCTAGAGAAGGAGAAGTCTGTTAAAGAAAAAGGAGAGGAGATCCACAAGCAGCTGAATGAGGAGCTTGACAAACTGAAAAGTCTTCATGAGCAGGAGAGGCAAGAATTCACGCGTCTAGAAAAGGAGGCTTATGACCGTGGATATGAAGCTGGATATGAGGCTCGGAATGCCGAGCTTCGAAAGATTTTCTCCGACAACAAGCTTCTCTAGATGTTGCTTTTCATTTACCCGGGCTTGTAGTATGGCTATATTGTTTTTACTCATGTGATCATGAATAATTTCAGACATTTTTATCCCCTATGGTTTGTAATATTCTATTAGTTTCTCGGATTACAAGTTTGTCCATAATTTAATGTACTCTTTTCTGTCCATGCTTTAGTTTGCTTTCTTCATTTGGTCTTATGCTCGTAATCTTCGTTCTTCCATCTTGGTATATTACTTCTGCTCGAATTCCAAAATATATCACTTTCTCTTCCCGGTGAAATTCTCGGGAAGCGCAACAGTCTTTCGATCTTGACCGTTCCTTTCGTTTTCTGCTAGCCGTTGGATTTTGAGAATAGTACTTATAAATGGGGCTCTTTGTTTCCGCATCCTCATAAGTTTTTTCAAAAAGAACAGATATCTTCGACCATGCTGACTAAAAGATTTTGTTGTATGACTCCATATTTTGAATTTCGATTTAGGACTTATTTCGCATACCATAGTCAAATTTGTATTTCAACCTCGACTAGGGTATCGACAGGCGAACAGTATTTCGACCATGAAGGCCGATAAGCTTTATTGCTGACCATCCACGACCCCAATAGTTTTCTAGACCTTCCATGGCCGAGGATAGACTTAAGCATTAAATTTTTGCGAGGATGTTCGACGGTTTGTTTGGTTCTTCTGGAAGATGTGAGGAGGTGATGCTTTGGGGATTGAAGTTCTCACAAAGTATTCACATTACACCTAGAAAAAGGTGTATCACCCTTCTTCAATTCGAAAACTTATGAAAGAGGATATAATATCGTGGGCTCGATGGGTTCCTTTCTTTCGAGTAAGGACATCATCGTCCGCCAAAAATTTCATAGGATTGGGTGTCCATGAAGTCCCTTTCATGTTCGGATATAGAGATTGGTCTTCATGAAATTATAAAATGTATTCACATAAAGTGATTAGCCCTATGTATAATAGGAGCTGATATCTTTGTAACTTGAGACTGCTCAATGTATCGAACTTTGGAAATAATAAACTTTTGCTTAAATCTTTTACTATCATTCTTATATGTTTAAATTGTATTCCTTGCCAATATTGGTCGATCTTAGACGAGTCGATAATACTTTTCCGAATTTCTTCTTGTGATTCTTTTTGACAACCGGAATCGAAGCTACAAAAACCTTGAGCGCTATTGATTTTGACTTTTTCTTCGTTTACTCATATGATTCCCGGATTTCTGGGAAGCGCAACGATCGGCGCATTAATTGCTCCTATTTTAGCCATTAGTTTGTTCACTTTAATGAATGAGTTATCGTTACATCCCATCTTCTCTTATCCAAACAGTCCCTGATTCGTCGGGAATCTGAACGGTCAGAGCGCTTTTAATGTTCGTATTGCCGCCGTTCATCTTAAAGAGATCTACACCATTGAAACGGAATCCTTCCTCCTATAAATACCTCTGAGTTTACCTTCATATTTTTCACTTGTTTGTAAACATCTCGTTCGATCGACATGGCTGTATTTTTACTTCCCCCAACCGTCTTTATGTTCCATTTGATCTCAGCAATAGAAACGTTCGAGATTCGGACTAGGACTTTCTTTTTCGACCTCTTCAGTGTCCCTGTATGGGGAATATCTTCGACTAGGGTATCGACAGGCGAAAAGGATTGCGACTGGGGTACCGGCAGGCGAAAAGGATTGCGACTGGGGTACCGGCAGGCGACCAGCTCTCTCTGATGCCAACAATTTGAGACTGGTCCACCCAGTCGGATAGTGGGTCGACTGCTGGAGGAGTTTTCCTGCACTCGATCTCCACTTCTTCAAGATATTTCTTGAAGAATATTGCCTTCGGGATTGCGTGGAATAATTTCTCTAGAGATTGCTTCCCTGTATCTCGATCTGGTCCGACATGGGGCAACCCTTGAGGAAGTGTTGGATGAAGGGTAGAAGTGTTACTCTAGCCCCGCCTTCCTTCTTCGAGTATAAGAATATCTTAGCGTATGGATAATTTGTAATAGGGTCACGTTAACTGTAGAGCTTTGCTCGATTTTCTTAATTATTGTAATCACGAAACTTCTTGTAAACGTTCGAAAGATCATGAATAAAAATATTTATTTCCTTCCTTATCCTTACGGCAAGATTTTTTCCGTATATTGTTACCGAACATCGATTTCTTCACTTCAAAAATATGAGAAACAAGTATCATTCTCGAATGATCTTAACAAGTGTATGATAATAACGAATAATTGATGTTCTTCGACCTCTGATATCCGGATATAAGTGATAGTTGACCTTTATATACTTGATCAAAAATAAATAATACTAGCATAATAATAATAGGCCATCTTGGCGGATTGTGATTGCTGTAGTTCGAAATAGGACGTATATTGGAATCTCGTACGATTGATAATTTACACCTTGGATCGTATTAAAGGCTTTCAACCATTTAGTAATTTCGATCTAAGGGGCGTAGCAACGACTTTCACCCTTAGTCGTTTTAGAGCATTTTTAGCCCCAGGGTCATAGCAGAGGCTTTCACCCATTTAATAATTTCGATCTAAGGGGCATAGCAACGGCTTTCACCCTTAGTCGTTTCAGAGCATTTTTAGCCCTTGGGTCCTAGCAGAGGCTTTCACCCATTTAATAATTTCGATCTAAGGGGCATAGCAACGACTTTCACCCTTAGTCGTTTCAGAGCATTTTTAGCCCTTGGGTCCTAGCAGAGGCTTTCACCCATTTAATAATTTCGATCTAAGGGGCATAGCAACGGCTTTCACCCTTAGTTGTTTCAGAGCATTTTTAGCCCTTGGGTCCTAGCAGAGGCTTTCACCCATTTAATAATTTCGATCTAAGGGGCATAGCAACGGCTTTCACCCTTAGTCGTTTCAGAGCATTTTTAGCCCTTGGGTCCTAGCAGAGGCTTTCACCCATTTAATAATTTCGATCTAAGGGGCATAGCAACGGCTTTCACCCTTAGTCGTTTCAGAGCATTTTTAGCCCTTGGGTCCTAGCAGAGGCTTTCACCCATTTAATAATTTTGATCTAAGGGGCATAGCAACGGCTTTCACCCTTAGTCGTTTCAGAGCATTTTTAGCCCTTGGGTCCTAGCAGAGGCTTTCACCCATTTAATAATTTCGATCTAAGGGGCATAGCAACGGCTTTCACCCTTAGTAATAAACGGAGATAAATATAGACTGATATTAATGAATGTAGATCGAGAATATCAGAATAATAGATGAGTAGAGATTGACAATGCCAGCATACGACGAGCAGATAGGCGCATTGGTGAAACGAATTTCCATTAAATATAATTTTGATCGAAAATAACTTCTGACGAAATGATAGTCTTCCGTTAGATGGAAAACAAATAGACGGATAATAGATAACAAATAAATCTAGGACTTAATAAACAATCCTTCTGTCTTAATAGAAAATATTTCTTGCGAGGTTCTAATTTCGTTCGGACTAATACCCCTTGTTTTCTTTGTCTGTTGTTAATGTTTCCAATTTTTGATAAATATTGACCTTTTCCGACTGGTTCCTCTTTTATCGGGAATCGCAACAGTTCTTAGATCTTATCCCTTCGTTACGCGAATTACTTGCCGTTGGATTCCTTTCAATTTTCTCTATAAAAGGCCATCATTCCTTAAAAACCATCTCATTCGTTGCACTGGCATTCTATTCGTCCGAACATGGTGACTAAGATCATTATTTCATTAATTTACTTATTTGAGCTCAGATTTCGAACGATCTTTAAGCAGAGCAATTTTCGAGCAGAAGAAACACTATTTCGATCTTCGCTTAGAGTATCGGCAGGCAAATATAGTCTCCACCTGGAAAGCCAGTAAGCCAGGCTTATGGAGTTCGCAGGTTATAGCACAGGTCTTCGACTAGGAACCTGTTGCTACAATGCATTTAGAAAGGCGTACAGGAGCGGGAGTACTGAAGAATTCATTTACTCGATGAACCATGTGCTCAATCCTTCGTCTTCGGAGAATCGTAAATAAGGTTAAAAGCCTGCGGGTCCTAAGGAGATTTCCCCGGTCGGAGCCAAGTTATTCCGAAAAAACAGTAGGAGAAGAGACCGAAAATTTCATAGGATTGTAAAAAGTAATAGCGTTCTTATGTAATATATAGGCTTGAGTTATGCTCAACATGTATTTTCCTCATCTTGTATTTTCCGAGATAATATAAATACACTTCTTCCATGTTTTGTTGATAGAATAAACATAATTAGATAAATTCTTATCTTCAATACTTCCACATCGATCCTCTAATATCGATAAAGAAATACTCAAACACCGCTTGCTTGATCGAGCAATAAATATTTTAGTGGACCTAAAATTAATAAGGAAAATGTTGCCATTAATCCTTGGCACAGCCGGAAGACTGAGCACGTAACATGGTAGAATTATTCGTAGAACTTGTAATAGGATAGTAGCGATCGTATTGTACTTCTTGAGCTCGAAACCTATTCGAGGCTTTACTTTGTAACTTATTTGAAGAATATTAATGATAGAGTTTTCGTTCTCTGATCGAATTTCACCGTTTAACTTCGACTTTGATGATTTTAAATAATTTGTTGCCGTTGTTCAAATGTTCAACTCATCCCAATCGAATCGAGAAAAATAGAAGTAACCGATAAATAATGTATACAGATTATGTGATTGAACTCATAAATAGCTGATTTGAGGAATTTGTTTTTGAAAGTAACAAATATGATGATCGGAAAAATAAATTCCGACCATCGATAAGCTCTGATCGAGTCGACCGGACTAACTCTATGTTAGTTTGTTGTGGGCTACCTCGGTGGAACTTCTTATTTACTTTCACACTAGAAAATGGATCCTTGTGGAAAATCAATCCATCGGGAAAAAATAGATAAGTTGTGCAATCCCCGAATAGAATCGCTAATATTAAGCTCGGAAGTTTATTGTATAGGCATTATCTTCGATCTCGAATTGATGAACGCCCTAATAGTCGGAGGACCGCCTTGGATAACGAATAACAGAGTTTCAGACTTAGTAAGGTTTTCAGCTAACATATGGATTTCCCCTCGTGGTAGGCATATTTCGGTCTAATACTCGAATAAGGTCCCCACTGTGGGCGCCAATTGATCTTACGCGATTTCGTTGTTCGATCAAAGGTGGGTTGTAGAGTAAAAATAACAATATTTAAAAGGAAAGTAAAGATCAATAGTAATTGTATTCGAATTAGCTGGGTACAAATACAAGAATTTAGGGTCCTACTCGAGCATTATTGGATGCCGTACAAACTAGAGGAGCGAAATACATATGACCAAAACTATACTATATTTCCCAAGTGTGTCCGAGTAGCAGTCTCGAAACAAGAGCACCTTGGAAGTTGTGTGTTGTCATAAATGCATGGGTATTTATAGCTGAACTGACGGGCTTGGGCCTGGGCTCGGCCGAACAGTACCCTTCGATCTTGGGTTCTGAAATGAGCTCAGAACAGTTAATACTACGCCCTGGACCAACTTCTTGCTTTCTGGGGATAGTATCTAGTGTTATTCGAACAGCATCGGGACCACAGAGGCAAGGAATCTAAATTACCCCTCATCAGCTGGTAAATTGCGCACCATTGCCAATGTTAAGAAGATCCAAGCACCACCTGCTGATCAGAATAAAGAGAAAGAAGGTACTTCTGATCATGCTGATCAAAACAAAGAAACATAAGGTACTTCTGGTCCTACTGATCAGAATAAGAAAAAGAGGAGAACAAGGAAAAAGAGGGTACTTCTAACCCTGCTGATCAGAACAAAGAACAAGAAAAAGAAGATAATTCTGAACCAGCTGATCAGACTAGGGGGAAGGAAAGCACTCCTAGTCAAGCTGAGGAGACCAAGGAAAAAGAAGAGACTACTCCTGGTTCAGCAGATCAGATGACAGAATCAGCAACCCTTGCCTTACCTCCTATTCCAACTGATGTTACTTCAACTTCTCAAAGCTTACAGCCATCTCTGTTGGACTCAATTCAACAGATGATTTCAATGTCAACGAAGGATTTAGAAGAGAAGTTAACTAAAAATCTGTTGGTTGCCTTAAGTCAACCAACCCAAAGAGCTGCTCCTGTTCCTACTTCGCTGATAGAAGACACTGCTCATAATGTGGAAACTATCAGACAAGATATGGATGTGATTAGAGCAAGAACTCAAAGTACAGCTGCTGGTTGGAGACAGATTACTGAAATAGTTGAAATGACCATTCAAGATGAGGATGAAACATTAGAGAATATGATGAAGGACTTCAAGGCATCTACTGATATGATTCTGGCAACTCAGATTCAGCTAGGTGACCAAGGGGAAGTTGTCCTTAACAGAATGGAAGCTTTTGAGGCCAATCAACTCAGACAGCAAGCTCAACTTGATGCAATGGAAGAGAACATCAAACTTCTCAGTAATTCACTTCAAATCACACCAGTCTTACCACAATATTCAATCAACCCTGCTGATGATGACAAAAAGGGGAAAGATAGGGTACTTGGTGAAAAGAAGATAGACCTGAAGGCACATCTTTTGAAAAAACGGCTGAATTTGAAGAAACTGAAGTACTGGAGGGATCTGCTGAAGATAAAAAAGCTGATGAAGAAAATGAAGGCACAAGCAGACCAGTAAATCAGTCAATTGCAGAAGAAGAAGAGGAAGCTGCAGAAGCTGAAGAAAATCCTAAGGAAACAGCAAAGACTGGTAAGGAAATTGCTGCTGCTATGGACTCAGCTGAAGAACAGCTTAATCCTGATGTTAAGCAAAAGAAGATGGAGTTGCTAAGACAAAAATTCTTCAAGAATTTAGAAGCTGAGACTTCCAAACCTGAAGAAGATAAAGAGGACAAGCCAGAAGACAAAACAGAAGACTAATCTAGATTACATAGGCTTGAAATCCTTGTAATTTTTCCTTTTTGCACATCTCATCTAATTGAAATTGTAATATGTAATCATTTCAAAATCCATAAAAGTTCAAGTTTGAATCCAATAAACTATTTCTATCTCAGAAACTTTTGAGGATCAAAACTTTAGTTTAGGTACAGGTACATAGCTAAAGTTTTGTCATCATCAAAAAGGGGGAAATTGTTGGATGAAGATGAAGATGAAGTGCAATGAAGACAAGAAGATAAGGGAAGGTTTTGATGATTTCCAAAACGTCAAAATCAGCTAAGTATGGAAAGCTTAGGTCCCTTAGAAGAATTTTGACCTAGTAAAGAAGACAATAGAAGGGTCCAAAATTCTAAGCCCAGTAGACTACTGATCTTATGCTGAAACAGCAATCAGAAGGGTAGGTCATCAGCTGACTCAAATCAGATTAGTTCAGAGTCTGATCAGCAGAGTATCTATCAGCAGGGTTGCTTCGATCAGCAGAGTAGAAGAGATCAAGAAGCTAGTCCAACGGTAATAAATGCACTTGGTGTAATAAATGCTGTAAGAGAAGGGTAGTAATGGCAAATGATTGAAGAATATTCTCGGATCAGCAGAGTGCATTTAATGCAGCTACAAGAAAGTACAGCAGAAAATGTACTGTAGCAGGGAGCCGTTCTGGATTTGGGCTAAAGGCTATGGATTTGATTTGTGACTTCCTTCAGCGGTCATATTTTCAAATCCAAGTATAAATAGTGCTGATTTCAACGAGCGAGACACACAACAACATTATGAGATTTTGTTTTCGAAGCAGAAATTTTTCTAAGTCTCAAGAAGCTGAAGAACAGCTCGCTCATCTGGTGAAGTCATCTGTTGACAGAAACCACGTTGAAGCCAAATAGAAAATACTTTCCGAGTGAAATTGTATTAGCTGAGTGTTGTGCGGAGTTTAGATCCATCTTTGTGAGTGATCTAACTTCAGAGGATAGGTTTTCTGAGTGATTTCCTATTGTGAGCTTACAGCCTTCTCATTTGTTGTTTAGGTGTATGTGGAGAAATATTGTAAACTTAGTGTTTATAGTATAACCCAGAATCTAAGTGATCTGGAAGAGTGGACTAAAGGATTTTTATCCATATAACCACTATAAAAATTCTTTGTGTTATTTTTGCATTTAAGTTTTCTTGCATATTTCAAAATTGTATAAGTAAACACTTTGAAAAGCTTTAAAGATTTTGAAGGAGTTTTTAAACTGGGGATAAAATCTTTAAAAGTCTTAGTCTACTTGTGAAAAACACTTTCAAATTATCCGCTGCATGTATACTCTTGTAAAACTGATTTTGCTGAAATCTGGTAAGTTACTAGCTGTTCAAGATTTGTTCACGATCAGCATAGTCAGCATACTGTTCTTCATAAGCTTAGTCTGCTGACAAACGATTGAATATTGGAGCTGCTACACATGGACTTATTTGGACCCATTGATCCAGTCAGCAATGGTGGAAAGAAATACTGCCTAGCTGTTGTGGATGATTATTCAAGATATACTTTGGTGATCTTCATGAAGATGAAAAGTGAAACCAAGGAACATCTTACTAATCTGATGGAACTAATCCAGAATGAGAAAAGCACAAAAATATTGAAGATCAGATCAGATAGAGGGACAGAGTTCACAAACTCCACTGTTGAAGAGTATTGTAATATCGAAGGAATACATCATGAGTATTCAACTGCTAGAACCCCTCAACAGAATGGTGTTACTGAAAGGAGAAACAGAACACTGAAGGAAGCTGTCAGAACAATGATAGCTGAAGCTAAGCTGCCTCAATGATTTTGGGCAAAAGCCACAAACACAGCTTGGTTTACCCAGAACAGATGTATGATCAACAAGAATCAGAACAAAACTCCATATGAAGTTTGGAACAACAGAAGCCAAACATTCGCTACTTTAAGATTTTTGGTTGTAAATGTTTTGTATTGAACAATGGGAAAAATCACCTTACTGCATTTGCAGAAAAGGCTGACGAAGCTGTTTTTGTAGGATACTCTACTGTTAGTAACGCTTACAGAGTCTTTAACAAAAGAACTTTACTTATAGAGGAATCTATTCAGGTAGTATTTGATGAGCCAAGTCAATCTTCCGAAAAGAATCAAAGTACTAATCAAGATCTGTCTACTGATTTACAGAAGTTGAATGTTGGAAAGAATGAAGAATATGTTCCCATCATACTACCTGATCTCAATTCAGCTGCTAACTCAAATGCTGTTCAAAATCACAGTGCTGAGTGTCTAACAGACGAGTTGGAAACAGCTGACAGACCAGAGACTGTTCAACAGACAAGAACTATTCAACAGACTACTACTGAATCTCCAACACTAGTGTTGCAAGATCAAAACAGAGGACAACATTCAGACCTGCAACCTGATCTCAGATGGCTCAAGAATCACCCACCAGAGTTAGTGATTGGTGATCGTTTGGATAAATTGAAGACAAGAAGAGCTGATGCACAAGACGCTATGTTTGTCAGCTTCTTATCTCAAATAGAGCCTAAACAAATTGAAGAAGCTCTCAGTGATTCCTTCTGGATTGAAGCTATGCAAGAAGAGTTAAATCAATTTGAAAGGAATGAAGTATGGTAATTAGTTCCAAGACCAAGTCATCAAAGAGTAATTGGCACTAAATGGGTTTTCAGGAATAAAATGAATGAAGATGGTATTATCACCAGAAATGAAACAAGATTAGTGGCCAAGGGTTACTGTCAAGAAGAAGGAATTGACTTTGATGAAACATTTGCACCAGTGGCAAGACTTGAAGCAATCAGACTGTTTCTTGCCTATGCTGCTTACAAGAACTTCACTGTCTATCAGATGGATGTGAAGTCAGCATTTCTCAATGGATAATTGCAAGAAGAAGTGTATGTTGAACAACCACTTGGATTTGAAGCTTATCTTTAAGAAGACAAGGTATATCGTTAGAAGAAAGCCTTCTATGGACTGAAACAGGCTCCAAGAGCATGGTATGATACCCTATCTGATTTTCTTTTAATTAAAGGATTTCGTAAAGGTAAGGTAGATATGACCTTGTTCACTATTGAATGGGAGAATCACATATTACTTGTGCAAATATATGTAGACGATATTATTTTTGGTTCAACTAACCAACAGATGTGTGATAAGTTCTCAAAGCTGATGCAGAACAAATTTGAAATGAGCATGATGGGAGAACTTAATTATTTTCTTAGTTCGCAAGTAAAACAGTTGTCTGATGGAATTTTTATCAACCAAGTAAAATACACAAAAGATTTGTTTAAGAAATTTGGTATGGAAACTAGCTCTATTGCTAACATTCCAATGTCTACTAGTCTTTGTTTGGATAAAGATGAAGATGGCAAATCAGTGGACATAACCAAATACAGAGGAATTATTGGGTTACTGTTATACTTAACAGCTAGCAGACCTGATATTATGTACTCTGTTAGGGTTTGTGCGAGATTTCAATCAAATCCTAAGGAATCTCATCTCTTAGCTGCCAAGAGAATACTGAAATATCTTAAAGGAACTCAAGAATTGGGATTGTGGTACCCTAGGGAATCTGTATTTGAGCTTATTGGATATTCAGATTCTGACCTTGCTGGCTGCAAGATTGACAGAAAAAGCACAACAGGTGCCTGTCAGTTTTTAGGCAGTCGTTTGATCTCATAGATGAGTAAGAAACCGACTTCAGTATCCATATCTACTGCTGAAGCTGAATATATAGCAGCTGGAGCTTGCTGTGCACAGATACTATGTTTGAAGCATCAACTAGAAGATTACAATATCAAAATCAGTGGAATTCCAATCTACTGTGACAATACAAATGCAATCTCTCTTACTCAGAATACTACGAGTCATTCAAGGACTAAACATATTGAGATCAAGCATCACTTCATTAGAGATCATGTGGAAAAAGGAAATGTCATGATTGAGTATGTTCATACAGACAATCAGATTACTGACATTTTCACTAAACCTTTAAGTGAAATAAGGTTTTCAACTCTAAGAGCTGAACTAGGACTACTGAATTTAGATGCATAAGCTGAGGGGGAACTTATTAGAAGACTGAAGTTCATCAACACAGTCATTTATTATCATCTTCAAGGTTAACTCTCAACAGACTAATTAACTCATGAAATCTCAAATTCAGGGGGAACGTGTAAGATTAACGATACTTCTGTTCTAGAGATGAAATCAGTTAATAACAATTAGTTGAAGTTATGCTGCTAAAAGATATATTCATTCTTGAAGATTGAAGATCAAATTATCTTGCTGGATTGACAAACAGCAGAGGAAGATTACTAGCTATTGGCTTTCACTAGTAATATCAGATAACAGATCACTCGTCTGTCAGATAAGTTAAACTCTACTCATCTGATACATTATATAAGCATGGTCATAAAACACATTTTTGGAAACACGCTTTTATAAGTAACAGATAAGTGCCGATTGAGTTTCCCGCTCATCTGACATTAATTTAATAAATTTGAAATCCGCAATTCTCACCCATACGATTTAAAACCTGTCAGATCAATCTTACGGTCCGTATTAATCACGGCAACCAAAATAAAAGAACCGTATAAATTCCGATCTGAACAGATCAGTTGACTTACGCACACAAAATTCCCAAATTCTCTAACTCTCTAAGCTCTCTGTTCTTTAGCTCTAAATCTTTTACAGATTCACATCACTTAATCACGAAATGACTATTGCTGAAGGAAGGTTTCTAAGCTATGAAAAATTCTTCTCTACTGGTACTGATCTAATGAGGGAAATCATGAAGAAAATCAAGGAATCATCGCTGGTACCTGTTCTAGAAGCTCATGAGGAACATGTATTTCTAGACGATGTTGTTGACTTCTACAGAACCAGAAAATTCAACGGTAATAAGACAACTATGACTGCCACTATTGGGGGAAAGAAGATTTGCATATCTGCTGCCGTTTTAATTGAAATTTATGGGCTGAAAAATGAAGGAGGAGATGTAACAGATCTAGGATCTGAGAAAGAGGAGGAGTTTTGGCTAATTTGTGCCAAGGAGGGAGAGGAAATGTCAGGGACTCTGATGAAAACTCAGCTGAAGGATGAGTATCAGAGGTTCGCTGATATAATTGCGAAGGTGTTGGACTACATCACTGGTTCTCTGGACGGATTACCCAGAAAGAGGTATTTCACAATTATTTGCATTTTCTATGGTTTAAAGGTTAATTGGGCTGCTCATGTATTTGATCTGCTGTGTGATAAGAAGACCAAGTATGGCATTCTGCTCAGTCATTTGTTCTTAAGCTTGAATTGTCAAGTGGTAAATGGAAAACCTGTCCATCCTGCCAAAGAATTCAAGTTGTATGAACCAGTTAGAAGTGAAGGTACTTCTAAAAGAAAGGCTCCTGTCAAGCCTGCAAAAGCTCCTGCCAAGAAAAGCAAAAAGGCTGGTCAGACCAGTGCGTCTGCTGATCAAACAGTGAGCACTACTGTTGAAGCTGGATCAGCTGAGCCTGAGATTGTAGTTCTTCGACAAGATAGTCAGTGAATTTGCTAAAGAACTTGACGAAATGGAGACTGGATCATCTCCTGAAAGAACAGAATCAGACGAAGCTGTTCCTCTTCAAGTTACAAAAAGAATGAGGACAAGAAGTTTTGTGAAAAGACATCCTCAACCTCAACCTTCAGGAAATATGACCAAGTCAAAAGCAAAAAGGAAGGTCACATTCTCTGAAGAGTCACCTGAAACAGTTAGAGAGACACCAGTAAGAGCAGAAAATCCAATTATTATTGAAGAGCCTGCTGATAAGCCTGCTGGAGACTCAACTGTTGGATTGTCTGCTGATAATAGAGAAGAACAGCAGACTGGCACAACAAATGAAGGAAATTCACTCCTTCTACATCCTGCTCCTGTTGATGCCATTCCACTACAGGCTGTGGAAAGTCCTGAAGCCAAGAAACTAAGGACTGGCAAAATTGTAATTCCTTATATCTCTACAGCTGAAAAGAAGAAATTGGATGAAGCTGAGAGATAAAGTAAAGCTGCTGAAAAGGCTGAAGAGGATCGTCAAAAGGCTCTTGAGCTCAAAAGACTGGAAGTGGAAGCCAGTAAGATGACTCAAGAACAAAGAGATGCCATTGAAGCTGCAGAGTTGGCTGCTGCCATAGAAGCCAGTACTAAGGACTCTCATGGTCCAAGGCAACTGGTGGCATTGTTATTGGAGAACAAAGAGATCCTACAAAGCCTAGGCAAGTCATGCCTACCCCAGAAGTGCAACCTAAGAGAAGAGCAGAGTTGAAACTAGCATTGGAAATTGTTAGAGATGATCCTGCTGTTTTTGATGAATTCATTGCACGCCTGGAAACTGAAAATGACAGAATTACTCGTCAGACGATGTTCATCAAAGAAAAAGTTAGGTATAACAGATGGAGAGAGAATCGTTTGTTGAAGAGTAAGGATCAGATTGCCAACTGGAAGGCTTTTACAAGTGAAGAAGCCTGGGTCTTGAAGTGGCTTGGAACAAACTCTATATCTCAAGCATTGGACTCAGAATTCTTTCTAGACATGGTGAGACTGAAGATCAGTCATCTGGTAAAAGCTGAGGCCAAAAAGTTGTATGATTCCGTTCCAGAAGAGTATGCTGAAGATGAAGATCTAAAGGAACGTGCAATTAAGCTGGCAGTTTCCACAACCATGGAAACTTGGGCCAAAAGAACTAGGAAGATGAAGGGACATCCAAGTTTATTGCTCCCTCTTCCAAGTTTGAAACAAATTGTCTATGGACCTACCATCAAGCCTTATGAGGAACTTCCAGAGGATCCAATCTCTCCATTTATTCCAATAGATAACATGACCAGGATTACTCATAGATCAATTTTAAATAATGATGGTAAAGTGATTACTGTTGCAGATATTAGAAAGGTCCAAGCACCACCAGCTGATCAGACTAAGGAGAAAGAAAGCACTCCCAGTCAAGCTGATCAGATTAAGGAGAAGGAAAGCACTCCTAGTCAAGCTGATCAGACCAAGGAGAAAGAGAGTACTCCTGGTCCAGCAGAACAGATCACAGAAAAAAGAAAGCATTGCCCTACCTCCTGTTCAAACAGAGGTTGCTTCTACTTCCCAGAGCATACAACCATCTCTGTTGAACTCAATTCAACAGATGATCTCAACTTCAATGAAGGAATTAGAAGAGAGGTTAACTGCAAATCTGTTGGCTACTATAAATCAACCAACCCAAAGAGCTGCTGCTATTCCTACTTATCTGATAGAAGACACTGCTCATAATGTAGAGGCTATCGGACAAGACATGGATGTACTCAGAGCAAGAACTCAAAGCACTGCTGCTGGTTGGAGACAAATTACTGAGACGGTTGAAATGGCCATAACAGCACAGGATGAAACCTTAGAAAATATGATGAAGGACTTCAAGGCATCTGCTGATATGATACTAACAACTCAGATTCAGTTAGGTGACCAAGGGGACATTGTGCTTACCAAAATGGATGCATTTGAAGCCAACCAACTCAGACAAGAAGCTCAAATTAATGCAATGGAAGCAAACATCAGACTTCTCTGTGATACGCTTCAAGTTACACCAGTCTTACCACAATATCCAATCAACCCTGCTGATGATGACAAAAAGGGGGAAGATAGGGTACTTTGTGAAGAAGAAGATAGACAAGATGGCACATCTTTCTCACAGAAAACTGCTGAATTTGAAGAAACTGAAGTACTGGATTAATCTGCCAAAGATGAAAATGCTGATGAAGAAAATGAAGGCACAAGCAGACCAGTAGATCAGTCAATTACAGAAGAAGAAAAGGAAGCTGATGAAACTGTAGCTGAAGGAAATCCTAAGGAAACAGCAAAGACTGATAAAGAAATTGCTGCTGCTAAGGACTCAGCTGAAGAACAACTTAATCCTAATGACATGTACAAAAAGATGGAGCTTTTAAGGCAAAGATTCTTCAAGGAGTTAGAAGCTGAAACTTCCAAACCTGAAGATGAAGAGGACAAGCCAGAAGACAAAAGAGAAGACTAGACTAAATTACTTATGCTTGAAATCTTTGTAAATTTTCTTTATGCACATCTCATATACTAAACTTGTAATCTGTAATCTTTTCTGAATCTATAAAAATACAAGTTTAAATCCAATAAACTATTTCTATCTCAGAAATTTTTGAGGATCAAAACATTAGTTTAGGTACAAGTACTTAGCTGAGGTTTAAAGGGGGGAAATTGTTGGATGAAGATGAAGATGAAGTGCAATGAAGATAAGAAGATAAGGGAAAGTTTTGATGATTTCCAAAACGTCAAAATCAGCTAAGTATGGAAAGCTTAGGTCCCTTAAAAGAATTTTGACCAAGTAAAGAAGACATCAGAAGGGTCAAAAATTCTAAGCCCAGAAGACTACTGATCTTATGCTGAAATAGCAATCAGAAGTGTAGACCATCAGCTGACTCAAATCAGATGGGTTTAGGGTTTGATCAGCAGGGTATCTATCAGAAGGGTTGTTTTGATCAGCAGAGTAGAAGAGATCAAAGAGTTAGTCCAACGGTAATAAATGCACTTGGTGTAATAAATGCTTTAAGAGAAGGGTAGTAATGGCAAATGATTGAAGATTATTCTCGGATCAGCAGGGTGCATTTAAAGCAGCTACAGGAAAGTACAACAGAAAGTACTGTAGCAGGGAGCCGTTCTGAAAATTGGGCTAAGGCTATGGATTTGATTTGTGATTTTCTTCAACGGTCACATTTTCAAATCTGAGTATAAATAGAGCTGATTTCAAAGAGCAAATATACAACAACACTTTGAGATTTTATTTCCGAAGCTGAATTTTCTCTAAGTCTCAAGAAGCTCAAAGATAGCTCACTCGTTTGGTGGAGTCATTTGTTGACAAAAACCAAGTTGAATCCAAAAAAGAAAACATTTTCTGAGTGAAATTATATTAGTTGAGTGTTGTGCGGAGTGTAGGTCCATCTTTGTGAGTGATCTAACTTCAGAGGATAGGTCTTCTTAGTGATTTCCTATTGTGAGCTTGCGGCCTTCTCATTTGTTGTTTTGGCGTAGGTGGAGAAATATTGTAAACTTTGTGTTTATAGTATAACCCAGAATCTGAGTGATCTGGAAGTGGACTAAAGGATTTTTATCCATATAACCACTATAAAAATTCTTTGTGTTATTTTTGCATAAGTTTTCTTGCATATATTAAAGTTGCATAATTTAACACCTTCAAATATTTGATTAAAGATTTTGAAGGAGTTTTTAAAACTGGGGACAAAATAATTAAAAGACTTAGTTTACTTGTGAAAAACACTTACAAATTATCCGCTACAAGTATACTCTTGTAAAACTATTTTTGCTGAAATCTGCTAAGTAACTGTAAGAAGAGTGGTCACTCTGCTGTTCAAGATTTGTTCACGATCAGCTTAGTCAGCTTACTGTTCTTTATAAGCTTAGTCTGCTGACAGACGACTGAAAAGTTTTTAAGTCTAAAAATTTTCAGAGGTCTATTCACCCCCCCCTCTAGACCTCATCTGACCACTTGGGACCAACAGTTTTGGAAGAAATTTACTTCTCCGAGCATCAGCTTCACTTACGCTCGAAGAAATGGGGGAGTATTGATTACGCCCAAACTTGTCAAAACAAAGCGATCGATGTAGAATAGATTTGGCGGTCGTATCCACGAGGATGACTAAACTAAGCTTAAACCGTTAGTAGACAAAGTAGCTTAGAGATAAATAAACAAACTAAATTAAAGAAGCGATTTGATTTTAAGAAAACTTAAAGAAAAATAAATATTTGGTTGTTGGAAAATACGATAATGAAAACGGTAAGATATCAAAAATCCCTTATATGCTTCGTTCACTTATTTGGATTGATTTATAAAATTACTCAATTGAAAGTTTCACATCCCAAACAATCAATCGGAAGATAAAGAATTTAAAAAGACATGATTTCTAATGTATTTGAATAAATAACATTCTTTCTTTTAGAATTGGTACAAAATATCATCTTATGAGAAATCAAAAACATACTATATACCAAGGCATATTGCATTAAAAAACTACCCATAAAACAAAAGACTTATATCATAATTATATCATAAATATTTTCACATAAAAATAGCATGACTAGATTTATATGAAAACTAATGAAACAATTGTATTAACATAAAAGTTGATGAAAATAGATGAAGAAGAATGAATTACTCTAAATTATTAAACTTACAAAACCTTGAAGAATCGAATCCAAATAAGATCACTATGCATATAAGTTCATCTCTAATCTCACCAAAGAACTTGTTGGATAAGGATGATGATGAAAAGCACTGAAGTCAATTAGTGAAGGGTGGTTTTGATGATTTCCAAAACCTTAGATCAGCTAAGTATGGAAAACTACTAATCTGCTGAAGGAAAGAAATCAGACTGGTGAAGATCAGCCGGCTCAAATCAAATTTGTTCAAGTTTGGGATGAGCTCTGTTCATCATCAGACTTGCACTTTCGATCAGCCAAGTGGAAAGGATCAAGAAGTCTACACAACGGTAATAAATGCCCCTGGAAGTAATAAATGCTGAAGTACAAGGTTATTAAAGAAAAATGATTGAAGAAAGACCTCGTATTAGCTTGGTGCATTTAATGCTGCCTGACAGAAAGTACAGTTCGCAGTACTGTCACTGTGCAGAGAGCCGTTCTCGGAAATTAAGGACCAGAAATCAAGAAATTTGAATTGCGTCTCTCTTCAACGGACATAATTCAAAGAGTGACTATAAATAGCTGAAGAGACGAAGAAAGAAAATGAACAAAACTTCTGAGAGATTGAATTTGAAGCAAAATATTTTCAATGTCTCAAAAGCTCAAGAACAGCTCACTCATCTGTTGAACGTCATTTGTTGACAGAAGCCGTTGAAGTTCAAGATAACATTTTCTGAGTGAATCTGTAAGACAAAAAAGTTGTGAGTAGTAGATATCCATCTTAGTGAGTGATATTACTTCAGAGAATAGGAGTTTCTTTGTGATTTCCTATTGCGCACTTGTGGTCGTTTCATTTGTTGTTCGACGCAAGCAGAGTGCACTAATTACTTTGTGTTCTTAGTATAACCCAAGAGCTGTGTGACTTGGAAGAGTGGACTAAAAGATATTTAAATCCATATAACCACTATAAAAATTCTTGTGTTTTTACATTAGTTTTACTTGCATATTTTCAGATCTGCATAAAACACTTGATTAACTGTTTGAAAAAGGTTTAAATGAGTCTTTTATAAAACTGGGGATTAAATTTTTCAATCTACTAAGTATTTTTGTGAAAAACACTTTATAAATCCGCTGCAAGTATTCTGGTATTAAAACTGGTTTTGAAAAAAATCAGCTAAGTAACTACCAGATTAGTGGTCAGCAAAGCTGTTCAAACATTATTTCGCGATCAGCCTTGTAAACTTACTGTTCTGTATCAGCTTAGTCTGTTTAAGTTTGAGCAACAGTTTTAAAGTTAAAATTTGATTAAAATTTTCAGAGGTCTATTCACACCCCCCCCCCTCTAAACATCATCAGACCACTTGGGACCAACAAGTGGTATCAGAGCAGGTGGTTCATTAGAATCAGCTGCCTGATCAACGAGCTTGATCCGAGTGTTTTTCAAACGTTTTCAAACTTTTCAAAAGAACATCTTTTTGAAAATTTAAAATTTTTGAAAAATGGATTGTATCAGCCATGTTCCCCACATAGCTGGTAAGAGCTTCGAAGACTGGAAGATCAGAATGGAGATCTTCTTAGCTGCCTACAATGATAACATGTACACATGTGTCATCAAAGGTCCATTCAAATTCACCAAGACCATCAAAGTTGATGAAGTAGATATAACAGTGGAAAAAGATTTACATGAAATGACAGCCGAGGAAATAAATCTGTTCAACCTAGACAAAGTAGGGCGTTTTATCATGACTAAGGCCCTTGACAATGACAGACTTGACAAAGTCAAGCATTGCAAGACTGCCAAAGAAATGTGGGATAAGGTATGTGATATGAGCGAAGGAAACGACGCTATCAAAGAGCATCAGCTGAGTGTTGCTCTGGAAAAGCTGGACAACTTCAAGATGAAGTCTACAAAAACCATTGATCAGATGGATAATAGGTTTACAAGGACGCTGAATGAAGTTTTAAAGCTTGGAAAAACCTCACTGATAAGGAGATAACCGTCAGAGTACTGAAGGCTCTACCTCCTAAGTTCAACATGAAGGTGACAGCCATGGAAGAGTCAAGAGACTTGGGAAAGATCTCACTCACCGAGCTGTTCTCAGTACTCAAGGCATATGAGTATAAATTGCCAAGAATGGGTGTTGAAGAAACCTCTACTTCAAGTCCCACAGCTGCCCTGGTTGCTGCTGAAAATCCTAGAAGGCTAGCCTACAAATGCAAAGACGTGGATTCATCTGATGAAGCCACATTACTCAACTAAAAGGAGTACACTGCCGGAGACATTGCATTGCTGATGAATAATTTCAAGAAGTTCTACAAACGAAAAATGAAGAACAAATACAACAATGCTTCTACTTCTAACCTTACTTCTTCTTCTCAAGATAAGGATTCTTATAAATCTGAAATGATGTGCTATAACTGCAAGAAATTGGGTCATTTCATAAGAGACTGCCCATATCCTAAAGTTGAAAAGTACACTGAAGAAGAAAAGAGAATCAGAAAAGAAAGAAAACATCAAAAAGGCAAGGTGCTGGTGGCAGAAGCGGAAAAGCTAGCTGCTATCTACTCATCAGATTCGGATTAAGACACGTCTGATGAAGAGTCCTCTGATGAAGAGATACCTGCTCTTCTATGCCTGATGGCTAAGGAATCTGATGGCTCGAGGATGATGAGGTAACTCCTCTAGATAATGAATTATTTAATTCATTTGAACAAATGATGCTTAACAATACAAGTATTGCTGAAGCATTTACAAAGAAATGTGGGATAAGGTATGTGATATGAGCGAAGGAAACGACGCTATCAAAGAGCATCAGCTGAGTGTTGCTCTGGAAAAGCTGGACAACTTCAAGATGAAGTCTACAAAAACCATTGATCAGATGGATAATAGGTTTACAAGGACGCTGAATGAAGTTTTAAAGCTTGGAAAAACCTCACTGATAAGGAGATAACCGTCAGAGTACTGAAGGCTCTACCTCCTAAGTTCAACATGAAGGTGACAGCCATGGAAGAGTCAAGAGACTTGGGAAAGATCTCACTCACCGAGCTGTTCTCAGTACTCAAGGCATATGAGTATAAATTGCCAAGAATGGGTGTTGAAGAAACCTCTACTTCAAGTCCCACAGCTGCCCTGGTTGCTGCTGAAAATCCTAGAAGGCTAGCCTACAAATGCAAAGACGTGGATTCATCTGATGAAGCCACATTACTCAACTAAAAGGAGTACACTGCCGGAGACATTGCATTGCTGATGAATAATTTCAAGAAGTTCTACAAACGAAAAATGAAGAACAAATACAACAATGCTTCTACTTCTAACCTTACTTCTTCTTCTCAAGATAAGGATTCTTATAAATCTGAAATGATGTGCTATAACTGCAAGAAATTGGGTCATTTCATAAGAGACTGCCCATATCCTAAAGTTGAAAAGTACACTGAAGAAGAAAAGAGAATCAGAAAAGAAAGAAAACATCAAAAAGGCAAGGTGCTGGTGGCAGAAGCGGAAAAGCTAGCTGCTATCTACTCATCAGATTCGGATTAAGACACGTCTGATGAAGAGTCCTCTGATGAAGAGATACCTGCTCTTCTATGCCTGATGGCTAAGGAATCTGATGGCTCGAGGATGATGAGGTAACTCCTCTAGATAATGAATTATTTAATTCATTTGAACAAATGATGCTTAACAATACAAGTATTGCTGAAGCATTTACAAAGCTTAAGGAAGAGATGATATTGCTAAGAGAGCAAAACAAATCACTGAAACTTAAGGCTGAAAAGCCAAAAGAATCAGATGAATATAAACAGGTTGAGCAAGAAATGAATCTCTGGAAGCTGAATGTGAAGTTCTTAAAGGAAAAATCATGGAACTTGAGAAAACAATTAAGTCTCATGAAAAGTCATCTGTTGCATCAACTCATATGTCTAGTAAACAGAAGACACCTTCAGATCAGGATAAGTTAGAACTGAACCATACTGAAAAATTTATACCAACTGACAACAGTAAGGTTATTTTGTATGTTCAGACTACTAAACCTGCTTCACCTGAGAAAGTGTTAAAGGAGACAAAAACTCCTAAGGCTAAAAAGAGCAAAGAGCCTATTGTAGGAAAACAGAATGGTAAGCCCAAACAGAAGAGTCCTAGGAAGTCTTCTGATAAGACTAAAACCAATCAGAATAGTTATAAAACTAAGTCGTCTGTTAATGAGCAAGCATCTAGTAAACCAAAGAAGCATAAAAACAAGAAAAATCAAAATGCTTGGGTTGGAAATGAGTCTTATTCTGTGCAACCTGTTGCATATCCTCCTATGTATCATGCACCTCAATTTCCAACTTACTATGCACCATATCCTGCTCATCCAATACATGCATATCCTGCTTATCATGCATCTTATTCTGCTTATGAACATTATCCTTATCATGCTGATTATCAACAACATGACATATTTGATAAACGTGATAAAGGCAAAACTGTTCATGCTCCTTTTGAAACTCAGAAACCTAAGAAGCCTAAGACATCAACATCTTGGGTTGTCAAAGGTGGAACTAATCCTTCAGGACCCTCTCAATAAGGGTACCTAAAACAATTTTATTTTGTTTTGTATGTTAGGAGTAGGAGTAGGAGTAAAGTAGAGAAGACCTGGTACTTGGACAGTGGTTGTTCAAGACACATGTGTGGAAACATACAAGAGCTGACTGATGTTGTTGCTGTGGATGGTCCAAATGTGACGTTTGGAGACAGCAAGGAAGGCAAGATTGTAGCAAGTGGAAAGCTGATCAAAGGCAACATTGATATTTATGACGTCTCTAATGTTAAAGGCCTCAAATACAATTTGCTGAGCATAAGTCAATTTTGTGACAGAGGATATTCAGTCATCTTCTCAACAAATAAGTGCTACATTGAACAGATTGGAACAAAGAAGGTCATTTTATCTGGAAGACGACAAGGGAATGTCTACACAGTGGACTGGAATTCTGTTGACAATAATTCAAGTGTTCGTTTGGCGGCATCAACACCAAGTGAAGTCAGTTGGTTGTGGCACAAAAGAATGAATCATGTGAATTTCAAGACCATCAACAGACTTATCAAGAATGATTAGGTAGAAGGAATTCTAAAAACAGTCACGAGCAAAGATTAGCTCTGTGACGTCTGTCAGAAGGTTAAACAAATCAAGTCATCATTCAAAAGCAAGAAGCACCAATCATCTGGAAGGATTTTGGAGCTGCTACATATGGACTAGTTTGGACACATTGATCCAATCAACAATGATGGAAAGAAATACTGTCTAGCTGTTGTGGATGAAAATTCAAGATACACTTGGGTGATTTTCATGAAGAAGAAAAGTGAAACCATGGAGCATCTTACAAATCTGATAGAAAAGATTCAGAATAAAAAGAGTATGAATATACTGAAGATCAGATCAGATAGAGGGACTGAATTTACAAACTCTACTGTTGAAGAGTATTGTAATGCCAGAGGAATCAGTCATTAGTACTCTGCTACCAGAACCCCTCAACAGAATAAAGTTGCTGAAAGGAGAAACAGAACTCTGAAGGAAGCTACCAAAACCATGATAGCTGAAGATAAGCTGCCTCAAAAATTTTGGGCAGAAGCAACAAATACAACATGCTTTACCCAAAATAGATGCATGATCAACAAGCACCAAAAAAAGACTCCATATGAAGTTTGGAACAATAGGAAACCAAACATTCATTACTTTAGAATTTTTGGTTATAAATGCTTTATCTTAAATAATGGGAAAAAATCACCTTACTATTTTTGCAGAAAAGGCTGATGAAGCAATATTTGTAGGATACTCTACTGTTAGTAAAGCTTATAGAGTCTTTAACAAAAGAACTTTACTTGTAGAAGAATCCATTCATGTAGTATTTGATGAACCTAGTCAATCTTCTTAAAAGAATCAAAGTACTGATCAAAATCTGTCTACTGATTTTCAAAAATTGAGTGTTGAAAAGAATGAAGAATATATTCCCATCATACTACCTGATCTCAACTCAGCTGCTAACTCAAGTGCTGTTCAAAATCACAATGCTGATTGCCTAACAGAGGAGTTGCAAACAACTGACAGACCAGAGAATGTTCAACAGACAAGTGTTGTTCAACAGACTACTACTGGAACTCCAACAGTAGTGTTGGAAGATCAAAACAGAGGACAACATTATGATTTGCAACCTGATCTTAGATGGCTCAAGAATCACCCACTAGAGCTGGTGATTGGTGATCCTTTGGATAGAGTAAAGACAAGGAGAGTTGCTGCAAGTGAAGCGATGTTTGTCAGCTTCCTATCTCAAATTTAGCCCAAACAAATGGAAGAAGCTCTTAGTGATTCAAATTGGATCGAAGCTATGCAAGAGGAGCTAAATCAATTTGAAAGAAATAATGTCTGGTACTTAGTTCCAAGACCAAGTCATCAAAGAGTTATTGGCACTGAATGGGTATTCAGGAACAAAATGAATGAAGATGGTGTGGTCACTAGTAATAAAGCAAGATTAGTTGCCAAAGGCTATTGTCAAGAAGAAGGTATTGACTTTGATGAAACTTTTGCACCAGTAGCAAGATTAGAGGCTATCAGACTATTTCTTGCCTATGCTGCTCACAAGAATTTCACAGTCTATCAATTGGATGTGAAATCAGCTTTTCTCAATGGAGAATTGCAAGAAGAAGTTTATTTTTAACAACCACCTGGATTTGAAGCATATCAAGAAGAAGACAAGGTGTATCGTCTGAAGAAAGTCCTCTATCGACTGAAACAGGCTCCAAGAGCATGGTATGATACCCTATCTGATTTTCTTTTAATTAAATGATTTCATAAAGGTAAGGTAGACAAGACCTTGTTCACAATTGAATGGGAAGAACATATTTTGCTTGTGCAAATATATGTGGACGACATCATTTTTGGTTCAACAAATCAACAGATGTGTGATAAGTTCTCAAAGCTGATGCAGAACAAGTTTAAAATGAGCATGATGGGAGAACTTAATTATTTTCTTGGTTTGCAAGTAAGACAGTTGCCTGATGGAATTTTCATCAGCCAAGCAAAATACACAAAGGATCTGTTCAAGAAATTTGGTATGGAAACTAGCTCTACTGCTAATATTCCAATGTCTACTAGTCTTCGTTTGGATAAAGATGAAGATGGAAAATCAGTGGACATAACCAAGTACAGAGGAATTATTGAGTCACTGTTGTACTTAACAGCTAGCAGACCTGATATTATGTACTCTGTTGGGGTTTATGCGAGGTATCAATCAAATCCTAAGGAATCTCATCTCCTAGCTGCCAAAAGGATACTCAAATATCTTAAAGGTACTGAAGATTTGGGATTGTGGTATCCTAGGGAATCTGGATTTGAACTTATTGGATATTCAGATTCTGACCTTGCTGGCTGCAAGATTGACGGGAAAAGCACAACAGGTGCCTGTAAGTTCTTAGGTAGTCATCTGATCTCTTGGATGAGTAAGAAACAGACTTCATTATCCATATCAATTGCTGAAGCTGAATATATAGCTGCTGGAGCTTGATGTGCACAAATTTTTTGGTTGAAGCATCAACTAGAAGATTACAACATAAAAATAAGTGGAATATCTATCTACTGTGACAATACAAGTGTAATCAGCCTTACTCAGAATACTACAAGTCATTCAAGGACTAAACATATTGAGATCAAACATCATTTCATTAGAGATCATGTGGAGAAGTGAAATGTCATGATAGAATATGTGTTTACTGAAAATCAGATTGCTGACATCTTCACAAAACCTCTAAGTGAGACAAGGTTTTCAACTCTAAGAGCTGAACTAGGTCTACTAAAATTGGATGCATAAGCTGAGGGGGAACTTATCAGAAGACTGAAGTTCAACAGCTTACACATCATATTATTTTCAAGGATTAACTCTCAACAGACTAGTTAACTTATGAATTCTTAAAGTCAGGGGGAATGTGTAAGACTAGCGGTACTTCTGATTAAAAGATGAAATTTGTTGATGAAAGTTAGTTGAAGTTATGTTTTCTTCAGAAGATTAAATTCTTGAAGATTGAAGATTAATTATCTAGCTAGATTGACAAACAGCCGAGGAAGGTTGTCAACTATTGGCTTTCACTGATAACATCTTTGTTATCAGGACGGTAGTCCCATCATATAACTATTTTAATTACTTGTTTGATCAACTGCGTAAAAGCTTACTGAATAAAAACGTTTTCATTTAAAACAAGCTTTTACAAGTACAGTAAGGCAGTTCAAATTCCCGCCTCTCATTTAATGCCCTTCGAATTTGAAAAGCCGTAACTGACTCCGCACGATCAGGACTGATAAGAAACGGATCTAACGATTGACGGGTATAACGAAAATCGAAATACCCTAACTCTATAAATCCAGATCTGATCAGACTTGTCGTTCTTTACGCACCCTAAAATACTTAGAGCATTTTTTTGAGAAAAATCCCTTGCATTCTATCTTCTGCAAACTCTTCTCTTTCACTAACATCCTACATATTCAATTATGAGTTCTGGTGTTGAAGCAAAAGCTGAGGGTATGTACTTGGTTTACGACGCTTATTATCAATCTGGTACTGATTTGATGAAGGAATTGCCGAAAAAGTTTAAGACAGCTTCCCTGGTAAACTTCATGGAATTACACTAAGGACTGGTCTGGAAGAACCAAGTTATGGAGTATTACAAGACTGCTGAAGTGAATTTCACCAAAATGGGAATAAAGGCAACTGTTGGAGGCAAATCCATAGTCATTACCCCTGATGTTCACGAAACGTTTGGTCTGCTAAACAAAGGAAGGCATGACGTCACTACTCTTGCTGAGGACAGAAATCAAGAATTCTGGGCAATTTATGCCAAGGAGGGTGAGATGTTGACTGGCAACATCAAGAAAAGGCAACTAAAGGATGAATATCAGCGTATGGCTGATATGGTTGCGAAGCAGATAGAGAGTTGAACATTCTCTTTGGATGCTGTCACCAGGAAGAAATATAGCATAATGGTGTCTATCTATTATGCCTTGGAAGTGAATTGTTCAGTAGTCATCTGGTACATACTAGCTCACTTTCATGAGAAGAAAGAGAAAAAGGCCACTCCTCAGACCAATCACAGGATCACCTTAAGCTATCTGCTTCACAACATGGGTTGTGAAATGACAAATGGGAAGGAAATCCATACTGCTAAGGCAATGGCAAAGTATGTGCCTGTTCTGAAGAGGAAAGCTGACGAGGTCGAAGCTGATGAAGATATGGAGGAACCTAAGGAAGAGGCTCCCGCCAAAAAGCAAAAGAAAGTTGCTCAGCCTGCTGTTCGGGCCAAAAAGAAAAAGGCTGATGAGCCTAAGGAAATGGCTCAGAAGAAGAAAGTCAAGACTTCTGTTCAAACAGCCCAGCTAGCTGTTGAAGCCAGAACAGAAGAGTCTGGGGCAAAGGAGGTAGCTGATGCCATCATAAATAAGACTACTGCAGAGATGAAGAATATTTCTCCTGCTTCTTCTTCAAGAACTCCATCTGCTGAACATCCTGATGAGAATGTTGCTCACAGGACAAGAAGTCAACTTCGTGATACAGGTGCTTCCATGCCTGTTCAAGGAGGAAGGACAAGAAGAACCATAAGGAAAAAGATGACTTTTGTTGACTCACCCACTGAGTTAACAGATTTGGTAAGAGAAAGTCCTCATTCAGCAGAGAGGCCTGTTGGAGCTGAGGAATCATCTGCTGCTGAACAGATTGATGCGCAACAGACTGCTCAAGAAAAACCAACAGCTGAGGTCGCCAAACCTCAAGATGATCCAGATGAGATTATCATCAACCCAATAGCAGTTGCACCTCTTGCTTCTGCTGGACCTGTTCGAGCTGATAAGGGAAAGAGAAAAATCCTTATCAAAAGAAAGAAAATCTCTGCTGCTGACAAAAAAAAGAGAGAGGAAGCTGAGCAGCGTAAGAGAGATGAACAGGAGGAGAAAAGAGCTTTGGAACTTAGCAAGATTCAAGTCGAAAAAGATGAACAGAGGAGAAAAATGTCTGAAGCAGAACGTAAGGCTGCTAAAGATGCTGAACTTGCCATGATTATTGAAATAAGCAAGACGGATGCACATGGACCTGTTCATGCTGGAGGAATCAAAATTGGTGAATCTAAAGAAGCTAAGCCAAAGATGCTTACTAGCACTGTCAAGCCAAATGCCAAGTTTGAAGTTAGAAGATCATTTGATATTGTTAATTCTGATAATTCTATCTTCAACAGGTTTGAGAAGGCCTTAGCTTATTTTGATCAGAAAATGATGCTCAAGACTTTATTCACTCATGAGAAGCCAAGGTACATGAAGTGGAGAGACTACAGATTGAATAAGTCTGTTGAAGAGCTTCAGAGTTGGAAGGAGTTGGCTGATGAAGAAAGGTGGGTTCTTCAATGGCTAAAGACTGACTCCATCTCAAAGGCCTTAGATCCTGATTTTGTTAGAAATGCTATGCATCAATATGCAAAGGATTTTGCAACAGAAGAGGCCAAGATCATTGAGAACACTTTGCCTGGAAAGAGAAGAAAATTTGATGATCCTGTTGAAAGGGCTCTTCAAATTGCTGTTATGACTGCCCTGAAGAAATGGCATGGGCTGCTAAGTCTAGATATCAGCAAGGATCTTCAAGTGAGCTGCCCTCGCTGCCAAGTATTCAACAAATCACTTTTGGTAAAGAAGTGAAAGATTACTATGAAATGCCTAAGGTAAAGGCATCTGCTCCATAGCCATGGCATGTTGTGAGACAAATTCGTCAAACAACAACCTTTACTGATGACGACAAAATTATAAGTAAATTTTTTGAAGATGTCACTGATCAGCCCAAAGCTGTTAATGAACCCTTAGCAATTGAGTGGAAAGCTAAGGAGTCCAATGCTGATCAAGAGACTGAACTAAAAGATGCCCCTGTCCACCAGGAGAGTTGTTGGTCCCAAGTGGTAAGAAGAGGTTTAGAGGGGGGGGGTGAATAAACCTCTTTAAAAATTTCTTCTTCAAATTTAACTTTAAAACTTTTACTCTAACTGAACAGACTAAGCTGATCAGATTTGTCAGTTACAATTCTGTTCGCGAACAAATCTTTGAACAGTTTTGTTGACCACTCGTCTGATTGTTACTTAGCTGATTTTGTTAAAATCAGTTTTAATACTTAGAGTACTTGCAGCGGATTTTCAAAGTGTTTTTCACAAGTAAACTTAGCAGTTTGAAAAGTGTTTCCCCAGATTTGTAAAATCTCTTTTTAGATCCCTTTTTCAAACAGTTAACTTAAAGTGTTTTATGCAACTGAAAATATGCAGATAAAATGCAAATAAAAACACGAACAATTTTTATAGTGGTTATATGAATTTGAATATCCTTTAGTCCACTCTTCCAAGTCACAAAGATCTTGGGTTATACTAAAAATACACAGTAATCAGTATACTCTGCTTACGCCTTACAACAAATGAACAGGCCGTAAGTTCGCAGTAAGAAATCACAAAGAAATCCTACTTCTCTGAAGTAATATCACTCACTTAGATGGATATCTACTTCTCACAACACTCAATGTTTACAAATTCACTCAGAAGATGTATTTGGCTTGATTCTTCAACTCTGCTTTCGTCAACAAATGACTCAGCTGATGAGTGAGCTGTTCTTGAGACTTAAAGAATTCTGCTTCAAAAATTTCTCAGATTGTGTTGCTTACTTCTTCTTCGTCTCTTCCAGCTATTTATACTTGAGGATTGAAAAGTATCCGTTGAAGAGAGACAAGATTCAAATTCCTCGAGTACTGGTCCTTAAAATCCGCGAACGGCTCTTTTGCAGTCTGTCCGTACTGTGAACAGTACTATTCTGCAGGCAGCATTAAATGCACCCAGCTGATGCGAAGCATTTCTTCAATCATTTGTCTTTAATAACCTTGTACTTCAGCATTAATTACTCCAAGGGGCATTTATTACCGTTGGGAATACTTTATGATCTTCTTCACTTGGCTGATAAAAGTACGCGTCTGATGGCGAACAAGGCTGATCTCAAACTTGAACAAATCTGATTTGAGTCGGCTGATCTTCACCAGTCTGATAACTTTTCTTTAGCAAATCAGAAGTCTTGGACCATGAAATTTTGACTCTTCTGATGTCTTCTTTACTTAGTCAAAAATCCTTGATAAGTTTATCAGCTAAGTTACTCCATACTTAGCCAAATACGAAGTTTTGGAATGCATCAAAACCTCCCTTATCAAACTTTCTTTAGTGCCTTCATCTTCATCCTTATCCAACAATTTCCCCCTTTTTGATGATGACAAAACTTCAGCTAAGTACCTGTTGAATACCTAAACTAAAGAATGTAATCCTCAAAAAATTTTCTGAGATAGAAAATAGTATGTTGGAATGAACTTGACTTTTTATTGATATGATAAGATTGTTACAAGTACAAGTTCTTCAGATGAGATGTCTGAAAGATAGATAAAAGCAAACTGATTACAAGATTTTATCAATTTTAACTATCAGCTTCATCATCTGATCCTTCAAGCACTTCTTCATACTCATAAGAAGATTCATCGTCGTCTTCTTCTTCTTCTTCATTAGCTTCATCATCCAGGTCCATGTTTGCTTTGGCAGCTTCCATTTTCTCTTTAAGTTGCTGCTCCCTTAAAGCTTCCATTGCCTTCCCGGCTGATTCTGTATTCTTGTACTTGGTAGTTTCTGCGAACTTCTCAGGGTCAATCTTATCAGCTTCCTTTGCTTTGGTTTCCTCGGCTGTTTCTTCCCGTTTATCTTCCCCCTTTTTGTCATCATGAGGACTGATGACAGTAGAAGGTACAAGAGCAGGGTTGAGAGCAACTGTTGGAACCTTCAATTCAGCGCACAAAGCCTTCAAATTTTGATTTGTAACATCATGGCTTGCTGTAAGATTAAGAATATCAGTGCTGATGTAGTCAGTTTTATCATTGAAGTAGTCAATGTTAAGGTTTACAGTTGCAATTTCATTTTGGAGTTCTTGTGTGGCATTTGATACTTCTTGCAAAAACCCTTGGTTGACTTCCTTCTCTTCTTCACTGACTTTTATGAAGGTTGCAGTTAGATCAGCGATCTTGTGTTCAGCTCTTTGAAGGGCAGCATGAAGATGATTTACATCACCTTTCACATCCTCCACATTTCTGTTCATATCATTCATGCTGTTCACTAACCGCAAAGAATGATCTTGAGGGATAGGAATACTTGTGATTTCAGTCTTGATGATCTTTTCAGTAGACTGTTGCACAGTTTCCAGCTGAAGTTTATTTGATTCTGCCAATTCTGTTTTAAGCTCAGTCTTCAGCTCCTCCTTGACCTTCATCAGCTGCTGTTGATGCTTCTCTTCCAATTCCTTCATATAATTCTCCATCAACATCTGGAAAGCTTCCATCAGTGATGAGTGTTCATCACCTGATGAAGCAGAAGCAGCAGCTTCATTCTTTTCTTCAATCTCCTGGTGGACAGGGATATCTTCCATCTTTGCGTCCTGATGATCTTCAGAATCCTTAGCATTCCACTCAATGGCTAAGGGTTCGTCAGCAGACTTGTCAGCAGTCAGATCAGCAGATTAGTCTTCAATCTGATCAGCAGACTTGTCTTCAGCTTGGTCAGCAGACTTGTCTTCAGCTTTGTCCGCAGTCTGATCAGCAGTCTTGTCAGCAGGCCTTGCCGCAACTTTGTGTTCATCAGTGACGTCATCATAGAACAGATTAGTGACTGTGCCATCATCATTGAAGCAAGTTGTCTGACGGATTTGCCTCACAATGATCCAAGGGTTGACAAATGCATTGTTACCCTCTGGCACTTCACTGAAATCTTTCATTTCTCTGCCAAAAATTACATGTTGAATACTTGGTAGTTGAGGGAGTTCACTTGAATGCCTTTGCTGATATCTGGATTTTTCTGCCCACTTATTCAGTGCAGTGATAACAGCAATCTTCACAGCCCTTTCTTCAACATCATCAGTCTTCTTTCTTTTGGCAGGCAGGGTGCTTCCTATCAGCTTGGCTTCCTCAAGGGCAAATTCCCTGGCATAGTGATGCATAGCATCCCTAACATAATGAGGATCCAAGGCTTTTTGGATAGAATCTGTCTTTAGCCACTCGAGTACCCATTTCTCATCAGCATCTATATTCTCCAGATTCCGAAGTTCAGTGATGGACCTGTTCAGCCTATTGTCTCTCCATCTGATATATCTAGGCTTCTCTTGAGTGAACATGGTCTTCAGCATTAACTTCTGGTTGTAATAGGCTAAGGACTTTTCAAACTTCTGGAAAAGCTCTTTGTTGTTATATATAATTTTGAAAGCTTTCTTAACTTCAAACTTTTCTTTTGGTTTTACTTCCCCAGCAGGCATTTTTGGTTTTGGGGGTTCTTCTTCTCCTTCAGCCTCTTTAATCTTGATGCCGCCTCCATGGACAGGTCCATAGGCATCAACTTTGCTTATTTCCAAAACCATGGCCATTTCAGCATCTTCAGCAGCTTTCCTCTCTGCTTCAGACATTTTCCTTCTGGCCTCATCCTTTGCTGCTTGAGCTTTGCTCAGCTCAAGAGCCTTTTTCTCCTCCAATTCATCCTGCTTCCTTTGTTCAGCAGCTTCCCTTGCTTTCTTGTCAGCTTTAGAGATTTTCCTTCTCTTAATCACTATTTTCTTTTTGCCTTTGTCAACTGGAGCAGGGGCTGGATCAGCAGATGAAATTGGTGCAGCAGCAATAGGTTCGATGATCATGACATCCGGATCATCTTGAGGTTTGGTGACCTCAGCTGTTTGTGTAACTTGATTTGGCTGTTGCTCATCAGCTTTGTTGGCAGCAGCAGTCTCATCTGTTACAACTGGCCTTTCAGCAGCTTCAGGGCTTTCTCTAACCACATCTTCCAGTTCAGTAGGTTTTTCAATAAAAGTCATCTGCTTTCTAGCAGACTTCTTTGACAGACCCTGAATAGGCCTTGATGCAGCTGAATCCCTTAATTGGCTCCTTGTCCTGTAGGAGACATTTTCAGCAGGTCTTTCAGCAGATGGAGTTCTTGAGGGTGATGCAGGTGAAGCAGTCCTGACATCAGCAGTGACTTGATCAATGATCTTTGTGACCTGTTCAGCAGCAGTTACTGACTCCATTTTCTTTGAGGTCTTTTCCTTAGGCTTATCAGCAGCCTTCTTCTTTCTTGTCTCAACAGCCATGTCAGCTGTTTTGACTAACCTCCGTTGCCTTTTGGCAGGAACCTCCTTTGGTCCCTCATCCTCATCTTCTTCAGGCTCATCAGCCTTCCTCTTTTGAACAGGCAAGTACTTGGACATTGCCTTAGATTTATGAATCTCCTTTCCATTCGCCATAGGACATCCTAGTTTGAACAGAAGGTAGCTGAGCGTGATCCTGTGGTTTGTGTGAGGACCTTTTCCTTTCTTGTCATCAAGGAAATCAGCCAAGATGTACCAGATAATTATGGACCAGTTGACTTCTATCCCATAGTAGATAGCAGTCATAATGCTGAACCTCTTCATGGTAACAGCATCCAGTGAGAAGGTGCAGTTTTCAATCAGCTTAGACACCATATCAGCCATCCGCTGATATTCATCCTTCAACTGTCTCTTCCTTATGTTGCCAGTCAACATTTCTCCTTCTTTGGCGCAGATCGCCCAGAACTGCTGGTGTTTTTCTTCAGTTAACACTGTGACATCGTGTCGTCCTCTGTTTGGAAGACCAAACGTCTCGTGAAGAACAGCTGGGGTAATAGTGATAGATTTTTCTCCCACTGTAGCCTTTATCTCCAGTGCGTTGTAGTCAGCCTTTGCTGTATTGTAGTATTCCATCACTTGATCAGTCCAGATCACTCCCTCGTTGTATTCCATGAAGTTTACCAAGTTTGCAGATTTGAACTTCTCCAGAAGTTCCTTCATCAGATTTGTGCCAGATTGGTAATAGGAATCATACACAAGGTACATACCTTCAGCAGCCATTGTTGATCTGTAGAGATTAGAGAGAAAAACGAAGAGATTTTTGAAGAAAACTTGCTCAAATTTCTCACAAGTACTTTTGAAAGTTTAGGGTTCGTAAAGAACTACACGACTGATCAGATTGGGATTTATAGAGTTGGGGTATGTTGGTTTCCGTGATATCCGCCAACCGTTAGATCCGTTTTCTTGTCAGTGCTGATCGTGCGGCATCAGTTACGACCTTTCAAATTCAAAAGATATTTAATGAGGAGCGGGAATATGTACCGCCCGTCAGTTACTTATAAAAGCGTGTTTTTGAGTAAAACGTTTTAAGTAGTTCCGGTTTTATATTAGTAATCAGATGAGTAACATAAACACTTATCTGATGGACTACTGTCCTGATGACATAGTTGTTATCAGAGAATGCCAATAGCTGATAACCTTCCTCAGCTGTTTGTCAATCTAGCCAGATAATATAACTTCATTCTTCGATAGTTGAGTCTTCTGTTGAAAACATAACTTCAACTAACTGACATTAACAAATTTCATCTTTAATTCAGAAGTACCGCTAGTCTTACACGTTCCCCCTGAGTTTAAGAATTCATAAGTTAACTAGTCTGTTGAAAGTTAATCCTTGAAGATAATAGTGATGATTAAGCTGTGGAACTTAAGCCTTCTGATAAGTTCCCCCTCAGCTTATGCATCCAAATTCAGTAATCCTAGCTCTGCTCTTAGAGTTGATAACCTTACTTCACTTAAAGGTTTAGTGAAAATATCAGCAATCTGATTGTCAGTATGAAAATACTCAATCATAACATTGCCTTTTTCCACATGATCTCTAATGAAGTGATGCTTGATCTCAATATGCTTAGTTCTTGAATGACTTGTAGTGTTCTGAGTAAGAGAGATTGCACTTGTATTGTCACAGTAGATTGGAATTCCACTGATTTTGATGTTGTAGTCTTCTAGTTGATGTTTCAACCAAAGTATCTGTGCACAGCATGTTCCAACAGCTATATATTCAGCTTCAGCAGTAGATATAGAAACTGAAGTCTGTTTCTTACTTATCCATGAGATCAGACGAGTACCTAAGACCTGACAGGCACCTGTTGTGCTTTTTCTGTCAATCTTGCAGCCAGCAAGGTCTGAATCTGAATAACCAATAAGCTCAAATCCAGATTCTCTAGTGTACCACAATCCCAATTCTTGAGTGCCTTTAACATATTTCAATATTCTCTTGGCAGCTAAGAGATGAGATTCTTTGGGGTTTGATTGAAATCTTGCACAGACTCCAACTGAGTACATTATATCAGGTCTACTTGCTGTTAGGTACAACAATGAACCAATAATGCCTCTATATTTGGTTATGTCCACTGATTTGCCATCTTCATCTTTATCCAACCGAAGACTTGTAGACATTGGAATATTAGCAGTAGAGCTAGTTTCCATACCAAACTTTTTAAACAGATCTCTTGTGTATTTAGCTTGATTTATAAAGATTCCATCAGGCAGCTGTTTAACTTGTAAACCAAGAAAATAATTAAGTTCTCCCATCATGCTCATTTCAAATTTATTCTGCATCAGCTTAGAGAACTTGTCACACATCTGTTGGTTAGTTGAACCAAAAATAATATCGTCCACATATATTTGCACAATCAATATATGACTTTCCCATTCAATAGTGAACAAGGTTTTATCTACCTTACCTTTATGAAATCCTTTAATTAAAAGAAAATCAGATAGGGTGTCATACCATGCTCTTGGGGCCTGTTTCAGTCCATAAAGGGCTTTCTTCAGACGATATACTTTATCTTCCTCTTGATAGACTTCAAATCCTGGAGGTTGTTCAACGTAAACTTCTTCTTGCAATTCTCCATTGAGAAATGCTGATTTCACATCCATCTGATAGACTGTGAAATTCTTGTGAGCAGCATAGGCTAGAAACAGTCTGATAGAAACAGTCTGATTGCTTCAAGTCTTGCTACTGGTGCAAAAGTCTCATCAAAGTCAATCCCTTCTTCTTGACAATAACCTTTGGCCACTAATCTTGCTTTGTTTCTGGTAACATTACCATCTTCATTCATCTTATTTCTGAATACCCATTTAGTGCCAATTACTCTTTGATGACTTGGTCTAGGAACTAAGTACCAGACTTCATTCCTTTCAAATTGATTCAACTCTTCTTGCATAGCTTCTATCCAGAAAGAATCATTAAGAGCTTCTTCAATTTGCTTAGGCTCTATTTGAGATACAAAAGTGACAAACATAGCATCTTGTGCAGCAGCTCTTCTTGTTTTCACTCTATCTAAAGGATCACCAATCACTAACTCTGGCGGGTGATTTCTGAGCCATCTTAGATCAGGTTGCAGGTATGAATGTTGTCCTCTGTTATGATCTTGCAACACTACTGTTGGAGTTGCAGTAGTAGTCTGTTGAACATTTGCAATCTGTTGAACAGTCTCTGGTCTTTCAGCTGGTTGTAACTCGTCTGTTAGACAATCAGAGATCTGATTTTGAACAGCACTTGAGTTATCAGCTGGGTTGAGATCAGGTAGTATGATGGGAACATATTCTTCATTCCTTCCAACACTTAACTTCTGTAAATCAGTAGATAGATCTTGATTAGTGCTTTGATTCTTTTCAGAAGATTGGTTTGGTTCATCAAATACTACATGAATGGATTCTTCTACTAGTAATGTTCTTTTGTTAAAATCTCTATAAGCCTTACTAACAGTAGAGTATCCTACAAAAACAACTTCATCAGCCTTTTCTGCAAAAGCAGTAAGGTGATTTTTCCCATTATTTAATACAAAGCATTTACAACCAAAAATTTTAAAATAATGAATGTTTGGTTTTCTGTTGTTCCAAACTTCATATGGAGTCTTGTTCTGCTTTTTGTTGATCATGCATCTGTTTTGGGTAAAGCAGGCTGTATTTGTTGCTTCTGCCCAAAATCTTTGTGGCAGCTTAGCTTCAGCTATCATGGTCCTGACAGCTTCATTCAGTGTTCTGTTTCTCCTTTCAGCAACACCGTTCTGTTGAGGGGTTCTAGCAGCTGAATACTCATGATGTATTCCCTTGATATTACAATACTCTTCAACAGTAGAGTTTGTGAACTCTGTCCCTCTATCTGATCTGATCTTCAATATCTTTATGCTTTTCTCATTCTGGATCAGTTCCATCAGATTAGTAAGATGTTCCTTGGTTTCACTTTTCTTCTTCATGAATATCACCCAAGTATATCTCGAATAATCATCCACAACAGCTAGGCAGTACTTCTTTCCACCATTGCTGATTGGATCAATGGGTCCAAATAAGTCCATATGTAGTAGCTCCAAAATTCTTTCAGAAGATTGATGCTTCTTGCTCTTAAATGATGACTTGATTTGTTTACCCTTCTGACAGGCGTCACAGAGCTTGTCTTTGCTCATGACTGTTTTTGGAATCCCTTCTACCAGATCATTCTTGATTAATCTGTTGATGGTCTTGAAGTTTAAATGATTCATTCTCTTGTGCCATAGCCAACTAACTTCACTTGGTGTAGAAGCCACCAAACAAACGTTTGAATTCTTGTCAGCAGAATTCCAGTCGACTATGTAGATATTTCCTTGTCGTCTTCCAGATAAGATTACCTTCTTTGTACCAATCTGTTCAACATAGCACTTATCTGTTGAGAAGATGACTGAATATCCTTTGTCACAAAATTGACTTATGCTCAGCAGGTTGTACTTTAGGCCTTTAACATATGAGACGTCAGCTATCTCAATGTTTCCTTTGATTATTCTTCCTTTAGCTACAATCTTGCATTCTTTGCTGTCTCCAAATGTAACACTTGGACCATCCACAGCAACTGCATCAGTCAGCTCATGTATGTTTCCACACATGTGTCTTGAACATCCACTGTCCAAGTACCAAATCTTCTCTACTTTACTCCTACTCCTAATCCTAACCTACAAAACAAAAATAAAGTTGTTTTAGGTACCCTTATTGAGAGGGTCCTGAAGGATTAGTTCCACCTTTGACAACCCAAGATGTTGATGTCTTAGGCTTCTTAGGCTTCTGAGTTTTGACAGGAGTATGAACAACTTCATTTTTATCATAGTTATCAGATAAGTCATGTTGATGATCAGTATGATAAGAATAATGTTCATAAGCAGGGTAAGGTGCAAGATAAGCAGGATATGCATGCATTGGATGAGCAGGGTAAGGTGCATAGTAACCTGGAAATTGAGGTGCATGATACATAGGATGATATGCAGCAGGTTGCACATAATAAGACTCATTTCCATACCAAGCATTTTGATTTTTCTTGACTTTATGCTTCTTTGGTTTACTACTTGCTTGCTCATTAACAGACGACTTAGTTTTACCAACAGTTTGATTCAATTTAGCTTTATCAGCAGACTTCTTAGGACTCTGCTGTTTGGTCTTACTAGTCTTTTTACCTACACTAGGTTCTTTGCTCTTTTCAGCTTTAGGAGTTTTCTTCTCCTTTACTACTTTCTCAGGTGAAGCAGGTCTAGTTGTCTGAACATAAAGAATGACCTTACTGTTGTCGGCTGATACAAATTTTTCAGTATGATTCAGTTCAAACTTATCCTGTTCTAAAGGTATCTTCTGTTTACTAGATGTATGCGTGGATGCAACAGATGATTTCTCATGAGACTCAATAACTTTTTCAAGTTCCATGATTTTTCCTTTAAAAACTTCACATTCAGCTTTCAGAGATTCATGTTCTTGCTCAAGCTGTTTATATTCAGCTGCTTCCTTTGGCTTTTCAGCTAAGAGTTTCAGTGAACTATTTTGCTCTTTTAGCAATATCATCTCTTCCTTAAGCTTTTTATATGCTTCAGCAATACCAGTATTGTTAAGCATCATTTGTTCAAATGAATTAAATAATTCATTGTCAAGAGGAGTTACCTCATCCTCAGAGTCATCAGATTCCTTTGCCATCAGACACAGGAGAGCAGGATTTCCTTCATCAGAAGATTCTTCATCAGACGTGTCTGAATCTGAATCAGATGAATAAACAGCAGCCAGCTTTTCTGCTTCTGCTATCATAGCCTTGCCTTTCTGATGTTTTCTTTCTGTTCTCATTTTCTTTTCTTCTTCAGTGTACTTTTCTGCTTTTGGATATGGGCAGTCTTTGATGAAGTGTCCCAGTTTCCTGCAGTTGTAACACATTAGTTTTGCATTATAATCATCTTTATCTTGAGAAGAAAAGTTAGGTTTAGAAGTAGAAGCATTGTTATATTTGTTCTTCAATTTTCTCTTGTAGAACTTCTTGAAGTTGTTTATCAGCAATGCAACGTCTCCAGCAGTGTACTCCTTCTTGTTGAGTAGAGTGGCTTCATCAGATGATTCCACTTCTTTGCTTTTCTGAGCTGGTCTTCTTTGATTTTCAGCAGCAACCAGGGCAGCTGTGGGTCCTGAAGTTGAGGTTTCTTTAATTCCCATTCTAGGCAGTTTATACTCGAATGCCTTGAGTACGGAAAACAGTTCTGTAAGAGAGATCTTTCCCAAATCTCTTGATTCTTCCATGGCTGTCACCTTCATGTTGAACTTTGGGGGTAGGGCCTTTAGTACTCTGACGGTAATCTCTTTGTCAGTGAAGGTCTTTCCCAACTTTAAAACTTCATTCAGAGTTCTGGTGAATCTGGTATCCATCTGGTCAATGGTTTCTCCAGACTTCATCTTGAAGTTGTCAAGTTTCTCCAAAGCAACTTTGAGCTGATGCTCCTTTATTGCATCATTGCCTTCGCTCATGTCTCTGACTTTGTCCCACATTTCCTTTGCAGTCTTGCAATGTTTGACCTTGTCAAACCGATCATTGTCCAGGGCTTTAGTCATGATGAATCTCCCAACTTTGTCTAGATTGTAAAGCTTTATTTCTTCTGGAGTCATCTCATGAAGGTCTTTTTCCACAACCGTGTCAACCTCATTTATCTTTATGGTCTTTGTGAATCTGAATGGACCTTTAATGATACATGTGTACATGTTGTCATTATAAGCAGCTAGAAAGATTTCCATTCTAATCTTCCAGTCTTCAAAAGACATACCAGCAATGTGGGGAACATGGCTGAGACAATCCATTTTTCAAAAAGTTTTGATTTTTCAAAAAGATGCTTTTTTTTTTGAAAAGTTTTGAAAACCTTTGAAAAACACTTAGATCAAGCTCGTTGATCAGGCAGCTGATTCTAATGAACCACCTGCTCTGATACCACTTGTTGGTCCCAAGTGGTCAGAAGAGGTTTAGAGGGGGGGGGGGGGGTGAATAAACCTCTTTAAAAATTTCTTCTTCAAATTTAACTTTAAAACTTTTACTCTAACTGAACAGACTAAGCTGATCAGATTTGTCAGTTACAATTCTGTTCGCGAACAAATCTTTGAACAGTTTTGTTGACCACTCGTCTGATTGTTACTTAGCTGATTTTGTTAAAATCAGTTTTAATACTTAGAGTACTTGGAGCGGATTTTCAAAGTGTTTTTCACAAGTAAACTTAGCAGTTTGAAAAGTGTTTCCCCATATTTGTAAAATCTCTTTTTAGATCCCTTTTTCAAACAGATAACTTAAAGTGTTTTATGCAACTGAAAATATGCAGATAAAATGCAAATAAAAACACAAACAATTTTTATAGTGGTTATATGGATTTGAATATCCTTTAGTCCACTCTTCCAAGTCACAAAGATCTTGGGTTATACTAAAAACACACAGTAATCAGTATACTCTGCTTACGCCTTACAACAAATGAACAGGCCGTAAGTTCGCAGTAAGAAATCACAAAGAAATCCTACTTCTCTGAAGTAATATCACTCACTTAGATGGATATCTACTTCTCACAACACTCAATGTTTACAAATTCACTCAGAAGATGTATTTGGCTTGATTCTTCAACTCTGCTTTCGTCAACAAATGACTCAGCTGATGAGTGAGCTGTTCTTGAGACTTAAAGAATTCTGCTTCGAAAATTTCTCAGATTGTGTTGCTTACTTCTTCTTCGTCTCTTCCAGCTATTTATACTTGAGGATTGAAAAGTGTCCGTTGAAGGGAGACAAGATTCAAATTCCTCGAGTACTGGTCCTTAAAATCCGCGAACGGCTCTTTTGCAGTCTGTCCGTACTATGAACAGTACTATTCTGCAGGCAGCATTAAATGCAGCATTAAATGCACCCAGCTGATGCGAAGCATTTCTTCAATCATTTGTCTTTAATAACCTTGTACTTCAGCATTAATTACTCCAAGGGGCATTTATTACCGTTGGGAATACTTTATGATCTTCTTCACTTGGCTGATAAAAGTACGCGTCTGATGGCGAACAAGGCTGATATCAAACTTGAACAAATCTGATTTGAGTCGGCTGATCTTCACCAGTCTGATAACTTTTCTTCAGCAGATCAGAAGTCTTGGACCTTGAAATTTTGACTCTTCTGATGTTTTCTTTACTTAGTCAAAAATCCTTGATAAGTTTATCAGCTAAGTTACTCCATACTTAGCCAAATACGAAGTTTTGGAATGCATCAAAACCTCCCTTATCAAACTTTCTTTAGTGCCTTCATCTTCATCCTTATCCAACAATTTCCCCCTTTTTGATTATGACAAAACTTCAGCTAAGTACCTGTTGAATACCTAAACTAAAGAATGTAATCCTCAAAAAATTTTCTGAGATAGAAAATAGTATGTTGGAATGAACTTGACTTTTTATTGATATGATAAGATTGTTACAAGTACAAGTTCTTCAGATGAGATGTCTGAAAGATAGATAAAAGCAAACTGATTACAAGATTTTATCAATTTTAACTATCAGCCTCACTATCTGATCCTTCAAGCACTTCTTCATACTCATAAGAAGATTCATCGTCGTCTTCTTCTTCTTCTTCATCAGCTTCATCATCCAGGTCCATGTTTGCTTTGGCAGCTTCCATTTTCTCTTTAAGTTGCCGCTCCCTTAAAGCTTCCATTGCCTTCCTGGCTGATTCTGTATTCTTGTACTTGGTAGTTTCTGCGAACTTCTCAGGGTCAATCTTATCAGCTTCCTTTGCTTTGGTTTCCTCGGCTGTTTTATCAGCTTCCTTTGCTTTGGTTTCCTCGGCTTTTTCTTCCCGTTTATCTTCCCCCTTTTTGTCATCATCAGGACTGATGACAGTTGAAGGTACAAGAGCAGGGTTGAGAGCAACTGTTGGAACCTTCAATTCAGCGCACAAAGCCTTCAAATTTTGATTTGTAACATCATGGCTTGCTGTAAGATTAAGAATATCAGTGCTGATGTAGTCAGTCTTATCATTGAAGTAGTCAATGTTAAGGTTTACAGTTGCAATTTCATTTTGGAGTTCCTGTGTGGCATTTGATACTTCTTGCAAAAACCCTAGGTTGACTTCCTTCTCTTCTTCACTGACTTTTATGAAGGTTGCAGTTAGATCAGCGATCTTGTGTTCAGCTCTTTGAAGGGCAGCATGAAGATGATTTACATCACCTTTCACATCCTCCACATTTCTGTTCATATCATTCAAGCTGTTCACTAACAGCAAAGAATGATCTTGAGGGATAGGAATACTTGTGATTTCAGTCTTGATGATCTTTTCAGTAGACTGTTGCACAGTTTCCAGCTGAAGTTTATTTGATTCTGCCAATTCTGTTTTAAGCTCAGTCTTCAGCTCCTCCTTGACCTTCATCAGCTTCTGTTGATGCTTCTCTTCCAATTCCTTCATAGAATTCTCCATCAACATCTGGAAAGCTTCCATCAGTGATGAGTGTTCATCACCTGATGAAGCAGAAGCAGCAGCTTCATTCTTTTCTTCAATCTCCTGGTGGACAGGGATATCTTCCATCTTTGCGTCCTGATGATCTTCAGAATCCTTAGCATTCCACTCAATGGCTAAGGGTTCGTCAGCAGCCTTTTCAGCAGACTTGTCAGCAGTCAGATCAGCAGATTTGTCTTCAATCTGATCAGCAGACTTGTCTTCAGCTTTGTCCGCAGTCTGATCAGCAGGCTTGGCCGCAACTTTGTGTTCATCAGTGACGTCATCATAGAACAGATTTGTGACTGTGCCATCATCATTGAAGCAAGTTGTCTGACGGATTTGCCTCACAATGATCCAAGGGTTGACAAATGCATTGTTACCCTCTGGCACTTCACTGAAATCTTTCATTTCTCTGCCAAAAATTACATGTTGAATACTTGGTAGTTGAGGGAGTTCACTTGAATGCCTTTGCTGATATCTGGACTTTTCTGCCCACTTATTCAGTGCAGTGATAACAGCAATCTTCACAGCCCTTTCTTCAACATCATCAGTCTTCTTTCTTTTGGCAGGCAGGGTGCTTCCTATCATCTTGGCTTCCTCAAGGGCAAATTCCCTGGCATAGTGATGCATAGCATCCCTAACATAATGAGGATCCAAGGCTTTTTGGATAGAATCTGTCTTTAGCCACTCGAGTACCCATTTCTCATCAGCATCTATATTCTCCAGATTCCGAAGTTCAGTGATGGACCTGTTCAGCCTATTGTCTCTCCATCTGATATATCTAGGCTTCTCTTGAGTGAACATGGTCTTCAGCATTAACTTCTGGTTGTAGTAGGCTAAGGACTTTTCAAACTTCTGGAAAAGCTCTTTGTTGTTATATATAATTTTGAAAGCTTTCTTAACTTCAATCTTTTCTTTTGGTTTTACTTCCCCAGCAGGCATTTTTGGTTTTGGGGGTTCTTCTTCTCCTTCAGCCTCTTTAATCTTGATGCCGCCTCCATGGACAGGTCCATAGGCATCAACTTTGCTTATTTCCAAAACCATGGCCATTTCAGCATCTTCAGCAGCTTTCCTCTCTGCTTCAGACATTTTCCTTCTGGCCTCATCCTTTGATGCTTGAGCTTTGCTCAGCTCAAGAGCCTTTTTCTCCTCCAATTCATCCTGCTTCCTTTGTTCAGCAGCTTCCCTTGCTTTCTTGTCAGCTTTAGAGATTTTCCTTCTCTTAATCACTATTTTCTTTTTGCCTTTGTCAACTGGAGCAGGGGCTGGATCAGCAGATGAAATTGGTGCAGCAGAAATAGGTTCGATGATCATGACATCCGGATCATCTTGAGGTTTGGTGACCTCACCTGTTTGTGTAACTTGATTTGGCTGTTGCTCATCAGCTTTGTTGGCAGCAGCAGTCTCATCTGTTACAACTGGCCTTTCAGCAGCTTCAGGGCTTTCTCTAACCACATCTTCCAGTTCAATAGGTTTTTCAATAAAAGTCATCTGCTTTCTAGCAGACTTCTTTGACAGACCCTGAATAGGCCTTGATGCAGCTGAATCCCTTAATTGGCTCCTTGTCCTGTAGGAGACATTTTCAGCAGGTCTTTCAGTAGATGGAGTTCTTGAGGGTGATGCAGGTGAAGCAGTCCTGACATCAGCAGTGACTTGATCAATGATCTTTGTGACCTGATCAGCAGCAGTTACTGACTCCATTTTCTTTGAGGTCTTTTCCTTAGGCTTATCAGCAGCCTTCTTCTTTCTTGTCTCAACAGCCATGTCAGCTGTTTTGACTAACCTCCGTAGCCTTTTGGCAGGAACCTCCTTTGGTCCCTCATCCTCATCTTCTTCAGGCTCATCAGCCTTCCTCTTTTGAACAGGCAAGTACTTGGACATTGCCTTAGATTTATGAATCTCCTTTCCATTCGCCATAGGACATCCTAGTTTGAACAGAAGGTAGCTGAGCGTGATCCTGTGGTTGGTGTGAGGACCTTTTCCTTTCTTGTCATCAAGGAAATCAGCCAAGATGTACCAGATAATTATGGACCAGTTGACTTCTATCCCATAGTAGATAGCAGTCATAATGCTGAACCTCTTCCTGGTAACAGCATCCAGTGAGAAGGTGCAGTTTTCAATCAGCTTAGACACCATATCAGCCATCCGCTGATATTCATCCTTCAACTGTCTCTTCCTTATGTTGCCAGTCAACATTTCTCCTTCTTTGGCGCAGATCGCCCAGAACTGCTGGTGTTTTTCTTCAGTTAACACTGTGACATCGTGTCGTCCTCTGTTTGGAAGACCAAACGTCTCGTGAAGAACAGCTGGGGTAATAGTGATAGATTTTTCTCCCACTGTAGCCTTTATCTCCAGTGCGTTGTAGTCAGCCTTTGCTGTATTGTAGTATTCCATAACTTGATCAGTCCAGATCACTCCCTCGTTGTATTCCATGAAGTTTACCAAGTTTGCAGATTTGAACTTCTCCAGAAGTTCCTTCATCAGATTTGTGCCAGATTGGTAATAGGAATCATACACAAGGTACATACCTTCAGCAGCCATTGTTGATCTGTAGAGATTAGAGAGAAAAACGAAGAGATTTTTGCAGAAAACTTGCTCAAATTTCTCACAAGTACTTTTGAAAGTTTAGGGTTCGTAAAGAACTACACGACTGATCAGATTGGGATTTATAGAGTAGTGGTATGTTGGTTTCCGTGATATCCACCAACCGTTAGATCCGTTTTCTTGTCAGTGCTGATCGTGCGGCGTCAGTTACGACCTTTCAAATTCAAAAGATATTTAATGAGGAGCGGGAATATGTACCGCCCGTCAGTTACTTATAAAAGCGTGTTTTTGAGTAAAACGTTTTAAGTAGTTCCGCTTTTATATTAGTAATCAGATGAGTAACATAAACACTTATCTGATGGACTACTGTCCTGATGACATAGTTGTTATCAGAGAATGCCAATAGCTGATAACCTTCCTCAGCTGTTTGTCAATCTAGCCAGATAATATAACTTCATTCTTCGATAGTTGAGTCTTCTGTTGAAAACATAACTTCAACTAACTGACATTAACAAATTTCATCTTTAATTCAGAAGTACCGCTAGTCTTACACGTTCCCCCTGAGTTTAAGAATTCATAAGTTAACTAGTCTGTTGAAAGTTAATCCTTGAAGATAATAGTGATGATTAAGCTGTTGAACTTAAGCCTTCTGATAAGTTCCCCCTCAGCTTATGCATCCAAATTCAGTAATCCTAGCTCTGCTCTTAGAGTTGAGAACCTTACTTCACTTAAAGGTTTAGTGAAAATATCAGCAATCTGATTGTCAGTATGAACATACTCAATCATAACATTGCCTTTTTCCACATGATCTCTAATGAAGTGATGCTTGATCTCAATATGCTTAGTTCTTGAATGACTTGTAGTGTTCTGAGTAAGAGAGATTGCACTTGTATTGTCACAGTAGATTGGAATTCCACTGATTTTGATGTTGTAGTCTTCTAGTTGATGTTTCAACCAAAGTATCTGTGCACAGCATGCTCCAGCAGCTATATATTCAGCTTCAGCAGTAGATATAGAAACTGAAGTCTGTTTCTTACTTATCCATGAGATCAGACGACTACCTAAGAACTGACAGGCACCTGTTGTGCTTTTTCTGTCAATCTTGCAGCCAGCAAGGTCTGAATCTGAATAACCAATAAGCTCAAATCCAGATTCTCTAGGGTACCACAATCCCAATTCTTGAGTGCCTTTAACATATTTCAATATTCTCTTGGCAGCCAAGAGATGAGATTCTTTGGGGTTTGATTGAAATCTTGCACAGACTCCAACTGAGTACATTATATCAGGTCTACTTGCTGTTAGATACAACAATGAACCAATAATGCCTCTATATTTGGTTATGTCCACTGATTTGCCATCTTCATCTTTATCCAACCGAAGACTTGTAGACATTGGAATATTAGCAGTAGAGCTAGTTTCCATACCAAACTTTTTAAACAGATCTCTTGTGTATTTAGCTTGATTTATAAAGATTCCATCAGGCAGCTGTTTAACTTGTAAACCAAGAAAATAATTAAGTTCTCCCATCATGCTCATTTCAAATTTATTCTGCATCAGCTTAGAGAACTTGTCACACATATGTTGGTTAGTTGAACCAAAAATAATATCGTCCACATATATTTGCACAATCAATATATGACTTTCCCATTCAATAGTGAACAAGGTTTTATCAACCTTACCTTTATGAAATCCTTTAATTAAAAGAAAATCAGATAGGGTGTCATACCATGCTCTTGGGGCCTGTTTCAGTCCATAAAGGGCTTTCTTCAGACGATATACTTTATCTTCCTCTTGATAGACTTCAAATCCTGGAGGTTGTTCAACGTAAACTTCTTCTTGCAATTCTCCATTGAGAAATGCTGATTTCACATCCATCTGATAGACTGTGAAATTCTTGTGAGCAGCATATGCTAGAAACAGTCTGATTGCTTCAAGTCTTGCTACTGGTGCAAAAGTCTCATCAAAGTCAATCCCTTCTTATGACAATAACCTTTGGCCACTAATCTTGCTTTGTTTCTGGTAACAATACCATCTTCATTCATCTTATTTCTGAATACCCATTTAGTGCCAATTACTCTTTGATGACTTGGTCTAGGAACTAAGTACCAGACTTCATTCCTTTCAAGTTGTAGTGTTCTGAGTAAGAGAGATTGCACTTGTATTGTCACAGTAGATTGGAATTCCACTGATTTTGATGTTGTAGTCTTCTAGTTGATGTTTCAACCAAAGTATCTGTGCACAGCATGCTCCAGCAGCTATATATTCAGCTTCAGCAGTAGATATAGAAACTGAAGTCTGTTTCTTACTTATCCATGAGATCAGACGACTACCTAAGAACTGACAGGCACCTGTTGTGCTTTTTCTGTCAATCTTGCAGCCAGCAAGGTCTGAATCTGAATAACCAATAAGCTCAAATCCAGATTCTCTAGGGTACCACAATCCCAATTCTTGAGTGCCTTTAACATATTTCAATATTCTCTTGGCAGCCAAGAGATGAGATTCTTTGGGGTTTGATTGAAATCTTGCACAGACTCCAACTGAGTACATTATATCAGGTCTACTTGCTGTTAGATACAACAATGAACCAATAATGCCTCTATATTTGGTTATGTCCACTGATTTGCCATCTTCATCTTTATCCAACCGAAGACTTGTAGACATTGGAATATTAGCAGTAGAGCTAGTTTCCATACCAAACTTTTTAAACAGATCTCTTGTGTATTTAGCTTGATTTATAAAGATTCCATCAGGCAGCTGTTTAACTTGTAAACCCAGAAAATAATTAAGTTCTCCCATCATGCTCATTTCAAATTTATTCTGCATCAGCTTAGAGAACTTGTCACACATATGTTGGTTAGTTGAACCAAAAATAATATCGTCCACATATATTTGCACAATCAATATATGACTTTCCCATTCAATAGTGAACAAGGTTTTATCAACCTTACCTTTATGAAATCCTTTAATTAAAAGAAAATCAGATAGGGTGTCATACCATGCTCTTGGGGCCTGTTTCAGTCCATAAAGGGCTTTCTTCAGACGATATACTTTATCTTCCTCTTGATAGACTTCAAATCCTGGAGGTTGTTGAACGTAAACTTCTTCTTGCAATTCTCCATTGAGAAATGCTGATTTCACATCCATCTGATAGACTGTGAAATTCTTGTGAGCAGCATAGGCTAGAAACAGTCTGATTGCTTCAAGTCTTGCTACTGGTGCAAAAGTCTCATCAAAGTCAATCCCTTCTTATGACAATAACCTTTGGCCACTAATCTTGCTTTGTTTCTGGTAACAATACCATCTTCATTCATCTTATTTCTGAATACCCATTTAGTGCCAATTACTGTTTGATGACTTGGTCTAGGAACTAAGTACCAGACTTCATTCCTTTCAAGTTGATTCAACTCTTCTTGCATAGCTTCTATCCAGAAAGAATCATTAAGAGCTTCTTCAATTTGCTTAGGCTCTATTTAAGATAGAAAAGTGACAAACATAGCATCTTGTGCAGCAGCTCTTCTTGTTTTCACTCTATCTAAAGGATCACTAATCACTAACTCTGGCGGGTGATTTCTGAACCATCTTAGATCAGGTTGCAGGTCTGAATGTTGTCCTCTGTTATGATCTTGCAACACTACTGTTGGAGTTGCAGTAGTAGTCTGTTGAACATTTGCAATCTGTTGAACAGTCTCTGGTCTTTCAGCTGGTTGTAACTCGTCTGTTAGACAATCAGAGATCTGATTTTGAACAGCACTTGAGTTATCAGCTGGGTTGAGATCAGGTAGTATGATGGGAACATATTCTTCATTCCTTCCAACACTTAACTTCTGTAAATCAGTAGATAGATCTTGATTAGTGCTTTGATTCTTTTCAGAAGATTGGTTTGGTTCATCAAATACTATATGAATGGATTCTTCTACTAGTAATGTTCTTTTGTTAAAAACTCTATAAGCCTTACTAACAGTAGAGTATCCTACAAAAACAACTTCATCAGCCTTTTCTGCAAAAGCAGTAAGGTGATTTTTCCCATTATTTAATACAAAGCATTTACAACCAAAAATTTTAAAATAATGAATGTTTGGTTTTCTGTTGTTCCAAACTTCATATGGAGTCTTGTTCTGCTTTTTGTTGATCATGCATCTGTTTTGGGTAAAGCAGGCTGTATTTGTTGCTTCTGCCCAAAATCTTTGTGGCAGCTTAGCTTCAGCTATCATGGTCCTGACAGCTTCCTTCAGTGTTCTGTTCCTCCTTTCAGCAACACCGTTCTGTTGAGGGGTTCTAGCAGCTGAATACTCATGATGTATTCCCTTGATATTACAATACTCTTCAACAGTAGAGTTTGTGAACTCTGTCCTTCTATCTGATCTGATCTTCAATATCTTTATGCTTTTCTCATTCTGGATCAGTTCCATCAGATTAGTAAGATGTTCCTTGGTTTCACTTTTCTTCTTCATGAATATCACCCAAGTATATCTCGAATAATCATCCACAACAGCTAGGCAGTACTTCTTTCCACCATTGCTGATTGGATCAATGGGTCCAAATAAGTCCATATGTAGTAGCTCCAAAATTCTTTCAGAAGATTGATGCTTCTTGCTCTTAAATGATGACTTGATTTGTTTACCCTTCCGACAGGCGTCACAGAGCTTGTCTTTGCTCATGACTGTTTTTGGAATCCCTTCTACCAGATCATTCTTGATTAATCTGTTGATGGTCTTGAAGTTTAAATGATTCATTCTCTTGTGCCATAGCCAACTAACTTCACTTGGTGTAGAAGCCACCAAACAAACGTTTGAATTCTTGTCAGCAGAATTCCAGTCGACTATGTAGATATTTCCTTGTCGTCTTCCAGATAAGATTACCTTCTTTGTACCAATCTGTTCAACATAGCACTTATCTGTTGAGAAGATGACTGAATATCCTTTGTCACAAAATTGACTTATGCTCAGCAGGTTGTACTTTAGGCCTTTAACATATGAGACGTCAGCTATCTCAATGTTTCCTTTGATTATTCTTCCTTTAGCTACAATCTTGCCTTCTTTGCTGTCTCCAAATGTAACACTTGGACCATCCACAACAACTGCATCAGTCAGCTCATGTATGTTTCCACACATGTGTCTTGAACATCCACTGTCCAAGTACCAAATCTTCTCTACTTTACTCCTACTCCTAATCCTAACCTACAAAACAAAAATAAAGTTGTTTTAGGTACCCTTATTGAGAGGGTCCTGAAGGATTAGTTCCACCTTTGACAACCCAAGATGTTGATGTCTTAGGCTTCTTAGGCTTCTGAGTTTTGACAGGAGTATGAACAGCTTCATTTTTATCATAGTTATCAGATAAGTCATGTTGATGATCAGTATGATAAGAATAATGTTCATAAGCAGGGTAAGGTGCATGATAAGCAGGATATGCATGCATTGGATGAGCAGGGTAAGGTGCATAGTAACCTGGAAATTGAGGTGCATGATACATAGGATGATATGCAGCAGGTTGCACATAATAAGACTCATTTCCATACCAAGCATTTTGATTTTTCTTGACTTTATGCTTCTTTGGTTTACTACTTGCTTGCTCATTAACAGACGACTTAGTTTTACCAACAGTTTGATTCAATTTAGCTTTATCAGCAGACTTCTTAGGACTCTGCTGTTTGGTCTTACTAGTCTTTTTACCTACACTAGGTTCTTTGATCTTTTCAGCTTTAGGAGTTTTCTTCTCCTTTACTACTTTCCCAGGTGAAGCAGGTTTAGTTGTCTGAACATAAAGAATGACCTTACTGTTGTCGGCTGATACAAATTTTTCAGTATGATTCAGTTCAAACTTATCCTGTTCTAAAGATATCTTCTGTTTACTAGATGTATGCGTGGATGCAACAGATGATTTCTCATGAGACTCAATAACTTTTTCAAGTTCCATGATTTTTCCTTTAAAAACTTCACATTCAGCTTTCAGAGATTCATGTTCTTGCTCAAGCTGTTTATATTCAGCTGATTCCTTTGGCTTTTCAGCTAAGAGTTTCAGTGAACTATTTTGCTCTTTTAGCAATATCATCTCTTCCTTAAGCTTTTTATATGCTTCAGCAATACCAGTATTGTTAAACATCATTTGTTCAAATGAATTAAATAATTCATTGTCAAGAGGAGTTACCTCATCCTCAGAGTCATCAGATTCCTTTGCCATCAGACACAGGAGAGCAGGATTTCCTTCATCAGAAGATTCTTCATCAGACGTGTCTGAATCTGAATCAGATGAATAGACAGCAGCTAGCTTTTCTTCTTCTGCTATCATAGCCTTGCCTTTCTGATGTTTTCTTTCTCTTCTCATTTTCTTTTCTTCTTCAGTGTACTTTTCTGCTTTTGGATATGGGCAGTCTTTGATGAAGTGTCCCAGTTTCCTGCAGTTGTAACACATTAGTTTTGCTTTATAATCATCTTTATCTTGAGAAGAAAAGTTAGGTTTAGAAGTAGAAGCATTGATATATTTGTTCTTCAATTTTGTCTTGTAGAACTTCTTGAAGTTGTTTATCAGCAATGCAACGTCTCCAGCAGTGTACTCCTTCTTGTTGAGTAGAGTGACTTCATCAGATGAGTCCACTTCTTTGCTTTTCTGAGCTGGTCTTCTTTGATTTTCAGCAGCAACCAGGGCAGCTGTGGGTCCTGAAGTTGAGGTTTCTTCATTTCCCATTGTTGGATGAAGATGAAGATGAAAAAAGTCAGAATTTAAGGGAATGTTTTGATGATTTCCAAAACATCATAATCAGCTAAGTATGGAAAGCTTAGTTCCCTTGGAAGGATCTTTGAACAAGTAAAGAAGATATCAGAAGAGTTCAAAGACCAGAAGACTAGTGATCTCTTGCTGAAACAGCAAACAGAAGGGTAGGTCATCAGCCGAGTCAAATCAGATTAGTTCAGTATTTGATCAGCAGAGTACCTATCAGAAGGGTTGCTTCGATCAGCAGAGTGGAAGAGATCATGAGATCAGTTCAACGGTAATAAATGAACTTGGTGTAATAAATGCTGAAAGAGAAGGGTAGTAATGGCAAATGATTGAAGATATCCTCGTATCAGCAGAGTGCATTTAATGCAACATTAAATGTGATGGACAGAAAGTACTGTACACTGTACGGATTGCTGCAGGGAGCCGTTTCAAAAGAGCTGAAGGATGGATGTGAATTGTGATTTGCCTTCAACGGTCATATTTTCATCTCCATGTATAAATAGAGCTGAATTTCAATCGAGCAATAACAACAACAATCAGAGATTTCGATTTTAAAGCAGAATTTTTCAATGTCTCAAAAGCTCAAACAGCTCACTCCTCTGCTGGAAGTCATCTGTTGACAGAAACCAAGTTGAAGAAAACAGAAAAACATTATCTGAGTGATTTTGTAATAGCTGAGTGTTGTGCGAAGTGAGAATCCATCTTTGTGAGTGATTCTACTTTAGAGGATAGGATTTCTGAGTGACTTCCTATTGTGAGCTTATAGCCTTTACATTTGTTGTTTAGGTGTAAGTGGAGAAATATTGTAATCTGTGTGATTATAGTATAACCCAGAATCTAAGTGATCTGGAAGAGTGGACTAAAGGATTTTTATCCATATAACCACTATAAAAATTCTTTGTGTTATCTTGCATTTAAAGTTTTCTTGCATATTTTAAAAGGTTTGCATTTTAAACACTTTGAATCAATCAAAAGATTTTATAAGGAGTTTCTAACTGGGGATAAAATCTTTTAGAACTTAGTTTACTTGTGAAAAACACTTTCAAATAATCCGCTGCAAGTATACTCTTTGAAAACTGTTTTGCTGAAAAACAGCTAAGTCATTGTAAGAAGAGTGGTCAGTCTGCTGATCAAAGATTTGTTCACGATCAGCTTAGTCTGCTTACTGTTCTTCATCAGCTTAGTCTGCTGACAGAAGACTGAAAAGTTTTTAAGTTCAAAAATTTTCAGAGGTCTATTCACCCCCCCCCCCCCCTCTAGACCTCATCTGACCACTTGGGACCAACAAGTGGTATCAGAGCAGGTTGTTCATTAGAATCAGCTTCCTGATCAACGAGCTTGATCCAAGTGTTTTTCAAAGGTTTTCAAAACTTTTCAAAAGAGCATCTTTTTGAAAAATCAAAACTTTTTGAAAAAAGGATTGTATCAGCCATGTTCCCCACATTGCTGGTATGTCCTTTGAGGACTGGAAAATCAGAATGGAGATTTTCCTTGCTGCTTATAATGATAACATGTACACAAGTATCATTAAAGGTCCATTCAGATTCACAAAGACCATAAAGATCAATGAAGTGGATACGGTTGTGGAAAAAGACCTTCATGAGATGACTCCAGAGGAAATAAAGCTTTACAATCTAGATAAAGTTGGGAAATTCATCATGACTAAAGCCCTGGATAATGATCGGTTTGACAAGGTCAAACATTGCAAAACTGCAAAGGAGATGTGGGACAAAGTCAGAGATATGAGCGAAGGCAATGATGCTATTAAAGAGCATCAGCTCACTGTTGCCTTGGAGAAACTTGACAACTTCAAGATGAAGTCTGGAGAAACCATTGATCAGATGGATACCAGATTCACCAGGACTCTGAATGAAGTTTTAAAGTTGGGAAAGACTTTCACTGACAAAGAGATCACTGTCAGAGTACTAAAGGCCCTACCCCCAAAGTTCAACATGAAAGTTACAGCAATGGAAGAATCAAGGGATTTGGGAAAAATCTCTCTTACTGAGCTGTTTTCTGTACTCAAGGCATTCGAGTATAAACTGCCTAGAATGGGAATTGAAGAAACCTCAACTTCAGGACCCACAGCTGCACTGGTTGCTGCTGAAAGACTAGAAGACCAGCACAGAAAAGCAAAGAAGTGGACTCATCTGATGAAGCCACTCTACTCAACAAAAAGGAGTACACAGCTGGAGATGTTGCACTGTTGATGAATAATTTCAAGAAGTTCTACAAAAGAAAAATGAAGAACAAATACAACAATGCTTCTACTTCTAAACCTAACTTTTCTTCTCAAGATAAAAATGATTATAAATCAAAACTAATGTGTTACAACTGCAGGAAATTGGGACACTTCATCAAAGACTGCCCATATCCAAAAGCAGAAAAGTACACTGAAGAGGAGAAGAAAGTGAGAAAAGAAAGAAAGCATCAGAGAGGAAAAGCAATGATGGCTGAAGCAGAAAAGTTGACTGCTGTCTACTCATCTGATTCAGATTCAGACTCGTCTGATGAAGAAGATGAAGAAAAACCTGCTCTCCTATGCCTGATGGCAAAGGACTCTGATGACTCTGAGGATGAGGTAACTCCTCTTAATGATGAATTATTTAATTCATTTGAACAAATGATGCTTAACAATACTGGTATTGCTGAAGCATATAAAAAGCTTAAGGAAGAGATGATCCTGCTAAAAGAGCAAAATAGTTCACTGAAACTCTTAGCTGAAAAGCCAAGGGAATCAGCTGAATATAAACAGCTTGAGCAAGAACATGAATCTCTGAAAGCTGAATGTGAAGTCTATAAAGGAAAAATCATGGAACTTGAAAAGATTATCGAGTCTCATGAGAAATCATCTGTTGCATCCACGCATACATCTAGTAAACAGAAGATACCTTTAGAACAGGATAAGATTGAACTGAAACATACTGAAAAATTTATATCAGCTGACAATAGTAAGGTCATTCTTTATGTTCAGACAACTAAACCTGCTTCACCTGAGAAAGAATTAAAGGAGAAGAAATCTCCTAAGGCTAAAAAGAGCAAAGAGCCTAGTGTAGGAAATCAGACTAGTAAGACCAAACAGCAGAGTCCTAAGAAGTCTGCTGATAAAGCTAAATTGAATCAATCTGTTGGTAAAACTAAGTCAAAACAAACTGAGCAAGCATCTAGTAAGCCAAAGAAGCATAAAAACAAGAAAAATCAAAATGCTTGGTATGGAAATGAGTCATATTATGTGCAACCTGCTGCATATCATCCTATGTATCATGCACCTCAATTTCCAGGTTACTATGCACCTTACCCTGCTCATCCAATGCATGCATACCCTGCTTATCATGCACCTTACCCTGCTTATGAACACTTTCCTTATCATACTGATCATCAATATGACTTATCTGATAACTATGATAAAAATGAAGCTGTTCATGCTCCTGTTAAAACTCAGAAGCCTAAGAAGCCTAAGACATCAACATCTTGGGTTGTCAAAGGTGAAACTAATCCTTCAGGACCCTCTCAATAAGGGTACCTAAAACAATTTTTATTTTGTTTTGTAGGTTAGGATTAGGAGTAGGAGTAAAGTAGAGAAGATTTGGTACTTGGACAGTGGATGTTCAAGACACATGTGTGGAAACATACATGAGCTGACTGATGCAGTTGCTGTGGATGGTCCAAAAGTAACTTTTGGAGACAGCAAAGAAGGCAAGATTAAAGCTAAAGGGAAACTGATCAGAGGAAACATTGAGATATCTGACGTCTCTTATGTTAAAGGCCTCAAATATAATCTGCTGAGCATAAGTCAATTTTGTGACAAAGGATATTCAGTCATCTTCTCAACAGATAAGTGTTATGTTGAACAGATTGGTACAAAGAAGGTAATTTTATCTGGAAGAAGACAGGGAAATATCTACATAGTCGACTGGAATTCTGCTGATAAGAATTCAAGTATTTGTTTGGTGGCATCTGCACCAAGTGAAGTGAGTTGGCTATGGCACAAGAGAATGAATCATTTAAACTTCAAGACCATAAACAGATTAATCAAGAATGATTTGGTAGAAGGGATTCCAAAAGCTGTCATGAGCAAGGACAAGCTATGTGACGCATGTTAGAAGGGTAAACAAATCAAGTCATCATTTAAAGGCAAGAAGCACCAATCTTCTGGAAGAATATTGGAGCTGCTACATATGGACTTATTTGGACCCATTGATCCAGTCAGCAATGGTGGAAAGAAATACTGCCTAGCTGTGGTGGATGATTATTCAAGATATACTTGGGTGATTTTCATGAAAAAGAAAAGTGAAACCAAGGAACATCTTACAAATCTGATGGAACTGATCCAGAATGAGAAGAGTATCAAAATATTAAAGATCAAATCAGATAGAGGGACAGAGTTTACAAACTCTACTGTTGAAGAGTATTGTAATATCAAAGGAATACATCATGATTATTCAGCTGCTAGAACCCCTCAACAGAATGGTGTTGCTGAAAGGAGAAACAGAACACTAAAAGAAGTTGTCAGGACCATGATAGCTGAAGCTAAGCTGCCACAAAGATTTTGGGCAGAAGCAACAAACACAGCATGCTTTACCCAAAACATATGTATGATCAACAAAAATCAGAACAAGACTCCATATGAAGTTTGGAACAACAGAAAACCAAACATTCATTACTTTAAGATTTTTGGTTGTAAATGTTTTGTATTGAATAATGGGAAAAATCACCTTACTGCATTTGCAGAAAAGGCTGATGAAGCTGTCTTTGTAGGATACTCATCTGTTAGTAAGGCTTACAGAGTTTTTAACAAAAGAACATTACTAATAGAAGAATCTATCCATGTAGTATTTGATGAGCCAAGTCAATCTTCTGAAAAGAATCAAAGTGTTAATCAAGAACTATCTACTGATTTACAGAAGTTAGACATTGGAAGAAATGAAGAATATGTTCCCATCATACTACCTAATCTTGGTTCAGCTGCTAACTCAAGTGCTGTTCAAAATCACAATGCTGATTGTCTAACAGACGAGTTGCAAACAGCTGACAAACCAGAGACAGTTCAACAGACTGCAAATGTTCAACAGACTACTACTGGAACTCCAACAGTAGTGTTGCAAGATCAAGACAGAGGACAACATCCTGATCTCAGATGGCTCAAGAATCACCCACCTGAATTAGTCATTGGTGATCCTTTAGATAGAGTGAAAACAAGAAGAGCTGCTGCACAAGATGCCATGTTTGTCACATTTCTATCTCAAATAGAGCCTAAGCAAATTGAAGAAGCTCTCAATGATTCCTTCTGGATAGAAGCTATGCAAGAAGAGTTGAATCAATTTGAAAGGAATGAAGTCTGGTACCTAGTTCCTAGACCAAGTCATCAAAGAGTAATTGGCACTAAGTGGGTATTCAGAAATAAGATGAATGAAGATGGTGTTGTCACCAGAAACAAAGCAAGACTAGTGGCCAAAGGTTATTGTCAAGAAGAAGGAATTGACTTTGATGAGACATTTGCACCAGTAGCAAGACTTGAAGCAATCAGACTGTTTCTTGCCTATGCTGCTTACAAGAACTTCACCGTCTATCAAATGGATGTGAAGTCTGCTTTTCTCAATGGAGAACTGCAAGAAGAAGTGTATGTTGAGCAACCTCCTGGGTTTGAAGTCTATCAAGAAGAGGACAAAGTATATCGTCTGAAGAAAGCCCTCTATGGACTGAAACAGGCTCCAAGAGCATGGTATGATACCCTATCTGATTTTCTTTTAATTAAAGGATTTCGAAAAGGTAAGGTAGATAAAACCTTGTTCACAATTGAATGGGAAAATCATATATTACTTGTGCAAATATATGTGGACGATATTATTTTTGGTTCAACTAATCAACAGATGTGTGATAAGTTCTCCAAGCTGATGCAGAATAAGTTTGAAATGAGCATGATGGGTGAACTTAATTATTTTCTTGGATTGCAAGTTAGACAGTTGCCTGATGGAATATTCATCAGCCAAGCAAAATACACAAGAGATCTGTTCAAGAAGTTTGGTATGGAAACTAGCTCTACTGCTACAATTCCTATGTCTACAAGTCTTCGGTTGGATAAAGATGAAGATGGCAAATCAGTGGACATAACCAAATATAGAGGCATTATTGGTTCATTGTTGTATCTAACAGCAAGCAGACCTGACATAATGTACTCAGTTAGAGTCTGTGCAAGATTTCAATCAAACCCCAAAGAATCTCATCTCTTAGCTGCCAAGAGGATATTGAAATATGTTAAAGGCACTCAAGAATTGGGATTATGGTATCCTAGAGAATCTGGATTTGAGCTTATTGGTTATTCAGACTCAGACCTTGCTGGCTGCAAGATTGACAGAAAGAGCACAACAGGTGCCTGTCAGTTCTTAGGTAGTCGTCTGATCTCATGGATGAGTAAGAAACAGACCTCAGTTTCTATATCTACTGCTGAAGCTGAATATATAGCTGCTGGAGCTTGCTGTGCACAGATACTTTGGTTGAAACATCAACTAGAAGACTACAACATCAAGATCAGTGGAATTCCAATCTACTGTGATAATACAAGTGCAATTTCACTTACTCAGAACACTACAAGTCATTCAAGGACTAAACATATTGAGATCAAACATCATTTCATTAGAGATCATGTGGAAAAAGGCAATGTTGTGATTGAGTATGTTCATACTGATAATCAGATTGCTGATATCTTCACTAAACCTCTAAGTGAAGCAAGGTTCTCAACTCTAAGAGCTGAGTTAGGACTACTTAATTTGGATGCATAAGCTGAGGGGGAACTCATAAGAAGACTGAAGTTCAACAGCTTAGTCATTCACTATTTTATTCAAGGATTAACCTTCAACAAACTAGTTAACTTATGAATTCTTAAAGTCAGGGGGAACGTGTAAGACTAGCGGTACTTCTGTTCTGAAAGATGAAATCTGTTAATGACAGTTAGTTGAAGTTAAGTTATCATGAAGATGTATTCTTAATTCTTGAAGATTGAAGATTATTTTATCTTGCTGGATTGACAAACAGCAGAGGAAGATTACTAGCTATTGGCATTCTCTAGTAATATCAGATAACAGATCACTCGTCTGTCAGATAAGTTTAACTCTACTCATCTGATACCTTATATAAGCATGGTCATAAAATGTATTATTAGAAACGCGCTTTTATAAGTAACAGATTAGTGTCGATAGAGTTTCCCGCCCATCTGACATTAAAATAATAAAATTGAAATTCGCTTTTCCTATCCACACGATTAAAAACTGTCAGATTAGATCAACGGTTCTGATAAATCACGAAAACCTAACCAAAAGAAAACCTATAAAATCCGATCTGAAACAGTATAGTCGTCTTACGCACCTAAATATTCTCAAACTCTCTAACTCTCAACCCTTCTGTTGCGAAAGTTAACTGTTTTTTTGTAGATTTATACTCTCTAAAATTCAGAAATGGAGAAGATTATCGAAGGAAGATACTTTAACTACAACAAATTCCATTTCTCTGGCACTGATCTGATGCGCTCATTACTGGAAAAGATCAAAGAGGCATCGTTGGTTCCTGTTTTAGAGGCTCATGAAGACATGGTCTACATGGAGGATGTTGAACACTTCTATCAGACCAGGAAATTCTCCAAAAATGACACTGTTATGTCTGCTGTAATTGGTGGAAAGAAGATTGCTATCTCGTCTGCCATTCTTAGTGAGATCTACAAATTGACGAACAAAGGAGGGGATGTGACAGACCTTGGGTCTGAAAAAGAAGAGGAGTTCTGGGCTATTTGTGCTAAGAAAGGAGAAAAGATGACTGGGACTTTGATGAAGACCCAGCTGAAGGATGAATATCAGAGATTTGCTGATATTATAGCCAAGGTGCTGGACTGCAGCACAAGTTCCTTGGATGGGCTTCCAAGGAGAAGATACTACACAATGGTGTGTATCTACTACGGTTTAAAGGTTAACTGGGCTACTCATGTTTATGAGCTACTGAGTGATAAGAGGTTTTCTCATGCCATTTTACTCAGTAATCTGTTTGCATCTCTGCAATGCCCCTTAGGACCAGGGAAGACTACTCATGGTAGCAAAGAGTTCAAACTTTACGAACCAGTGAGAAGAATAGTGGAAGAACCCAAAAGAAAAGCCCCTGCCAAATCCAAGAAGGGCCCCTCTAAGAAGAGCAAAAAGGAGGGACAGACAAGCCAAGTTGCTGAGCCAACAGCACAGTCTGCTGTTGAGGCTGATTCAGCACTTCCTGAGGATGAAGTCCCGGAGAAAGAAATTGAAGATTTTACTAAGGAGATTGAGCAGATGAGGACTGACTCTTCTCCTGAAAGGACAGAGTCTGAGGAAGAAATTCCTCTTCAAAGGTTGAAGAGGATGAGAACAAAGAGTGAGGCAAGGGGACCTCCTACTGCCAACCCCCCTGCCAAAAGGATTGCAAAGTCAAAGGCTAAGAGAAAGGTCACCTTCTCTGAAGAGCATGTTGCAACTGTTAGAGAAACAACAGCAGAAGCAGAAAGACCTGTAACAATTGAAGAACCTGCTGTCCAAGCTGCTAAGATTGATGCTGCTGAAGCTGAAGTTGTTTCTGAAGTTGGAATGTCAACAGAAGACTCGTCTGTTGCACTATCTGCTGAAGTTGAAGAAGCACAGCAGACTAGTACAACACAAGAAGGAGATACACTGTTGCTGCACCCTACTCCAGTTGCTGCAACCCCTATTCAAGCAGTTGAGAGTCCTGAATCCAGAAGAAAGAGGACTGGCAAGATTGCCACTTACTTAACTGCTGCAGAAAATAAAAGACAAGATGCTGCTGAAAAGCAGAGGATAGCTGCTGAGAAAGCAGAAGAAGAAAGGCAGAAAAGCTTAGAGCTTAAGAGGCTGGAGGAAGAAGCCCGCAAAATGACTCAAGAGCAGAGGGATGCTGTTGAGGCAGCAGAGTTGGCTGCTGCCATTGAAGCAAGCACCAAAGATGCTCATGGTCATCAGCATAGTGGTGGGATAGTTATTGGTGGACAAAGAGATCCAAACAAACCAATACCAGCTATGCCTGCACCAAAAATAAAGCCAAAGAGAAGAGAAGAAGTCAGACTATCTCTTGAAATTGTCAGGGATGATCCTGCAATTTTTGAAGAATTTCTCAGAAGGCTTGATGCTGAAAATGAAAGGATAAACCGCCTGACACAGTTCAATGCTGAAAAGATCAGATACAACAGGTGGAGGGAATTCAGACTGACAAACAGTCCAGCTGAAATGATAAAATGGAAAGCCTTTAATGCTGAAGAAGCATGGGTACTGAAGTGGCTTGAGACAGGTTCTCTAATTCAAGCACTTGATTCAGAATTCTTTCTGGACAAGTTGAGGCTAAAGATAAGTCACATAGTAAAGGCTGAAGCCAAGAAGATCTTCCAATCAATTCCTGAAGACTATGAGGAATCTGAAGACCTCAAGGAAAGATTTATAAAGTTGGCTGTTGCTCAAGCAATGGAGCTTTGGGCAAAGAAATCAAGGAAGTTAAGGGGACAACCAAGCTCAATGGTCCCTCTTCCAAACATCAAACACATTGTCTACGGGCCAAATATCAAACCTTATGAAGAGCTGCCTGAGGAACCTTCATCCACTTTTATTCCTCTTGATAATTTTACTTGGATTTCCAACAGGTCAGCTGTGGACAATGAAGGAATGATGAAGACAGTTGAGACTGTCAAGAAGATTATATCCCCTGCTGATAAAGAAAAAGCAGAGTCTTCTGATCAACCAGAGCAAAAAGAGGGTACATCAGACCCATCTGATCAGAACAAAGCACATGGTGATAAGTCTGATGCTGCTGATGATTCAAAGAAAGAAGAAGCAATTCCAGCAGATCAGATCAAGGATAAAGAAGTTGCTGCTGAAGGAGATGATCAAGCTAAGGAGAAGGAAAGCACTCCAAGCCATGCTGGTAGTCCAGCAGATCAGTCTCTTGCATTAATAACTCAACCAACAGAGCAACTTATCAAAGAAACACTTCCTGCTACAACAAAGATGCCTTCAACTTCTCAAAGTGCTCAGACAAATCTGTTGGACTCCATCCAACAAATGATCACCAACTCTTTGAAGGATATGAAGGAAGAATTAGCTGCAGAAGTGTTAGCTGCTGTCAAACAACCAAATCAGAAAGCTGCTGCTGTCCCAACCGATCTGATAGAAGACACTGCTCAGAATGTTAAATCCATCTGCCAAGATATGGATATACTTAGAAGACGGACTCAGAGCACTACTGAAGGTTGGAAACAGATTGAACAAACAGTTGAAACGGCCCTCCGAGCAGAAGATGAAGTCATGGAAAATATGATGAAAGACTTCACTGCTTCATCAAATTGGATTTTAGGAACTCAAATTCAATTAGGTGATCAAGGAGAAGATCTGCTCAAGGAAGTGAGAAATTTCAAGGCCAATCAACTCAGACAGCAATCTCAGATCAATGCTATGGAAGAGAACATCAAGCTTCTCTGTGATTCACTTCTAATTACACCAGTTGTGCCACAATATCCAATCAACCCTGATGATGATGACAAAAAGGGGGAAGAAAGGGTATTTGGACAGAAGAAAGTTGGTCCTTCTCTTGAAAAGGAAGAAGATAACCAAGTTGAAGCAACTGAAGTGATGGAAGAATCTGCTGGTGACACTGAAAGAAATATGGAAGAATCAAGCAGACCAACAGATGAGAGAATTACAGAAGAAGAGCAAGCTGAATTTGAAGAATCTGAAGCAAAAGCCAAGTCTGATAAGGAACTAGCTGCTGCCAAAGATTCAGCTGAAGAACAGCTTGACCCTGATGTAAAATATAAAAAGATAGAGCTGCTAAGAAAAAGGTTCTTTGAAGAGCTGGAAGCTGAGACTTCTAAGTTATCTGATGAAGAATCTGATAAAGAGGACAAGGAAGCTGAAGAAGAGAAGAAAACTTCAGAAGAAGAGAAGAAGGAAGAAGACTAGTTTAGGCTAGATTTCCTTTTATCTTAAAATCCTTGTAATCTTTTTAAAAGTACTTTGCACTTTTCATTCTTCAAAACTTGTAATCTGTAATCAGTTCAATCATCTATAAAATTGCAAGTTTAAATCCAACATACTATTTCTATCTCAGAAATTTTTGAGGATCAAAACTTTAGTTTAGGTACAGGTACTTAGCTGGAGTTTTGTCATCATCAAAAAGGGGGAAATTGTTGGATGAAGATGAAGATGAAAGAAGTCAGAATTTAAGGGAAGGTTTTGATGATTTCCAAAACATCATAATCAGCTAAGTATGGAAAGCTTAGTTCCCTTGGAAGGATCTTTGAACAAGTAAAGAAGATATCAGAAGAGTTCAAAGACCAGAAGACTAGTGATCTCTTGCTGAAACAGCAAACAGAAGGGTAGGTCATCAGCCGAGTCAAATCAGATTAGTTCAGTATTTGATCAGCAGAGTACCTATCAGAAGGGTTGCTTCGATCAGCAGAGTGGAAGAGATCATGAGATCAGTTCAACGGTAATAAATGCACTTGGTGTAATAAATGCTGAAAGAGAAGGGTAGTAATGGCAAATGATTGAAGATATCCTCGTATCAGCAGAGTGCATTTAATGCAGCATTAAATGTGATGGACATAAAGTACTGTACACTGTACGGATTGCTGCAGGGAGCCGTTTCAAAAGAGCTGAAGGATGGATGTGAATTGTCATTTGCCTTCAACGGTCATATTTTCATCTCCATGTATAAATAGAGCTGAATTTCAATCGAGCAATAACAACAACAATCAGAGATTTCAATTTTGAAGCAGAATTTTTCTAAGTCTCAAAAGCTCGAACAGCTAACTCGTCTGGTGGAAGTCATCTGTTGACAGAAACCCAGTTGAAGAAAACAGAAAAACATTATCTGAGTGATTTTGTAATAGCTGAGTGTTGTGCGAAGTGAGAATCCATCTTTGTGAGTGATTCTACTTTAGAGGATAGGATTTCTGAGTGACTTCCTATTGTGAGCTTATAGCCTTTACATTTGTTGTTTAGGTGTAAGTGGAGAAATATTGTAATCTGTGTGATTATAGTATAACCCAGAATCTAAGTGATCTGGAAGAGTGGACTAAATGATTTTTATCCATATAACCACTATAAAAATTCTTTGTGTTATCTTGCATTTAAAGTTTTCTTGCATATTTTGAAAGGTTTGCATTTAAACACTTTGAATCAATCAAAAGATTTTATAAGGAGTTTCTAACTGGGGATAAAATCTTTTAGAACTTAGTTTACTTGTGAAAAACACTTTCAAATAATCCGCTGCAAGTATACTCTTTGAAAACTGTTTTGCTGAAAAACAGCTAAGTCATTGTAAGAAGAGTGGTCAGTCTGCTGATCAAAGATTTGTTCACGATCAGCTTAGTCTGCTTACTGTTCTTCATCAGCTTAGTCTGCTGACAGAAGACTGAAAAGTTTTTAAGTTCAAAAATTTTCAGAGGTCTATTCACCCCCCCCCCCTCTAGACCTCATTTGACCACTTGGGACCAACAAGTGGTATCAGAGCAGGTTGTTCATTAGAATCAGCTGCCTGATCAACGAGCTTGATCCAAGTGTTTTTCAAAGGTTTTCAAAACTTTTCAAAAGAGCATCTTTTTGAAAAATCAAAACTTTTTGAAAAATGGATTGTATCAGCCATGTTCCCCACATTGCTGGTATGTCCTTTGAGGACTGGAAAATCAGAATGGAGATTTTCCTTGCTGCTTATAATGATAACATGTAAACATGTATCATTAAAGGTCCATTCAGATTCACAAAGACCATAAAGATCAATGAAGTGGATACAGTTTGATTTAACCGTTTTTCGTCGGGTTAATTTAATATCAGTGAATTTGTGATATCGGGGGTTAGGATATTGAATTACTCAGTATATTGGGTTCTGTTACTTTATTCTGGATGGATCGTTTACAAAGAAAAGCAATAATCAAAGGCAAGAAGTAAAACCATTAACGAAATTAAGAACGCAATGATATGGAGGTAAAGTTCTGCAACAATAATGGATATTATTGAGTTCTATTGTTATCAATGTATTCTTGTGTAATCTCAGAATTAAGAGAATTCGTAGTTGTCTTATACAACGAATAACTAGGTATTTATATTATGCTAAACCTAGTATTACAAGGAATCATAGTCCTAGTTGGACTCGGCCCAACCTATCCTTCCTGGGTCCGGAGTGTAATCTTTACTCGGAGCGAGCGGCATCAGGCTGGGTCAGTAAGAAGATCCCGATCCTTTGTAATTGGTCGAACCGGTCTTATAATCTCTGTTCGATCTGATCAGTATGTAGGGTGCGAAATAGCCCCCATCAGTACTCCCTCACTTCTTCGAGCGTATAGATAATAGGAGCTCGTAGAAGTAGATAAATCTGATCGACTGTTTCTTTTCTATGAACGGAGCCTCGTTAAAAACCTTACTTAAGAAAAAACCCAGTGGGAAAAAATCTTAAGTAAGGAAAAGAGTGCTACGTATCATAGATAGTCGTTTCTTCTGTCTAATCGTGGATCGCCACGCGTCTATTCAGGAGGCTTTTTGTATCCTTCCGTTTTTGGCGGGAATTTGAGTAGCTGTGATAAGTTCGAAACGTCTTTTCTCATTTCCTTATAAATAGGTGACTTTCGAGTTTGCCATTTCTCTTTTATATTTGCTTTTAGATCGCAGTCATTTTCTAGTTTGGTCGTTCGTCGTATAAAATTTTCCTTTCATCGACCTTCTTCTTCCGAGAACTAGAATATAGATGGCTTCCGTTAGAAGATCTTCTTCTTCTCCTAGAGAGATCATTGCCCCCGATAACGAGGAGGAGTTACATTCTAATCCTCTGGGTGAACAGACTACGGTATCTGACCTTGTTATCCCTGTAGAAGATACTTACAAGGTACGAATCCTTTCCGATGCGGATGTAGCCGCCCGAGCCAAAAAGGGCAAAGGTACTGTTCCTCAGATTTCTGAACCAATTGAGGATGTAGCTTGCGCATATACAGAGGAAACGTTCCCTGAAGTCGTGAATAACTATACCAAATATTTTCCGGAAGGTTCTGAAATGATTCTACCATCCCCTACTGATAGGGTCACTTCTCCACCGGAGGGATGTCGAGCCTTTTACACGGCTCACTTTAATAGCGGACTGCGTCTTCCTTTGTCTCCCCTTTTTCTGGAAGTTCTAAAAACTTTCAGCGTGTGCTTGACACAACTGGTTCCAAATTCTGTTGCTTTTGTGGTTTGTTTTTCCGTTCTGATGATTGCAAAGGGATTTAAACCTTCTTTCCGTAATTTTACGCAACTTTTTCGTTTTAATATTTCTAGTTCTTCAAACCGTGGATACTTCTTCGCTAGTCAGCGGCCCAGCCGAGCAATCTTTGATGCTCCGGTTTCTAGTAATCCTTCTTGGAAATCTCATTTCTTCTTTGTTCGTCCTCCGCCTAATCTCCGTTTGGCGGATGGTTCGATCACGCCTTTCTCGTGGGATCATGGTTCCAGGTGGATTCCCGGAGGTCGCTCACCGACTGGTGAACTTGTTCCTGACGATGTACAGTTTATCACTGAGATTCCCGAGATGCGTACAAACAAATATCAAAGCGCTCTTCTGATTGGGGAATCTTTTCTTCGTAAAGCGGGGTTAAGCGTCCATAATTTTCCCATCAGTTCATCATCTGAGCCTCTAGGTTAGCATTTTATTTGATCTTTAGTATTGTCACTATACTTTTTATATGGAGAAACTAACTTTATTTTGTTTCTTTCTCAGCTCATATGGTAGAAAGCTCCCGACACTCTTCGAAGGGAAAAATGGTGCTGTCGAAATCTTCCAAGTCAGTGGAGAATAATCCTATCGAGCAGAGGGCGTCTCGAAAGAGGAAATTGGAATTGGGTCACGAATCCGAGGAGAATAGAGAGGAATCTCCGGATTCTCCACGCGAGTCCCCTATTCGTCAGGGCATGGGATCCGGTTATCCTCCGCTTCATCTTAGAACATCTTTGGGTATTCGAGGATGTCGTAGCTGGTCGATGCCTCATCCCACTAATAATCCAGTTGATAGAAAGAGGAGTTACTATGGACGTTCTGGTGACGACCTTTCTTTACTCGGGGATAAACATCCAAATCCTACTCTGGTCGAAATGATCGAGGATCATTTAGAGGGAAGGAGGGCCGCTGGTTATTCCGAGAAGGATTCTCTTATTCATGATAATAACGAGAATGCGGTCGATAAGGCGACCCGTATTCTTTTATCTGGCGTTCATACTCGCGATCTTAATAAGCTTCTTCATAAGGATCCTTTGGAGAAATTCCAGCGAGCTTCTCTCTATGCTGAAAAGGTGAGATCCTTTTTCTTTCTATTATTTTGATGAAGTGATCTTTTAAGATTTTCTCAATTTGCTAACTTGTTTCTTTCTGACCTTTTCGTTATTTCAGGTCAACACCTGTCTGACATCATACGCCTATGAAAATTCTCTTTGGAAACAACAGTGCGATTTCCTTGAAGAGAAGTATAAAGCTTTACTTCACAAGTCTTCTGGTTCAGAAGTTGGTCCCTCAACATCTTCCTCTATTCCTGTCGTAGAGACTCGTGCTGCCGGGACCGAAGACCAAGAAATGCTAGATAGAGCGATAGAGGTTTCTCGCGCTCAGGAACAAACCAATCAAATGGCAAGAAAATTAGAAGAATTGCAGTTGCAGAGCACGACTCGGATTAGTGAGCTTGAATCTCAAGTGTCAAGCCTTGAAGCTTCTTTAGAGGACTATGAAAACGACGTCCCACTTAGGCAAAGAGATCGGTATGTTAGGAAATCCGACGAACAAGTAGTTCGAGAATTCCTCAACTCTCCTGTTCATATGGCGTTGGTGTACCGGATGGTCGGTCCTCTTCTTGAGAATACCTTTAAAAAATCGATTCATCAACTGGTCGCTTTGGAGATGATCGAGGATCGTCGGAAGGAGTATTTTAAGGCAGCTCATATCCGGTTGAACCGTTATGGCGAGCTTTACTCTTCCTCTGAAGTTCCAGATGTCGTATATCAAGGTCTTCCTTTAGCTCACCTTGTCGGAGAATACGGAAATCCATTGCCAATTCCTCCTTCAGATGTTAACGATGAGCTCGATGATACATTTATCGATCCGGAAGATGAAGAAGAAGAAGAAGACGTCATGGACGTCGGTGGCGAACAGAAGATTCCCGATAGCGACCAGGCTTCTTAGAATAGTGGTTTTATTTTTGAAATAATATTTGTAATTATCCACTCGTAGGTTTAATTGTAACTTAGCTTTCCTACTTTGTACACCAAACGTTTCGTATTCTGACAGTCGTGTCTTTTCACATCCGCTGTAATAATTCAGACAAGTCATTTAATTTGCCGTAATCATTATGTATGCGTCTTTTCAAATTCTAGCGTTTGCTCCAAGGTCAGTTTTCCTGTTTCGCGCCCTTTCTTCGGGTTAGTCGCGTCTTTTCGTGCAGTATAAATACGAGAGGTAAAATTTGACTCGTCTTTTTTACTGTTATACTCCTCTCTTAACATAATACTCTTTCTTGAGCTAGTCGATAAACTTCCTCGATATTAATTTATATTTTTCCGTAATCCGATCATGAGTAACCTTTTCGGTAATACTTCGAAGCGACCTTCTCGTGAGGGCGCTAGGGATAATAGATCGAAGAAATTTCGAAGAGAAGGGCCTTCGATGGAGCCTCCTCGTTCGTCCTCAGTTAGTAGCTCGATGATCGATACTCCTATTACCACGTCCCAACCTTTATCAGAAGTTAGTTCGTCGCTCCTCCAACCAAACTTTTCTTCTACCCCCGCGGGAGGTAATAGGTCTTCCCCAGGTCGATTAGCTTTCGGAGATCCATCCAACATGGAACCGGTTTACGACATACCTGTTTCTTCAGGTTTTTCTTCTTACGAGTATGGATCTCATGGAGGGGATTTTGTTAGTTCCCTTCCTTTTTCTACTTCTACTGCCCTGCTAGTTAGTGAAGGGCAAGTCGGTGATGGTTTTTCTGTCAATCCTTCCATAACGCAGTCTATTTCGCAATATGGTCCTGAATATCTATTTCATGATACCACTGTGACGACTGCTTCTTTTGAGTCTGGGGGACCTTCTGGGGGTCGATCTGGGTCGAGGTCAGGTCGTCGGACCGTTATATCTGCTTCCGGCAAAGAGACCTCTGTTAGTCCCAACGAGCGGGATTCCCCTCGTCCGTTAGATGATCGCTGTGTGCTTATGCAGGTTAATGACATTCTTTTGTCGGAGACTCCACGTTCCGACGGTGTCCCTTTGACAAGCGAGCTGCCTGGTTCTGTTGAACCTGATGCTTTGTCTTGGGACTTAGGTATGAGTACTATTTTGCCCGGCGAATTGAGGAAGCTCGAAGGTACTTCCAATGTTCGCCTTGTTCAATCTTTGGTGAAGATATGTGAGCAGGTAGACATTTTTGTTCTTTGTTTTGAATTCTTTGTTGTACAGTGGTTTTTCTTACTCTTTCTGTTTTTAGGGCAAGTATTTTGCACTCCAGCTGGGTGTGCAAAATGATGAACTGTGGAATAGTCGGAGAGCTCTTCAAGGTCAGCTGGAGTCGGAGAAAGCTAAAACCAGGGGTTTGGAGCTGCAGCTGCAACTTGCTAAAGATGATCTCCAAAAGTTAGAGGCTGACAAAGTTATTCTTGAGAAAGAGAAAGGCGACCTAGTTCAGGCTGCCGCGTCGGCAGAGGGATCTCGTCAACAGGCATATGATGATGGTTATGATGCCGGTTATCTTAAGCGCCAGGAGGAGTTGATGGCGTTTGCTGGTAACCTAACTCCTCGGAGGCCTGTTTCTGCTGGTCGCCCCTCTGGCGATTCTTCTCAATGATCTTTATTCGACCTGGCAGACCTTGGACTGTCTTTTTTTTTTTTTTTTTTTTTTTTTTTTTTTTTTTTTTTTTTTTTTTTCGCCCAACATTTGCGCATTCGTTTGGGCTGAAATTTTGTAATGGGAGAAGTACTAAAATGGAAATATTATGATCTCTTCTGTAGGCAGATTCTTGCCTTGATTCTAATGATATATCTTTTTCATATATGTAATTGCTACGCACAAATATACCATCATGTAGTAATTGACAAAGATTAGTTTTACTTATCTGAATTTTTATTTCTGCGGAGAGATTTGAGTATGGAGAAAGTAAGCTTGATCTTGCTTTGGTCGCTTGTAAGATAACTGAACGGTATAATATTTGCTTCGCATATTTAATCTTTGTTGATCGATCCAGCCGATCGTCGTTGTGTAAACCCTTAGCTGTCTGGTCGATGCTCGATTCATGCCTTATAAATTTGTCCTTATATGACATATATCTTATATAAGGAGGTTATTGTTACTCCCGTTGAATTTCAGTTCTTCTTTTCCTCAGAGAGAAATTTTCCTTTAGGTGCTTTTCACCTATCCATGTCTTCCATTATTAGCTTTTCAACTATACATATCCCTAACCAGTATATCATACTCTTGATATGGGAGGAATTGGAAAATGTAACAGTCCTGGCCAGATCTGACCCGTTCAGACCTCCTTCAGCAATTCTTTGGAAAATTAGGCAGTGACGGCCTTATAGTTTCGAATAGGGAGGGCTATTCTCCTGATTTCGATGTCAGATTTCTTGGATTCTAAATGGAATTCTTGTATGGCCAACTTAGTAGTCCCCCTATGATGTATGAGGCAGTTACGATCCCCATATGGTGGAGGCTCTGGTCGTTTTTAAGCATTTATCCTCTTTCAACGGTCTAATTTTGCATGCCTTCGTCGAGGAGTTCTTAATATTTTCTATTAGGCGACCCTCATATATGATCGTGCAGATCGTTTTGGTCTTTGAACTTCTTTAAGTTTTCTTGGATTATTTTGTTGATCGCTTCGATCTGTAGATTTGTTTCTCACCGATCAGTTGAATCGATCAGACGGGCGCCGTTCCAACTTACTTGCATTTATTTCGGGAAGTCAAAGGGTCGCGTTCTCGTCCCTTGATTAAATTCCTATCATCCGTAGGATTATTCTCGCGTGCGCCTATAAATAAGTAGGCAGTTTCCTTATTTTCTATTCATAACAATGGATATCTCGGTTTCCTTAAGCTTCATTTTGCCTTCGGACCCCATAATGTTCAAGAAGTCACATTATCGTGATTTGTTCGTTCGCAGTAAAGGAATTGTCCCCAGTCTTGTATTGACGGGTCCCATGTCAGCCCTTCCTTGTATCGACGGATCCCATGAGATCTCTGCTTTAGTCTTCATCACCTTAGAGGTCCGTGGTTTCCGTCTGCACATGGGGGGTTCATACTTGCCAGCCGCCTCCGCTCTTCGATGTTACTTCCGGAGTGATAGATCGCCGGGGTGGCTGGTAAGTTTTACCGTTTCACGACGGTCCCGAAGAGATGCTGCTCCAGAGTAAAATGTTTTATAGATAAAGTAAAAGCAGTATCTTCTTCTGAGTGAGTGAGCATTGCTAGCTTATCTGGCTGGTAGTGTTCATTTCATCTGGAAGAACATTTGATCTTCAGAGCCGGGCCATCGAACCAAAGAAGTCGACCATCCTGAGCAGCATGCTTCTTAGGTGGTTTATTATGATCGATGAGGTACTAGGGAGGAGATTGGTGTTTCCGTGGACATTGTCGTGAAGATAGTCGATCCCATAGGATCAATTTAACTGGATCATTGTGACGATCTATAGGTAGCAAGCAGATTTTTGTAACGTAGGATATTTGTATGTAATTGATTTGATGAATAAAATGTTATTTTATTCCTTGCATCTTCTTTGTCGTTTGATAATTTTATTTACGAGGAGTAATTTCCGAGCAGATGAATTCATACTTGATTTATCTTTCAAAACTTTAGGAGTATCAGCGGATCTTTCTTAGATCGTTAGGAGTAGATCGAGGAGTTTTTATTGAGCGTATCAATGTGTACTCAATCTTGCTATAATTTAGACTTAGGATTTCATAACAAAATCCTTCTTTGTCGTTGTAATTAATCGAGGAGTTTTTATTGAGCGGATCAATATTTACTCAACTCGTTTTGTTTAGACTTAGGTTTTTAACCCAAAAATCTCTTTGATCGTTGAACATATACCGAGGAGTTTTTTATCGAGCGGATCGATGTTTACTCAACTCGTTTTGTTTTAGACTTAGGTTTTTCATACCAAAAAGTCTTTTTGATCGTTGAATATATATATGTCGAGGAGTTTTTATCGAGCGGATCGATGTTTACTCAACCCTTTTTGTTTAGACTTAGGTTTTTTATACCAAAAAGTCTTTTTGATTGTTGAATATATATATGTCGAGGAGTTTTTATCGAGCGGATCGATGTTTACTCAACCCTTTTTGTTTAGACTTAGGTTTTTAGTACCTGAAAGTCTTTTTGATCGTTGAATATTTATATGTCGAGGAGTTTTTATCGAGCGGATCGATGTTTACTCAACCCTTTTTGTTTAGACTTAGGTTTTTAGTACCTGAAAGTCTTTTTTGATCGTTGAATATTTATATGTCGAGGAGTTTTTATCGAGCGGATCGATGTTTTACTCAACTCCTTTCGTTTAGACTTAGGTTTTCTATACCTGAAGTCTTTTTGATCATTAAATATATACGTCGAGGAGTTTTTATCGAGCGGATCGATGTTTACTCAACTCGTTTTGTTTTAGACTTAGGTTTTTCGTAGCAAAAGTCTTTTTCTCGTTGTAAATAGTTCGAGGAGTGTATATCGAGCGGATCGATGTTTACTCTACTCGTTTTATTCAGACTTAGGTTTTTAATACCTGAAGTCTTTTAATCATCATAGATATATCGAGGAGTTTTTATCGAACGGATCGATGTTTACTCAACTCGTTTTGTTCAGACTTAGGTTTTTAATACCTGTAAGTCTTTATGTTTGTTGTGTTCGATCGAGGAGTTTTTATTGAGCGGATCAATGTTTACTCGACTCGTTTTTGTCGTCGGAATGAGGAGTGTTTATTGAGCGGATCAATGTATACTCGACTCATTTATAATTTAGACTTAGGTTTATCACCAAAAAGTCTTTTTTACTGTTGAATTTATATATGTCGAGGAGTTTTTATCGAGCGGATCGATGTTTACTCAACTCGTTTTTGTCGTCGGAATGAGGAGTGTTTATTGAGCGGATCAATGTATACTCGACTCATTTATAATTTAGACTTAGGTTTATCACCAAAAAGTCTTTTTTACTGTTGAATATATATATGTCGAGGAGTTTTTATCGAGCGGATCGATGTTTACTCAACTCGTTTTTGTCGTCGGAATGAGGAGTGTTTATTGAGCGGATCAATGTATACTCGACTCATTTATAATTTAGACTTAGGTTTATCACCAAAAAGTCTTTTTTACTGTTGAATATATATATGTCGAGGAGTTTTTATCGAGCGGATCGATGTTTACTCAACTCGTTTTTGTCGTCGGAATGAGGAGTGTTTATTGAGCGGATCAATGTATACTCGACTCATTTATAATTTAGACTTAGGTTTATCACCAAAAAGTCTTTTTTACTGTTGAATATATATATGTCGAGGAGTTTTTATCGAGCGGATCGATGTTTACTCAACTCGTTTTTGTCGTCGGAATGAGGAGTGTTTATTGAGCGGATCAATGTATACTCGACTCATTTATAATTTAGACTTAGGTTTATCACCAAAAAGTCTTTTTTACTGTTGAATATATAAATCGAGGAGTGTTTATTGAGCGGATCAATGTATACTCGACTCGTTTCGTTCTAATATTTATCAATATGCTAGTGTAATTCCACAGAGCGTTAATCGAAATAATCGATGTATAGAAAATGCTAAAATTTTTACTAATTGAACTCTAGGCTAAGGCCTTTGTTACAAGGATTAAAACTTGATAAAGTAAAATAAAACGATGCAGTATAATCTGCTAAAATTTATTTACCATAGTATTTCCTAAGGTTGACTGCGTTCCAGGTTCTTGGTAAGGCTGTCCCATCCATGTGTGCAATTTTGTATGAACCTTTCTTTCCTACGCCAATGACGATGTAAGGTCCATCCCAATTTTGTTGTAACTTTCCCACATGCTTGGATACTTCTACCTTTTTCAAAACCAAGTCCCCTTCTTTGAAGGTTCGGACGCGTACCTTTTGATTGTATGCTTTCTCCATATTTGCCTTAGTGGCTTGTAGGCGTACAGCAGCTTTATCTCTTAAGGCTTCTGTTAAATCAACGTCATTTTCCCTCGCCTTTTCATTTTCTTCTTTATTGAACATCTCTATTCTTGGAGTTGGAATTAAAGTTTCCACAGGGATAACAGCTTCCGACCCATATACCAAGCTGAAAGGGGTTTCTCCAGTTGAGTTTCTTACCGTGGTTCGATTAGTTTCTCAACTTCTCTCTTAAGGTGAAAACAATTCTCCGTTCGATGTCCGTGTGCCCTATGGTACTTACAGTATTGATCGTAGTTTCGAGATCCTGGTCTTGGCTGTGCGATTTTTCTCGCCTCGGGAATCCAGTTATTTCTTTCTAGAATTTCCAATATTTCTTCCATTGGAATATTTAACCTCGGGTGTTCTACATGATTCACCCTGCTTCTGGTTGGTTGCTCAGGGTTTCTTGGTCTTTGGTAGAAATTGGGTTGCCTATCTTGGTCGGCTTTGTTGTATTCCAGTCGCTGGAAGACATTACCTCTCCTGGAGGATCGCTCGAAATCCAAAGATTTTTGGATAGGAAACCTGTCATGCCGTTTTGAGCTTGAGGTAGTGGCTTTGTTTTTGTTTTTATCCTTAAAGGAATTCATCTCTTCTTGAGTCATATATTTAGATGCTAGGCTCATGATGTCGGCGAACGTTCTTGGTTGCTTTCGACTAAGGGCATTTCCGAACTGCCTGTTTTTAGTGAGATCGAAGAGGATAGATATTATGTAATCGATATTTGGGGAATCGATTTTAAGCAATTCTACGTTGAATCTGGCCAACCAATCCCTTAGAGATTCTCCTTCTTGTTGATATATAGTTCCAAGGTAGCTCATTGGAAGTTTTTGTCTCTTCTGGCTGGCGAACTGCTGTGTCAATTTGTTACAGAGTTCCCTAAAGCTGAATATGGAGTTGGCAGGTTGTTTCGCGAACCAGTCCAACGCGAGTCCTTCGAATGTGGTTACCATTAATTTGGCAGTGAATTCAGCAGAGTGGGCATATAAATTCATTATATTCGTAAAGCTAAAAATATAATCATCCGGGTCAGTGGTTCCATCATAGCGAGGTAGTCTGCCCGGGACTTGTCCGATCGATTGTGCCTCTTTTATTTCCCTGCAGAAGGGAGAACAGGCCGCAAGGCTTTCCTGGAGTTCCGTGGTTCGGGCCCACGGATTTTGAATAGACCGTAAGCGTTGTTCAAGTCGGTCCTGCACCATCCTTTCAATTTCTCTTTCCGTCAGTCGAGCCGTTCGTGGTCGATCAGGGATTGTATCATCTATATCATCCTCAATAGGGATAATTGTTCGTTCCCTGGATCTACTGCGCCTCGCCGGGGTTTTTCTGTGACCTCGTTTCCTTCGAGGATTGTTGTCGGAGGGTTTCGAATTGTCCTGTTGTGGACTGTGTAGCGAGCGGTGCTCGCTTGGTGGGCTATCAGCTTGTTGAGATACATGATCGTTTTGTCCGGGCGTTCTCCAAGCAGGAATTGTCCTGGCAGCCCTAGGGTTTTGCGGAATTTGATCAAGCGCAAGTAATTCTTCCGGGGAGAGTGATTTAAAGAGCATCGCTATTTGTCGTAATTTCTCCTGAGCACCCGGGAGAGGAGCAGGGATCTCGGGGACTTCCGGCTCTTCCTGTATCGTGCCGGGAGGACCTCCTAGGGGTTCCTGATCTCGGGGATGGGTATTCTGTAAATTCTCGTCGGTATTGGGAACGTTATTATTGTCGTTCTCCCGTGGATCTTCAGATGTGTCATGACCGGTGGTTGTGTTACTTCTTGCTCCGACACGGGCGCTTTTCCTTGGGCGAGCCATATGTCGATCGAATAATTAACCTAGCCCCTCGGTGGGCGCCAACTGATTTAACCGTTTTTCGTCGGGTTAATTTAATATCAGTGAATTTGTGATATCGGGGGTTAGGATATTGAATTACTCAGTATATTGGGTTCTGTTACTTTATTCTGGATGGATCGTTTACAAAGAAAAGCAATAATCAAAGGCAAGAAGTAAAACCATTAACGAAATTAAGAACGCAATGATATGGAGGTAAAGTTCTGCAACAATAATGGATATTATTGAGTTCTATTGTTATCAATGTATTCTTGTGTAATCTCAGAATTAAGAGAATTCGTAGTTGTCTTATACAACGAATAACTAGGTATTTATATTATGCTAAACCTAGTATTACAAGGAATCATAGTCCTAGTTGGACTCGGCCCAACCTATCCTTCCTGGGTCCGGAGTGTAATCTTTACTCGGAGCGAGCGGCATCAGGCTGGGTCAGTAAGAAGATCCCGATCCTTTGTAATTGGTCGAACCGGTCTTATAATCTCTGTTCGATCTGATCAGTATGTAGGGTGCGAAATAGCCCCCATCACAGTTGTGGAAAAAGACCTTCATGAGATGACTCCAGAGGAAATAAAGCTTTACAATCTAGATAAAGTTGGGAGATTCATCATGACTAAAGCCCTGGATAATGATCGGTTTGACAAGGTCAAACATTGCAAAACTGCAAAGGAGATGTGGGACAAAGTCAGAGATATGAGCGAAGGCAATGATGCCATTAAAGAGCATCAGCTCACTGTTGCCTTGGAGAAACTTGACAACTTCAAGATGAAGTCTGGAGAAACCATTGATTAGATGGATACCAGATTCACCAGGACTCTGAATGAAGTTTTAATGTTGGGAAAGACCTTCACTGACAAAGAGATTACTGTCAGAGTACTAAAGGCCCTACCCCCAAAGTTCAACATGAAAGTTACAGCAATGGAAGAATCAAGGGATTTGGGAAAAATCTCTCTTACTGAGCTGTTTTCTGTACTCAAGGCATTCGAGTATAAACTGCCTAGAATGGGAATTGAAGAAACCTCAACTTCAGGACCCACAGCTGCACTGGTTGCTGCTGAAAGCACTAGAAGACCAGCACAGAAAAGCAAAGAAGTGGATGATATGCAGCAGCTTGGATGAGCAGGGTAAGGTGCATAGTAACCTGGAAATTGAGGTGCATGATACATAGGATGATATGCAGCAGGTTGCACATAATAAGACTCATTTCCATACCAAGCATTTTGATTTTTCTTGACTTTATGCTTCTTTGGTTTACTACTTGCTTGCTCATTAACAGACGACTTAGTTTTACCAACAGTTTGATTCAATTTAGCTTTATCAGCAGACTTTTTAGGACTCTGCTGTTTGGTCTTACTAGTCTTTTTACCTACACTAGGTTCTTTGCTCTTTTCAGCTTTAGGAGTTTTCTTCTCCTTTACTACTTTCTCAGGTGAAGCAGGTTTAGTTGTCTGAACATAAAGAATGACCTTACTGTTGTCGGCTGATACAAATTTTTCAGTATGATTCAGTTCAAACTTATCCTGTTCTAAAGGTATCTTCTGTTTACTAGATGTATGCGTGGATGCAACAGATGATTTCTCATGAGACTCAATAACTTTTTCAAGTTCCATGATTTTTCCTTTAAAAACTTCACATTCAGCTTTCAGAGATTCATGTTCTTGCTCAAGCTGTTTATATTCAGCTGATTCCTTTGGCTTTTCAGCTAAGAGTTTCAGTGAACTATTTTGCTCTTTTAGCAATATCATCTCTTCCTTAAGCTTTTTATATGCTTCAGCAATACCAGTATTGTTAAGCATCATTTGTTCAAATGAATTAAATAATTCATTGTCAAGAGGAGTTACCTCATCCTCAGAGTCATCAGATTCCTTTGCCATCAGACACAGGAGAGCAGGATTTCCTTCATCAGAAGATTCTTCATCAGACGTGTCTGAATCTGAATCAGATGAATAGACAGCAACCAGCTTTTCTGCTTCTGCTATCATAGCCTTGCCTTTCTGATGTTTTCTTTTTCTTCTCATTTTCTTTTCTTCTTCAGTGTACTTTTCTGCTTTTGGATATGGGCAGTCTTTGATGAAGTGTCCCAGTTTCCTGCAGTTGTAACACATTAGTTTTGCATTATAATCATCTTTATCTTGAGAAGAAAAGTTAGGTTTAGAAGTAGAAGCATTGTTATATTTGTTCTTCAATTTTCTCTTGTAGAACTTCTTGAAGTTGTTTATCAGCAATGCAACGTCTCCAGCAGTGTACTCCTTCTTGTTGAGTAGAGTGGCTTCATCAGATGAGTCCACTTCTTTGCTTTTCTGAGCTGGTCTTCTTTGATTTTCAGCAGCAACCAGGGCAGCTGTGGGTCCTGAAGTTAAGGTTTCTTCAATTCCCATTCTAGGCAGTTTATACTCGAATGCCTTGAGTACGGAAAACAGTTCTGTAAGAGAGATCTTTCCCAAATCTCTTGATTCTTCCATGGCTGTCACCTTCATGTTGAACTTTGGGGGTAGGGCCTTTAGTACTCTGACGGTAATCTCTTTGTCAGTGAAGGTCTTTCCCAACTTTAAAACTTCATTCAGAGTTCTGGTGAATCTGGTATCCATCTGGTCAATGGTTTCTCCAGACTTCATCTTGAAGTTGTCAAGTTTCTCCAAAGCAACTGTGAGCTGATGCTCCTTTATTGCATCATTGCCTTCGCTCATGTCTCTGACTTTGTCCCACATTTCCTTTGCAGTCTTGCAATGTTTGACCTTGTCAAACCGATCATTGTCCAGGGCTTTAGTCATGATGAATCTCCCAACTTTGTCTAGATTGTAAAGCTTTATTTCTTCTGGAGTCATCTCATGAAGGTCTTTCTCCACAACCGTGTCAACCTCATTTATCTTTATGGTCTTTGTGAATCTGAATGGACCTTTAATGATACATGTGTACATGTTGTCATTATAAGCAGCTAGAAAGATTTCCATTCTAATCTTCCAGTCTTCAAAAGACATACCAGCAATGTGGGGAACATGGCTGATACAATCCATTTTTCAAAAAGTTTTGATTTTTCAAAAAGATGCTTTTTTTTTTTTGAAAAGTTTTGAAAACCTTTGAAAAACACTTGGATCAAGCTCGTTGATCAGGCAGCTGATTCTAATGAACCACCTGCTCTGATACCACTTGTTGGTCCCAAGTGGTCAGAAGAGGTTTATAGGGAGGGGGGGTGAATAAACCTCTTTAAAAATTTCTTCTTCAAATTTAACTTTAAAACTTTTACTCTAACTGAACAGACTAAGCTGATCAGATTTGTCAGTTACAATTCTGTTCGCGAACAAATCTTTGAACAGTTTTGTTGACCACTCGTCTGATTGTTACTTAGCTGATTTTGTTAAAATCAGTTTTAATACTTAGAGTACTTGCAGCGGATTTTCAAAGTGTTTTTCACAAGTAAACTTAGCAATTTGAAAAGTGTTTCCCCGGATTTGTAAAATCTCTTTTTAGATCCCTTTTTCAAACAGTTAACTTAAAGTGTTTTATGCAACTGAAAATATGCAGATAAAATGCAAATAAAAACACAAACAATTTTTATAGTGGTTATATGGATTTGAATATCCTTTAGTCCACTCTTCCAAGTCACAAAGATCTTGGGTTATACTAAAAACACACAGTAATCAGTATACTCTGCTTACGCCTTATAACAAATGAACAGGTCGTAAGTTCGCAGTAAGAAATCACAAAGAAATCCTACTTCTCTGAAGTAATATCACTCACTTAGATGGATATCTACTTCTCACAACACTCAATGTTTACAAATTCACTCAGAAGATGTATTTGGCTTGATTCTTCAACTCTGCTTTCGTCAACAAATGACTCAGCTGATGAGTGAGCTGTTCTTGAGACTTAAAGAATTCTGCTTCGAAAATTTCTCAGATTGTGTTGCTTACTTCTTCTTCGTCTCTTCCAGCTATTTATACTTGGGGATTGAAAAGTGTCCGTTGAAGAGAGACAAGATTCAAATTCCTCGATTACTGGTCCTTAAAATCCGCGAACGGCTCTTTTGCAGTCTGTCCGTACTGTGAACAGTACTTTTTGGCAGGCAGCATTAAATGCACCTAGCTGATGCGAAGCATTTCTTCAATCATTTGTCTTTAATAACCTTGTACTTCAGCATTAATTACTCCAAGGGGCATTTATTACCATTGGGAATACTTTATGATCTTCTTCACTTGGCTGATAAAAGTACGCGTCTGATGGCGAACAAGGCTGATCTCAAACTTGAACAAATCTGATTTGAGTCGGCTGATCTTCACCAGTCTGATAACTTTTCTTCAGCAGATCAGAAGTCTTGGACCTTGAAATTTTGACTCTTCTGATGTCTTCTTTACTTAGTCAAAAATCCTTGATAAGTTTATCAGCTAAGTTACTCCATACATAGCCAAATACGAAGTTTTGGAATGCATCAAAACCTCCCTTATCAAACTTTCTTTAGTGCCTTCATCTTCATCCTTATCCAACAAGAGTGAAGATGGCCAAGCTGCTAATCCTACTGCTTCATCAGCTGATCTACATTCATCACTGATGGATGATTTCCAACTGTTAATGGAAAATTCAATAAAGGAAATGGAAGAGAGGAACATCACACACAGTTAAGGAAATTGCAGCAAGAATTGGCAGAGTCTAACATACTACAGCTTGAGCACATGCAATTACTTACTGCAAGATAAATAAAGAATGCCATTGACAATTTTCCTCTGTCTGAGAATCATACTAGGCCGATGACTCATAGTGTTGTGGAGATGAACAGGAATATTGAAGATGTAAAGGCTGATGTCAATCATCTTCATACTGCCCTGAAAAGAGTTGAAAGCAACATTGCTGATCTTACTGCTACCTTCATCAAAATCAGTGAAGAAGAGAAAGCAGTTAATGTTGGACAATTGCAGGAAGTTAATCAAGCTGGAACTGTTATACGTGAAGAACTTAATGATCAGAATGACATTATCAGCACCTCTCTCAATCATCTACCTTCCAGCCATGAGTTTGCAAATCAGAACATCAAAGCTTTATGTGCGGCAATGAAGATTCAGTCAGTTGCACTCAAACCTCCTATCAAACCTGCTAGTGTCACCAATTCTGATGATGACAAAAAGGAGGAAGAGAAGAAGGAAGAGCCAACTCTTGAGGAAGCTGCTGCTACTAAAACTAAAGAAACTGATGCTGCTGAAGAGACTGGAAAGGTAGAAGGCAAAGAAGAAGCTGCTGAAGAAACCAGGGATAAATCTAAGGAAAAAGCTGCATCAAAGGATTCTGATGAAGAACAATCAGAGCCCCATACCAAGTACAAAAACGAAGAGAGGATCAAGAGAAAGATAGATAAGTTAGCAAAAGAGCAGGAAATCAATGATAAGATGGAAGCTGCTAAGTCTAATTTACTCTTGGATGATAATGATGAAGTTGAAGATGAGGATGAAGAAGAATCTTCGTATGAATATGAAGAAGTGCTTCAAGGAGATGATGAAGAAGCTGATAGCTAGTATAGGCAAATCTATTGTAATCAGTTATCTTTATTTCTTTCTCAGTCATCCTATCTGAACAGAAATTGTAACTGGTAATCATTATCATATTATCAATAAAACGTACAAGTTCTGTTTCGAACACATCTTTTCTATCTCAGAAAATTTTGAGGATCAAAACTTTAGTATAGGTAAAACAGGTACTTAGCTGAAGTTTTGTCATCATCAAAAAAGGGGAAATTCTTGGATAAGGATGAAGATGAAAAGCACTGAAGTCAATTAGTAAATGGTGGTTTTGATGATTTCCAAAACCTAAGATCAGCTAAGTATGGAAAACTTAGTTGTAAAATCCCTTAGAAGAATTTTGACTAATTAAGAAGACTATTAGAGGGGTCAAAGATTCATGGTCCAGAAGACTACTGATCTGCTGAAGGAAAAAAATCAGACTGGTGAAGATCAGTCGACTCAAATCAGATTTGTTCAAGTTTGGGATAAGCTCTGTTCATCATCAGACTTGCACTTTTGATCAGCCAAGTGGAAAGGATCAAGAAGTCTACCCAACGGTAATAAATGCCCCTGGAAGTAATAAATGCGGAAGTACAAGGTTATTAAAGACAAATGATTGAAGAAAACCTCGTATCAGCTTGGTGCATTTAATGCTGCCTGACAGAAAGTACAGTTCGCAGTACTGTCACTGTGCAGAGAGTGTTGGGATATGGCTCGATTTGTCATACAACAAAGTGCGGAATTTAAAATTTTTCGAGTCATCCAATGGTCCCATAAATGAAATCTCCATATTATGTATACAAAAGCAAGAAACAAAAACACACAATGAATAATACAAGGGGGTTTTGCGATATACCTCACCACAGGCAAGGTGGTGGAAACCTCCAACTTCGATTCTGAATCTGGATCTGGTTCACAGAAGTGATCCAAGTGTCTCACCTCCAAAGATAGTCCACACCAATTGGATTCTGGCAACACCTCAAGATCTTAGGCTCAGAACTGGATTCAGGAGATTTGTTATTGCAGGATTGTGTTGAATCTCTTGACAGATCAAGATCTAACACAACGGAACAAGGAGAGGGCGGCGGCGGCACCAAGGCAGCCCACGGCAGCAGGTGGCGGCGGCTCAAGGTGGCGACGGCGGCTAGGGTTTCTAGCAAGAGAGGGCGGCGGCTACTAGGGCAAAAGGAGCTAGGGTTTTTTCTTAGAGTGTTACACATTTGAGCTCTAGATGTGCTCTATTTATAAGCTCCTTCTGACCTAGGTCTACAAGACTCCTTATGGGCTTTAATTAATAAAAGCCCATGTCTTGCAATCCTTCATTTAATTAACAACTTTAATTAAATGCCCAGCCCAATTAAATCATTATTTCTTTTACATAATTAATTAGCAACTTAATTATTAATTAAGTTAGCCAATTAATTAATCTCCCAATTGAATTAAATACTTTTAATTCATTTAATTGATTTAATTATCTTTAAATCAATTAATTCCTTTCATGTCCTTTTATAACAGTCAACGTCCAATTGTATTGTGTGTGACCCTCTGGGTTCACCATCAATTGGCAGCAGGCCCACGAATCCTTCGTGATTTAATTTATGAACAATAAATTGCTCCGGTCAATTAAACAACCTTTAATTGACCACTCCTAGAATTAAATCCTCTATTAATTCAGGAGTACCCACACTTCATGGTCGATGTCTAGCCACAAGCCCATGAAGCCCAACTTCAGGTGAATTGATATTTGTGAACCTCGTCTCATATAATTGCCATGTACATACGGTCCTTCTATCGACTAATATTCCCGATCAAGACTTAGGGTGTGTGAATTGATCGGCACCTCTAAATTTGTCTCGATAACTATACTTTCTAATTCAGGATAATATTCCAGTGTGACTGCTAAATTTGGAAACCCCTTTCCAAATCCGTCACCGACCGTGGCCACGGGTTTCTCGGATATATTATCTAAGAATCGTATAGGAAATTCTCTCATCCATTACAATGAGTCAATAGATTCCATATTGGTACTAACCACCCACGTACATGTCCATACGCACCCAACCTAGGCATGTTATGACCAAGCTACGTGGTCTATACCTAGATCTAAGTACGCACTTTCATGCACCGAATTCGCCCTAGTACCTCAAGTCAAAGGACTAAATCGTACACTATTATATTCCTTGAGAAATATCCCATCACCGATATGCGTCATGCGCTTCCACAATGGGTTTCTCTGTTCGGGTCGTTCGATGCGTTCAATCTTCCATTGAACCACCTACTCGTATGCACTGGACTCAAATTCCTTGCTCATGAAACACTACAAATTCACTCCATGTGAATCATGCATACTCGTACAAGTCTTTGCGATTCCTACGATACCCCGTCTCGTTTCGGAATCTATGACTTGGAACAGTTTTAGGATTACGACCTTTGAGACTGTCTCATGATTGCACTCAGTACTGAAGTGAATCGTCCCATAGTCAAATGTAATCTAAGGGTTTCATCCAATCGCTTAAATGTATTCGCGAGAGATGAAGTTGGCCATTGTTTATCCTTATACACATATAAATAAACATGCGTATTAAGTCATTTATACTAAAGAAAGATAATGATAGTTTCACTACAAGCTAAATATATTGGCTTGCAGGGCACTATTCCATCAATCTCCCACTTGCCCTAAAGCCAATCATAAACGTTTCTAGGACCCATCTTTCTAAAGATGTTCTTCGAACTCATTTTATGATATAGTCTCTTTTAGTGGATCCGCTAAGTAGTCTTCTGAGTCGACGCGATCCATTACCCGCGTTAACTCTACCAATGATTTTTCTAATCAAATGGTACCTTTCTTTCAATTATGTTTAGATTTCTGGTAAGATCTCGAATGCTTTGCTTTGACATTAGCTCCATTGTCATCATAGAAGATAACCATGAGCTTCGCAATGCTAGGCACTACATCCAACCATAGGATGAAGTTTTATATCTAAACACTTTCTTAAGTCGCATTTAATGCTACATTTAATGCTGCAATATATCTTGCTTCAGTGGTTTGAATGGTTACGGTGATTTGCTTGGAACCCTTTCAAATTCACCGTTACCCCATTGATGCAGGATATGTATCCAAAAATGGATATATATAATTCATCCACATCAGACTGAAAATTCGAATCAGTGAATCCTTTGAATTTTAGTTCTCCACTACCACCGTAGACCAAGAACAAATCCTTAGTCTTTGTCAAGAGTTTAAGGATATCTTTTACGGTGGTCCAGTACTTCTTCACTGGAGTTTGACTAGCAACTGCTCGCGACACTTGAGCATGTTCTACGTGTGGTCTAGTACATAGTAAAGCATGCCACATGCAACCTTTTGTTTGAAACATAAGGTATTTGAGACATCCTCCTTTGTTCTCATTTGATGTAGGGCACATCGATTTTGGAACAAGGGATACGGGTCTCACTGGAAGCAATCCTTTCTTGGATTCTTCATACTGAATATTTCCAGTATTGATTCTATGTACTTAGATTTAGAGAGTGTCAGCATCCTTTTCTGATCTATTCTATAGATACGTATCCCAATACGCAAGATGCTTCTCCTAAATCTTTCATGGAGAATTGCATGGACAATCATGCTTTCGTCTGTGCTAATATTCCGATATCATCCCAGATAACCAGAACATTATCGACATATAAAATATGAGCTTCATCGCGCTCCCACTAATCCTTTTGTACACTCATTGTTCATACTCGTTTTGATGAAGTCAATTGTCTTGACTATCTCATCAGAACAACTGTGAATCTAAATGGATTCAAATATCGCTAATGGAGAAAAGGTTTCAACAAAGTCTGTTCCAGAACATTGTGAATAACCCTTTTACCACTAGTCGATTCTTAGAGGTCAACACCTCTCCATTCATTCCAAGTTTGAAGATCCATTTATAACTTATAACCAACTTATAGGGATAAATCCCTTAGGTGGATCAATCAAGGTTATACCTTGGTGGAATGGATGGGATCCATTTTGGTTTACATGGCTTCGAGCCACGTACCCAAGTCTATGTCTGACATCGCTTCTTGATAGGTCTTTGGATCACTTTCCACATTCTCGTATTCGTGAATGAAACCAAATCGCTCTGGCTCCTTACGAATTCGATCAGACCTTCGAAGAGTAGGTGTACAAGTAGATTTAGTAAATTCTGGATTAACTCCCACTGTTTGCGGGGATGGGTCCAAATCTTGGACTTCATCAAGTTCCATGACGTTTCCATTTCCTTTGACGTGTGATTCATCAACAGAGGAACTGGTATCTAGGAGAAACGATTGTTTCTCATTGTCGTGGAACAGGTATCCAATGGATTTCGTTGGATACCCCACAATTATATACAAATTGGATCTACTAGCCAATTTATCTCCTTTCTCGTTTCTACCATCGGCAGGAGATCTCCATACTCAGAAGTAAGAGCATAGAGGTATTTTGCCATACCTTTCTTGGTAAAGCTTTGTAGGCACAAACTTTGAAGGTACTTTGCTTAGTATCTTCGATGCAGTCAGGAGCACTAACCCCTAGAATGCATAAAGAAGCTTTCACAAAACTCAATATGGATCGAACAATGTCTAACAATGTTAGATTCCATCTCTTTAGACACTTCAATAAGTTGAGGCGTCTTAAGAGGAGTTTGTTGTATGAGAATCTCATTCTCATTAAGATAATTGAGGAATCCTTGACAAGTATTTGCTATCTCAACTAGATCGAATGGTCGCAATACTTTGTCTTTGTTGATTCTCTACTTCGCATCGAAATACCTTGAAAGGTTTTTCGGATTTGTATCATTTTCCACTAACGACCAGGGTCTTTAGCAAAAAGGTACGAAGTATGAGTAATCTCCTCTCACAGTAACCTTTAGTGATCCATACTCATGGATTAAATCCAGATTTTATTTGGTTCGCTCTTGATTCCCTGTGACGGGAGATCTGGTCATCTCTCCTTTGAGACATGATTCGCAGGTTGGAAGTTCATCCAAGTTCTATTTTTCAAGAAGCTTAGGTGAAACCAACTTTTGAATCCTACTCTTGGAGATGTTTCCAAGTCTAGCGTACCAAAGTTATGGATTATTATCTTTGTATTAATATGAACTTCACACATTAATTCAATAAAATTGAGTTAATGGTTTAGTTCAATTAATTTGCTCCCTTTCAATTAACATCTTTAATTGAATCCTTTTCGTTTTCAATTAACCCTTTAATTGAAACGTTGCTTAATTAATTAGATCATCTAATCAATTAAACACATCAGTGCCTTTCTTAGATGCAGTGGGATAATTCGACTTATAGGCTACTTGCATTCTTTTGACTACCTTTATGGTCGATTTAAAAGAGAATAAATTCCTCTTCATTTTACTCTTCTTTGACTTTGCAGTCCATGAAGTGTAAACGATCATGACAGGTCTATCCTATTTGCCTTTAACCAATTCTTTGGTTGATTCATGAAATGTGATCAACTTATCAAATAAGATCAGTTTATTTCAAGAGTCGTTTGAATGAGCGGGAGGAGAATTTAAGAAGAAGTTAATGTTAAGATCACTTGCAGGCTTACGTTTAATCGATCCAGTTTTCAACTAGATTGATAAAACAAAGACAGTGATCCTTGACACTAGTTCCTTCAATTATTCTCGAGTTTTGAAACAATTCCTTGGAAGTCTTGAATCATATTGATTCAAAACTACTCCTCAAAACAAGCCTTTTGAGGTGGAGGTTTGTTTCAGAAGATAGGTCCTCAAAACGGGCCTTTTGAGGTGGAAATTCAGACATGCTCCTCATGTTGCTTCCATAGCTCTTTCAATCTTGATGCTTATTTTAGGAAACGATCATTTAAGATTCCCATACTCTATAGGTGATTCGTTTCACTTTTGAGATTCATCTATATATGAGAAACAATCATTAATATTCCCATATTCTACGGGTGATTCGTTTCTTATATTTTGACTTATCTCATAAGCGCATAAGGCATAGGATTGTCATTTAAGAACATCATTCCACTCTTGGAATTCAAGACAATTCTCAAGTTTCTTGCCTAGTCGATATTTTAATCCAGCTATTTTATTGGTCGAGGATAAATAGTAAAATGGATAATTACTGATATCTCAGTATCTAATTTAAAGAGAAGACAAACATTCAGTGGACTAGTTAATGAATAATACTTATAATCTACGAAGGTTGGACTTTCTATCGAAGAAGTTCTCCCACTATTTTATCGAAACAATTACCCCTTCAATTGTTCGGGAAATTCTATTTCCTAGTAGGTCTTGACGCCCCAGCGGCAATTAATTGCACCCACGACTCGTGGCCATACAACCAATTCCCCAGGTAGGCATACTTATTGCCAATTGTGTTACTCCACAACCTTCAAGCTATTTTGCCTCGGTTTTCGCACTTATCTAGCACTGCTACATCATAAGTGTTATTAATCGTTAAGTCTAACCCATCAATCATGATGAGCAACTGGCCCGGTCGTGAGTTCTCCGTAACTAGTTATCGGTCGATCCTTACATCCCGACCAATCCTCACCCTTGTCTTGTTTAGTTAAAAATAGGAGTCAAGGAATTTCACGTATTGTCCCTTTCTTCGACTCGGGTGCTAGACTCTGGATCACCTCTATCGATAAGTAGACAACATACGCTAGTCCCTATTGATGGAAGGCTTGGATTTATATAAATACTTCATTTTATTTTAATCCAATATGACTTAATATTTAATTCGATAGGGGGTTTACTGGTGTGAAAGTTATACTAACTCTCCTCGAGATCTCACCGCTTCAATTATGCTTTATCTTTTATTACGATCTAGATTCTAGCGCGCATCTCATACAAGCTAAATATAAATCGACAAATAAATAAAAGCCATACAAGCCTAGCATGCATACTACCACAATATGTTTTCGATCGGGAGCCTCCTATGCGGGCCATCATCGAGCCAATGATGTTGGCCCAATTGGTCAATCTAAAGGTTTCTCAAACGGGCCCTATGCTATTACACAATGTACCATGCATTCATGGCCTTCTTATCTTCTTGGGCTCCCACCTTGCTTGTAAACGGGCCTCCATCCTAAACTAGGAAAGCAGTAAAACCCTATTCTATTACAAAGGCTCAAAGTGGCCCAAAAACATAATAGGCTCGCAGGCCCAATAAAAAACAAGCAATAAATTAAACCAATCACATCTACCCTAGGGTCAAGGCTCGTCTCGATCGTAAACCACGTAAACAGTTCACGTAGAGCAAGAAACATGTAAACATCTTTTACTTTCTTCTATCTTAATTTTAAAACATCCTTTTAAAATTACCTTCCTATGATTCTTGCTTTTTAGTCACTACTAATTATGAAAAAATAAATATCCGGGTAAATAAAAATTAATTTTCTGCTCAATTTCAGATTCTGTTTTTCAACTTTTGAAAAATTTCATTTTGACCCCTCAACTTTCGAAAATTGCATTTCGACCCCAAAACTTTTTAAAAAGTTACTAAAACACCCCTGGGCAGTTTCGGGCAGCAGACCAGAAAATAAAATTTTAAATTTTGAAAATTTTCGATTTTTCAAATTGACCCCTAAAGTTTCGGTAATTGCAAAACAGCCCCTAAGTTTTCAGAAATTGCAAAACGACCCCAAAAACCGTGCGACCAGAATTGCAAGAACAGTCCAGAATTTTCAAATTTCCAGATTTCAAAAATTTCGAATTTTCAGCCCCAAAAATCCTAATATGCGATTTTTGCCCCAAAAAGTCCTGAAGTTTTCAAAAACTATAAAAACGTCACAGATCTTGAAAGCAGTTTTACCCACTGATAGATCTAGTCATAACAAGCAAGAATCAACTTACAGAACATAATTATCACGTGTTCTCATACATATAATTAAACATATACGGTGAACACAATTATGTTCAGGCTTTTGTATAATAATAATGGAGTTGGCTCTGATACCACTGTTGGGATATGGCTCGATTTGTCATACAACAAAGTGCGGAATTTAAAATTTTTCGAGTCATCCAATGGTCCCATAAATGAAATCTCCATATTATGTATACAATAGCAAGAAACAAAAACACACAATGAATAATACAAGGGGGTTTTGCGATATACCTCACACAGGCAAGGTGGTGGAAACCTCCAACTTCGATTCTGAATCTGGATCTGGTTCACAGGAGTGATCCAAGTGTCTCACCTCCAAAGATAGTCCACACCAATTGGATTCTGGCAACACCTCAAGATCTTAGGCTCAGAACTGGATTCAGGAGATTTGTTATTGCAGGATTGTGTTGAATCTCTGGACAGATCAAGATCTAACACAACGGAACAAGGAGAGGGCGGCGGCGGCACCAAGGCAGCCCACGGCAGCAGGTGGCGGCGGCTCAAGGTGGCGACGGCGGCTAGGGTTTCTAGCTAGAGAGGGCGGCGGCTACTAGGGCAAAAGGAGCTAGGGTTTTTTCTTAGAGTGTTACACATTTGAGCTCTAGATGTGCTCTATTTATAAGCTCCTTCTGACCTAGGTCTACAAGACTCCTTATGGGCTTTAATTAATAAAAGCCCATGTCTTGCAATCCTTCATTTAATTAACAACTTTAATTAAATGCCCAGCCCAATTAAATCATTATTTCTTTTACATAATTAATTAGCAACTTAATTATTAATTAAGTTAGCCAATTAATTAATCTCCCACTTGAATTAAATACTTTTAATTCATTTAATTGATTTAATTATCTTTAAATCAATTAATTCCTTTCATGTCCTTTTATAACAGTCACCGTCCAATTGTATTGTGTGTGACCCTCTGGGTTCACCATCAATTGGCAGCAGGCCCACGAATCCTTCGTGATTTAATTTATGAACAATAAATTGCTCCGGTCAATTAAACAACCTTTAATTGACCACTCCTAGAATTAAATCCTCTATTAATTCAGGAGTACCCACACTTCATGGTCGATGTCTAGCCACAAGCCCATGAAGCCCAACTTCAGGTGAATTGATATTTGTGAACCTCGTCTCATATAATTGCCATGTACATACGGTCCTTCTATCGACTAATATTCCCGATCAAGACTTAAGGGTGTGTGAATTGATCGGCACCTCTAAATTTGTCTCGATAACTATACTTTCTAATTCAGGATAATATTCCAGTGTGACTGCTAAATTTGGAAACCCCTTTCCAAATCCGTCACCGACCGTGGCCACGGGTTTCTCGGATATATTATCTAAGAATCGTATAGGAAATTCTCTCATCCATTACAATGAGTCAATAGATTCCATATTGGTACTAACCACCCACGTACATGTCCATACGCACCCAACCTAGGCATGTTATGACCAAGCTATGTGGTCTATACCTAGATCTAAGTACGCACTTTCATGCACCGAATTCGCCCTAGTACCTCAAGTCAAAGGACTAAATCGTACACTATTATATTCCTTGAGAAATATCCCATCACCGATATGCGTCATGCGCTTCCACAATGGGTTTCTCTGTTCGGGTCGTTCGATGCGTTCAATCTTCCATTGAACCACCTACTCGTATGCACTGGACTCAAATTCCTTGCTCATGAAACACTACAAATTCAATCCATGTGAATCATGCATACTCGTACAAGTCTTTGCGATTCCTACGATACCCCGTCTCGTTTCGGAATCTATGACTTGGAACAGTTTTAGGATTACGACCTTTGAGACTGTTTCATGATTGCACTCAGTACTGAAGTGAATCTTCCCATAGTCAAATGTAATCTAAGGGTTTCATCCAATCGCTTAAATGTATTCGCGAGAGATGAAGTTGGCCATTGTTTATCCTTATACACATATAAATAAACATGCGTATTAAGTCATTTATACTAAAGAAAGATAATGATAGTTTCACTACAAGCTAAATATATTGGCTTGCAGGGCACTATTCCATCAGAGAGCCGTTCCCTGAAATTAAGGACCAGAAATCAAGAAATTTGAATTGCGTCTCCCTCCAACGAACATAGTTCAAAGAGTGACTATAAATAGCTGAAGAGACGAAGAAAGAAAACGAACACAACTTCTGATAGATTCAATTTGAAGCAAAATATTTTCTAAGTCTCAAAAGTTCATGAACAGCTCACTCATCTGTTGAACGTCATTTGTTGACAGAAGCCGTTGAAGTTCAAGATAACATTTTCTGAGTGAATCTGTAAGAGAAAAGAGTTGTGAGGAGTAGATATCCATCTTAGTGAGTGATATTACTTCAGAGAATAGGAGTTTCTTTGTGATTTCCTATTGCGCACTTGTGGTCGTTTCATTTGTTGTTCGACGCAAGCAGAGTGTACTAATTACTTTGTGTTCTTAGTATAACCCAAGATCTGTGTGACTTGGAAGAGTGGACTAAAGGATATTTAAATCCATATAACCACTATAAAAATTCTTGTGTTTTTACATTGTTTTTACTTGCATATTTTCAGATCTGCATACAACACTTGATTAACTGTTTGAAAAAGGTTTAAAAGAGTTTTTATAAGACTGGGGATTAAATTTTTCAAAATACTAAGTATACTTGTGAAAAACACTTTATAAATCCGCTGCAAGTATTCTGGTATTAAAACTGATTTGGACAAAAATCATTTAAGTAACTATCATATTAGTGGTTAGCAAAGCTGTTCAAAGATTTGTTCGCGATCAGCCTTGTAAACTTAATGTTCTGTATCAGCTTAGTCTGTTTAAGTTTGAGCAATTGTTTTAAAGTTACAATTTGATTAAAATTTTCATTGGTCTATTCACCCCCCACCCCTTTAAACCTCATCTGACCACTTGGGACCAACAGAACTATTAGCCTAATTCGCTATTCATTATTACAAGTTCTAGAGAGAAAATATGATAATGATTTGAGAGAGAATTGTAACTAAGAATAAGAATTGTGTGTTCCAAGATATGTGATTTTAGGACTATATATAGGTGCTAAATAGCCCTAATCAAAGTAGGAGAATGCTTAGGAGATAGACATTGAGTAGGAAGATGCTTAGGAGGCTTAATTCTCGTATGGAAAGGATTTATGCAAGTTTCCTAATTACTTTAGGACAAAAATCGCGATTCCCGCGTAGAAGATTCTGCTCTGCGCGACATATTTGAAAAATACATATCTTTGTGCTCCGAACTCCAAATCCAGATCCGTAAAGTCCATAATGTAGCTAACTCCTTCCTCTACAAAATATCCGAAATTCAACTTAATTGGAGTTTCCTAACGAGAGTTATCGTCCTTGGAAGTAGCATCAAAATTTCTGGCAGATTCCTTATTTGTTGTCCTTGCACTAATTGACTTCCTTGAACCTTTCCTTGTTTCAAATAATGTCTTTGATACTTGTGCCATTTGGAAAAGCTAAATATTCCGGGGTCCATATTTTATTTTCCTACAAAAACAAATCAAAACTCAATATTTTCTAATCACAATAATTTCTATTATTTTCATGAAAATATCAAATTTACACTTGATTTATTTAGAAAATAAGAACAACTTAAGTACATTTTCAAGCACTAATCACAACCCCCAACCAGCTTATTGCTAGTCTCTAGCAATTCAAGCGCAAATAAGATATAAGCATGATGAACAAAACGAGAAGAAACGAGATAAACTATATAAGTACTTCAATCAAAGAGCTAGTAAAAGATCACAATCGCTATCAAAATTAGTTCGATCATAACCCCCAAAATGTGTGTGTGTGTGAATACTAAGCCAAAACCTTCATACCACAAACCACAATACACATAGCTTTCGAAAATTAATCATGTAAAGTATCAACTCCATTTCCTCACGGGTAAAGTGTTTAAGTTTTTTGGACAAGGATTTCACTCATGGAGTATGCCATATTTTTACGGACAAGCATACAAACAAACATTGATCCAAATATAGGAAACATAACTATCTAGAGGTCACATTCTTTCACAATTTAGCTTCAGGATTTCAATTGGTCGATACATACTATAGAGCCATATAAAGATTCGTCTTCTATAATCACGAAAACTAAGAACTTTCCTCTTTCTAATTTTTTTTTTCTTTTTTTTACTTTTTTTTTTCATGGCTCATGAAGACATTTTACACTAGACCAATATCATCCATCTCTTTATTTTTCTTTAAGAATGTTACTCTAAATAGCAATTAATCAATTCAAAAGAGCAATATAAGTTCATAAGTTGTTTTCTCAACCTCTCCACTCACTCACAAATGATGTGTGAGTATAGAAAAAGAAACTTGGAAAATTCTAGGCTACATGCATCGAACATCCATCTTACCACAAACTTAGTAATGTGCTCTTGAAATTATTTCGGAAGCTACTTTCTAATAATAAAGATAGAAAAAATGACTAAGACTTTACACAATGAAATCATACCTAAATAGAAAATCTAGAATCTCAAATCAATCCATTCATACATACTTTATAGCCCATTTTCAAGTGAATTGTTAATATAAAAGCAATAAACTAATCTTTCTTTAATATGCAATTTTTTTTCTCTCGGAAAGCTACCACCCCCAACCTAAATATGACAGTGTCCTCATTATCACTATAATATGAATGCAGATAATACAAGAGACAAAGGACTACTACTTGAATGATGTAAGTTAAGCTAGAGATGATCTTAAACACACAAACGAAAAAAACAAAACACACAAAAGAAAGAAAAAGAAAAAAAATTAAAATTATAGTACATAATGGAAAGATAGAACCTGATTAATGGTAGATAGGAGCCGCAAGTGCAATCTCCTCATGTTCATCCATCCTCTCCACAATTTGCTTTAATCTTTGGCCATTCACACGAAAAAGTCTCCCATCTTTAGGATTTTCTACTTCTACAGAACCATTGGGAAAGACTTGTTTTACCACAAAAGGACCAGTCCATCTTGATCTCAATTTTCCAGGATCAAATATCTTCCGAATGTTATGCTTGTCATGAGCCAGTGTCAATGTTTGAATGAAAGATGTCTTTTGTTTTCTTCTTTCTTTTGGTAGATCCTTGAAACGCGGGTGCCAAAATCTCTTTCCTTCCACCCTTGTTTCATTAAAAATATCAAATGAGTTAAATTATTAACATAGTTAAGAGAGTAATCAAAATTAGAATCACAAAGGAAATAATCTAAAGGTTTAGAATTTTCCCTTTCGAATGTTTCAGGCACCAATGAGTCTATCATATAAGTATGGTGACAATCATCTTCATCTTTGAATTGCTTCCCGTCATGGAATACATTGACTTCTAGTGTCATATTACCAAATGCAAGCTTCATGAGACCATTCCTACAATTGATGAGAGCATTCATTGTAGCAAGGAAAGGTCTACCTAGGATCAGTGGTATCTTAGACTCCATATTGACCACAAATTGAGTATCTAAAACCAAAAAGTCAACAGGATAATAGAATTTGTCAATTTGAAGCAAAACATCCTCGACTATCCCTTTTGGTCTACGAATGGTTCGGTCAGCTAGTTGCAAAACAACATATGTAGGCTTGATCTCTCCAAGGCCAAGTTGCAAGTAAACTGAGTATGGCATAAGGTTTACACTTGCTCCAAGGTCTAATAAAGCTTGACTAAACTCATGTGGACCAATCTGACAGGTTATTGTGGGACACCCTGGATCTTTATATTTAGACGGTACCTTTTGCTCAATCACTGCACTTACTTGCTCGGTCAAAAATGTTGTTTTCTTGACATTGTGTTTTCTTTTCACAGTACACAAATTCCTAATCACCTTTGCATACGAAGGTGCCTGCCTGATAACATGTAACAAAGGCAAATTAATTTTGACTTGTTTCAAATGTTCAAGAATTTCACCATGATTTTCTGGTATTTTTCCCAATATCAGTGCTTGAGGGAAAGGAACATGGACCAAGACTTTCTGCTCTACTTCCTTAGGGTGGTCATTTTGCGGACTAGGTAAAGTTGGCCCCTCTATGACCTTATTGCTACGAGTGGTGATGGCATTGATAACTTTGATGTTATGTGATTTGGAAGATTCTACCTTATGTTGCCCCTTAGGATTAGACTGTGGTTGGGAAAGGAACTTGCCTCGTTCTTGTTTAGTAAGAGCACTAGTTAGCTTACCAATTTGATTTTTTATCTCTTTGTTCTCTTCCACAATCTGAGTTATTACGGCTTCTACCTTTTGATTAGTCTTACTTTGTGCCTCAATAAATGCTTGAAGTGTGTCCTCTAAATGATTCCTATTTTGGTGAGCATTATTTTGAGGTGCAGGGTAAGTTCCAGGTGCTTGTCCCTCAGATTTCCAACTAAAATTAGGGTGATTTCTCCAACCAGGATTGTACGGCCCAGAATAAGGTAAGGCATTACATTGTTCTTCGTAAACCTCTCTCATTTCACCAAGTGTAGGACATACTTGAGCTAAATGATCTACCCCACCACAAATGAAACAACTATCTCGTGACTCTACCCTTGCAACTGGATGATGTTTTTTACTATCTTATGTTTCTAAAACTTTTAATTTGTTAGTCAACGCTTCAACTTGTGCTTTAAGGTTGTCTTCTTCCTTAAGATAGTAAATTCCACTAGTTTTTGTTCTACTAGTACCATCAGTAGTACTAGGTCCAGTCCAGGTGTGAGCTTTCTCGGCTGTCATTTAGGTAATCTATGGCTTCATCAGGATCCTTTTCAAGAAATTCCCCATTACACATAATTTCAATAAATTGACGCTCCCTAGATGTAAGTCCCTCATAGAAATAACTAACAAGACGCCAATTTTCATACCCATGGTGCGGACACATATTCAACAATTCCTTGAACCTCTCCCATGCTTGGTATAAAGTTTCATTATCTTTTTGGGAAAAGGTAGAGATTTGTCTCTTAAGGTTGTTGGTCTTATGTTGGGGAAAGTATTTGTTGAAAAAGGCTTGGGTCATTTCTGCCCATGTACCTATAGATCTAGGTCTCAAAGAATACAACCAACTTTTTGCTTTGTCTTTTAGGGTGAAAGGGAAGAATTTCAACCTAATTGACTCTACGACATTGGGTTGACTATTAAAAGTGACGATGACCTCCTCGAATTCCCTAATGTGTAAGTAAGGATTCTCACTATCCATGCCGTGAAAGGTTGGTAAGAGTTGGATCAATCCAGGTTTGAAATCTATTTGCGGGAACCATAATGCATGAGGGAGTTGATGTGCGGTTTGGGTGTAGGTATTCCCTTAGGGAACGTGCATGGTTGTTTTCAAGTTGGTCCATGGTGGTAGGTTTATCGGTTAATGCAATGTTTGACCAAGATTCACTTAAATCTTGAGAAGTGGTATTGATTCCCTCAGTGTTTTCCCTATGTTCTTTTCTTAACCTACGCAAAGTTTTCTCAATTTCTGGATCGTATTGCAATTCATCATGATTAGAAGATCGAGTTACAAACATAAAAACAAATCAACTTTTTTATTTTATTTTATTTATTTTTAAATAAAACTAATCAATTAACTAATAAATAGAAATAGTACGAAACTTCCTATAATTACCTAAGAGAACAAAATTAAAGTTTACTTACCTCGTTAGCTAAATAACTACTTATTATGCTTACTTGTTGCACCTCCCCGGCAACGGCGCCAAAATTTGATTACGCCCAAACTTGTGGAAACAATGCGATCTATGTAGAATAGATTGGGCGGTCGTATCCACGAGGAGATGACTAAACTAAGCTAAAACCGTTAGTAGACAAAGTAGCTTTAGAGATAAATAAACAAACTAAATTAAAGAAGCGATTTGATTTTAAGAAAACTTAAGGAAAAGTAAATATTTGGTTAATGGAAAATACGATAATGAACGGTAAGATATCAAGAATCCCTTATATGCTTCATTCACTTATTTGGATTGGTTCATAAAATTACTCAATTGAATGTTTCACATCCCAAACAATCAATCGGAAGATAAAGAATTGAAAAACAAATGATTTCTAATGTATTTGAGTAAATAACTTTCTTGCTTTTAGAATTGGCACAAAATATCATCTTATGAGAAATCAAAAACATACTATATACCAAAGCATAATGCATTAAAAGACTACCCATAAAACAAAAGACTTATATCAATATAATTATATCATAAAGATTTTCACATAAAAAGAGCTTGACTAGATTTATATGAAAACTAATGAAACAATTGTATTAACATAAAAGTTGATGAAAATAGATGAAGAAGAATGAATTACTCAAAATTATTAAACTTACAAAACCTTGACGAATCGAATCCAAATAAGATCACTACGCATAGAAGTTCATCTCTAATCTCACCAAAGAACTATCAGCCTAATTTGCTATTCATTATCACAAGTTCTAGAAAGAAAATATGATAATGATTTGAGAGAGAATTGTAACTAAGACTAAGAATTCTGTGTTCCAAGATGTGTGATTCTAGGACTATATATAGGTGCTAAATAGCCCTAATCCATGTAGGGGAATGCTTAGGAGGTAGACATTGAGTAGGAAGATGCTTAGGAGGCTTAATTCTCATATGGAAAGGATTTATGCAAGTTTCCTAATCACATTAGGACAAAAATCGCGATTCCCGCGTAGAAGATTCTGCTCTGCGCGACATATTTGAAAAATACATATCTTTGTGCTCCGAACTCCAAATCCACATCCGTAAAATCCATATGTAGCTAACTCCTTCATCTACAACATATCCGAAATTCAGCTTAATTGGAGTTTCTTAACGAGAGTTATCGTCCTTGGAAGTAGCAGCAATATTTCTGGCAGATTCCTTATTTGTTGTCCTTGCACTAATTGACTTCCTTGAACCTTTCCTTGTTTCAAATAATGTCTTTGATACTTGTACAAATTGGAAAAGCTAAATATTCCAGGGTCCATATTTTATTTTCCTACAAAAGCAAATCAAAACTCAATATTTTCTAATCACAATAATTTCTATAAATTTCATGAAAATATCAAATTTACACTTGATTTATTTAGAAAATAAGAACAACTTAAGTGCATTTTCAAGCACTAATCAAGTATTAGTGAGTAATCAAACAGGTCGATCATGGATTCAAGCAAGGCAATTATTAACTAAGGAATTCAAGAGGAATTCAAGAGATCAACTCAATTTTTTCAACAAGATCAATAGTTACAGGGAGCAACTCAAAGCCGGAATATCACTATAATTTACATCACAACAGATAATCATTTTGTTGTTTCCAAGATATGCACTCTTTTTCCTTGGTTCGGTTTTTATCCCAATGGATTTTTCCAAGCTAGGTTTTTAATGAAGCATATCCAAAACACTAAGTAATGATTCATCCCGGTCGTATGGCAACATCTACTTCTCCGAGCTTCAGCTTCGCTTACGCTCGAGAAGTGGGGGAGTATTGATGAGGGGTACTTTGGGTATTCTATTTTAGAAAGGCCTATATGATCGAAAATCAAGGAATCCGACCTAGAAGACATAGCAGCCGACCTCCAGTACTAGACGCCACAGTTCAATTATCGCAAAAGGGATTCAAGCTCGGATTCCACTGGTGGGCCGATCCCAGGCCCAGGCCTGTGGGCCAAGAAATGCACCCCTTCGGATGGTTCAGCTAGCACACAGCCTCGACTACAAATACCGCAAGCATTTATGACGCCGGACAATGCACAATTTCGCAGGTGCTCCCCGCTCGAAGCTACTGCTCGATGATGAGGGGTAATTCGGATTCCCTGTCTTTTTAGCCTCAACGCAGTTCGAATAGCACCGAATCCTATCCCCAGGAACCAAGAGCCGAACCTAAGCTTGAAGATGATTATTCCGAGCACATAAGAGAACCGGAGATCGAAGGACACTGTTGGGCCGAGCCCAGGCCCAAGCCCTCCAAATCGGCTATAAATACCCCATGCATTTATTACACCAAAAACAACTTCCCAGGGGGCACTAGCCTTGAAACTACTGTTCGGATTCACTCGAGAATAGTAGTGTAGGTTTTCTCATATGTATTTCGCCCTCTAGCTTGTACGGCATCCAATAATGCTCGAATAGGACCCTTGAATACATATATATGTACTCATTCAATTCGAATACAATTACTTTGGTCCTTGCTTTACTTTATTATTGTTATTATTGTGTTACATCCCACCCTTGATCGAACAAACGAAATCACGTAAGATCAATTGGCGCCCACCGAGGGGCCTTATTCGAGTATTAGATCGAAATATGCCTACTACGAGGAGAAATATGTATGCCAGCGAAAGGCTTTACTGGTCAGAAACTCCACCAATCACTATCCGAGGTGATCCCCCAACCACCCGAGCGTTCGAAGTTGAAGATAATACCTATACAATGAATTTCCGAATTTAATGTTAGCGACTTTATCCTGGGGTTGTCGCGGCTTATCTTTTTCTTCAATGGATTTATTTTCCACAAAGGAACCATTTTCTTCGATCATCATTAACGTCGTAGACTTAGAAAATCTATGCAATTAGAGCTTATCGATGGTCGGAATTTATTTTTCCGATCATCATATTTATTATTTTCAAAAGAAAAATTCCTCGAATCAGCTATCTTTGGGTTCAGTTGCATAATTCGTATACATTACTTATAAGTTACCTATATTTTTCTCGATTCGATTGGGATGAGTTGAATATTTGAACAACGGCAACAAGTTATAAGTCGGAGCTAAATATCAGCAGTCGTTCGACTAATAAAAGGAAGATTAAATGGTGAAATTCGATTAGAGAATAAAAGCTTTATCATTCAAATTCTTCAAATAAGTTACAAAGTAAAGCCTCGAATAAAATTCGAACTCAAGAAGTACAATACAATCATTCCTATCCTATTGTGAGTTCTACGAATAATTTTACCCTGTTACGTTCTCGGTCTTCATTCGCTCCAGATGCAGAACTCAGCAGTGATTCTTCTTGGCAATCACTAGCCACGTGTCGCACATCCATCTTCGAACGGGATAAAAGCCGGATTGGAGCTCCTCTCCGGGGCACCAGACCGACCTTAGATCATCATCAGTAAATAATGATTGAAACGCGCAATCATTGTTTACAGGATAATCCGAACCGGAGCAGCAAAGGGTTATCCCAGCAGAGGCGCTCCAAAGGAACTCGAAGGAACTATCTCGTAAGAAAGCCCTCGAGGAAGCTGGTGCCTCAGATTTAAAGAACTCCTCTCGGAGTAACCATCTGCCCGATCGGGTACTGCACCAGAAAACCGGAATTCTAACCCGTCACAGACAAGATATGTCTGGGAAAACAGGTTGCCTGCCGGTATTCTAGGCGCAATTTCTTTTGCCTGTCGATATTCTAAGCGAAAAAGCTTATGCTAAAGGAGCTAAGATCGAAAAACAGGATTCTGAGTCTAACCTCAAACTCCTTTATCTTGGAAAAAGTATGAATCAAATCTAAAACTCGACCCATGGTGATCGGAGGGAGCATAAGGAAAAAATGAGAAGTGTTGTATACACGAAGGGACCTTTTTATAGTGGTAAGGGATTTTAAATCAACGGCCCAGATAACTGGCTACGAGCGGTTTGATGTCCGTAATAAATGGAATGACCGTTGCATTTCCCGAGAAATATGGCCCTGTTTGGCAAGAAGGACACGCGGGGAGTATAGAAGAATTACGACATTCTAAATTTTGAACCGTTATGACGTATTCATAACATTATTATTGAAGAATGGCATGTCGGATTCATATTCAGTTTATTCAGATGTTTTTACACTCAAGTATTTATTGTTATGCTTTTATGCTCCCAACTTAGAAGAACTATAATCGGTCGAGTCGAACAGAACTCTCGGCCTGGAAGTTATGCAATTATGGAAATTCAGCAGTGATAAAGATTTATGGCATCGTTTTCCTTATCAATTTCTGGTCCACTAAAATATTTATCTATTATCCAAGCAGGCAAGTGATATTTGATTATTTCTTGATCGATATTAGAAGATCAAAATGGAATTATGGAAGATGAACATTTATCTTGTTATGATCGATGTTGTCAACAAAACGGAGAGGAAACGTACTTATATTATCTCGAAAAATACAAGATGTGGAAAATACATATCGAGCATAACACCAGCCTTTACATTACATCAATACATTATTACAATCCTATGAAATTTTCGATCTCCCGTCCTATCGGTTACTCGGGATAATTTAGCTCCGAGCGCGGAATGTCCTTTGGACCCGCAGGCTTTTAATTTTATTTGCAATCTTCCGAAGACAGAGGGGCGAACGCTCGGCAGTATTTTCCGGCATTCTATTCCCAGCACGTCTTCCTAAATGCATTGTAGCAACAGGTCCATGGCCTGGCTTATTGGCTTTCCAGATGGAAACCGCATTTGCCTGTCGATATTCTAAGCGTGGTTGCTGTAATTTTTTCTTCCGCTCGAAGATTGTTCCGCTTAAAAATTGTTCGAAGTCCGAACTCAAAAAGTTGAATTAATTGAATAATCGCCTTGACCACCATGATCAGATAGATAAATTCTCGATGCAACGAATGAGATAATTTCAACAATATGCCAGCCTTTTATAGCCGAAAACAGAAAAGAATCCAACGGCGTCTAATTCGCGAAGTGAACGGACAAGATTTGTCGACCGTTGCGATTCCCAGTAAAACGGGAACTGTTTTGAAAAAATCAAACTTATTGAAATTGGGAACCTACAGACAAAGAATTTTCTCGACAAAAGCATAAGGATTATTGGGTTATTCACCACTGGCTACTTCTCCATGATTCATCTTTTCTCATGGTTGCAGAAGACTATTTTCTCGTCAAGATGTATTTCGATCAGAGTTACATATTCAATGGAAACTAATTTCATCAATATTCATATTCATTCATCTCTCCCTGATATTATCGATCTCTGTTATTCTATCCGTATTTGTCTCAGTCTACTATTATCTAAGGGTAAAAGCTGTTGCTATGACCCTCGAAAATCGACCAAGGGTGAAAGCCGTTGCAACGCCCCTTGGATCGAAAAATAAAAATGGGTGATGACCCTCGAGCTAAAAATGCTCTGATACGACTAAGGGTGAAAGCCGTTGCTATGCCCCTTAGATCGAAATTATTGAAAAGGGTGAAAGCCTCTGCTATGACCCAAGGGCTAAAAATGCTCTGATACGACTAAGGGTGAAAGCCGTTGCTATGCCCCTTAGATCGAAATTATTGAAAAGGGTGAAAGCCTCTGCTATGACCCAAGGGCTAAAAATGCTCTGATACGACTAAGGGTGAAAGCCGTTGCTATGCCCCTTAGATCGAAATTATTGAAAAGGGTGAAAGCCTCTGCTATGACCCAAGGGCTAAAAATGCTCTAATACGACTAAGGGTGAAAGCCGTTGCTATGCCCCTTATATCGAAATTATTGAAAAGGGTGAAAGCCTCTGCTATGACCCAAGGGCTAAAAATGCTCTGATACGACTAAGGGTGAAAGCCGTTGCTATGCCCCTTAGATCGAAATTATTGAAAAGGGTGAAAGCCTCTGCTATGACCCAAGGGCTTAAAATGCTCTGATACGACTAAGGGTGAAAGCCGTTGCTATGCCCCTTAGATCGAAATTATTGAAAAGGGTGAAAGCCTCTGCTATGACCCAAGGGCTAAAAATGCACTGATACGACTAAGGGTGAAAGCCGTTGCTACGCCCCTTAGATCGAAATTGTTATCCTAGATCAACCAGCATTCTATTCTAATATCTGCTCTGATACGACTAAGGGTGAAAGCCGTTGCTACGCCCCTTAGATCGAAATTGTTATCAACCAGCATTCTATTCTAATATCTCTCCGTAAATTTATTCATTCGTTTAAGGCTAACAGCCATCATCTTGACGCTTAAATCAAAATTATTATTCAAGATCGATCAAGACCCTATTTCGATTATTACTTCACGATTATTTGTCCGACTAGGGAATTTGGCCCCTCAGATCAAGATTGTTACTCAAAGGTCATTTTGGATTCTTCTATTCGATCTCTTAGTTATTATGTATTTGACGGGGAAATAAAAGCCCCATACAGGTTACACTCAAAATCAAGAAATGTTGGATGTCATCTATCAGCTAAATATTTATCAAATATGGTAAAAAATAGCGCTTGTTCATATTTTTAAGACAGAAGAATTGATGCTCGACGACGGTTTACGAAAGCAATTCTACAGGACAACAAGGAAGGATGATAAGAGAAATAAAAATCTTATTCATGACATTCCAAAACAGTTACAAAAGAGTTCGAAATTACAATGATAAGAAAAGTCAAGACTTTACATTTAGTGTAACCCTATTACAAATTAATCCTACACTAGATTCTCTCCGTGATCGAAGGAGTAAGACGGGGCTAGAACAACGCTTCTACCCTTCATCCATCACTTCCTCAGTACTTACTCCACGCCGATCCAGATCGAGAAATAGCGAGGCAACCCCTAGAAAAATTATTCCACGCAATCTCGAAAGCAACATTCTTCAAGGAATATCTTGAAGAAGTAGAGATCGAGTGCAGGAAAACTCCTCCAGCAGTTGACCCACTATCCGACTGGGTGGATTGACAGGATACAGAGGATCGAACCTGCCTCAAAGACTCGAAGTCAAAGAGAGCTGGTCGCCTGCCGGTACCCCAGTCGCAATTATTTTCGCCTGCCGATACCCTAATCGAAATAAGTTGCTATCAAGAGATAGCAAAATTTATGAAGGAAGATAGTTCGAAGGAGAACCTGGAACAGTTCAGTCGGAGATAATAAACGAAACATTATGGCCAGAGAGAGTAAAATCTCAATCAAAGAGCCGATCAGAAATCTTACTGAAACATTAAATTTAAAGGTAACAACGGAACTATATATAGTGGAAGAAAAAAGCAATTAACGACTCAGATTTGATGATACAAACGGCTGAGATATAAGCAGTAAATGCGCCGACCGTTACGATTCCCGAAAATACAGAAACTATTTCGGGAAGAAAGTGAAGAAAATGTCAAAATTGTTCCACTCAAGTTCATTCCTGTCCGAATTCATCGTAGACTCAGCTCCAATCCTCAAAAAAAAAAAAAAAAAAAAAAAAAAAAAAAAAAAAACCATAAAGAAATCTAAATACATCATGTAAAGAAAGCTTTGTCGGTAAACGGCCTAAGGATAAGTAAAGCCATCGTAAAGATCGATAAAAAGTATTTTCCGAGCTTGACATATGAAGCAATTGCAAGATACAGAGACATCAACCCCTATTACATCTTCATAACTAGCCGATCCTATGAAATTTTCGGCGGACGATAATGTCCTTACTCGACCAGGAAACGCCTATCGAGCCAACGAATCTTCGACTATGATCGTACTTCTTCGAAAAGGAGAAGGGCAATACATCTCTTTCCCGGGAGAAACATGAACATTTTATGAAGGACGACAATCCCAGAATCACAACACGAAACGTTTTTTTTCAAAAGAAAACCTAGCAAGTTGCGTCATATCCTCGAAAAACTTGACGCCAGAGCCTCCCTAAATCACAAAAAAGCCATGGGCCATTGGGGTCGTGGATGGTCAGCAATAAAGCTTATCGGTCTTCAAGGTTGAAATAGCGTTCTCCTGCAGATACCCTAGTCGAGATCGAAGTAAAAATCTTACTATGATACGCAATATAACTCCTAACCTGGAATTCGAAATATTGAGTCGTGCAACAAGATCTTCTAATCAGCATGATCGAAGGAATCTGTTTTCGAAAGATATTATAAGGATGCAAAACGAAGAGCACCATTTATAGATACTATTCTCAAAAATCCAACGGCTATCAGAAAACAAAAGAAACGGTCAAGATCAAAAGGTTGTCGCGACTCCCGAGGATTTCGCCGGAAAGAGAAAGTGATGTTACTTTTGGGAAATAAGCAGGATTATTACGCCAAGATCGAAAGATTAAGAAGACAAACTAAAGCATGATCAAAGAAAAAACGCATAAGAGGAACATGCGATTCGAGGAGAAAATAAATTATTACAAGCCATAGAAAATAAAATATCTGAAAATTATTCATAGTCGCACAAGTAGAAACAGTATAGACATATTACAAGCCCGGGTAAATAAAAGACAACATCTAAACAAGCTTATTGTCAGAGAGAATCTTTCGAAGATCAGCATTACGAGCCTCACATCCTGCTTCAAACCCACGATCATAAGCCTCCTTTTCTCGACGGATGAAATCTTGTTTATCCTGCTCGTGAAGGCTCTTCAGTTTTTCGAGCTTCTCGTTCAGCTGCTTATGGATCTCCTCTCCACGCTCGTTAGCAGTCTTCTCCCTCTCTAAAGCAAGCTTCTCTGCGAGGATACGGTCGAACTCGACTTTCTTCTCCTCCAGCTCGAGAGAGATAGCAGCACGTTGACTGGTCTCCCGCTCAGCAAATGTTTTAAGCTCAATTAAATTCTTGTCCGGCCTGTTAAAAGGATCAACAGCGCTAAAAAAAAAAAATAAATAAATAAATAAATAAATAAATAAATAAATGCGTTTCTCTTCTATGTTCCTCTCCTTGGATGCGTTTCTCTCCTTGGGTATGTCAGTCTCCGAAGAAGTAAAGTTAGCTTGCAACAAGTTACCCATGGGATCAACCTTAGAAGGAGATCCATCTTTCAACTCCTCGTGCAGGAAAGAAGCAACTTTTGGAGGAGAGAAATCGACAAGAGGTCGGGGAGGATTATCAATTCCTGAAGCTTCAGCAGAGGCCCCTCCGCCAATCTCTAACTTGGATTTTTTGCTGAAATTCCCTGCGGGAGGAGCGGTCGAAGTATCGGAAGATGACTTGCTACCGATAGCAAGATTTTGCAAAGCCTCAATGGGAGTGACCCCATCGGAATAAGGCCTCTTATTCGAAGAAGGAATAGGAGTCTTCTCTCGAACAGGATCTTCACTCGGAGAATCAACTACCTTCGGGGAAGAACCCCCGAGCGTAGCCTCGAGCTCCTCGTCCAAAATTGACTTGCTAGAGCTGCCCTTGTTTTGTTTTGAAGAAATGTTTTTCTCTTTCTTGCTGTCTTCCCCTTTAGGAGCTCTTGGGGAAGACACTGAGGTCTTGGAAGAAGATTTGGAGGTTTTGGCCTCCTTGACAACTTTCTGCTCCTTGCTCGGATTCTTATTTTTCGAACCGCCAAATAACAATTTGGGATCGATAGCTTTCCCTAATACGTTTTCCATGATAAGCGGATTTGGGACCTACAGTTCGGACTATTACTCTTAAAGGGATTCGAACAAGGCAGAAGATATGGCAAAAAGCTCCGATCTCTATAAGCAAGATGTCGTATGAATAATGAAAAGAAACCCTAATATTTATAGACACTACGCCCTGTGATTACGATAAGGGATCGACGCAACCTTTAAAGGAAAACCCCGTATGGAAAGGGCGATATCCGAGCATAGAGTTATCGAACTTTGAAAGTTAAAATGGTAACTGGATATTAGAAAGATCGGAATTTACAAATTATAGCAGTCAAATCAAAAAAAGAAACAAATCCGTTTACAAAAATGAGTTACATGGATATACACGATTAGTTCCTAACTACAAAACTATGAATCGCCCCTTCCAGCACGATCGGCTCCGATAATTCGCTAAATAGAAAGTCAGGCGGAGCAATTACTTGGTTTGGTCAAGAGTTCGATCGCCTTCTTTATCCGATACATCGCCTATGTCGACATTTTCGCTTTTTTCCTCCGACACGGGAGGATAATCGGTGAAACGCTCGAGCACATCAGGGTTAGGCATCGGAATGCCGTACTCCTCGACTAAGGGGGCAAAGCGATGATTTTGCCAATTAGTATCCGTCTTGGGTAGAGAGGAAGCTTTGTAATCCTTCCCTTCAGCGTTCTTAAAAGGGTTCATGTGCTTATAGTACTCGTCTATATCATCCGGAATCTTCTTGGCCGCGACCAATTGTTGAACCCCTTTATAAAAGATCGTCTGAAGAATTTCTCCCATTTTCCTTTGAACTAAGGGGTCCAAGACAGGGGATTCCAGGAATTCTCGTATGGCAGGGATCTCGGCTTCTTCCCAGCCTTGGGCATACGCACGCTCGGAGTCTTGCTTCGCTAGCTCGAGTTCAACCTTTATCTTCTTTAGCTCCTCCTCGAGGGCACTTCTCTCCTTAACAGATGCTAGTAAATCTTCTTCTACGGAGGAGGAATTTTTCGTAGTCGCTTCCTTGAGCTCCTTCTTTACTTGGCACAATTCTCGCTGACTCTCCGCCAGCTGAGATCGAATGGCCTGTGATCTTACGTGGTTTCGTTAATTCGATCAAGGGTGTGGATGCATCACAATAATCACAAGTAAAGTAAAGCGAAGATCAAATGTAATTGTATTCGAATTAAATGAGTACAAGTACAAATACATCTAGGGTCCTATCCGAGCATTATAGGATGCCGTACAAGCTAGAGGGTGAAATACATATGTTCGATCTAGAGCTACAATCCCGAGCTGCTTTGAACTGTAGCTTCGAGGAGAGAGCACCTGGGAAGTTGTCCAATATCATAAATGCAGGGGGTATTTATAGCTGAAAATGGGGTCTAGGTGGTCTACCCACAGACATGTAATTCTTCGGCCCATAAGTTTGATTCAGAGCTCGGCCCAACAGTAACTTTGGATCCTGGGCTTGTTTACACTTACTGCAAAACCACCGTCAGACTCGAACTCGATTCTTCGAGATAAGTACCGCTCGATCTCGTGTAATTGTAAAGAGAAGTAGGATCCAGAATGCCCCTCATCAATACTCCCCCACTTCTCGAGCGTAAAGTGGAACTTAAGCTCGAAGAAGTATGTTTAACGTTGAGGTAAATCGATCTCGGCTTATCGTTGCTGGTATGCCTCATTAAAAACCTGGCTCGGAAAAACCCTTCTGGGATAAAAACCGGGTCAGGGAAAAAGAGTGCATACTTAAACAATTTCTTGATAGAGTAGTTATGAGATCGTCCTTGTTGTTTGTGATATGGATCTTTACTTCAGGAATTCTGGAAAGTTTAGGGACCGTAGTCGCAATTTCTGAAAATATAACTTCAAATTTACCTCAAGAGAGTCCAATCGTCGCGGTTACTCGGGGACCGATTTGCAATTTCCCATTTTGTCCCTGTATATATAGTTACACGGAGGGCCGCTGTTCCTCATAAATTCTGAGGAAAAACTTTTGATCGGAGCAGACAGGTCGATAAGTGAGTTTTATTTGCCATATTTGATCAGTCGTCTTATATTTATTATGTCGAGCTCAGCAGATTTGAAAGGAAAATCTCCCTTAGAGGAGAATGAGGTCGATAACAGCAAAGGAAAAGAGACTGTAGAGAATCGATCATCTGAGAACGAGAATCCACAAAACTCGGGTTCCGCCTCGAATAGCGAAGAGGAGCGAGAGTCGAGCTCTGACACTGGGAATAGCGAGGATGGAAATTCCGGCGAGGCAACAGTTTCTAATAGGGAAGATATAGAAGACGGGCAGCTTCCTTTGGGTAACAATGAGCAACAAAAATACAGACTAAGTCGTAATGTGGTGATTACGATCTATGACTGGGAAGAGCCCTCGACCAGCGCAGCTCTAAACATGACCGAGGAGAGGGCGGATGAAATCGTCTGTTCCTATAAGGAGACAGACCTGGCGGAGTTGCAAAAAGAGTTCGGTCCATATCTAGGCGCTGGCTTTTCAATAGTGCTTCCCTCTCCCGAACAACGAGTTACCGACCCCCCCGCCGGTTGTCAAGCCTTTTATTCCAAACACTTTCACTACGGCTTACGTATTCCCTTCCCTCCTCTACTAGAAAACCTTCTGGATGCTTTTAAGTTGGCTCCCTGTCAGATTTTACCGAATTCGATCGGCCTAATCATAGCTTTTTGCGTGTTGATGAAGGCTAAGGGGAAAAGGGCGGCTTTTCAGAATTTTTGGAGGATATTCCAGATCAGTTCTTCCACTTCTTCAAACGCAGGTTACGTATATTTCTCTCAGAGGCCGAAGATTTCGGTCTTATCGACCAACGTGAGTAGCAATCTGAAGGGATGGAAACGTGAGTTCTTCTTTGTCCGAGGGCCAGAGTCCCCGCCTTCCGAAGAAAATCCCGAGCCTACTCCCTTCGAGTGGCCTGGAGTGAAGGAGTGGATATATGGAAGACGCCGGCTCGTGGGAAATATGAAAAATGAGATAACAGATAATTTTTTGCAATCTCTTCGTGCTGACCCTCATCAGACTGCTTTAATGACTCAAGAGGCAGTTTTGCGGTTGGCCGAGCTCAGTAGTTGCACTTTCCCTGCCGATCCGATCGTCTTTGGGAAGGCTCAGATCGATCCTGCTAACCCCCCTTCCACGTTAGCTGATATTGTTGACAAATTCCGTACCTCGATATCTGGCCCTCACGTTGCTTCCTTTTCGAAAGGTAATAAGGGTCGACCTCGTCCTCAGGCATCAAAGAATCTTCGGAAAAAATCTAAGGCCTCCCACGGGATCGCGTCGACCTCAAATGCTTTAATAATTGTTCCCCCGATCACCGAAGCAGGGACCTCTCGGTCTCGGGCCGAGGCAGAGGGGACGTTCGATTTTCACGGTCCCGAAACTCTTCGATCTGTTTTTTCGAACGTTTCTTCCAACCCAAATGACGCGGGATACAGTAATTATACTCTCCTGGAGGATTGTGCCAGGGAGATTTTGCAGGCCAGGATGGCTCGCAAAAGGAGTAGTAACATTCCTGAGTCTTCTAGGAGAGTTAAGCCCTTTGGTCGGGGACCGACTCCTATACCTTGTCGGGCTGGTCATTCCGAGCCAGATTTGGCGGATTTCATCAAAGAACACCTGCAAGGACCTAGGGCGGCTGGATACCCGGACTGTGGGACCATTGAATCTGACTTGGGCTCTGAGGGTGAGCATACGGTGGATAAGTCTCTCCGGATGTTTCTGGCTGGAAGATTCAAGGATGATACTATTCAGTCTTTCGCTAAGAAGGATTTCGAGATACTAGGCGATTACGCCCATGCTCATCAGAAGGTACTGTCTTATTCTGAAAGTTTCTGGCTTTTCCTTATAATTCTTATCTCGTGTTCTTATATGTCTTCTTTCTCGCAGGCCGGAGATTTGTTTATTCAAACTGCTCTCCGACAGGCCGTATTGAGCGAAGAGTCCCAGGCAGCTCAGAAAGCATTATACAAAGTCCTGGAGGATGAAGCTGCTAAGGCCAATCAACTTGAGGATGTCAAACTTAAATTGTCCGAGGTCGAGTTGGAGCTTCAGAAGACTAAGGAGGAGTTGGAAGCGAAGAGGGCCATAGAAGGCGAAGTAGAGAAACTCAAGCTCGAGCTCGAGCAAACCAAAGTGACTGTCGAACAGTCTTATGAACGGGGTCGAGCTGAAGCCAGGCTACCTGCCATAAGGGAGTTCTTAGAGTCTCCGATCCTTGACGCTTTGGTTCGATCACGGTCAGGAGCGGTTAATCAAGCCTTCTACTTCAAAGGAGCTCAGCACCTTCTTACAGCCGCTAAGATTGAAGGAGTCCTTGGTGACTTCCTTCCTAAATTGAATCCTTACAAGAACATCTTCGGTGAAGATTATAAAGCGTCTTCCCTTCCTCCTAAGCTCGAGGAATTTGCCACTCATGAGTTTGCTCCTTTACTTGAGGAATTCGGTGTCCCGATGCCAAATCCTGATGAGCTCGAAGCCCAATCTGAAAATGAAGATGTGGATATTGAAGGGGATTCCCGCGATCAAAGTGTACAAGGCACTGGTTCGAGTCAATCTGCGTCTGGCGCACGAAGTCATGATGAAGAAAGCAGCAGCTCAAGTGAAGATGATTCCGACAGTTCGGAAAGCGGTTCTAGCGAATCGGAGAAACGAGATGGATCGGATCGTAGTTCGAGCCTGAAGGAGTCTAACGCATAAAGATTGTTATGTAATAGGATTGGCTTGGTGCAACAATGTACTTATGATCCTTTGTCCTCGCCTATTTAGTGGATTCTCGTATTTGAATTTCTTTCTTTTATACTATTTTATGTTATTGCTTGCTTGGATTTCTCATTAAGTTTCATGACGTCAGCTTTGCGTACTCGGTTACGTCACTGGGCCTTTCTTGGAAGCAGTGTTTTACCAATCATTGCAATTTGCATCGTACCGTTTTCTTATAAACAGCTAGGCCATTTTTACGTTGCCTTTGCACTGATATCGCTCACTGCGTTCGGAGCTTCTTCAGAAATTATCTTGGTTGGATCTTTACCCGAAAATCGAGAGATGAATAAGAATCCGAACGCTCTCGTGATTTTTCCCGCGCCTTTTTCCGGGTCGAGTCATAGTAGGAAGATAAGGAAAAGAAAACGATCACCGATCAAATCTATTAGTACAGATCAGTCAAATTTTCGTGGGGAAAGTAAATCACCGATTACTACCCCTCCATCGTGCTTGAAATCTAGGGATTCAGACAAGAGAACTAAAAGGGTTTCTTTTGTGGATGAAGTAACTGGGCGCTCCTCTTCCCAATCCATTCCTTCGTTGGTCGGAGGATCTTCGTTTGGAAGAAGTGGGACTCGTTTTGATGCAGTGTGTTATAAGAAACCTGACATGAGTCTTCTTCGGACCGATGTTTCTATCTCAGAGTCGGTCTTCTCAACTGGGGAATATTCCTCGTTCCTGTTTCATTCTGGGTCGGAATCCCTTGCCCAGGTACATTTTTTCCTAACTTCTTTGTCATGGCCCTCTAATTCCTTTGTTCCTGCTATGAAGTGTTTTCTTATAAGTTCAGGCTAGCAAAGTCTTTTCTAGGCTTTATGCATTGGTCAATCATGAGATCGAACGACGGGCTTCCATTTCGCTCGAGCTGATCGGCAAAAAGATTGAGTTGGAACGCGCGCTGGAAGCTAATAGATTTTTTAAGGAGAGATTGTCTCAGGATAAGTTGAGTTCGGAGTTAGAGAGACTTAAAGATATTTATGAACGCGAGAAGAGATACTCCGAGCTCCGTGAGAGAGAAGCTTACACCCGCAGGTATGCTGATCGTAGTGCTGAAGTTCGAAAAATCCTTTCCGAAAATAATTTTATTTAGTAATACCTTGGTTAACCTTTGTATGACGAGTTAAAATTTCTCTTTGTAAGGCCATCCTTGTTGTAACGGTTTTTCTTTCTTGTTGTAGTATAACTCTTGTTGTAACGATATAATATTTGCTTGGAATGATATAATATTTGCTTGGAATGATATTCTGCGTCTCTCTTCTACCCCTCCTTCTCCTTTTTTTTTTGGTGCCGTAGCCGTCGTGAAGAAACTTTGATAGAACTTAGGTCATTCTTCAATAGAATGTTCATCTCGATCTATCTTCCGTGAAATGTTTTCATTTTCTAATGGAATGCTTGTTTCAATCCTAAGGGCATAGCAGAGGCTCTTGCCCATTCAATATTTTCGATCTAAGGGGCATAGCAGAGACTTTCACCTTTAGTCGTATCAGAGCATTTTTAGCCCTTGGGTCATAGCAGAGGCTTTCACCCATTCAATATATTCGATCTAAGGGGCATAGCAGAGGCTTTCACCCTTAGTCGTTTTTAGAGCAATTTTAGCCCTTGGGTCATAGCAGAGGCTTTCACCCATTCAATATATTCGATCTAAGGGGCATAGCAGAGGCTTTCACCCTTAGTCGTTTTTAGAGCAATTTTAGCCCTTGGGTCATAGCAGAGGCTTTCACCCTTTTTCAATAATTTCGATCTAAGGGGCATAGCAACGGCTTTCACCCTTAGTCGTATCAGAGCATTTTTAGCCCTTGGGTCATAGCAGAGGCTTTCACCCATTCAATATATTCGATCTAAGGGGCATAGCAGAGGCTTTCACCCTTAGTCGTTTTTAGAGCAATTTTAGCCCTTGGGTCATAGCAGAGGCTTTCACCCTTTTTCAATAATTTCGATCTAAGGGGCATAGCAACGGCTTTCACCCTTAGTCGTATCAGAGCATTTTTAGCCCTTGGGTCATAGCAGAGGCTTTCACCCATTCAATATATTCGATCTAAGGGGCATAGCAGAGGCTTTCACCCTTAGTCGTTTTTAGAGCAATTTTAGCCCTTGGGTCATAGCAGAGGCTTTCACCCTTTTTCAATAATTTCGATCTAAGGGGCATAGCAACGGCTTTCACCCTTAGTCGTATCAGAGCATTTTTAGCCCTTGGGTCATAGCAGAGGCTTTCACCCATTCAATATATTCGATCTAAGGGGCATAGCAGAGGCTTTCACCCTTAGTCGTTTTTAGAGCAATTTTAGCCCTTGGGTCATAGCAGAGGCTTTCACCCTTTTTCAATATTTTACAGAGAAAAGTAGAGACCGATAATATCAGTAATATGACGAATAAGTAAGAATGTAGGCGAAATATACTTTCATTGAATAAATAGTCTGAATAAACATTCTTCAAATAACCCAATTCTTCATTAAACACATATAGTTTGCCAAATAGTAACAGTCGAAAGAAAACAGAATAACTAAAGAGTAGAAGCCTCTATCGTAACTATCTTCCATAATATCTTCTTAAATTGACCGCATTCCAAGCTCGAGGCAGTATTTCTCCGTTAGGGCGTGCAATCTTATAAGACCCTTTCTTTCCAACCTCTACGATCACGAATGGGCCCTCCCAATTGGGTTGTAGTTTTCCTACGTGCTTTGATACTTCCACTTTTTTGAGCACTAAATCCCCTATTTTGAAGGATCGAACCCTCACATTTCGATTATAAGCCTTTTCCATGTTTGCCTTGGCGGCTTGGATTTTCAACTTCGCGCGGTCCCTACGAGCATCCGCGTGATCAACTTCCACTTGCCTCAGCGATTGATTTTCTTCAGGATCGTAAAATTCGACCCTGGGGGAAGGTATAAGATTCTCGACTGGAATAACAGCCTCCGATCCATAAACCAAACTAAATGGAGTTTCTCCAGTTGCCGCTTTGACTGTTGTTCTGTTGGCCCATAATACTCCTGGTAGCTCATCCAGCCATTTTCCCTTTGCTTCCGATAAGCGCTTCTCCAGAGATCGAACAATTTCCCGATTCGCTACTTCAGTTTGTCCGTTAGCCTGAGGGTGGCCAACAGACGCAAAGTTCTGTTGTATTCCAAATCTTTCACACCAATCCGTGATCCTTTTTCCTGCAAACTGCGTTCCGTTATCTGATATTAAAACCCTGGGGATTCCGAACCGGCAGACTATATTTTTCCATAAAAAATTAATAACTTGGAATTGGGTGATCTTTGTCAAGGCAACACATTCGACCCACTTGCTGAAATATTCCACAGCTACAAGTACGTAATTTTTTCTGGCTCGCGCTGTCGGGAAAGGTCCCACTATATCGATGCCCCATTTGTCGAAGGGCCAACAAATAGGGATCGAATGCATGTGTTCGGCCGGTTGGTGTATTAAATTTGAATGAATTTGACAAGGATGGCACTTTTTCACATACTCGACAGAATCAGAAAAGAGTGTAGGCCAATAATATCCAGATCTTGAGCATTTAAGAGCTAATGCTCGAGCTCCACAATGATTTCCTGCTTCCCCTTCATGAACTTCCCTTAAAATGGCATTGTAGTGCGACTCGCGGATACATTTTAATAGAATTCCCGAAGAGGACCGCTTATAGAGTTGACTGTCCATCAAAGTAAATGATGGCGCTCTATATTTGATTCTCCGAGCCTCATTTGCATCATCCGGCAGTTTTCCATCCTTGAGATAGACGATAAGAGGGTCGCTCCACGATCTACTTGGCTCTTCGATTTCCATAACTCCAATAGCAGGATCTGCATCTAATTCGATCGCAGACATATTCGATAGCAGCCAAGTGATTGTTCTCTCAGTCTTCCCGTCGGCCAATCCTGTAAATTTTGACAATATATCGGCCCAGAGATTCTCCTCCCTTGGTATCGGTTGAATATCAAACTTATCGAACTCCGAGATCAACTTCTTTGCTTTGTTCAGATATTTAATCATGTTGAATTCTCTGGCCTCGTAAGTGCCTTTTACCTGTCTGTGAACAAGTTCCGAATCCGTTAGTACGATGATCGATTTTACCTTTGCCTTAATGGCCATCTCTAATCCAGCTATCAATGCTTCATATTCAGCCTCATTGTTGGTGACAACAAAGTCCAAAGTTATCGCATATCTCAGATCTTCAGCATTGGGCCCTTGGAAGTGAATCCCAGCTCCGCCACCTTCCTTGGTCGAAGATCCGTCCACGTGCATCAGCCAAACTTGATCGTTTGCCTCTTCTACCACACATAATTCCGAGGTTGTTCCTTCTTTCTCGTTCGATATGTTGGTTGATTCAAGCACAAAATCAGCTAGCACTTGCGCCTTGATGGCGATTCGTGGTCGGTATTCAATTTCGAACTGGCTGAGCTCGACCGCCCACTTTATCAACCTGCCTGAAGCTTCTGGCTTGGACAAAACCTGTCTTAAAGGTTGGTTAGTTAAAACAATGATTTTATACGTTTGAAAATAGGGCCTTAATCTCCGGGCCGCCACAATTAAGGCAAGTGCAAACTTTTCAATCTCCATATAATTCTTTTCGGCACCCTGCAACAATTTACTCAAATAGTAAACTGGTTTGTGCTCAGCTTTATCTATCTTGACCAGAACCGAGCTAATGGCTTCTTCTGACACAGCTATGTACAGATATAGGGGTTCCCCTTCGGATGGTTTTGCTAGCATGGGTGTCGAAGTCAAGTATGCCTTCAGTTCTTCGAAAGCCTTGTCGCATTCAGCGTTCCACTCGAAGTTCTTAGATTTACGCAACAGTCTGAAGAAAGGTAAGCTTTTGTCAGCGGATCTGGAGATGAATCTATTTAATGAGATAATTTTTCCGATCAAACTTTGAACGTCCGAAAGTTTTCTCGGTGGATGGAGGTCAGTGATCGCTCGGATTTTTTCTGGATTAGCTTCAATCCCCCTTTCATGAACTAAATACCCAAGGAATTTTCCTGATCGCACCCCAAATGTGCATTTCGCTGGGTTTAGCTTCAATCCATACTTCCTCAAAATTTTGAAGCACCTATCGAGATGATCAATATGATCCTCTTCGGACATACTTTTTACGAGCATGTCGTCTACATATACTTCCATGATTTCCCCTATTAACTCTTTGAACATCATATTGACCAACCTCTGATATGTTGCACCGGCGTTCCTTAAACCGAAGGGCATAACGATGAAACAGTACACCCCTCGTTCGGTGATAAATGCCGTTTTGTCCTGATCTCTTTCGTTCATGAAGATCTGATAAAATCCTTGAAATGCATCCATCATACTAAACAATACAAATCCTGCGGTGGAGTCCACGAGCATGTCAATTCGAGGCAAAGGGTAAGGGTCCCTTGGACATAGTTTGTTTAAGTCGGTGAAATCATTGCACATTCTCCACTTGTTTTCGATCTTTTCTCCCTTGGAGACTAACACCACATTGCATAGCCATTCTGTGAATTTTATCTCCTTGATTTGCCCAGCTGCTAACAATCTATCGACCTCTGCATTAATTATCTTGTCTTTCTCTCGTCCGTGATTACGCTTCTTCTGCCTCACGGGTCTGGCCTTTGGGTCGATATTCAGGGAATGCGTTATCACTCGCGGGTCGATTCCTACTATGTCATCCGAACTCCATGCGAAGACATCCACGTTTTTCTGCAAGAATCCGATGAGCTTTGCCTCCATGCCATTACTTAGCTCCGTTCCTATTTTTGTGAATTTTTCTGGAGATCCAGGTACCAAGTTCACCTTTTTGTGATCAGGTGCTTGTACACTCATGTCAACGATCTTCCCTTTCTTTCCATCCAGTCTTTCATACTCAGGAATTCGGGTTCCGTAGTTAGAGACTAACTCAGTTATTTTTCTTTTGCTAGGGACCTCAGGCTCCAGCTTTTCCTTGATGGTCAAGGACGAACTATAACACTCCCAGGCCATGTACTGGTCGTTCCTCATCTCTCCTACTCCTCCGTCGGTTGGGAACTTTATCTTCTGATGGTATGTGGATACGATGGCCTTAAAAGTATTCAGAGCGGGTCTTCCCAAGATGGCATTGTAGGCGAACGGCGTATCCACCACTAGGAACTTGATCATTCTCGTGACATTCTTTGGTTTTGTTCCTAGAGTGGTACTCAAAAGTATGGTTCCGAGCGGGGTGATTTCAGATCCGCCGAATCCGACCAAAGGGGTGGTTACCTTATCCAAACGTGGATGACAGAGTTTCATTCTTGTAAGAGCTTCTGATGAAATTATGTTCGCCGAGCTCCCATTATCGACCAGCACTCTTTTGACCTCGAAATTTGCAATTCTTAGTGTTAATACCATGGAAAAGTCTGGATCATCTTCATTCGTGTCCCAACTAACATCCGCGGGTCGATCCGCCTCGCTAAAGCTGATGATCTGATTCTCCATGGATGGGAATTCCAGAGATAGAACCTCCCTTTTTGTGGACACTCCTGTCCTGATTGACCTTAAAGTCCGTTTTCTGGCATTCCTACTATCTCCACCTGCCGGTCCACCTGCAATCATGTTGATCACACCGTTCGATTGTTCTTCTGTCTGATTTTGAATTTGTCTCTGCCGGGCGTTAAGTTTTCTCGGGCTACGGGATCTGTAGCGGTTGTTATAGTTGCCATTCTTAACAAATTCTTTCAGTTTACCCTGGTTGATTAACTTTTCGATCTCAACCTTTAACTGATAACAATTTTCCGTACTATGACCTCTCGCTCGATGATACCGACAGTATTGGTCATATCCTGGAGCGCCTGGCCTCGCCTGTGTGATCCTTTGGGCTTCCGGGATTAAATTACCTTCTTCTAACACAGTCAACACTTCTTCTTTAGAACTGTTAAGTTCGGTAAACTGAATTTTACCCGGCCTCGGGGCTCGATTTTGATTATAAGGAGGTCCGTATGAATTCAGCCCTTGGGGTGGTATATGCGGCTTAGAAGTGTTGATCTGCTGCCAGACGGATCCTCTACTCGATCCCCCATAATCACCTGGTCTTGGGATCGGAGCACGATCTTGTTTTTTGTTGAGATGAGATTTATCTAGATGTGAACTCTTCAATTTGTTCATCTCTTCCTGTATCATATATTTTTCAGCAATTTCCATTATCCGTTCGAAGGATTTTGGTTGCTTTCTACATAATGCATTCCCAAACTGGGTGCTTCTGGTCAGCTCGAACATCAACGAGGACAGATATTCAATTTGTGGGGTATCCACTTTCAAGAGCTCAATACTAAATCTTGCCAGCCATTGCCTCAACGTCTCTCCTTCAAATTGTTTCACAGTGCCCAGATGGTTTGCTGGCAATCTTGGCTTCCTCTGGCTAGCGAATTGATGCTTCAGTTTATCGCAAAATTCTTCGAAAGAAAATATGGAGTTTGGAGGTAACTTTCCAAACCAATCGAGGGCAATTCCTTCGAAAGTGGTGACCATAATCTTGCAACAGAAATTATCCGAGTGTCCATACAAATTCATAACATTAACAAAGCTGTTAATGTGTTCTCCGGGGTCGGTAGTCCCGTTATACCGAGGGAGCCTGGTCGGCACTGTTTCTGTGTTTCGAGCTTCGCGTATTTCTTGACAAAAGGGTGAACATCTCATGATATTATTCGAGACCTCCCTTTCTCGTATGTTTCCTCTAGTCAGGGAGTTCCCTGCTTGCCTGGCAGCTTGATGAGTGAAGGGAATCTCGATCATGGTATCCTGCTCTTCCAATTTTTTAGCCACCCTTTCCTGTATTATTTTCTCCAATTCAGATTCTGTAATTCTCTTGCCAATTGGTCTGTTCCTTCTTACAGCGCCGGCGGTGTGACTTTCCCCCACAACAGAATTTTCCAGATCGTGCACTAGTGCAGGTGGGTTTTCAGACCGGGCATTGGCTTTCGAGGGTGCTGCTCGTCGTGGATGTGTCGACGGGGCTTGCGACATATCATTTTCCTTTTGCAAGTTCGATGAAGGTATCTCTGGTCTTCCCTGAATCCCTGGTTGGTCTACAGGTGATTGATCTGCCCTTCCGCTGTTCAAGAACTCCCTGCACATTGTGCCTATTATAGATCTTAAGTCACCAATGGTTGTGTGCACTGGAATGTTATCTTGTGGAACCGCCGGTGGCACCTCCGGTTGTTGTTGTGCGGCGCGTGATAAATTATCAGGTTCATTATTGACGGAATTTTGTGCTCCCCCTGCTTGGGAAGGCTCTCCTCTAATATATGTATTTCTCCTCGTAGTAGGCATATTTCGATCTAATACTCGAATAATGCCCCTCGGTGGGCGCCAATTGATCTTACGTGGTTTCGTTAATTCGATCAAGGGTGTGGATGCATCACAATAATCACAAGTAAAGTAAAGCGAAGATCAAATGTAATTGTATTCGAATTAAATGAGTACAAGTACAAATACATCTAGGGTCCTATCCGAGCATTATAGGATGCCGTACAAGCTAGAGGGTGAAATACATATGTTCGATCTAGAGCTACAATCCCGAGCTGCTTTGAACTGTAGCTTCGAGGAGAGAGCACCTGGGAAGTTGTCCAATATCATAAATGCAGGGGGTATTTATAGCTGAAAATGGGGTCTAGGTGGTCTACCCACAGACATGTAATTCTTCGGCCCATAAGTTTGATTCAGAGCTCGGCCCAACAGTAACTTTGGATCCTGGGCTTGTTTACACTTACTGCAAAACCACCGTCAAACTCGAACTCGATTCTTCGAGATAAGTACCGCTCGATCTCGTGTAATTGTAAAGAGAAGTAGGATCCAGAATGCCCCTCATCAGCCTGGTTATCAGCAAAAATCTGGGCATATGCATCATGAGCGTCCTGCGATTCCTGCTCTAGTAACGCCAGACGATAGGATTGAAGGGCGAATAAATCCCCGACCTACAAGACATTTTCGAGGATGGGTAAAACTAGGAATTCTAAAGAAGGAACACAGTCAAAAGACGAGTATTTACCTCGTGATATGTTCTGGAGAAATCACTCAAAACCTCAAAATCCCCTTTGATGGAATGAAGCAGGATATCCCGTTTAAACCTGTTGGGATATGCCTCGATTGTCAGTACAACAGAGTGCAGAAATTAAAATTTTTCAAGGCACACCCACAGATCCCATAATAATATCTCCAAGTTATATATACGAAAGACATAAAACAAAGCACAAAAATAATCTAACAAAGGGGGTTTTCGATTTTTACCTCACCACAGGCAAGGTGGTGGAAACCTCCAACTCTGATTCTGAACTCTGATTAAGGTTCTGGTTCACTGGAGTGATCCAAGCGTCTCACCTCCAGAGAAAAGTCCACACCAACTGGATTATGATGACACCTCTTAGTCTTAGGCTCAGAACTAGATCTAAGAGGCTTGTTGATGAAGGATTGTGCAGATCTATTTGACAGATCAAAATTCTGCACAAAAGGAATGAGGGAGAAGATTTGCGGCGGCGGCACTAGGGCTTTCACGGCGGCGGTGCGGCGGTGTTACGGCAGCACACGGCGGCGGCGCTAGGGCTTGGGCGGCGCAGGGTGGGGCGGATTTCCTAGGGCAAGAGAAGACTAGGGTTTTTGCTTAGATGTTTTTTTCTCTGAGTTCTGTTAGAACTCTATTTATAAGCACTTCTCAAGTCCTAGGGTTACAAGATTCCTAATGGGCTTAGGAGTCCATTTCTTGCAAGCCCACCTTAATTTAATTAATTACTTAATTAAATATCCAGCCCATATTAATTAATTACTTAATTAATATTTAGTTTAATTAATCAATTGTCATTTAAATCAATTAAATCAATTAATTAATTTATCTCCCACTTGAATTAACACTTTAATTCACTTAATTGATTTAATTACTTTTAAATCAATTAATTCCTTTTATATTTCTACAGAACAGTCACCGTCCAATTGTATTGTGTGTGACCCTCTGGGTTCACCATCAATTGGCAGCAGGCTCACGAAACCTCGTGATTTAATTTATGAACAATAAATTGCTCCGATCAATTAAACTACCTTTAATTGACCACTCCTAGAATCAATTCCTCTATTAATTCAGGAGTACCCACACTTCATGGTCGATGTCTAGCCACAAGCCCATGAAGCCCAACATCAGGTGAATTGATATTTAGTGAACCTCACCTCATATAATTACCATGTACATACGGTCCTTCTGTCGACCAATTTCCCGATCAAGACTTAGGGTGTGTGAATTGATCGGCACCTCTAAATTTGTCTCGATAACTATACTTTCTAATTCAGGATAATGTTCCAGTGTGACTGCCTAATTTGGAAACCCCTTTCCAAATCCGTCACCGACTACGGCCGTAGATTCATTGGAAACATTATCTAAGAATCGTATAGGAAATATTCTCATCCATTACGATGAGTCAACAGATTCCATCTTGGTACTAACCACTCGCGTACATGTCCATACGCACCCAACCTAGGCATTTTTATGACCAAGCTAAGTGGCCTATACCTAGATCTAAGTACGCACTTTCATGCACCGAATTCGCCCTAGCACCTCAAGTCATAGGACTAAATCGTACACTATTATAATCCTTTGAGAAACATCCCATCACCGATATGCGTCATGCGCTTCCACAATGGGTTTCTCTGTTCGGGTCGTTCGATGCATTCGATCCTCCATCGAATCACCTAGTCATATGCACTGGCCTCAAATGCCTTGTTCATGAAACTACAACAAATTCACTCCGTGTGAATCATGCATAATCGTACAAGTCTTGACGATTCACTCGATACCCCGTCTCGATATGAATCTATGACTTGGAACATTTTCGAGATCACGACCTTTGAGACTGTTTCATGATAAGTGCACTCAGTACTGAAGTGTATAGTCCCATAGTCATGAGTGATCTCAGGGTTTCAACCAATCGCTTAAATGTATTCGCGAGAGATGAAGTTTGGCCATTGTTTATCCTTATACATATATAAATAAACATGCGTATTATTATAAAATCAAAGATTGTTATATACAAGATAGATCTATTACAAGCTAATTGAACTGGCTTGCAGGGCACTATCCTATCAATCTCCCACTTGCCCTAAAGCCATTCACAAACGTTTCTTAGACCCATCTTATCTAGATGTCCCTCGAACACCTTTTGCGAAAGTGGCTTAGTTAGTGGGTCAGCTATGTTGTCTTCTGATTTGACATACTCCATATGCATATCTCCTCTACCAATGATCTCTCTGATCACGTGGTACTTCCTCAGTACGTGTTTGGATTGGTGGTGTGATCTCGGCTCCTTTGCTTGAGCTATTGCCCCGTTGTTGTCACAAAAGACGACTACAGGTTCAGCAATGCTAGGAACAACATCCAATTCCTGGACGAAGTTTCTCATCCATACACTTTCTTTTGCTGCATCTGATGCTGCGATATATTCTGCTTCTGTGGTTGAGTCGGCAGTGGTAGACTGTTTACAGCTTTTCCAACTGACCGCTCCTCCATTGAGGCGGAATATGTATCCAGAGTTGGATTTAAAGTCATCCACGTCAGACTGGAAACTTGCATCAGTGAATCCTTCAAGTTTCAGTTCTCCACTACCACCGTAGATCAAAAACATATCCTTAGTCCTTCGCAGGTACTTTAGGATTGCTTTTACGGCAGTCCAGTGCTTCTCGCCTGGATTTGACTGATAGCGGCTCGTTACACTTAGAGCGTGTGCTACGTCTGGTCGAGTACACAACATTGCATACATTATACTCCCTATAGCAGAGGCATAAGGTATGATAGACATTCTCGTCTTTTCTTCGTCGGTTGTAGGGCACATAGACTTAGAAAGAGAGATACCATGTCTCATTGGAACAAATCCTTTCTTAGATTCTTCCATACTAAATCTCTTCAAGATCGTGTTGATGTACTGAGATTGGGAGAGTCCTATCATCTTCTTCGATCTATCCCTATAGATACGTATTCCCAATACGTAAGATGCGTCTCCCATATCTTTCATAGAGAACTGCGCGGATAACCACGCTTTAGTCTGCGCTAACATCTTGATATCGTCTCCGATTAACAAAATGTCATCGACGTACAAAACAATGAATTGTATTGAGCTCCCACTATTCCTTTTGTACACACAAGGTTCATATACGTTTTTGATAAAGCCAAAAGCTTTGACTGTCTCATCAAATCGTATGTTCCAGGTTCGGGACGCCTGTTTGAGGCCATAGATTGACCTTTGAAGCTTACACAGTTTGTGCTCACTTCCTTTGGACGCAAAACCTTCAGGTTGTTGCATAAAGATCTCCTTATCAATGTCTCCATTGAGGAAGGCGGTCTTTACGTCCATTTGCCATATTTCGTAGTCATGCCACGCGGCTATAGCAAGTAATATCCGAATGGATTTTGACATCGCCACGGGAGAGAAGGTTTCCTCATAGTCTATACCAGGCCTTTGAGAATACCCTTTCGCCACTAAGCGAGCTTTATGAGTAATTACCTCTCCATTCATTCCAAGCTTACGCTTGAAGATCCATTTACATCCTACAGGGATAGTTCCCTCAGGTGGATCGACCAAGGTCCAAACCTTGTTGGAATGCATGGAATCCATTTCGGATTGCATGGCTTCGAGCCACGCACCCGAATCTATGTCAGACATCGCTTCTTGATAGGTCCTTGGATCAGCATCAACTTTCTCGTTTTCGTGAATGAGACCAAATCGCTCTGGCTCCTTACGAATTCGATTAGACCTTCGAAGTATAGGTGTACTAGTAGGTTCAGTTAATTCTGGTTCAGCTACCACTGTTTGTGGGGATGGGTCCGATTCTTGGACTTCATCAAGTTCTACGATTGTCCCATTTCGGTTGGTGAGGAAATCCTCTTCCAAGAAGTGGGCGTTCCTTGATACGAACGTATTACGTTCTTTAGGATCGAAGAACAGGTATCCAATAGAGTCCTTTGGATAACCCACAAATTTGCACAAACTAGATCTACTATCCAGCTTATCTCCCTTCTTGTTCTTTACATACGCAGGAGATCCCCATACTCGTAAGAACGAATACACGGGTGCTTTACCATACCATACTTGGTGCGGCGTTGTTGGCACTGACTTTGAAGGTACTATGTTTAGTATCTTCGAAGCAGTTAATAGGGCTAAGCCCCAAAACGAAAAGGGAAGGTCAGCAAAGCTCATCATGGAACGAACCATGTCTAACAAAGTCCGGTTCCTCCGCTCAGACACTCCATTGAGTTGAGGTGTCCTAGGGGGAGTTCGCTGTGCGAGAATTCCATTCTCTTTTAGATAATCAAGGAATTCTTGGCTTAAATACTCACCACCTCTATCAGAACGAAGTGCTTTAATACTATGTCCAAGTTGGTTCTCTACTTCCATTCGAAACTCTTTGAATTTCTCAAAGGTTTCGGATTTGTGTGTCATAAGATACACATATCCATAACGACTAAAATCGTCGGTGAATGTTACGAAGTAAGAGAATCCACCTCTCGCATTGACACTCAATGGTCCACAAACGTCAGTATGGATAAGATCCAATGTCTGTTTGGTTCGCTCGGGATTCCCGGTGAAGGGTGATTTGGTCATCTTTCCTTTGAGACAAGATTCGCAAGTCGGGAGTTCATCTAAGTTCTTTATTTCAAGAGCCTTAGAGGAAACCAACTTTTGAATCCTACTCTTGGAAATATGTCCAAGTCTAGCGTGCCAAAGTTGTGGAGTTTGATTATCATATTTCCTTTTTCTAGATTGAATGTGCATGACGTTGGAATTTATAGGTTCTAGGGAATATAGACCATCTATCAAAGTACCACGAGCATACATTAAATCACCTTTAAATATGCAAAAAGATCCATTTTGAATGGAAAAATTAAAACCATCAATGTCTAACATAGGAATAGAAATGATGTTTTTAATAACGTTTGGTACGTACAGACAATCCCTTAAAATTAAAGTAAAATTCCCTAAGACTAATTCCACGTCTCCTATAGCCTCGGCGGCGATCCTAGCTCCGTTTCCAAAACGCAGGATTCTATCCCCGGGCTTCAGGGTTCTTACTGCTCCCATCACCTGCAAATCATTGCAGATATGAGAACCTGCTGCGGTGTCTAACACCCACGATGCACAGTTAATAGAAATATTAACTTCAACTAGAAAAATACCTTTGGCTACCAATTTCATCTTTAGGTAGTCTGGGCAGTTCCTTTTCCAGTGCCCTGCTTTCTTGCAGTGGAAACATTCGTCTTCTGGGCTTTTGCGCTTTTTCTCGACCACCTTGGTGACTGCCTTTGAAGAAAATACCTTCTTCTTTTTCTTACCTTTCTTAGGCTTTGCATCCTTCGATTGGTGTGCAATCATTACAGGTTTCTCTTTCTTGAGAGTCGATTCTGCCGTTACCAATAAATTGGTCAGTTCGTGAAGAGCGAGGTTTCTATCCTCCATGTTGAAGTTCAACACGAACTGGTCAAATGAACGGGGCAGCGTATGGAGAAGGAGGTCAGTGCTAAGATCAGCGTGCAAATCCACGTCCAATCGCCCCAGTTTTTCAACCAAGTTGATGAAACGCAGACAGTGATCTTTTACACTGCTTCCCTCAGCCATCTTGAGATTAAACAACTCTTTAGAGGTCGCGAATCTTTCAGCGCGAGATCTTTCCCCAAACATCTGCTGGAGATGGAGAAGTATATCTCTAGCAAGCGGCATAGCAGCATGCTGTTTCTGCAGTTCGTTTGACATCGAAGCTAGCATGAGGCAACGAACCTGGAGATCATCATCGACCCTTTTAGCATGGGCGGTTCGTTGTTCCTCAGTAGCTCGTGCTGCGGGTGCAGCAGGCATGGGTGTGTCGAGCACATAACTGCGACGTTCGGAGTCTAGGACTATCCTCAGATTTCTCAGCCAGTCGACAAAGTTTGAACCATTCAATTTGTTTGCGTCGAGGATAACAGATAATGGATTCTTAGACATTGTAATTAATATCTACAATAGGAAAGAAGACAACATTAAGCTAACTGATCTTATGTCTAATACTTATAATTATCGAAGTTGGACTTAGTTTCGAAAAAGTTCTCCCACTATTTTGTCGAAACAATCACCCCTTTGATTGCTCGGGAAATTCTATTTCCTAGTAGGTCTTGACGTCCCAGCAGCAATTAATTGCACCCACGACTCGTGGCCATACAAGTAATTCTCCAGGTAGGTATACTTTTACCAATTGTGTTACTCCACAACCTTCAAGCTATTTTGCCTCGATTTTCGCACCTATCTAGCACTGCTACATCATAGATGTTACTCCTCGTTTAAGTCTGACCCAGTCAATCTTGATGAGCAACAGGCCCGGTCATGAAATCCCCGTAACTAGTTATCGGTCGATTTTCACATCCCGACAAGTTCCCACGCTTGTCTTGTTTAGTTAAAAACAAGAATCGAGGAATTTCGTGTATTGTCCCTTTCTTCGACTCGGGTGCCAGACTCTGGATTACCTCTATCGATAAGTAGACAACATACACTAGTCCCTATTGATGGAAGGCTTGGATCTATAAAACTTCATTTTATAGTTTACCCAATATGACTTAATATTTTATTTCGAGAGGGGTATTTCTGGTTTGAAAGTTATACTAACTCTCCTCGAGATCTCACCGTGTAAGTTATGCTTTATTCTTTTATTACGATCTAGATTCTAGCGGGTAGCCAAATATAAATCGACAGATTTCTCAGCCAGTCGACAAAGTTTGAACCATTCAATTTGTTTGCGTCGAGGATAACAGATAATGGATTCTTAGACATTGTAATTAATATCTACAATAGGAAAGAAGACAACATTAAGCTAACTGATCTTATGTCTAATACTTATAATTATTGAAGTTGGACTTAGTTTCGAAAAAATTCTCCCACTATTTTGTCGAAACAATCACCCCTTTGATTGCTCGGGAAATTCTATTTCCTAGTAGGTCTTGACGTCCCAGCAGCAATTAATTGCACCCACGACTCGTGGCCATACAAGTAATTCTCCAGGTAGGTATACTTTTACCAGTTGTGTTACTCCACAACCTTCAAGCTATTTTGCCTCGATTTTCGCACCTATCTAGCACTGCTACATCATAGATGTTACTCCTCGTTTAAGTCTGACCCAGTCAATCTTGATGAGCAACAGGCCCGGTCATGAAATCCCCGTAACTAGTTATCGGTCGATTTTCACATCCCGACAAGTTCCCACCCTTGTCTTGTTTAGTTAAAAACAAGAATCGAGGAATTTCGTGTATTGTCCCTTTCTTCGACTCGGGTGCCAGACTCTGGATTACCTCTATCGATAAGTAGACAACATACACTAGTCCCTATTGATGGAAGGCTTGGATCTATAAAACTTCATTTTATAGTTTACCCAATATGACTTAATATTTTATTTCGAGAGGGGTATTTCTGGTTTGAAAGTTATACTAACTCTCCTCGAGATCTCACCGTGTAAGTTATGCTTTATTCTTTTATTACGATCTAGATTCTAGCGGGTAGCCAAATATAAATCGACAAATAAATAAAATCCATACAAGCCTAGCATGCATACTACCACAATATGTTTTCGATCGGGAGCCTCCTATGTGGGCCATCATCGAGCCATTGATGTTGGCCCTATTGGTCAATCTAAAGGGTTCTCAAACAGGCCTATGCTATTACATTAATCACCATGCATACATGGCCTTCATATCTCCTTGGGCTCCCATCTTGCTTGTAACGGGCCTCCATCCTAGACTAGGAAAGCATTACAGCCCTATTCTATTACAAAGCCTTAAAATTGGCCCAAAAACATAAAAGGCTCGCAGGCCCTAATAAAAAACCAAACATTAAATTAAACCAATCACATCTACCCTAAGGTCAAAGCTCGGCTCGATCGAAAACCACGTAAACAGTTCACGTAGAGCAAGAAACATGTAAACGACATTTTACTTTCTCCTTTCTTTAATTTTAAAACATCCTTTTAAAACTAACTTCCATTGATTCTTACTTTTAGTCACTACTAATTATGACAAAATAAACTTTCGGGTAAACAAAATAAATTTTCCTGCTGAAAATCAGATTCTGTTTTTCAACTTTTAAATTGCATTTTCGGCCCCTCAATTTTTCAAAAATTGCACTTTGACCCCAAAAACTTTTAAAAAGTTACAAAAACACCCAAAGCAGTTTCGGCCAGCATTCCAGAAAATAAATTTTGAATTCTGAAAATTTTCGATTTTTCCAAACAGATCCTTGAAGTTTCGGTAATTGCAAAACAGTCCCTAAACTTTCGGAAATTACAAAATGACCCCAAAAAAGCGTGCGACCAGTTTGCGAAAACAGTCCAGAATTTTTGAAATTTCCAGATTCTAAAATTTCGAATTTTTAAGCCCTTTAAAACCCTAGTTTGCGATTTTGCCCAAAGAGTCCTGAAGTTTTCAAAAACTATGAAAACGCTATAGATCTGAAAAACAGTTTTACCCAATTGTAGATCTAGTCATAACAAGTAAGAATCAATCGACAGAACATAATTATCATGCGTTTTAATATACATAATTAAACATATAATATAAACACATATTATGTTCAAGACTTTCGTATAATAATCATGGAGTTGGCTCTGATACCACTGTTGGGATATGCCTCGATTGTCAGTACAACAGAGTGCGGAAATTAAAATTTTTCAAGGCACACCCACAGATCCCATAATAATATCTCCAAGTTATATATACGAAAGACATAAAACAAAGCACAGAAATAATCTAACAAAGGGGGTTTTCGATTTTTACCTCACCACAGGCAAGGTGGTGGAAACCTCCAACTCTGATTCTGAACTCTGATTAAGGTTCTGGTTCACTGGAGTGATCCAAGCGTCTCACCTCCAGAGAAAAGTCCACACCAACTGGATTATGATGACACCTCTTAGTCTTAGGCTCAGAACTAGATCTAAGAGGCTTGTTGATGAAGGATTGTGCAGATCTATTTGACAGATCAAAATTCTGCACAAAAGGAATGAGGGAGAAGATTTGCGGCGGCGGCACTAGGGCTTTCACGGCGGCGGTGCGGCGGTGTTACGGCAGCACACGGCGGCGGCGCTAGGGCTTGGGCGGCGCAGGGTGGGGCGGATTTCCTAGGGCAAGAGAAGACTAGGGTTTTTGCTTAGATGTTTTTTTCTCTGAGTTCTGTTAGAACTCTATTTATAAGCACTCCTCAAGTCCTAGGGTTACAAGATTCCTAATGGGCTTAGGAGTCCATTTCTTGCAAGCCCACCTTAATTTAATTAATTACTTAATTAAATATCCAGCCCATATTAATTAATTACTTAATTAATATTTAGTTTAATTAATCAATTGTCATTTAAATCAATTAAATCAATTAATTAATTTATCTCCCACTTGAATTAACACTCTAATTCACTTAATTGATTTAATTACTTTTAAATCAATTAATTCCTTTTATATTTCTACAGAACAGTCACCGTCCAATTGTATTGTGTGTGACCCTCTGGGTTCACCATCAATTGGCAGCAGGCTCACGAAACCTCGTGATTTAATTTATGAACAATAAATTGCTCCGATCAATTAAACTACCTTTAATTGACCACTCCTAGAATCAATTCCTCTATTAATTCAGGAGTACCCACACTTCATGGTCGATGTCTAGCCACAAGCCCATGAAGCCCAACATCAGGTGAATTGATATTTAGTGAACCTCACCTCATATAATTACCATGTACATACGGTCCTTCTGTCGACCAATTTCCCGATCAAGACTTAGGGTGTGTGAATTGATCGGCACCTCTAAATTTGTCTCGATAACTATACTTTCTAATTCAGGATAATGTTCCAGTGTGACTGCCTAATTTGGAAACCCCTTTCCAAATCCGTCACCGACTACGGCCGTAGATTCATTGGAAACATTATCTAAGAATCGTATAGGAAATATTCTCATCCATTACGATGAGTCAACAGATTCCATCTTGGTACTAACCACTCGCGTACATGTCCATACGCACCCAACCTAGGCATTTTTATGACCAAGCTAAGTGGCCTATACCTAGATCTAAGTACGCACTTTCATGCACCGAATTCGCCCTAGCACCTCAAGTCATAGGACTAAATTGTACACTATTATAATCCTTTGAGAAACATCCCATCACCGATATGCGTCATGCGCTTCCACAATGGGTTTCTCTGTTCGGGTCGTTCGATGCATTCGATCCTCCATCGAATCACCTAGTCATATGCACTGGCCTCAAATGCCTTGTTCATGAAACTACAACAAATTCACTCTGTGTGAATCATGCATAATCGTACAAGTCTTGACGATTCACTCGATACCCCGTCTCGATATGAATCTATGACTTGGAACATTTTCGAGATCACGACCTTTGAGACTGTTTCATGATAAGTGCACTCAGTACTGAAGTGTATAGTCCCATAGTCATGAGTGATCACAGGGTTTCAACCAATCGCTTAAATGTATTCGCGAGAGATGAAGTTTGGCCATTGTTTATCCTTATACATATATAAATAAACATGCGTATTATTATAAAATCAAAGATTGTTATATACAAGATAGATCTATTACAAGCTAATTGAACTGGCTTGCAGGGCACTATCCTATCAAAACCGACTAGCCATAAAGATTCTAGTGGCTTTGTCGAATTCGTTCTCCCCATTCATATCCAGATCGGTCATAATGGTACCATCCTCAGGATATCCAGCAGTTCTGCTACTACGAAAATGCTCGTCCATAAAGTCTGCTACATCAGGCTCCGACCTACCTTCTCGACAAGGGACAGAAGCAGAACTCTCGCCAAAGGGTTTTATCCTCCTCGAGGGCCCTGGGTGTTCGGCATTTCTTTTCTGGCCCAGAAGCTTCTCGTATTCTTGAATACCCTGAATCCGATTCCAGGAATGTTGACTGTAGCCGACAGACGAAAGAGCGGAAGTATCAGGGGAGAATAACGATCGAAGAGGTCCGGCCGTGGCAGAATTCAGGGAACTCATAGTGCCAACCCCTCTTAAGTCAGGAATCAAAGATGGTAAGACAACTGAACTCCTACCAAAATTGTCTATGTCCGTTTTTTCTTCGGAGGCATAAGGTAACGGATCGAAATAAAATCGCTTATCTTCAACCGGGCCGGCAGCGGAGATTCGGAATTTCTCGACAACTCGACCTGCGAGGATAATACGAATCGGTCACGAGTTTAAACAAGGAGAATTGTTTAATAAAACCCAAAAGTAAGTTAAAGATAAGAAGCATACCCAGAGAAAGAGGAGCAAGGGTTGGAGCACTAGAGGTTCGCAGGAGGGATCCTTCGGAAGATTGTCTAGGGTATTTAATCGCCGGAGTAGGATAATTACACTGACTCAACCCGGCCAATCGCAAAACGCCTTCCTGAATCAGGAATCTAGTCTGGTAAGGGTTAGACTGCAACTGATCCAGGAGTTCATCAGAAAGACGATGTCTGAGCTTTTCTCTTATTTTGCGAGAACCATACGACCAAGAATCTGCGCCATCCCATCGATATGGTCTAGTCTTTGAACTACCTTCCGACACAGGAACATCGGGACCTTTCACGAAGAAGAATCTCCTTTTCCAGCCTATACTCTTTTTCGTTGATATCTTAGTATGAAAAGGTCGTTTCGACCTCTGGAGAATGGATACAAACCCCGCATTGGAGCCCTTATTCAATTCCATTCGGAAAGTATGCCAAAAGTTACTAAAAGAGGCCTCTTCTCCTTTTGCCTCCATGAGAGCGCTGAATGCCACTATGTAGGCGACGGAGTGCGGGAGAAGTTGAGCGGGGGACAGCGAAAAGAAAGAAAGGACATTTCTGATAAGGGGAATGAATGGAATACGTAGACCACAGGAGAATTGGCCCTCGTAAAACGATTGACAGCCAGCTGGGGGCTCGGTAGCACGATCGGAATAAGAAGGAATGACGATCGAGAACCCTTTTGGAAGTTATTTCCCAAACGCCGTCTCAAGATAAACGCGATCTTTCTTCGAAAAACAATAGGAGGTTTCCTTAGCAGGAAGTTCTGACGTATTCGAGGTCACGACCTCAGAGGTGAGCTTGGGTTTGAAAATTCTGACAAAGGCACCCTCACCGATGCTGCGTTTCTCAACCTCATTTTCTTCGAGATCCTCGCTCGGATCGTCATCCTCGCCTCCTGGACGGAACTCTCCATCTTCGTAATCATCAACGAGCTTTAACAAAGGATCAGATTCTTGACTCTCTTCGACCTTATTCTTGCCCTTCGAACTTCTAGAACTTGACATTATGAATTCGGAAATGAATGTACTAAAGTAACCACCTTTTCGATTAAAACACTTCGAGCTCAAGAGAAAATATAACATGGAAGTAATTTTTCAACGGGTCAATATATATATACGGGGTTAAAAAGGTAAAATTGCAAAGAGGTCCCCGAGTAACCGCGACGGTTGAACTTACCAAGGGTAAAAACTTTGGGTTATCCCTCTCAAAATAGCCTTTTTGATCCTTCATTCTCTGGAATTGCGGAGTATGTCCTTGCAATTTATCCCTAAGGATCTCGGAGGCCCTCCTTGTTATGATCGAAAATTCTGGAAAGCATCCACCTAGGGATCGAACAACGCATCTTGGAACCAAAAAAGGAATATTATTACTTCAACATCCTCCGACAAGGGTAACTTCAGAACACGCCGGTGTATGTTTTCTTGTATATGCACTCTTTTTCCCTAGCTCGGTTTTTATCCCAGTGGGTTTTTCCGAGTTAGGTTTTTAACGAGGCATATCCTAAAGACATTCTGAACGGCTCGTCTCTTCATATGGGACGTATTTTGTACTTCTTCGAGCGCTAGCTCCGCTTCGCACTCGAGAAGTGGGGGAGTATTGATGAGGGGTAATTCGGATTCCCTGTCTTTTTAGCCTCAACGCAGTTCGAATAGCACCGAATCCTATCCCCAGGAACCAAGAGCCGAACCTAAGCTTGAAGATGATTATTCCGAGCACATAAGAGAACCGGAGATCGAAGGACACTGTTGGGCCGAGCCCAGGCCCAAGCCCTCCAAATCGGCTATAAATACCCCATGCATTTATTACACCAAAAACAACTTCCCATGGGGCACTAGCCTTGAAACTACTGTTCGGATTCACTCGAGAATAGTAGTGTAGGTTTTCTCATATGTATTTCGCCCTCTAGCTTGTACGGCATCCAATAATGCTCGAATAGGACCCTTGAATACATATATTTGTACTCATTCAATTCGAATACAATTACTTTGGTCCTTGCTTTACTTTATTATTGTTATTATTGTGTTACATCCCACCCTTGATCGAACAAACGAAATCACGTAAGATCACTCGAGATCTCGTCGGAACTTAGATTTCCATCATATTGTATGTATTAGTCTCTAGTTTGTACGGCATCCAGTAATGCCCAAGTAGGACCTCAAATTGTATTGTAATCAAGTTCGATAATATACATATCTGACCCCATTATTGGCATTACAACACCTTTATTGTCCTTACTTTCGATTATTGATCTCGTACGAAATCACGTCAGATCAACAATCTATAGATAGATTCACAAAATGTGAAAAGTTTTTTAGCGCAGATTCAATAACAAAGTATATTTAACACTAATGCGATTTATATGCGTCTGAACTGAGAAAAAAATATGCGCCCCCACTATATAAATTAGTGTTTAATCAAATAAATATATGTCAATATTCGTTACCTTATTCGAAATTTAACCTACAACATACATAAATTATTTTAACAAATTCAGTGTAAAGGTAGTCAAGAGGGTCACATTCCTCTGCTGGCCACAAACTATCGTTGTTAATGCTTGGATTGATTGCACCACTGTTTCGTGAAGTGCTATCACTCTATCAGTTTCAGATGTACACTTCTCAAATACATAGAACAATCATCAAATGGACGATGAATCTTACGCTTCTGAAGATGTACCAATATTACAACAATTTTTCATCTAGCCCATCTAAAAAATTGTTTATTTGAATTAGCATTTTCCAGTTTTTCGATACGACTATATGGGACACCGAGTTCAATTGCTATAAGGTAAAAGGAGTACTTTTCCCGAAACCTCTCAATGAGGTGCCACAAGATCCTACAATGCCATCGATGCCGCCCTGTGCATCTCCACAAACCCCTTCTAAAGTGGTTAGGGTATGACTTTATCTTTATTTTTATTTTTGTTCCAAGCCACATACCTTGACTAATTAAAATTAATAGGATGAATAATGTACCTACCAATAATAACAATCTGTAAATAGATTCACAAAATATTAAAGGTTTTTAGCGCACATTAGTAAACAGTGTATATTTAACATTTATGTGATACTTATGCGTCAGAACTGAGATACAATATACAGTAAAAATAAATATCATTTAGATCTTTAAAATTCTAACTTAAATAAAATTACTACATTCCTCAATTAAGCCACATTTACTTTTGTTTAAATTTTTTTATCATTCATTTACCATCTTATTCTGAATAATGACAAAAATTAGCTCACAAGTATCCATTATTGAAAATCTACTCATTTTAATAATGGATCTCTGGGTAGATAGTTTCTCTTAACAAACAACAAATACATGTCTATAATTATAAATACATATGTCCAAGTTAATGTCATTTTTAGATTTACCCAAAGATTGAATTTGTTTAAGAAATAGAAATGTGAGTTTTACAAGTACATATGATTAAAGAGCAACAAATTTCTATTGCGTAAATATGTAGATGTAATTCATTCAGTTTGTAAAAATGCTAGAAGGTGAAATAACGACAATAAAATAAATTGATTTTCTTTATTGCTTAGCAAAATACCATTGAGATTTGCCTCGAATGAACAACTGGTGTTTCGAAGTGAAGAAAGCTTTCGAGATAGAATTCAATATTTGAACAACAAGGAGAGTAACAAGATGATACCCCTACAAACACACTTTGTTTATATGATGTATAATGTACCTAACAATAATAACAATCTATAAATAGATTCACAAAACGTTGATTTTTTTAGCGCAGATTCAATAACAATGTATATTTAACGCTAATGCGATTTATATGCGTCAGAACTGAGATGAAAATATGCGCCCCCACTATATATTGCTTAATCAAATAAATGTATGTCAATATTTGTTACCTTATTCGAAGGTAACGTACAACATGCTGAAATTATTTTAACGAAGTCAATGTAAATTTAATCAAGAGGGTCACATTCCTCTGCGGGCTACACACCATCGTTGTTAATGCTTGGATTGATTGCACCACTATTTCATGAAGTGCTATCACTCTATCAGTTTCAGACGTACACTTCTCAAATACACAGAACAATCTTCAAATTGACGATGACTCTTATGCTTCTGAAGATGTACCAATATTACAACGATTTTTCAAGTAGCCAATCTAATTAATATGTTTATTCGAATTTGCATTTTCCAGTTTTTCGATACGGCTATATGGGACTCCGAGTTCAATTGCTATAAGGTAAAAGGAGTACTTTTCCCGAAACCTCTCAATGAGGTTCCACTGGATCCTACATTGCCATCAACGCTGCCTTGTGCATCTCCAAAAACCCCTTTTAAAGTTGTTAGGGTATGACTTTATTTTTATTTTTATTTATGTTCCAAGACACATACCTTTAGTAATTAAATACAATGCAATATACACACCTCAATTAATTATATCAAAACAATACACTTTATCTTTTTTCTCGATCCATGTATATTTCTTAAACAATGACGTGAGTAACAAGATGATTTTAAAATGAAAGGTGTGGCTAGGATGAAAATGTACCTAACGATAATAAAAATATGTTAATAGATTCACAAAATATGAAAGGGTTTTAGCGCACATTAGAAAATAGTGTATATTTAACACTGATGTGATACTTATGCGTCAGAACTGAGATACATTATACATCAAAAATAAATATCATCTAGATAATTAAAATTCTAACTTAAATAAAATGACAACATTCCTCAATTATGCCACTTTTAATTTTGTCTAACTTTTTATCATTCATTTACCCCTTTATTCCCAATAATGGCAAAAATTAGCTCACAAGAATCCATTGTTGAAATCTACTCATTTTAATAATGGATCTCTGGGTAGATAGTTTCGATTAACAAACAACAAATACATGTCAAGAAATATAAATACATATGTCCAATATAAATACATATGCCCAAAGATTGAATTTGTTTGAAAAATAAAAATATGAGTTTTTCAAGTACACATGATTAAAGAGCAACAAATTTCTATTGCGTAAGTATGTAGATGTAATTTATTTAGTTTGTAAAAATGCTAGAAAATGAAATAACGCATTCAAATAAATTGATTTTCTCTATTGCTTAGCAAAATACCATTGAAAGTCGCCTCAAATGAACAACTGGTGTTACGAAGTGAAGAAAGCTTTCGAGATACAATTCAATATTTGTAAAACTTGGAGAGTAACAAGATGATATCCCTACAAACTCACTTTTTTTATTGGATGTATAATGTACCTAACAATAATAACTTTCTATAAATAGATTCACAAAATTTGAAATGTTTTTTAGCGCAGATTCAATAACAAAGTATATTTAATACTAATGCGATTTATAGTTCTAACTGAGATAAAAATATGCGCCCCCAATATATATTGTTTAATCAAATAAATGTATGTCAATATTTGTTACCTTATTTGAAAGGTAACCTACAAAATCCTGAAATTATTTTAACGAATTCAATGTAAATATAGTCAAGAGGGTCAAATTCCTCTGCTGGCAACAAACTATCGTTGTTAATGATTGGATTGATTGCAACCCTGTTTCATGAAGTGCTATCACTCTATCAGTTTCAGGCTTACACTTCTCAAATACATAGGTAATTAGTTTTTTTTATCTAGCCCATCTAATTAGTTTTTTTATTGGAATTTGCATTTTCAAGTTTTTCGATACGGCTATATGGGACTACGAGTTTAATTGCTATAAAGTAAAATGAGTACTTTTCCCGAAACCTCTCAATGAGGTTCCACTAGATCCTACATTGGCATCGACGTCGCCCTGTGCATCTCCACAAGTCCCTTCTAAAGTGGTTAGGGTATGACTTTATTTTTATTTTTATTTCTGTTCCAAGACACATACCTTGACTAATTAAATATAATGCAATATACACACCTCAATTAATTATATTAAAATAATTCACTTTATCTTTTTTCTCGATCCATGTTTATTTCTTAAACAATGACGTGAGTAACAAGATGATTTTATAATGAAAGATGTGGCTAGGATGAATAATGTACCTACCTGATGGGGGCTATTTCGCACCCTACATACTGATCAGATCGAACAGAGATTATAAGACCGGTTCGACCAATTACAAAGGATCGGGATCTTCTTACTGACCCAGCCTGATGCCGCTCGCTCCGAGTAAAGATTACACTCCGGACCCAGGAAGGATAGGTTGGGCCGAGTCCAACTAGGACTATGATTCCTTGTAATACTAGGTTTAGCATAATATAAATACCTAGTTATTCATTGTATGAGACAACTACGAATTCTCTTAATTCGGGGATTACACAAGAATACATTGATAACAATAGAACTCAATAATATCCATTATTATTGCAGAACTTTACCTCCATATCATTGCGTTCTTAATTTCGTTAATGGTTTTACTTCTTGCCTTTGATTATTGCTTTTCTTTGTAAACGATCCATCCAGAATAAAGTAACAGAACCCAATATACTGAATAATTCGATATCCAAACCCCCGATATCACAAATTCACTGATATTAAATTAACCCGACGAAAAACGGTTAAATCAGTTGGCGCCCACCGAGGGGCTAGGTTAATTATTCGATCGACATATGGCTCGCCCAAGGAAAAGCGCCCGTGTCGGAGCAAGAAGTAACACAACCACCGGTCATGACACATCTGAAGATCCACGGGAGAACGACAATAATAACGTTCCCAATACCGACGAGAATTTACAGAATACCCATCCCCGAGATCATGAACCCCTAGGAGGTCCTCCCGGCACGATACAGGAAGAGCCGGAAGTCCCCGAGATCCCTGCTCCTCTCCCGGGTGCTCAGGAGAAATTACGACAAATAGCGATGCTCTTTAAATCACTCTCCCCGGAAGAATTACTTGCGCTTGATCAAATTCCGCAAAACCCTAGGGCTGCCAGGACAATTCCTGCTCGGAGAACGCCCGGACAAAACGATCACGTATCTCAACAAGCTGATAGCCCACCAAGCGAGCACCGCTCGCTACACAGTCCACAACAGGACAATTCGAAACCCTCCGACAACAATCCTCGAAGGAAACGAGGTCACAGAAAAACCCCGGCGAGGCGCAGTAGATCCAGGGAACGAACAATTATCCCTATTGAGGATGATATAGATGATACAATCCCTGATCGACCACGAACGGCTCGACTGACGGAAAGAGAAATTGAAAGGATGGTGCAGGACCGACTTGAACAACGCTTACGGTCTATTCAAAATCCGTGGGCCCGAACCACGGAACTCCAGGAAAGCCTTGCGGCCTGTTCTCCCTTCTGCAGGGAAATAAAAGAGGCACAATCGATCGGACAAGTCCCGGGCAGACTACCTCGCTATGATGGAACCACTGACCCGGATGATTATATTTTTAGCTTTACGAATATAATGAATTTATATGCCCACTCTGCTGAATTCACTGCCAAATTAATGGTAACCACATTCGAAGGACTCGCGTTGGACTGGTTCGCGAAACAACCTGCCAACTCCATATTCAGCTTTAGGGAACTCTGTAACAAATTGACACAGCAGTTCGCCAGCCAGAAGAGACAAAAACTTCCAATGAGCTACCTTGGAACTATATATCAACAAGAAGGAGAATCTCTAAGGGATTGGTTGGCCAGATTCAACGTAGAATTGCTTAAAATCGATTCCCCAAATATCGATTACATAATATCTATCCTCTTCGATCTCACTAAAAACAGGCAGTTCGGAAATGCCCTCAGTCGAAAGCAACCAAGAACGTTCGCCGACATCATGAGCCTAGCATCTAAATATATGACTCAAGAAGAGATGAATTCCTTTAAGGATAAAAACAAAAACAAAGCCACTACCTCAAGCTCAAAACGGCATGACAGGTTTCCTATCCAAAAATCTTTGGATTTCGAGCGATCCTCCAGGAGAGGTAATGTCTTCCAGCAACTGGAATACAACAAAGCCGACCAAGATAGGCAACCCAATTTCTACCAAAGACCAAGAACCTGGAACGCAGTCAACCTTAGGAAATACTATGGTAAATAAATTTTAGCAGATTATACTGCATCGTTTTATTTTACTTTATCAAGTTTTAATCCTTGTAACAAAGGCCTTAGCCTAGAGTTCAATTAGTAAAAATTTTAGCATTTTCTATACATCGATTATTTCGATTAACGCTCTGTGGAATTACACTAGCATATTGATAAATATTAGAACGAAACGAGTCGAGTATACATTGATCCGCTCAATAAACACTCCTCGATTTATATCAACAGCAAAAAAGGCTTTTTGGTGATAAAACTAAGTCTGAATTATAAATGAGTCGAGTATACATTGATCCGCTCAATAAACACTCCTCATTCCGACGACAGAAACGAGTTGAGTAAACATCGATCCGCTCGATAAAAACTCCTCGACACATATATGATCAAAAAGACTTTTGGTACGAAAAACCTAAGTCTAAAACAAAACGAGTTGAGTAAACATCGATCTGCTCGATAAAAACTCCTCGACATATATATATTCAACAGTAAAAAAGACTTTTTGGTGATAAACCTAAGTCTAAATTATAAATGAGTCGAGTATACATTGATCCGCTCAATAAACACTCCTCATTCCGACGACAAAAACGAGTCGAGTAAACATTGATCCGCTCAATAAAAACTCCTCGATCGAACACAACAAACATAAAGACTTACAGGTATTAAAAACCTAAGTCTGAACAAAACGAGTTGAGTAAACATCGATCCGCTCGATAAAAACTCCTCGATATATCTATGATGATTAAAAGACTTCAAGTATTAAAAACCTAAGTCTGAACAAGACGAGTTGAGTAAACATCGATCCGCTCGATAAAAACTCCTCGATATATCTATGATGATTAAAAGACTTCAGGTATTAAAAACCTAAGTCTGAACAAAACGAGTTGAGTAAACATCGATCCGCTCGATAAAAACTCCTCGATATATCTATGATGATTAAAAGACTTCAGGTATTAAAAACCTAAGTCTGAACAAGACGAGTTGAGTAAACATCGATCCGCTCGATAAAAACTCCTCGATATATCTATGATGATTAAAAGACTTCAGGTATTAAAAACCTAAGTCTGAACAAAACGAGTTGAGTAAACATCGATCCGCTCGATAAAAACTCCTCGATATATCTATGATGATTAAAAGACTTCAGGTATTAAAAACCTAAGTCTGAATAAAACGAGTAGAGTAAACATCGATCCGCTCGATATACACTCCTCGAACTATTTACAACGAGAAAAAGACTTTTGGTACGAAAAACCTAAGTCTAAACAAAAAGGGTTGAGTAAACATCGATCCGCTCGATAAAAACTCCTCGACATATATATATTCAACAATCAAAAAGACTTTTTGGTATGAAAAACCTAAGTCTAAAACAAAACGAGTTGAGTAAACATAGATCCGCTCGATAAAAACTCCTCGACGTATATATTTAATGATCAAAAAGACTTCAGGTATAGGAAACCTAAGTCTAAACAAAAGGAGTTGAGTAAAACATCGATCCGCTCGATAAAAACTCCTCGACATATAAATATTCAACGATCAAAAAGACTTTCAGGTACTAAAAACCTAAGTCTAAACAAAAAGGGTTGAGTAAACATCGATCCGCTCGATAAAAACTCCTCGACATATATATATTCAACAATCAAAAAGACTTTTTGGTATGAAAAACCTAAGTCTAAAACAAAACGAGTTGAGTAAACATCGATCCGCTCGATAAAAACTCCTCGACGTATATATTTAATGATCAAAAAGACTTCAGGTATAGGAAACCTAAGTCTAAACAAAAGGAGTTGAGTAAAACATCGATCCGCTCGATAAAAACTCCTCGACATATAAATATTCAACGATCAAAAAGACTTTCAGGCACTAAAAAACCTAAGTCTAAACAAAAGGAGTTGAGTAAAACATCGATCCGCTCGATAAAAACTCCTCGACATATAAATATTCAACGATCAAAAAGACTTTCAGGCACTAAAAAACCTAAGTCTAAACAAAAAGGGTTGAGTAAACATCGATCCGCTCGATAAAAACTCCTCGACATATATATATTCAACGATCAAAAAGACTTTTTGGTATGAAAAACCTAAGTCTAAAACAAAACGAGTTGAGTAAACATCGATCCGCTCGATAAAAAACTCCTCGGTATATGTTCAACGATCAAAGAGATTTTTGGGTTAAAAACCTAAGTCTAAACAAAACGAGTTGAGTAAATATTGATCCGCTCAATAAAAACTCCTCGATTAATTACAACGACAAAGAAGGATTTTGTTATGAAATCCTAAGTCTAAATTATAGCAAGATTGAGTACACATTGATACGCTCAATAAAAACTCCTCGATCTACTCCTAACGATCTAAGAAAGATCCGCTGATACTCCTAAAGTTTTGAAAGATAAATCAAGTATGAATTCATCTGCTCGGAAATTACTCCTCGTAAATAAAATTATCAAACGACAAAGAAGATGCAAGGAATAAAATAACATTTTATTCATCAAATCAATTACATACAAATATCCTACGTTACAAAAATCTGCTTGCTACCTATAGATCGTCACAATGATCCAGTTAAATTGATCCTATGGGATCGACTATCTTCACGACAATGTCCACGGAAACACCAATCTCCTCCCTAGTACCTCATCGATCATAATAAACCACCTAAGAAGCATGCTGCTCAGGATGGTCGACTTCTTTGGTTCGATGGCCCGGCTCTGAAGATCAAATGTTCTTCCAGATGAAATGAACACTACCAGCCAGATAAGCTAGCAATGCTCACTCACTCAGAAGAAGATACTGCTTTTACTTTATCTATAAAACATTTTACTCTGGAGCAGCATCTCTTCGGGACCGTCGTGAAACGGTAAAACTTACCAGCCACCCCGGCGATCTATCACTCCGGAAGTAACATCGAAGAGCGGAGGCGGCTGGCAAGTATGAACCCCCCATGTGCAGACGGAAACCACGGACCTCTAAGGTGATGAAGACTAAAGCAGAGATCTCATGGGATCCGTCGATACAAGGAAGGGCTGACATGGGACCCGTCAATACAAGACTGGGGACAATTCCTTTACTGCGAACGAACAAATCACGATAATGTGACTTCTTGAAAATTATGGGGTCCGAAGGCAAAATGAAGCTTAAGGAAACCGAGATATCCATTGTTATGAATAGAAAATAAGGAAACTGCCTACTTATTTATAGGCGCACGCGAGAATAATCCTACGGATGATAGGAGTTTAATCAAGGGACGAGAACGCGACCCTCTGACTTCCCGAAATAAATGCAAGTAAGTTGGAACGGCGCCCGTCTGATCGATTCAACTGATCGGTGAGAAACAAATCTACAGATCGAAGCGATCAACAAAATAATCCAAGAAAACTTAAAGAAGTTCAAAGACCAAAACGATCTGCACGATCATATATGAGGGTCGCCTAATAGAAAATATTAAGAACTCCTCAACGAAGGCATGCAAAGTTGAACCGTTGAAAGAGAATAATTGCCTAAAAATGACCAGAGCCTCCACCATACGGGGTCGTAACTGCCTCATACATCATTGGGGGACTACTAAGTTGGCCATACAAGAATTCCATTTAGAATCCAAGAAATCTGACATCGAAATCAGGAGAATAGCCCTCCCTATTCGAAACTATAAGGCCGTCACTGCCTAATTTTCCAAAGAATTGCTGAAGGAGGTCTGAACGGGTCAGATCTGGCCAGGACTGTTACATTTTCCAATTCCTCCCATATCAAGAGTATGATATACTGGTTAGGGATATGTATAGTTGAAAAGCTAATAATGGAAGACATGGATAGGTGAAAAGCACCTAAAGGAAAATTTCTCTCTGAGGAAAAGAAGAACTGAAATTCAACGGGAGGAACAATAACCTCCTTATATAAGATATATGTCATATAAGGACAAATTTATAAGGCATGAATCGAGCATCGACCAGACAGCTAAGGGTTTACACAACGACGATCGGCTGGATCGATCAACAAAGATTAAATATGCGAAGCAAATATTATACCGTTCAGTTATCTTACAAGCGACCAAAGCAAGATCAAGCTTACTTTCTCCATACTCAAATCTCTCCGCAGAAATAAAAATTCAGATAAGTAAAACTAATCTTTGTCAATTACTACATGATGGTATATTTGTGCGTAGCAATTACATATATGAAAAAGATATATCATTAGAATCAAGGCAAGAATCTGCCTACAGAAGAGATCATAATATTTCCATTTTAGTACTTCTCCCATTACAAAATTTCAGCCCAAACGAATGCACAAATGTTGGGCGACAAAAAAAAAAAAAAAAAAAAAAAAAAAAAAAAAAAAAAAAGAGACAGTCCAAGGTCTGCCAGATCGAATAAAAATCATTGAGAAGAATCGCCAGAGGGGCGACCAGCAGAAACAGGCCTCCGAGGAGTTAGGTTACCAGCAAATGCCATCAACTCCTCCTGGCGCTTAAGATAACCGGCATCATAACCATCATCATATGCCTGTTGACGAGATCCCTCTGCCGACGCGGCAGCCTGAACTAGGTCGCCTTTCTCTTTCTCAAGAATAACTTTGTCAGCCTCTAACTTTTGGAGATCATCTTTAGCAAGTTGCAGCTGCAGCTCCAAACCCCTGGTTTTAGCTTTCTCCGACTCCAGCTGAACTTGAAGAGCTCTCCGACTATTCCACAGTTCATCATTTTGCACACCCAGCTGGAGTGCAAAATACTTGCCCTAAAAACAGAAAAGAGTAAGAAAAACCGCCGTACAACAAAGAATTCAAAACAAAGAACAGGAAAAATGTTCGAAATATGTTTACCTGTTCACATATCTTCACCAGAGATTGAACAAGGCGAACATTGGAAGTACCTTCGAGCTTCCTCAATTCACCGGGCAAAATAGTACTCATGCCTAAGTCCCAAGACAAAGCATCAGGTTCAACAGAACCAGGCAGTTCGTTTGTCAAAGGGACACCGTCGGAACGTGGAGTCTCCGACAAAAGAATGTCATTAACCTGCATAAGCACGCAGCGATCATCGGGACTAACAGAGGTCTCTTTGCCGGAAGCAGATATAATGGTCCGACGACCAGACCTCGACCCAGATCGACCCCCAGAAGGTCCCCCAGACTCAAAAGAAGCAGTCGTTACAGTGGTATCATGAAACAGATATTCAGGACCATATTGCGAAATAGACTGCGTTATGGAAGGATTGACAGAAAAACCATCACCGACTTGCCCTTCACTAACTAGCAGGGCAGTAGAAGTAGAAAAAGGAAGGGAACTAACAAAATCCCCTCCATGAGATCCATACTCGTAAGAAGAAAAACCTGAAGAAACAGGTATGTCGTAAACCTGTTCCATGTTGGATGGGTCTCCGATAGCTAATCGACCTGGGGAAGATCTATTACCTCCCGCGGGGGTAGAAGAAAAGTTTGGTTGGAGGAGCGACGAACTAACTTCTGACAAAGGTTGGAACGTGGTAATAGGAGTATCGATCATCGAACTACTAACTGAGGACGAACGAGGAGGCTCCATCGAAGGCCCTTCTCTTCGAAATTTCTTCGATCTATTATCCCTAGCGCCCTCACGAGAAGGTCGCTTCGAAGTATTACCGAAAAGGTTACTCATGATCGGATTACGGAAAAATATAAATTAATATCGAGGAAGTTTATCGACTAGCTCAAGAAAGAGTATTATGTTAAGAGAGGAGTATAGCAGTAAAAAAGACAAGTCAAATTTTACCTCTCGTATTTATACTACACGAAAAGACGCGACTGACCCGAAGAAAGGGCGCGAAACAGGAAAACTGACCTTGGAGCAAACGCTAGAATTTGAAAAGACACATACATAATGATTACGGCAAATTAAATGATTTGTCTGAATCATTACAGCGAATGTGAAAGGACACGACTGTCAGAATAAGAAACGTTTAGTGTACAAAGTAGGGAAAGCTAAGCTGCAATTAAACCTACAAGCGGATAATTACAAAGATTATTTTAAAGATAAATCACTATTTCAAGAAGCCTGGTCGCTTTCCGGAATCTTCTGCTCACTATCGACGTCCTCAGTCATGCCTGTATCGTCTTCTTCTTCCTCTTCATCTACTGGATCGATGAAAGTATTATCGAGCTCATCGTTAACATCAGAAGGAGGAATCGGCAATGGATTTCCAAATTCCTCGACAAGATGAGCCAGAGGAAAACCTTGATATTCGACATCTGGAACCTCAGAAGAAGAATAAAGCTCGCCATAACGGTTCAACCGGATATGAGCTGCCTTAAAATACTCCTTCCGACGATCCTCGATCATCTCCAAAGCGACCAGTTGATGAATCGATTTTTTAAAGGTATTCTCAAGAAGAGGACCGACCATCCGGTACACCAACGCCATATGAACAGGAGAGTTGAGGAATTCTCGAACTACTTGTTCGTCGGATTTCCTAACATATCGATCTCTTTGCCTAAGTGGGACGTCGTTTTCATAGTCCTCTAAAGAAGCTTCAAGGCTTGACACTTGAGATTCAAGCTCACTAATCCGAGTCGTGCTCTGCAACTGCAATTCTTCTAATTTTCTTGCCATTTGATTGGTTTGTTCCTGAGCGCGAGAAACCTCTATCGCTCTATCTAGCATTTCTTGGTCTTCGGTCCCGGCAGCACGAGTCTCTACGACAGGAATAGAGGAAGATGTTGAGGGACCAACTTCTGAACCAGAAGACTTGTGAAGTAAAGCTTTATACTTCTCTTCAAGGAAATCGCACTGTTGTTTCCAAAGAGAATTTTCATAGGCGTATGATGTCAGACAGGTGTTGACCTGAAATAACGAAAGGGTCAGAAAGAAACAAGTTAGCAAATTGAGAAAATCTTAAAAGATCACTTCATCAAAATAATAGAAAGAAAAAGGATCTCACCTTTTCAGCATAGAGAGAAGCTCGCTGGAATTTCTCCAAAGGATCCTTATGAAGAAGCTTATTAAGATCGCGAGTATGAACGCCAGATAAAAGAATACGGGTCGCCTTATCGACCGCATTCTCGTTATTATCATGAATAAGAGAATCCTTCTCGGAATAACCAGCGGCCCTCCTTCCCTCTAAATGATCCTCGATCATTTCGACCAGAGTAGGATTTGGATGTTTATCCCCGAGTAAAGAAAGGTCGTCACCAGAACGTCCATAGTAACTCCTCTTTCTATCAACTGGATTATTAGTGGGATGAGGCATCGACCAGCTACGACATCCTCGAATACCCAAAGATGTTCTAAGATGAAGCGGAGGATAACCGGATCCCATGCCCTGACGAATAGGGGACTCGCGTGGAGAATCCGGAGATTCCTCTCTATTCTCCTCGGATTCGTGACCCAATTCCAATTTCCTCTTTCGAGACGCCCTCTGCTCGATAGGATTATTCTCCACTGACTTGGAAGATTTCGACAACACCATTTTTCCCTTCGAAGAGTGTCGGGAGCTTTCTACCATATGAGCTGAGAAAGAAACAAAATAAAGTTAGTTTCTCCATATAAAAAGTATAGTGACAATACTAAAGATCAAATAAAATGCTAACCTAGAGGCTCAGATGATGAACTGATGGGAAAATTATGGACGCTTAACCCCGCTTTACGAAGAAAAGATTCCCCAATCAGAAGAGCGCTTTGATATTTGTTTGTACGCATCTCGGGAATCTCAGTGATAAACTGTACATCGTCAGGAACAAGTTCACCAGTCGGTGAGCGACCTCCGGGAATCCACCTGGAACCATGATCCCACGAGAAAGGCGTGATCGAACCATCCGCCAAACGGAGATTAGGCGGAGGACGAACAAAGAAGAAATGAGATTTCCAAGAAGGATTACTAGAAACCGGAGCATCAAAGATTGCTCGGCTGGGCCGCTGACTAGCGAAGAAGTATCCACGGTTTGAAGAACTAGAAATATTAAAACGAAAAAGTTGCGTAAAATTACGGAAAGAAGGTTTAAATCCCTTTGCAATCATCAGAACGGAAAAACAAACCACAAAAGCAACAGAATTTGGAACCAGTTGTGTCAAGCACACGCTGAAAGTTTTTAGAACTTCCAGAAAAAGGGGAGATAAAGGAAGACGCAGTCCGCTATTAAAGTGAGCCGTGTAAAAGGCTCGACATCCCTCCGGTGGAGAAGTGACCCTATCAGTAGGGGATGGAAGAATCATTTCAGAACCTTCCGGAAAATATTTGGTATAGTTATTCACGACTTCAGGGAACGTTTCCTCTGTATATGCGCAAGCTACATCCCCAATTGGTTCAGAAATCTGAGGAACAGTACCTTTGCCCTTTTTGGCTCGGGCGGCTACATCCGCATCGGAAAGGATTCGTACCTTGTAAGTATCTTCTACAGGGATAACAAGGTCAGATACCGTAGTCTGTTCACCCAGAGGATTAGAATGTAACTCCTCCTCGTTATCGGGGGCAATGATCTCTCTAGGAGAAGAAGAAGATCTTCTAACGGAAGCCATCTATATTCTAGTTCTCGGAAGAAGAAGGTCGATGAAAGGAAAATTTTATACGACGAACGACCAAACTAGAAAATGACTGCGATCTAAAAGCAAATATAAAAGAGAAATGGCAAACTCGAAAGTCACCTATTTATAAGGAAATGAGAAAAGACGTTTCGAACTTATCACAGCTACTCAAATTCCCGCCAAAAACGGAAGGATACAAAAAGCCTCCTGAATAGACGCGTGGCGATCCACGATTAGACAGAAGAAACGACTATCTATGATACGTAGCACTCTTTTCCTTACTTAAGATTTTTTCCCACTGGGTTTTTTCTTAAGTAAGGTTTTTAACGAGGCTCCGTTCATAGAAAAGAAACAGTCGATCAGATTTATCTACTTCTACGAGCTCCTATTATCTATACGCTCGAAGAAGTGAGGGAGTACTGATGGGGGCTATTTCGCACCCTACATACTGATCAGATCGAACAGAGATTATAAGACCGGTTCGACCAATTACAAAGGATCGGGATCTTCTTACTGACCCAGCCTGATGCCGCTCGCTCCGAGTAAAGATTACACTCCGGACCCAGGAAGGATAGGTTGGGCCGAGTCCAACTAGGACTATGATTCCTTGTAATACTAGGTTTAGCATAATATAAATACCTAGTTATTCATTGTATGAGACAACTACGAATTCTCTTAATTCGGGGATTACACAAGAATACATTGATAACAATAGAACTCAATAATATCCATTATTATTGCAGAACTTTACCTCCATATCATTGCGTTCTTAATTTCGTTAATGGTTTTACTTCTTGCCTTTGATTATTGCTTTTCTTTGTAAACGATCCATCCAGAATAAAGTAACAGAACCCAATATACTGAATAATTCGATATCCAAACCCCCGATATCACAAATTCACTGATATTAAATTAACCCGACGAAAAACGGTTAAATCACTACCGATAATAAAAATATGTAAATATATTCACAAAATATGAAATGTTTTTAGCGCACATTAGAAAACAGTGTATATTTAACACCGATGTGATACTTATGCGACAGAACTGAGATACATTATACAACAAAAATAAATATCATCTAGATCATTAAAATCCTATCTTAAATAAAAAGACAACATTCCTCAATTAAGCCACATTTAATTTTGTCTAATTTTTTATCATTCATTTACCATTTTATTCTGAATAATGACAAATTAGCTCACAAGAATACATTGTTGAAAATCTACTCATTTTAATAATGGATCTGATCTTACGGGTTTTCGTGTGATCGGATTATATGGGGTGGTGTGCTAATCGAACATAAATAAATGCGAATAAATGGAGAAAGATCGATAGTATTAATATTCAATGAGTTTCAATACAAAATACAAGTAGGATGAGTCCTATTCGAGCATTATTGGATGCCGTACAAGCTAGAGGGCGAAACATGTACAATTAGGCCTATACTAATAATCCGAGCTGTGATCTTAAGCTTGGAGTGTTTTCTGGAAGTCCCCCAGTGTAATAAATGCATGGAGTATTTATAGCCAACTTTAAGGACTTGGGCCTGGGCTCGGCCCAACAGTGTCCTTCGACCATGTGAGCTCGAAACAATCGTTTTCATGCTTTGGTTCGTCTTTCGGTCCCTGGCGACAGGGTTCATAGCTATTCGAATCGCGTCGAGGCTAAAGAACAGGGAATCCGAATTACCCCTCATCAATACTCCCCCACTTCTCGAGTGTGAAGCGAAGTAAGCGCTCGAAGAAGTATAAAGTACGTTCCATGCTATGGTGAGACGAGCTGCTCAGTATGTTTTCAGAATATGCCTCGTTAAAAACCTGACTCGGAAAAACCCATTGGGATAAAAACCGAGTTAGGGAAAAAGAGTGCATATATAAGAAACATACTTTGGCGCGCTCTGAAATTATCCTCGTCGGGGGATGTTGAAAAAGTAATACCCCTTTCGGTTTCATGTTGCGTTGTTCGATCCCTTGATGAATGCTTTCCAGAATTTCCAATTTATAACCAGGAGGGCTTCTGAGAATCTTAAGGATAGATTGCAAGGACATATTCCGCAATTCTAGGGAATGAAGGATCAAAAAGGTAATTTTGAGAGGGACGACCCTAAGCTTTTACCCTTGGTAAGTTCAACCGTCGTGGTTACTCGGGGACCTCTTTGCAATTTTACCTTTTTAACCCTGTATATATACATGTTGACTTCGTTGAAAAATATTTTCACATAACAACTTTCTTGAACTCGAAGCGTTTGAGCTTGAAATAGCATTTTTCTCCTGTACAAATACTTCTTAGTCCATTATGTCGAGCTCTATAAGCGTGAGAGGCAAGAAGAAGGTTGAGGAGAGCCAAGAATCTGATCCCTTGTTTAAGCTTGTAGATGACTTTGAAGATGGGGAATTTCATCGAGACGACGAAGACGACGATCCGAGCGAGGATCTCGAAGAGAAAGAGGTCGACAAACGTAGTATTGGCGAAGGTGCTTTTGTTAGGATTTTTGAACATACGCAAGCCTCACAAGCCGTCACCTCGGGTAAGTCAGAACTTCCTGCTAGTAAAACTTCCAGTTGTTTTTCGAAAAATGATCGGGCTCGCCTTGAGGCGGATTATGGGAAATTTCTTCCCAAAGGTTTTTCGATTGTCGTTCCTTCTTACGCCGAACGTGCCACTGAGTCTCCCGCTGGATGTCAAGCCTTTTATGAGGGACAATTTTTCTGTGGCTTGCGTATCCCGTTCGCTCCTCTTATCAGAAATATTTTGAATTTCTTTTCGCTTTCCCCGGCTCAGCTTCTCCCGCACTCCGTTGCATATATAATAGCGTTTTGCGCTCTTATGGAGGCGAAAGGAGAAGAAGCTTCTTTTAGCAACTTTTGGCAGATATTCCGAATGGATCCTTGCAAAGGTTCGAATGTAGGCTTTGTGTCCGTTCGTCCGAGGTCTAAACGGCCATTTCTTACGAAAATATCAACAAAGAAAGCTTTATTGGAGCAGGAATCGCAGGATGCTCATGACGCGTGTGCTCAGATTCTCGTTGATAACCAAACTCTTCGAGCTCAGTTAGTAGAAAACCAGCGGGAGCTGTCCCAGGTGAAGAAAGAGCTCGAAAAAGCTAATATGAAACATTCTTCCTCATTAGAAGAGGACTTGCTGGCGTCCGTTAAAGAGAGAAGTGTCCTTGAGGAGGAGCTAAAGAAAATAAAGATAGAACTCGATTTGGCGAAACGGGATTCCGAGCGTGCATATGCCCAAGGTCGGGAAGAAGCCGAGATTCCGGCCATACGAGGATTCTTGGAATCTCCAGTCTTAGATCCTTTAGTTCAAAGAAAAACGGGAGAAATTCTTCAGACGATTTTTTATAAAGGGGTTCAACAGTTGGTCGCGGCCGAGAAAATTCCGAATGACATGGAAGAATATTTCAAGTATATGGACCCTTTTAAAAACGCTGAAGGGAAGGCTTATAAAACTTCTTCCCTTCCCAAGGCGAATACTAATTGGCAAGAACATCGCTTTGCATCCTTAGTCGATGAGTATGGTATTCCGATGCCTAACCCTGATGTGCTCGAGTACTCCTGCGACGATCGTTCTAATGCGTTCGGAGAAGAAGACAAAGATGTCAATACGGGCAATGCCCCGGATAAGGGAGACGGTCAATCTTTCAATCAAGCTGAGTAAGCCGGAGGGGGCGATTCGAGGTTTTCCAGTTAGGAATCAATTGTATTTTCTCATGCAACCCAATTTTGTAAACGACTTAACTTTATACTTCTTGATTTATTTTATGTAACTCATGAATTCTAACTTCATAAATATCGATGATTTTCCATATTTTCTGCTCGAACTTCGTTTATCCGAGTGGGGTTTCTTACCATGGTCGCGTCGATTCGTTATCTCAATCGTAGTGCATAGCGTCTATAAATATTAAGATCTCTTATCATTATTCACACGACATCTTTGCTTATAGAGATCGGAGCTTTCCCAAAATTTTTCTGCATTTTTCGAACTTCCTGCGGGTAGAGATCCGAGCAATTGATCCAAATTCACTCATCATGGAAAACGTGCTAGGCAAAACTATCGACCCCAGGTCGCTATTTGGTGGTTCGAAAAATAAGAAGTCGAATAAAGAGCAAAAGGCTGATAAGGAGGTCAAACCCTCCAAATCTTCTTCTAAGACCTCCGCCTCTTCCCCAAAAGCACCTAAAGGTGGGGAAAAAACGAAAGAGAAAAGTACTTCATCGAAGCAGAACAAGGGTAGTTCCAGCAAGTCCATTCTGGACGAAGACCTCGAGGCTGAGCTTGGAGGTTCCTCCCCGAAGGTGATTGATTCTAAGAGCGAGGATAGTGTCCGGGAAAAGATTCCTGTTCCCTCTTCGAATAAGAGGCCTTATTCTGATGGGACGCCCATTGAGGCTTTGCAAAATCTTGCTATTGGCGGCAAGTCATCCTCCGATGCTTCGATCATTCCTCCCTCAGGGAATCCCAACAAAAAGTCCAAGTCAGAGACTGGTGTGGGGGCTTCCGCTGAAGCTTTAGGAATTGATAATCCTCCCCGATCTTTTGCCGATTCCTCTCCTCAAAAAACTGCTTCTTCCCTGCATGAGGAGTTGAAAGATGGATCTCCTTCTAAGGTTGACCCCATGGGTAACTTGTTGCAAGCTACCTTTACTTCTTCGGAGACTGACATGCCCAAAGGGAGAAATGCGTCTAAGGAGAGGAATATAGAGGAGTTGTTCGAGTCCGGGCAGAATTTCCTGTTTCAGGTATAACTATTTTTTTTTTTTTTTTTTTTTTTTTTTTGAAGATCATTTGAAAGAAAGTCTAACTTTTTTGGCAGGCCGGGCAAGATTTTATTGAGCTTAAGACATTTGCTGAGCGGGAGATCAATTATCGTGCTGCTATTTCCCAGGAGCTGGAGGAGAAGAAAACCGAGTTCGACCGTGTCTTCGCGGAGAAACTCGCTCTAGAGAGGGAGAAGTCTGCTAGAGAAAGTGGAGAGGAGGTCCATAAGCAGCTGAGTGAAGAGCTCGAAAAACTGAAAAGTCTTTACGAGCAGGATAAGCAGGAATTCATTCGTCGAGAAAAGGAAGCTTTCGATCGTGGATATAAAGCTGGATATGAGGCTCGTAGTGCCGAGCTTCGGAAGATTCTTTCTGACAATAAGCTCCTCTAGGCGTTGTCTTTTATTTTCTCGGATTTGTAGTACAGCTAAAATATTTTTACCTGTTGTGTAATCCTGAATAATTTTCATACATTATATTTTCTATGGTTTGCAGTAATCTACTTTCTTCTCGAATCGTATGCTTCCCTTGTGTGTTCTTTCTTTGATCATTCTTTAGTTTGCTTTTCCTGAATTTCCAATCTTGGCGTAGTAATTCCCCTTAATTCCCAAAAATAATATCACTTTCTTTTCCTGGTGAAGTTCTTCTGAGTCGTGAAAATCTTTTGACCTGGATCGTTTTCTTCGTTTTGCATTCTTATAATATTTTCTGAATATATATTCCTTCAATCATGCTGAATAGAAGATCTTGTTGCATACCTCATCATTTCGAATTTCATGTTAGGAGCTACTTGCATAATGTAGTCAGATTTATACTTTAATTTCGACTAGGGCATCTGCAGGCGAAACTATTTCAACCCTGAAAGTTTCGACCTGGTATGATGCAATTTGCTAGGCTCCCTTTTGAAAATGTTTCGGGCAGTGCTTCGGAGATTGACGTCCTTTATAAAATGTTCACGTTTTTCCTGGTAAAGAGATGTATTGCCCTTCTCCTTTTCGAAGAAGCACGACCACAGTTGGAGACCTGTTGGCTCGATAGGCGTCTCCTTGTTGAGTAAGGACATTATCGTCCGCCGAAAATTTCATTGGGTCGGTCAGTTACGAAGATGTGACGGGGGTTGTTATCTTATAATTACTTCCTGTGCCAAGCTCGGAAAATACTTTTTATCAATATTTCGACGGCTTTACTTATTCTCGGGCCATTATCTGATGACGCTTTCTTTACAAGCTGTATTTAGATCTCTTTATGATTTCTCTTGGATGATAGGTACTGGGACTTCGATGAATTCGGATAGGAATGAACTCGAGTAGAATAATCTTGACATTTCCTTCATTTCTCTTTCGGAATGGTTTCTGCAATTTCGGGAATCGTAACGGTCAGCGCATTTACTGCTCATATCTCAGCCGTTAGCACCATCAAATCTTAGTCGTTGATTGCTCTTTCTCCTCACTATATATAGTTCCGTGGAGACCCCCAGATTTTACATTTCAGTAACAATTTTGAACAGTCCTATGACTGAAGATTTACTCTTTCTAGCCATCATGCCTCGTTTCCTTTCTTTGATCAAGTTGTTCGAAGTTCTCCTTCGAACTATTTTTAAATTCCTCTTTCTCATGATGGTAACCCAATTCGACTAGGGTATCGACAGGCGAAAATAATTGCGACTGGGGTACCGGCAGGCGACCTGCTTCTTTGGATTCATCCCTCCTGAGACGGGTTAGAATTCCGGTACCCTGATCTCCATCCAGTCGGATAGTGGGTCGACTGCTGGAGGAGTTTTCCTACTCTCGATCTCTACTTCTTCAAGATATTTCTTGAAGAATGTTACCTTCGAGACTGCGTAGAATAATTTTTCTAGGGGTTGCCTCGCTATTTTTCGATCTGGACCGGTGTGGAGCAAGTACTAAGGGAGTGATGAATGAAGGGTAGAAGCGTTGTTCTGGCCCAGTCTTACTCCTTCAACCACGGAGAAAATCTAGTGTAGGATTTATTTGTAATAGGGTTACATTAAATGTAAAGTCTTTGCTTGACTTCTCTTATCCTTGTAATTTCGAATTCTTTTGTAACTGTTTGGAATGACATGAATAAGATATTCATTTCTTTATCACCCTTCCTTATTGTCTGTGGAATTGTTTTTGTATGTTGTTATCGAGCGTCAATTTTTCATGCCTCCAAAATATGATCAAGTGACATTCTTTATCTACTTTGAATAATACTTAGATGATAGATGATAATCGATATCTTTCGACTTTGAGTATAGCTTGTAAGAAGCTTTTATTCTCTCGCCATATATTTAAGACATTCAGGTAGAGCAATACAAAATGTTCTTCGAGCGACAAATTCTAATTTGAAGGGCCAAATTCTGTACTCTGGACAAATAATTGTGAAGTAATAATCGAACAGGATCTTGTTCAATCTCGAATAATAGCTTTGATTTAAGTGTTGTGAAGATGGCTACTAGCCTTAGACGATCGAATAATAATAGAATCGAGTACCAGTTGATCTTGGTTGATCGAGGGTAATAGTTTCGATCTAAGGGGCGTAGCAACAGCTTTCACCCTTAGTCGTATCAGAGCATTTTTAGCTCGAGGGTCATAGCAGAGGCTTTCACCCGATAAATAATTTCGATCTAAGGGGCATAGCAGAGGCTTTCACCCTTAGTCGTTTTTAGAGCATTTTTAGCCCTTGGGTCATAGCAGAGGCTTTTACCCGATAAATAATTTCGATCTAAGGGGCATAGCAGAGGCTTTCTCCCTTAATCGTTTTTAGAGCATTTTTAGCCCTTGGGTCATAGCAGAGGCTTTTACCCGATAAATAATTTCGATCTAAGGGGCATAGCAGAGGCTTTCTCCCTTAATCGTTTTTAGAGCAATTTTTAGCCCCTCGGGTCATAGCAGAGGCTTTTACCCGATAAATAATTTCGATCTAAGGGGCATAGCAGAGGCTTTCTCCCTTAATCGTTTTTAGAGCAATTTTTAGCCCTTGGGTCATAGCAGAGGCTTTCACCCGATAAATAATTTTGATCTAAGGGGCATAGCAGAGGCTTTCACCCTTAGTCGTTTTTAGAGCATTTTTAGCCCTTGGGTCATAGCAGAGGCTTTCACCCGATAAATAATTTCGATCTAAGGGGCATAGCAGAGGCTTTCACCCTTAGTCGTTTTTAGAGCATTTTTAGCCCTTGGGTCATAGCAGAGGCTTTCACCCGATAAATAATTTCGATCTAAGGGGCATAGCAGAGGCTTTCACCCTTAGTCGTTTTTAGAGCATTTTTAGCCCTTGGGTCATAGCAGAGGCTTTCACCCGATAAATAATTTCGATCTAAGGGGCATAGCAGAGGCTTTCACCCTTGGTCGTTTTTAGAGCATTTTTAGCCCTTGGGTCATAGCAGAGGCTTTCACCCGATAAATAATTTTGATCTAAGGGGCATAGCAGAGGCTTTCACCCTTATATAATAGTAGACTGAGATAAGTACGGAACAAATAACAAAGATCGATAATATCGGGAAGAGATGAACGAATATGAATTTTGACGGGATCAGTTTCCATTGAATATATATAACTTTCGATTACAATAAATACTGAAGAGAAAATAGTCTTCTGCAATTATGGAGAAAGAGGCAGTAGTGAACAGCCCTAGAAAATAATCCTTATGCCTTTGTCGAGAAAATTCTTTGTTCGTAGGTTCCTAATTCTGATAAGTTTGATCTTTTCCAATCGGTTCCCGTTTTACCGGGAATTGCAACGGTCGACAAATCCTGTCCATTTAATTTGCGAATTATACGTCGTTGGATTCTTTTCTGTTTTTTGGCTATAAAAGGCTGGCACATTGCTGAAATTATCTCATTCGTTGCATCGAGAATTTTTTTTTTTCATCTGATCATGGCGGTCAAGAGAACTATTCGATTAATTCAACTGTTTGAGTTCGGACTTCGGACGGTCTTTAAGCGGAATAGTCGCCGAGCGGAAAAAATTACAGCAACCACGCTTAGAATATCGACAGGCAAACGCGACTTCCATCTGGAAAGCCAATAAGCTAGGCCCATGGCCTTGCTGCTCCAATGCATTTAGGAAGACGTTGGGCCTATAGCATTCGATTCTCTGTCTTCTGAAGAATGCAAATAAAGTTAAAGGCCTGCGGGTCCTAAGGATATTCCTTGTTCGGAGGAAATGATAGGACGGGAGACCGAAAATTTCATAGGATTGTAATAACATATTGATGTAATATATAGGCTTATGCTATACTCGATGTATTTTCCCATTTCTTGTAATCTTTCGAGATAATATAAATATATTTCATCTCCCTTTTGTTGATAACCTTAATATAACTAGGTAGAATTTTATCTTGTTCTTCTAACATCGATCGATCAAGAAGTAATCTATCACCACTTGCTCGAGTGGATAATATATAAATATCTTAGCGGATCTGAGACTGACAAGGAAAAATTATGCCATAAATCTTTATCACTGTTGAATTTTCATAATTGCATAACTTCCAGGTCGAGAATTCTGTTCGACTGAATCGATTATATTCCTTCTCGGTTGGCAACGTAAAAGCATAGCAATAATTACTTGTGTAAAAATATCCGAAATAATCGAACATGAATCCGTCATGCCGTCCCTTCATAATAATGATATTAATACGTCGTCAAATTCTATAGAATGTCGTAATTCTTCTACACCCATTGTTGAATAGCGTGTCCTTCGTTACCAAACAGGGCCCTATTTCTCGGGAAATGTAACGGTCCTTCCATTTAATGCGGACATCCAGATCGCTCATAAGATACTATCTGGGCCGTTGATTTTCAATTCCCTACCCCTATAAATAGGTTCCTTCGCGTATTCAACACTTCTTGCTTTTCTCCTTATGCCCCATCCGACCACCATGGGTCGAGTTTTAGATTTGATTCGCATTTTGTCCCAAATAAAAGAGTTTGAGATTAGAGTTCGAACTTTGTTTTTCAACCTTGCTTCCCTTGGTATAAGCTTTCCGCTTAGAATATCGACAGGCAAAAGAAATTGCGCCTAGAATACCGGCAGGCAACCTATTTTGCCAGACATATCATCTCTGGTGCGGGTTAGAGCTCCGGATTCTAGGCGTAGTATTTGATCGGGCAGCTGGTTACTCCGAGCGGAGTTCTTTAAGTCTGAGGCACCAGCTTCCTCGAGGGCTTTCTTGCGAGATAGTTCCTTCGAGCTCCCTTGAAGCGCCTCTGCTGGGATAACCCTTTGCTGCTCCGGTTCGGATCGATCGGTAGATAATGGTTGATTTCGACCATCATTGTTTACCGACGAAGACCTAAGATCGGTTTAAAGTCCTGGAAAGGAGCTCTGATCCGGCCTTTATCCCGTACGAAGACGGATGTGCGACACGTGGCAAGCGATTGCCGGGAAAGAATCATTGCTGAGTTCTGCATCTGGGGCGATCTTAGGGATGGGAGACCAAGTCGTAATAGCCCAGAATTATTCGGATAATTTGTAATAGAGTAGGAATAGTTGTACTTTATTTCTGGAGCTCGAACTCTGTATTCGAAGCTTCGCATTTGTAATTTGTTTGAATGACATCAATAATAAAATTTTGCTCTTGAATGAACTTTGTGTAATTTTCGAGAATTCGCATAACTTCGCATAACTTCCTTTAATTACTCCCAATTGATTTGAGAATTCCCATAATTTTCATTCTCGAAATTAATCGATACCATGATCGGAAAAATAAATTCCGACCATTAATAACCTGTGCATCTATTGAATTCTGGTCAGTGAGGCTCTCTGCTACCACATGTACCTCTCCTCGTAGTAGGCATTTTTCGATCAAATACTCGAATAGGGCCCCATGGTGGGCGCCAATTGATCTTACGGGTTTTCGTGTGATCGGATTATATGGGGTGGTGTGCTAATCGAACATAAATAAATGCGAATAAATGGAGAAAGATCGATAGTATTAATATTCAATGAGTTTCAATACAAAATACAAGTAGGATGAGTCCTATTCGAGCATTATTGGATGCCGTACAAGCTAGAGGGCGAAACATGTACAATTAGGCCTATACTAATAATCCGAGCTGTGATCTTAAGCTTGGAGTGTTTTCTGGAAGTCCCCCAGTGTAATAAATGCATGGAGTATTTATAGCCAACTTTAAGGACTTGGGCCTGGGCTCGGCCCAACAGTGTCCTTCGACCATGTGAGCTCGAAACAATCGTTTTCATGCTTTGGTTCGTCTTTCGGTCCCTGGCGACAGGGTTCATAGCTATTCGAATCGCGTCGAGGCTAAAGAACAGGGAATCCGAATTACCCCTCATCAGGATCTCTGGGTAGATAGTTTCTCTTAACAAACAACAAATACATGTCAAGAAATATAAATACATATGTCCAAGTTAATGTCATTTTTAGGTTTACCCAAAGATTGAATTTGTTTGAGAAATAAAAATATGAGTTTTACAAGTACATATGATTAAAGAGTAACAAATTTCTATTGCGTAAATATTTAGATGTAATTTATTTAGTTTGTAAAAATGCTAGACAATGAAATAACGCATTAAAATAAATTGGTTTTCTCTATTGCTTAGCAAAATACCATTGAAAGTCGCCACGAATGAACAACTAGTTTTACGAAGTGAAGAAAGCTTTCGAGATACAATTCAATATTTGAACAACGAGGAGAGTAACAAGATGATATCCCTACAAACACACTTTGTTTATTTGATAAATAATGTACCTAACAATAATAACATTTTATAAATAGATTCACAAAATTTGAAAAGTTTTTTAGCTCAGATTCAATAACAAAGTATATTTAATACTAATGCGATTTATATGTGTCAGAACTGAGATAAAAATATGCGCCGGCACTATATATTGTTTAATCAAATAAATGTATGTCAATATTTGTTACCTTATTCGAAAGGTAACCTACAACATGCTGAAATTATTTTAACGAATTCAATGTAAATATAGTCAAGAGGATCACATTCCTCTGCTGGCCACAAACTATCGTTGTTAATGCTTGGATTGATTGCACCACTGTTTCATGAAGTGCTATCACAATATCAGTTTCAGGCGTACACTTCTCAAATACACAGGAAAATCATCAAATTGACGATGAATCTTATTCTACTGAAGATGTACCAATATTACAACAATTTTTCATCTAGCCCATCCAATTAGTTTTTTTATTCGAATTTGCATTTTCAAGTTTTTCGATGCGGCTATATGGGACTCCGAGTTCAATTGGTATAATGTAAAAGGAGTACTTTTCCCGAAATCTCTCAATGAGGTTCCATTATATCCTACATTGGCATCGAGGCCGCCCTGTGCATCTCCACAAACCCCTTCTAAAGTTGTTAGGGTATGTCTTTATTTTTATATTTATTTTTGTTCCAAGACACATACCTTGACTAATTAAATATAATGAAATATACACACCTCAATTAATTATACCAAAACAATACACTTTATATTTTTTCTCGATCCATGTTTATTTCTTAAACAACAACGTGAGAAACAAGATGATTTTATAATGAAAGATGTGGCTAGGATGAATAATGTACCTACTGATAATAAAATATTTAAATAGATTCACAAAATATGAAAGGTTTTTAGCGGACATTAGAAAACTGTGTATATTTAACAGTGATGTGATACTTATGCGTCAGAACTGAAATACATTATACAGAAAAATTAAATATCATCTAGAGCATTAAAATTCTAACATAAATAAAATGACTACATTCCTCAATTAAGCCACATTTACTTTTGTCGAATTTTTTATCATTCATTTACCATTTTATACTGAATAATGACAAAAATTAGATCACAAATATCCATTGTTGAAAATCTACTCATTTTAATAATGGATCTCTGGATAGATAGTTTCTCTTATCAAACAACAAATGGATGTCATGAAATATAAATACATATGTCCAAGTTAATGTCATTTTTAGGTTTACCCAAAGATTGAATTTGTTTGAGAAATAAAAATATGAGTTTTTCATGAACATATGATTAAAGAGCAACGAATTTCTATTGCGTATGTATGTAGATGTAATTTATTCAGTTTGTAAAAATGCTAGATTTTCTCTATTGCTTAATTAGCAAAATACCATTGAATGTCGCCTCGAATGAACAACTGGTGTTACGAAGTGAAGAAAGCTTTCGAGATACAATTCAATATTTGAACAACGAGGAGAGTAACATGATGATATCCATAAAAACACACTTTGTTTATATGATATATAATGTACCTAACAATAACAACAATCTATAAATAGATTCACAAAATTTGGAATGTTTTTTAGCCCAAATTCAATAACAAAGTATATTTAACACTAACTAGATTTATATGCGTCAGAACTGAGATAAAAATATGTACCACCACAATATGAATTATTGTTTAATCAAATAAATGTATGTCAATATTGTTACCTTATTCGAAAGGTAACTTACAATAGGCTGAAATTATTTCAACGAATTCAAAGTAAAGGTAGTCAAGAAGGTCACATTCCTCTGTTGGCCACAAACTATCGTTAAGAATGCTTGGATTGATTGCACCACTGTTTCATGAAGTGCTATCACTCTATCAGTTTCAGGCGTACACTTCTCAAATACACATAACAATCTTCAAATTGACGATGAATCTCATGCTTCTGAAGATGTACCAATATTACAACAAATTTTCATCTAGCCCATCTAATTAGTTTTTTTATTCGAATTTGCATTTTCAAGTTTTTCGATACGACTATATGGGACTCCGAGTTCAATTGCTATAAGGTAAAAGGAGTACTTTTCCCGAACCTCTCAATGAGGATCCACTAGATCCTACATTAGCATCGACTTCGCCCTGTGCATCTCCACAAACCCCTTCTAAATTGGTAAGGGTATGAATTTATTATTATTTTTATTTCTGTTCCAAGACACATACCTAGACTAATTAAATATAGTGCAATATACACACCTCAATTAATTATATCAAACAATAACCTTTATATTTTTCCTCGATCCATGTTTATTTCTTAAACAACGACGTGAGTGACAAGATGATTGTTCGCGATATAAACTAACACGCAAAGCACGCAAGTATACGTATCGTTCCAAGTAATAAAGAGATAAGTCGAGTGTCGAACCCACGGAGAATTGAACAACTATATACCAACTAGGACTAAAGCTACTCTACTTAGATTCATGGTTCAAATATGTTTGGACGGTTGTTTTAGCAATTAACACTAAGAAAAAGCAAATAAAAGTAACTCAGGCAAATTATCAAACACTTGGTGGGTATAATGATAAAAAGCTCCTAGAGTTAACACTAAGGAAAAGCAAATAAAAGTAACTCAGGCAAATTATCAAACACTTGGTGGGTATAATGATAAAAAGCTCCTAGAGTTCTATGTCACCTAGTCTAATCTATGACCAATTAGCTAAATCAATTGATGACCCATGCTAGTGATTACTATCCTAGGATTCAAATATATTCACATGTATCTTTCGAGTTGCATATGAACCTATCAAGATAAATTAACCCAATTTATGTCTAAAAGGATTTAATCTAGTTGATGTATTAAGCTTGAACCTATTAGGATATGAAATGAACTAGGTATATTTCTATCCTAGGATCAAATCACAATCTAATTTCCAATTCTAATCTCCAATTTACTTTGTCAAGCACTTTAAAGACCAATAGATAACACCCAATTGGTGATCAAGCAATTAGATGACAATAAGCACAAAATTAGATAAGTAATCACATACAAGCATGTAATCAACAATTAATTCATCATTCAATCATAGATCAAACATAGGATTCATAAAACCCTAGGAATTGGGGATCTAGCTACTCATGATATCAATAAAATCATCCAATATCATCCTCATAATCATATCCATATTCTAAAGATAAAAAGATGAAATTAGAGATAGAAAATGCTTAGTCTCTTGGAGATCTTCACAAATTCCCCAATTGTCTCCTCCAAATCTCTCAAATTAAAGTGAAATGTAAAGTGTAGTGTCAAAAGGTGTGAAATAGGGTTTTGATTAAGCATTTATATCAACCCCAAATAAGTCTTGCAAAATGCCGGAAAAGCCCTCCACTTATCTAGCTGAAATTCCAATTTTTCTTTCAAAGCGTGCATTTTTTCTGCTAGCCGGAGTCGCGACTCTGGATTATGAAGTCGCGCCTCTGAATTGCAGGTTTTCTTCTCTTCTACCGGGGTCGCAACTCTGGATTCTGAAGTCGCGACTCTGACTCTCGGCTATTCTGGCAAGGCAGCTTCAAATAGATGCTTCTCCCTCGTCCGACCTTCAAATGCAGATCCGTAAAATCTGTAGCGTAGCTAACTTCCCCCTCTACATCATACTAAAAAATTAAGCTTCATTGGATAACCCATGAAAGAGTTATACTTGTTGGAGTGAGCAGCTATCTACGGCTTTGCATTATTTACTCCGGAATGTTCTTTCCTTGAAGCTCTTATTCAAAGGCTCCTATGAAAGCCACGAAAACCACGAAAATCAATGACAACAACAACAAAAACATGAAACAATGAACAACGACACAAAGAAACACAAAAGAAAGGAAAACACCCAAGAACACACGAAAGCTTAAGGACAATCAATACTTTTGAGCTTGAAAGTGCCGGTAATAATGACGTTTTCACGACATTATCACCCCCCCAAACTTAAACTATTGCTCGTCCTCGAGCAAAGAAAACAAAAACAAGTACAAAGGTACGTACAAGATCAAAACGTCAAATCTTAGGACTTTCACATAATTTTCTCAACAAGTCCCTACGTGTGTGTGTGTCGGCATCGGCTAGGTATCATTCTAGATGAGTAACTTCCGGTGAATCAAGATCATTGAACCTATTTGCATGGACTCATCAACTTAACTAAGGTATTCTTCATCAACTTAGAATAAAAAAAACTAATTGTTCCGATCACAGCCATGAGACTAAGTGTAGGAAATTTAAGAGTTGTCCCTAACATTGAACTAATTTGGCATTTTTAGTTCCTAACTCTTTCTCACTTGATACAATGCGTTTACAAGAGATATTACAATTCAAATCTAGCACATTGTGTGCTTTACATAAGATTTTGCAATGAGAACTAGCACCAATAGTGAGTGTTTGTGCGACTCGCACTTATTGATTCCAAGGGCTACTAGCTCCTTGTTTTGGTGCTTTACATGTAATTTGAGCTTTACAATTCTTGCACTAATGAATAGAAGAGATTACAAAAATGTCTCATGAATTTCATCATTGAAGGCTTCGCCTTTCTTTTCACTCTAGAGGTGCATACATTTTAGCAACCTCTCTACTCGTTTCTTTTAAAAGTTAGGCATTCAAAAGCTTTTTCATTCGTAGAAAGGGTTCACTCCCCCAAACTTAGGTCACTTCGATCTCTTTACTTTCGATTTTTTTATCTAGTTTCAGAAAAATACCTAAGCTACTCACTGGGAGTTCTAAGTTCTACTCTTTCCACCGTTTGTCACACACCTCGAATTCAACCTAACTTTAGTCGTTGTGCGCAATTTTTATAGGGAAAAATTTCAAAAATTATGTGAATTTCAAAAAAAAATTGACGGATCGAACGAGCGAGTACGCGTACTTGCAACCTCCCCCCCAAACTTAAAACAAAGCAGTGTCCCCACTGCGACAAGAAGAAAAAAAAAAAAAAACAGAGGGAGGTTGACACGACAACACCATAAACGCACAAACAAGCACACCAAGCAAAGACAAAAAAAAAACAAACAAGCACAAACAAAAACACGAAACAAAACACAAACACAAAAGGGAGCTCTAAAAGTGTAGAGGTACATTCATCCAAATCTAAGAATGCAAGTAAGCGAGAAAAGGAATCAAAGTACAACCATATCGAATGGGTCAAATAAAGTGGTCTATGGGAAAAACAAGGAAATTAAAATACGTCCCTAAGAGAGCTCGTCCCTTGCAATCCCATGGTTGCCTTTGGTTCTCCATTTTCATATTCATTGAAATTCACCTCGTTTCCTTCTTGCTTCATTTCATTGTACCTACACACAATCAAAACACACCAAAAACACATAATAAAAAAAAATGCACGAACACGAACACAAAACAAACACGAAAGACACAAAGACAAAGAAAGAAACTTGGGTTGCCTCCCAAGAAGCGCTTTGTTTAGAGTCGGTAGCTCGACTTTATATGGATGAATACTAGCTTGGGTGACTTTGAATCCCTTTTGGACTCCACCTGGTTCTTATTGCTCCATTCTTCATGTCACGGCAAGCCAAATGCCTAGGCAAACATTGGTCATCCTTCTTTGTTGCCTCCGACTCAAATTTCTTTCTTTTCTCCTTACTCCTCTTCTTTCGATGTCTTTTCTTCTTCTTTTTGGCTATCTTGAACGGGCTATCCTTCTCGGTTCTTTTGTGGACTTCATCATCCCCAGAATCATTCTTTTTCACCTCATCAATCATGTAACAAACATTAGGGGTAATAGAATTATAAATATCGCCAAAAGCATTAAATTTAACCTCCTCATTTTCCACACGCATAGTGAGTTCTCCTTTTGCCACATCTATGAGCGTTTTTCCCGTAGCTAAGAATGGTCTTCCTAGGATGATAGGTACATCTTCATCCGCCTCATAATCTAGAATGATGAAATCGGCCGGAAATATGAATTTGTCCACTTTAACTAGCACGTCTTCAATTTTTCCCTCCGGGTAGGTGATAGAACGATCGGCTAGTTGAAGTGTTACGGTAGTAGGCCAAGCTTCTCCAATTCCCAATTTCTTAAACACCGACATAGGCATGAGGTTTATACTTGCGCCTAAATCACATAAAGCCTTTCCTTGGTATTTTTCTCCAATGGCAATAGGAATGGTGAATTTTCCGGGGTCCTTGAGCTTTTGAGGAATTTTCTTTTGAACAATGGCACTACATTCTTCGGTCAAAGCAACCGTTTCAAACTCTCCCAACCTTCTCTTCTTGGATAGTACATCTTTCATGAATTTGACATATTTAGGCATTTGCTCGAATGCCTCAACCAAAGGGATATTGATGTGCAATTGTTTTAAAATGCTCAAGAATTTCTCAAAGTGTTTATCATCTTTCCTTTTTTGAAACCTTTGTGGAAAAGGAGGTTGTGGTTTACTCACCGGAGTTGGTGCCGAAGGCATTCCATTCTTTTTCAACTCCTCATTTTTCTCTACATCATCAATGGTTATAGGAATTTCGGCCTCTTTTCGAGCCTCCTCGAGTTCCTTTGAACTTTCATTAGGTGTTGTCGGCCCCTCATATGCTTTTCCATTTCTCAATGTGATAGCTTTGCAATGCTCATTCACCCCTTGATTTGGTGCCTCAGTAGTACTTGGCAGTGTCCCTTGAGGCCTAATGCTCAAAGTGTGGGAGACTTGTCCCATTTGAATTTCTAGGTTTCTCAATAGGACCGAATGCTCTTGATGTCTTGCATCGTTGGTTTGTTGCATTTTGGTGGTATGCTCGATCAATTTAGTAAATGCGTCTTCCCAAGATGGTTTGGCATCTACCGGTGGTTGCCTTGGATTCTCTTGGAATTTGAAGGGAATGGAAGCTTTAGCGGCTCCATGATTTGGTTGTTGACTATTTCCCGGGTTGCTCCAAGAGAAATTCGGATGCTTTTGCCAATGTGGAGTGTAATTGTTGTGATATTGATTGTACCCTTGATTATTCCTATAATTGTTCCCAACATAGTTCACCGATTCGGGATTTTCGGGACACATATCATACACATGTCCTTCACCACAAGACACACAACTCGGTTGAATGGCATGCACATTTTGGACCACCCCCGGTTTGTGATTGAGTCTATCCACCTTGTTGCTCAAAGCCGCTAATTGTGCACTCAATGCCGTGATAGCATCCAATTCAATTTTCCCGGGAGTTTGCTTTGAGGAGATTGCCCTCTCGGATGGCCATGAGTAGTTGTTGTAAGTGAGCCTTTCAAGAAACTCGGAAGCTTCATCATAAGTCTTTGACAAAAATGTTCCACCCGCAGCCGCATCAAGTATAGCTCTACTTGGCCCATACAACCCATTGTAAAAATTTTCCATTTGAGCCCACTCGGGTAGGCCATGGTTTGGACATCTACTTACTAGATCCTTGAATCTTCCCCACGCTTCACACCATGATTCTTGATCCATTTGATGAAAGGAAAGTATTTCATTCCTCAATTTGTTACTTTTTGTGGGAGGGAAATACTTCCTCAAGAATTTTTCCGCTAGATCATCCCATGTAGTGATTGAGTTTGGTGGTAGAGAGTCTAACCATGCCTTTGCTCCATCTCTCAATGAATAGGGAAATAGAATAAGTCTCAAAGCCGCGGGTGTCACCCCTGCTATATGAAATGTGTTACTCACTCCAACGAATTGTTTCAAATGTGCATGAGGGTCCTCAGATGGGAATCCTCCAAATTGGCTATTGGCTTGCAACATATGGAACATAACCGGTTTGAGTTCGAAGTGAGGTGCTGTGATGGTAGGTGGCACAATACACGGAGTGATGTTATCCAATTGTGGTGCTCCATATGAATTGATAGGACGGTTCCTATTGTTTGGAGCCGGAATGGCTATTTGTTGGCCTCCATGTCCTACATTTTGCCCTTGGTCACCCATTTTGTTTGTGTTACTCTTTTTCTTTCTCATTTTCCTTAGTCTCCTAAAGGTTCTCTCTATCTCGGGATCAATTGGTATAACTGATTTTCTGGTGGGTCTTCGCATATACCGAGAGAAATATACCTAATGGAAACAAAGATCACAAAGTGAGTAATAAATCCAAACTAAAGCAAACAAAAATCTTAATTGGCAAACAATCGTTACAATTCCCCGGCAACGGCGCCAAAAACTTGTTCGTGATATAAACTAACACGCAAAGCACGCAAGTATACGTATCGTTCCAAGTAATAAAGAGATAAGTCGAGTGTCGAACCCACGGAGAATTGAACAACTATCTACCAACTAGGACTAAAGCTACTCTACTTAGATTCATGGTTCAAATATGTTTGGACGGTTGTTTTAGCAATTAACACTAAGAAAAAGCAAATAAAAGTAACTCAGGCAAATTATCAAACACTTGGTGGGTATAATGATAAAAAGCTCCTAGAGTTAACACTAAGGAAAAGCAAATAAAAGTAACTCAGGCAAATTATCAAACACTTGGTGGGTATAATGATAAAAAGCTCCTAGAGTTCTATGTCACCTAGTCTAATCTATGACCAATTAGCTAAATCAATTGATGACCCATGCTAGTGATTACTATCCTAGGATTCAAATATATTCACATGTATCTTTCGAGTTGCATATGAACCTATCAAGATAAATTAACCCAATTTATGTCTAAAAGGATTTAATCTAGTTGATGTATTAAGCTTGAACCTATTAGGATATGAAATGAACTAGGTATATTTCTATCCTAGGATCAAATCACAATCTAATTTCCAATTCTAATCTCCAATTTACTTTGTCAAGCACTTTAAAGACCAATAGATAACACCCAATTGGTGATCAAGCAATTAGATGACAATAAGCACAAAATTAGATAAGTAATCACATACAAGCATGTAATCAACAATTAATTCATCATTCAATCATAGATCAAACATAGGATTCATAAAACCCTAGGAATTGGGGATCTAGCTACTCATGATATCAATAAAATCATCCAATATCATCCTCATAATCATATCCATATTCTAAAGATAAAAAGATGAAATTAGAGATAGAAAATGCTTAGTCTCTTGGAGATCTTCACAAATTCCCCAATTGTCTCCTCCAAATCTCTCAAATTAAAGTGAAATGTAAAGTGTAGTGTCAAAAGGTGTGAAAATAGGGTTTTGATTAAGCATTTATATCAACCCCAAATAAGTCTTGCAAAATGCCGGAAAAGCCCTCCACTTATCTAGCTGAAATTCCAATTTTTCTTTCAAAGCGTATATTTTTTCTGCTAGCCGGAGTCGCGACTCGTGATTATGAAGTCGCGCCTCTGAATTGCAGGTTTTCTTCTCTTCTACCGGGGTCGCAACTCTGGATTCTGAAGTCGCGACTCTGACTCTCGGCTATTCTGGCAAGGCAGTTTCAAATAGATGCTTCTCCCTCGTCCGACCTTCAAATGCAGATCCGTAAAATTTGTAGCGTAGCTAACTTCCCCCTCTACATCATACTAAAAAATTAAGCTTCATTGGATAACCCATGAAAGAGTTATACTTTTTGGAGTGAGCAGCTATCTACGGCTTTGCATTATTTACTCCGGAATGTTCTTTCCTTGAAGCTCTTATTCAAAGGCTCCTATGAAAGCCACGAAAACCACGAAAATCAATGACAACAACAACAAAAACATGAAACAATGAACAACGACACAAAGAAACACAAAAGAAAGGAAAACACCCAAGAACACACGAAAGCTTAAGGACAATCAATACTTTTGAGCTTGAAAGTGCCGGTAATAATGACGTTTTCACGACATTATCAATGATTTTATAATGAAAGATGTGGCTAGGATGAATAATGTACCTACCGATAATAAAATATGTAAATAGATTCACAAAATATGAATGGTTTTTAGCGCACATTAGAAAACAGTGTATATTTAACACTGATGTGATACTTATGTGATTGGGGCTATTTTATACACCCTATAATAATCAGAATGACTAGTTATTATACGTTCGGACCGACTATGAGTCTAATTCAATAAGCAGCTGCACGGTCCGATCTACGATATCAATCCTCGGCGACCAAGAGTAATGTCCGACTTCCACGAAGATTGCTATCCCTAGTCCTATTAGGATTATGTTTCCTTGTAAAGCTAGGGTTAATGTTATATAAATACCTAGTTAAACATTCTATTAGAAAAAAGATACAATCAGAGCTTACGCCTGCACACTTGGGCAATCAGATCTCATATTTAATAGAAAAGCTTTTGCTATACTATTTACTCATTCATCGTCTTGTTACTTATTGTTCTACACATAATTGTTCTTCCTTGAAAACGATCCATCCAGAATAAAGTAACAGAGCCCTATAATCATACTTAATTATAATTCTAAAATATATCTTATTGATTTAATCTTACCCAACGAAAAACGGTTAAATTAGTTGGCGCCTACCGAGGGGCTACGTTAATTATTCAATCGACATATGGCTCGCCCAAGGAAGAGCGCCCGTAACGGAGCAAAAATTAACACGACCAACCCGCATAACACATCTGAGGGTCAACAGGGCGATACTGACAACAACGCCCCTATAATTAACGACAATCGGCAAGAGAACGAGCAGCCGCCAAATAAGGAGGAACCACAAGGGATCCCTGGCAATGTGGTACCAAAAGACCATGTGGCTCCAGCAATCCCAGTTACCCTGTCAGACACTTGGGAGAAGCTACGACAGATCGCTATGCTCTTTAGTTCACTCTGCCCAAGGGAATTACTCATACCCGAGCAGGTTCCTAGAAACCCTAGAACCGCTAGGGCAAATCCCATTCAAAGGACACCAAGGCAGGTCGATCAAATCTCGCAACAAGCTGACAGCCCGGCGATTCAAAACCCTATGATGAGAACATCCGGAAAAAAGTGGATCGAAGGAGGCCGCAACCGGTATGCACCGGATCGAAGGAACATACCATAATCCCCATCGAGGATGACGTAGGCGACGCAGTTCCTAATCAACCACGAACTATGCGATTCTCGGAAAGAGAAATTGAAAAAATGGTACAGGAACGTCTGGAACAACGACTCCGAACTGTTCAACATCCATGGGCTAGAAGCACGGAATTCCAAGAGAGTCTAGCGGCATGCTCCCCCTTCTGCAATGAAATAAAAGAAGCTCAGTCATCGGGACAAGTTCCAGGACGACTACCCAGATATGACTGAACTACTGACCCAGATGACTATATTTTCAGCTTTACAAACGTAGTGAACTTATATGCTCACTCTGCAGAATTCATTGCTAAGTTAATGGTGACCACGTTCGAAGGACTCGCTTTGGATTGGATCGCCAAGAAACCTACTAATTCGATATTCAGCTTTCGGGAATTATGCAACAAGCTGACACAGCAGTTCGCCAGCCAGAAAAGACAAAAACTACCAATGAGCTAGGAACCATTTATCAACAAGAGGGTGAATCCCTACGGAACTGGCTGGCAAGGTTTAACGTGGAATTACTAAAACTCGATTCCCCAAATATCGATTACATAATTTCCATTCTCTTCGATCTCACCAAGAATAGGCAGTTCGGAAATGCCCTCAGTAGAAAGCAACCAAGAACGTTTGCTGATATTATGACCTTGGCATCGAAGTATATGACCCAGGAGGAGATGAACTCTTTTAAAGATAAGAATAAAAATAAAGCTCCCGCCTCCGGCTCCAAGCGGCAAGATAAAGTTTCTGCTCAAAAATCCATGGATTATGAACGATCCTTCAGAAGAGGCAATGTCTTCCAGCGATTAGAATATAATCGGAACGATCAAGACAGACGACCTAATGTCTATCAAAGACCTAGATCGGCCGAGCCGGCGAACAGAAGCAGAATTAATCAAGTAGAATACCCTGATGGGATAGTGCCCTGCAAGCCAATACATTTAGCTTGTACTGGAACTATCATTATCTTTCTTTAATATAAATGACTTAGTACGCATGTTTATTTATATGTGTATAAGGATAAACAATGGCCAACTTCATCTCTCGCGAATACATTTAAGCGATTGGTTGAAACCCTTAGATTACATTAGACTATGGGACGATTCACTTCAGTACTGAGTGCAATCATGAAACAGTCTCAAAGGTCGTAATCTTAAAATTGTTCCAAGTCATAGATTCCGAACGAGACGGGGTATCGTAGGAATCGCCAAGACTTGTACGAGTATGCATGATTCACATGGAGTGAATTTGTAGCGTTTCATGAGCAAGGCATTTGAGGCCAGTGCATATGAGTAGGTGGTTCAATGGGGGATTGAACGCATCGCACGACCCGAATAGAGAAACCCATTATGGAAGCGCATGTCGCATATCGGTGATGGGATGTTTCTCAAGGATTATAATGGTGTACGATTTAGTCCTTTGACTTGAGGTGCTAGGGCGAATTCGGTGCATGAAAGTGCGTACTTAGATCTAGGTATAGGCCACTTAGCTTGGTCATAACATGCCTAGGTTGGGTGCGTATGGACATGTACGCGAGTGGTTATTAGCGAAATGGAATCTATTGACTCACTGTAATGGGTGAGAGAATTTCCTATACGATTCTTAGATAATATATCCAAGGAACCTACGGCCGTAGTCGGTGACGGATTTGGAAAGGGGTTTCCAAATTTAGGAGTCACACTGGAATATTATCCTGAATTAGAAAGTATAGTTATCGAGATAAATTTAGAGGTGCCGATCAATACACACACCCTAAGTCTTGATCGGGAATATTAGTCGATAGAAGGACCGTATGTACATGGTAATTATATGAGACGAGGTTCACAAGTATCAATTCACCTGAAGTTGGGTTTCATGGGCTTGTGGCTAGACATCGACCATAAGTGTAGGTACTCCTGAGTTAATAGAGGATTTGATTTTAGGAGTGGTTAATTAAAGGTTGTTTAATTGACTAGAGCAATTTATTGTTCATAAATTAAATCACGAAGAATTCGTGGGCCTGCTGCCAATTGATGGTGAACCCAGAGGGTCACACACAATACAATTAAACGGTGACTGTTGAAAAAAGATACTAAAGGAATCAATTGTTTTAAAGGTAATTAAATCAATTAAATGAATTAAAGTATTTAATTCAAGTGGGATATTAATTAATTGGCTGACTTAATTAATTAAATACTTAATTGAGTTGCTAATTAATTATATAAAAGAAATATTGATTTAATTGGATTGGGCATTTAATTAAAGTAATTAATTAAATGAAAGGCTTGCAAGACATGGGCCTTTAATTAAAAGCCCATAAGGAGTCTTGCAAACCTAGGTCAAAAGGGAGTCTATAAATAGGGTTCTACTAGAGCTCAAAAATCTAACACCCTAAGCAAAAACCCTAGCCTCCTTTGACCTAGTAGCCACGCCCCCTCTCCTGCGCCGCCACCTAGCCGTCGCCGCCTACTCTTGGCCGTGAGCTGCTACACCGCGGCCGCACCACCTCCCTTGTTCCACCGTGAACCAGAATCCAGTTGGTGTTACCAGAATCCAGTTGGTGTGGACTATCTTTGGAGGTGAGACATTTGGATCACTCCTGTGAACCAGATCCAGATCCAGATTCAGAATCAGAACTGAAGGTTGCCACCACCTTGCCTGTGGTGAGGTAAATCGCAAAAACCCCCTTGTTTAATTCAATGTGTGCTTTTGTTTCATGCTTGCGTATAAATAATATGGAGATTCTTACATGGGACCTTGGATGCTTCGAAAAATTTTAAATTCCGCACTTTCGTTGTTCTGACAATCGAGGCAACCCAACCACTATCCCAACAGTGGTATCAGAGCCAACTCCATCATTATTATACGAAAAGCCTGAACATAATGTGTTTTCATCGTATATGTTTAATTATGTATATGTAAACACGTGATAATTATGTTCTGTAAATTGATTCTTACTTGTTATGACTGGATCTATGATTGGGTAAAACTGCTTTTTCAGATCTGTGCCGATTTTATAGTTTTTGAAAACTTCAGGACTTTTATGCAAATAAATCGAGATTAGAGTTTTAAAGGGCTGAAAATTCGAAATTTTTGAAATCTGGAAATTTCAAAATTCTGGACTGTTTTTGCAAATCTGGTCGCACGGGTTTTGGGGTCAATTTGTAATTTTCGAAAGTTTAGGGACTATTTTTCAATTACCGAAAATTCAGGGAAAAATCAAAAATTTTCAGAATTCAAAATTTTATTTTCTGGTAACTGCCCGAATCTGTTCAGGGGTGTTTTTGCGACTTTTTAAAAGTTTTGGGGTCAAAGTGCAATTTTCAAAAGTTGAGGGGCGAAAATACAATTTTCAAAAGTTGAAAAACAGAATTTGAACTTGAGCAGAAAATTTATTTTGTTTACCCGAATATTCATTTTTGTCATAATTAGTAGTGACTAAAAAGTAAGAATCATAGGATGTTAGTTTTAAAAGGTAGTTTTAAAATTAAGAAAGAAACAGGTAAATGATGTTTGCATGTTTCTTGCTCTACGTGAACTGTTTACGTGGTTTTCGCTCGTGCCGAGCCTTGACCTTAGGTTAGGTGTGATTGGTTTAATTTATTGTTTGGTTTTTATTGGGTCTGCGAGCCTATTATGCTTTTGGGCCACTTTGAGCCTTTTTAATAGAATAGGGCTTTACTGCTTTCCTAGTTTAGGATGGAGGCCCGTTTACAAGCAAGGTGGGAACCCAAGAAGATATGAAGGCCATGTATGCATGGTACATTGTGTAATAGCATAGGGCTTCATGAGAACCCTTTAGATTGACCAATAGGGCCAACATCATTGGCTCGATGATGGCCTACATAGGAGGCTCCTGATCGAAAACATATTGTGGTAGTATGCATGCTAGGCTTGTATGTCTTTTGTTTATTAGTCGATTTGTGATTTCTTGTATGAGATGCGCGCTAGAATCTAGATCGTAATAAAAGATAAAGCATAACTGAAACGGTGAGATCTCGAGGAGAGTTAGCATAACTTTCAAACCAGAAATTCCCCTCTCGAATTAAATATTAAGTCATGTTGGATTAAAATAAAATGAAGTATTTATATAAATCCAAGCCTTCCATCAATAGGGACTAGCGTATGTTGTCTACTTATCGATAGAGGTGATCCAGAGTCTGGCACCCGGGTCGAAAAAAGGGACAATACGCGAATTTCCATGACTCCTGTTTTTAACTAAACACGACAAGGGTGAGGACTGGTCGGGATGTGAGGATCGACCGATAACTAGTTACGGAGAACTCACGACCGGGCCCGTTGCTCATCATGATTGATGGGTTAGACTTAACGATTAGTAACACTAATGATGTAGCAGTGCTAGATAAGTGCGAAAACCGAGGCAAAATAGCTTGAAGGTTGTGGAGTGACACAATTGGCAATAAGTATGCCTACCTGGGGAATTGGTTGTATGGCCACGAGTCGTGGGTGCAATTAATTGCCGCTGGGACGTCAAGACCTACTAGGAAATAGAATTTCCCGAACAATAGAAGGTGTAATTGTTTCGATAAAATAGTGGGAGAACTTCTACGATAGAAAGTCCAACCTACATAGATTATAAGTATTATTCATTAACTAGTCCACTGAATGTTTGTCTTCTCTTTAAAATTAGATACTGAGATATCTGTAATTATCCATTTTACTATTTATCCTCGACATATAAAATGACTAGATAAAAATATCGACTTGGCAAGAAACTTGAGAATTGTCTTAAATTCCAGAAGTGGGAATGATGTTCTTAAACGACGAGCCTATGCCTTATGCGCTTCTGAGATAAGTCAAAAAGAGAAACGAATCACCCGTAGAATATGGGAATCTTAATGATCGTTTTCTCCTATAAAGATTAATCTCAAAAATAAAACGAATCACCTATAGAGTATGGGAATCTTAATGATCGTTTTCTAAAATAAGCATCAAGATTGAACGAGCAATGGAAGCAACATGAGGAGCATGTCTGAAGCTTCCACCTCAAAAGGCCCGTTTTGAGGACCAGTCTTCTGAAACAAACCTCCAACTCAAAAGGCTTGTTTTGAGGAATAGTTTTGAATCGATATGATTCGAGACTTCTAAGGAATTGTTTCAAAACTCGAGAATAAATGAAGGAACTAGTGTCAGGGATCACTGTCTTTGTTTTATTAATCTAATTGAAAACTGGATCGATTAAACGTAAGCCTGCAAGTGATCTTAACATTAACTTCCTCCTAAAATCTCCTCCCGCTCATTCAAATGACTCTTGAAATACACTGATCTTATTTGATAAGTTGATCGCATTTCATGAATCAACCAAAGTATTGGTTAAAGGCAAATAGGATAAACCTGTCATGATCGTTTACACTTCATGGACTGCATAGAAGAGTAAAATGAAGAAGAATTTATTCTCTTCTAAATTCGACCATAAAGGTAGTCATAAGAACGCAAGTAGCCTAAAAGTCGAATTAGCCCACTGGATCTAAGAAAGGCACTGATATGTTTAATTGACTAGATGATCGAATTAATTAAGCAACGTTCCAATTAAAGGGTTAATTGAAAAGGAAAAGGAATCAATTAAAGAAGTTAATTGAAAGGAAGAAAATTAATTGAATTAAACCATTGACTCAATCTTATTGAATTAATGTGTGAAATTCAATTAATACAAAGATAATAATCCATAACTTTGGTACGCTAGACTTGGACACATCTCCAAGACTAGGATTCAAAAGTTGGTTTCACCTAAGCTTCTTGAAAAATAGAACTTGGATGAACTTCCAACCTGCGAATCATGTCTCAAAGGAGATATGACCAGATCTCCCGTCACAGGGAATCCAGAGCGAACCAAACAAAATATGGATTTAATCCATGAATATGGATCACTAAAAGTTACTGTGAGAGGAGATTACTCATACTTCGTACATTTTACTAATGACCTTGGTCGTTAGTGAAAAATGAATCTAGTGAGATACAAATCCGAAAAACCTTTGAAAATTTTCAAGGTATTTCAATACGAAGTAGAGAATCAACAAAGATATAGTATTATTCGATCTAATCGAGATAGCAAATACTTGTCAAGTATTCCTCAATTATCTCATTGAGAATGGGGTTCTCATACAACAAACTCCTCCTAAGACACCTCAACTTATTGAACTGTCTAAAGAGATGGAATCTAACATTGTTTAACATTGTTCGATCCATATTGAGTTTTCTTAAGCTTCCTTATGCATTCTAGGAGTTAGTCCTCCTGACTGCTTCGAAGATACTGAGCAAAGTACCTTCAAAGTTCGTGCCTACAAAGCTTTACCAAGAAAGGTATGGCAAAATACCTCTATGCTCTTACCTCTGAATATGGAGATCTCCTGCCGATGGTAGAAACGAAAAAGGAGATAAATTGGCTAGTAGATCCAATTTGTATATAATTGTGGGGTATCCAACGAAATCCATTGGATACTTGTTCCACGACAAGGAGAAACAATCGTTTCTTCTGAATACCCGTTCCTCTGTTGATGAATTTCTTGTCAAAGGAAATGGAAATGTCATGGAACTTGATGAAGTCCAAGATTTGGACCCATCCCCGCAAACAGTGGGAGTTAATCCAGAATTTACTGAACCTACCAGTACACCTACTCTTCAAGGGTCTGATCGAATTCGTAAGGAGCCAGAACGATTTGGTTTCATTCACGAAAACGAGAAAGTGGAAAGTGATCCAAGGACCTATCAAGAAGCGATGTCAGACATAGATTCGGATGCGTGGCTCGAAGCCATGCAACCCGAAATGGATCCCATCCATTCCAACAAGGTATAAACCTTGAATTATCCACCCGAGGGATTTATCCCTATAAGTTGGTTATAAGTTGTAAATGGATCTTCAAACATGGAATGAATGGAGAGGTGTTGCATCTAAGAATTGACTAGTGTTAAAAGGGCTATTCACAATATTCTGGAACAGATTTTGATGAAACCTTTTCTCCTTTAGCAATGTCTGAATCCATTTAGATTCACATTTGTTCTGATGAGATAGTCAAGACATTTGACTTCATCTAAACGAGTATGAACCATGAGTGTACAAAAGGATTAGTGGGAGCGCGATGAAGCTCATATTTTATATGTCGATAATGTTCTGGCTATCTGGTATGATATCGGAATGTTAGCACAGACGAAAACATGGTTGTCCATGCAATTCTCCATGAAAGATTTAGGAGAAGCATCTTGCGTATTGGGATACGTATCTATGAAGTAGATCAGAAAAGATGCTGACACTCTCTAAATCTAGGTACATAGAATCAACACTGAAAATATTCAGTATGGAGAATCCAAGAAAGGATTGCTTCAAGTGAGACATTGTATCCCTTGTTCCAAAATCGATGTGCCTTACATCAAATGAGAATAAAGGAGAATGTCTCAAATACCTTATGTTTCAAACAAAAGGTTGCATGTGGCATGCTTTACTATGTACCAGACCAGACGTAGAACTTGCTCAGGTATCGCGAGCAGTTGCTAGTCAAACTCCAGTGAAGAAGTACTGGACCACCGTAAAAGATATCCTTAAGCTCTTGACAAAGACTAAGGATTTGTTCTTGGTCTATGGTGGTAGTGGAGAATTAAAATTCGAAGGATTTACTAATTCGAATTTTCAGTCTGATGTGGATGAATTAAATATATCCATTTTGGGATACATATCCTGCCTCAATGGGGTAACGGTGAATTTGAAAGGGTTCCAAGAAAATCACCGTAACCATCTAAACCACTGAAGCAAGATATATTGCAGCATTAAATGCGGCTTAAGAAAGTGTTTGGATATAAAATTTCATCCTATGGTTGGATGTAGTGCCTTCTATGATAACATTGGAGATCTCTCGTCCAAAAATTCGCATTTTTGTTTCCAGAGAGCGGCTTCATAGGCATACGATGCCAAGCAAGTCTTGGTCTAAAAAGGAAAATAATAAATGAAAGGAATTTGTGAGCTAAAGAATTCGTTAAGTAAATTGGCGAACAAGCGTACATAATAGCAAATCACCTTTTCAGCATAAAGAGAAGCTCTCTGAAATCTCTCCAAAGGATCCTTCCGAAGGAGCTTTTTCATATCGCGAGTAAAGACGCCGGATAGAAGAACACGAGTTGCCTTGTCCACAACATTCTCGCTCTCGTCATGAACCAAAGAATCATTCTCGGGATAGTCGGCAGCTTTCTTCTTTGTAAATGGTCTTCGATCATCTCGACAATAGTGGGTTTCGGGTGATTCTCATGAAGTAAAGATAGATCCTCGCCAGATCGACCATAATAACTCCTTTTTCTCTCTACCGGCTTATCGTTGGGATGGGGCATCGACCAGCCGAGGCATCCGCGAATGCCAAGGAAGGTACGGAATTGGAGAGGAGGATAGCCCGATCCAGTCCCCTGACGAATAGGAGATTCTTGGGATGAATCCGGGGATTCCTCTCTGTTATCTTCAGAATCATGGCTCAAGTCCAACTTTCTCTTCCGGGATGCTCTCTGCTCGATTGGAAGATTCTCTATTGTTTTGGTGGATTTTGACAGAACGATCTCCCCCTTAGAGGAGCGCCGAGAATTCTCTACCATGTGAACTGAAAGAAAAAGAATTCTGACTTAAACTTAATACTGGAAGAGAATATAACGTTAATTAAATGATAGATTAAGATACTTACTCAATGGTTGAGAGGGGGAAGAAATGGGAAAAGTGTTGGAACTCAATCCCACCCTACGAAGAAAGGCCTCGCCAATAAGAAGAGCACTCTGATACTTATCAGCACTCATATCCTTGATTTCACCAATCAGTTGAGAATCGTCGGGAATAAAATGGCCCGTCACCAAACGACCGCCGAAAATCCATTCGGAGTCATGGTCCCACGAGAATGGCTCAGTTAGACCATCTGCTAAACGAAGATGAGAGGGTGGTTGTACGAAGAAAAAGTGGGATTTCCAGGAAGGATTGCTGGAAACCGGGGAGTCAAAGATTGAGCGACTAGTCTTCTGACTGGCGAAAAAGTATCCGCGGTTGGAAGAACTAGAAATATTAAAACGGAACAATTGTGTAAAATTACGAAAAGAATGCTGGAATCCTTTTTGATCTTACGTGTTTTCGTTTGTTCGATCAAGGATGGATTGCAATGCGATAATAACAATATTAAACGGAAAGTAAAGATCAATAGTGATTGTATTCGAATTAACTGATTACAAACTACAAGTATTTAGGGTCCTACTCGAGCATTATTGGATGCCGTACATGCAGGAGGGCGAAATACATATAAGCGAAACTATTCTATTGTTCCCAAGTGAGTCCGAGCAGCAGTCTTGAAGGAAGAGCACCTGGGATGTTGTGTCGTCGTCATAAATGCATGGGGTATTTATAGCTGAGATCTGGGACCAGAAGAACCATCCGTAGGTGCGTATTACTCGGCCCATAGGCCTGGGCCGGAGGTCGGCCCAACAGTAACTTTGGACTAAGAATTGCCATGGTGTAGTCAGCGTAGGATTCCCTTCCCTTGGGCTCGAGTTTACACTCATGAGGTCGAGAATGGCGAAGTTCGACCTCACTAGGCCGTAGTAATGTCTGAATCCGATTTACCCCTCATCAATACTCCCCCACTTCTCGAGCGTAAAGAGAAGCTTAAGTTCGAAGAAGTATAAACCGGACGCTGGGTGGACGAGCCATTTTTGGATAAGTTTCAGATATGCCTCATTAAAAACCTGACTCGGAAAAACCCTATGGGATAAAAACCGAGCTAGGGAAAAAGAATGCATAACTTGAAAACTATGTAATGGTGTCATCGTAATATAACCCTTGTCATTTAGTGTTGGTATAAGATTTTCAGGGTAGGACCTTCTTGCTACTACCTATAGTGTCGCTATAGTCGATTTTTAACAATACCTCTATATTCCTTTGGTTTTGATATGGTAGAAGGGTGGCAGAAAGCGGAATCGACCCCTCCCATAAATATTTCTTTCGCTATGTTGGTCCTCAATTTTATGATTTTTAGAAAATATCGGGGTCATAAGTGCATTTATCGGAAATATGACTTCAAGTTCAACCTTGAGGAATTCAACCTTCGCGGTTACTCGGGGACCGGTTTGCAATCTTCGTGAGATAATCTTTGAGATTCATAATTAATTTGGAGTTCGATCTTTACGACTTTTGAATCTTTCGCGAGATAATTTCCATGGTTTTAGGTTCTTCTCGGAACAATAGTTGCCGTGGAGAAATAATATGATAGAATTTAGATCGATTTTGACTTTAGGGGCATAGCAACGGCTTTCACCCTTAGTCATTTCAGAGCATTTTTAGCCCGAGGGTCGTAGCAACGGCTTTCACCCATTTGATAATATCGATCTAAGGGGCATAGCAACGGCTTTCACCCTTAGTCGTTTTAGAGCATTTTTAGCCCGAGAGTCGTAGCAACGGCTTTCACCCATTTGATAATATCGATTTAAGGGGCATAGCAACGGCTTTCACCCTTAGTCGTTTCAGAGCATTTTTAGCCCGAGGATCGTAGCAACGGCTTTCACCCATTTGATAATATCGATCTAAGGGGCATAGCAACGACTTTCACCCTTAGTCGTTTCAGAGCATTTTTAGCCCGAGGGTCGTAGCAACGGCTTTCACCCATTTGATAATATCGATCTAAGGGGCATAGCAACGGCTTTCACCCTTAGTCATTTCAGAGTATTTTTAGCCCGAGGGTCGTAGCAACGGATTTCACCCATTTGATAATATCGATCTAAGGGGCATAGCAACGACTTTCACCCTTAGTCGTTTCAGAGCATTTTTAGCCCGAGGGTCGTCACCCATTTATTCCGATCCAAGGGGCGTAGCAACGGCTTTCACCCTTGGTCGATTTTCGAGGGTCATAGCAACAGCTTTCACCCGTTAATAGTTGATGGAGAAAAATAGAGATCGATAATAGATGAATATAGATCGAGAATATCCAGAATATGATGAATAAATAAGAATATAGGCGAAATAAACTTTCATTGAATAAATACTCAGTCGGAATAAAGATTCCCCGAACAACTCAGTCGAAATAAACCTTCATTGAATACGTAACTTACTAAATCACTAGAAACGAAGAACAAAATGACTAAATAGTAGAAGCCTTGAATGTAACTATCTTCCATAATATCTTCTTAAATTAACCGCATTCCATGCCCGAGGTAGTATCTCTCCATTAGGGTGAGCAATCTTGTAAGAACCTTTTCTTCCAACTTCCACGATCACAAAGGGGCCCTCCCAATTAGGTTGAAGTTTTCCCACGTGCTTTGACACTTCCACTTTCTTGAGCACCAGATCCCCCACTTTAAATGTTCGGATTCGAACGTTTCGATTATAAGATTTTTCCATGCTAGACTTTGTGGATTGGATTTTTAATTTTGCACGGTCCCTTCGACTATCCGTGTGATCAACTTCCACTTCCCTCAGAGATTGGTTTTTCTTGGGATCGTAAAATTCGACCCTAGGGGAAGGTACGAGGTTCTCTACTGGGATAACGGTCTCTGACCCATAAACCAGACTAAACGGAGTTTCTCCTGTTGCAGCTTTAACAGTGGTTCTATTGGCCCATAAAACCCCTGGAAGTTCATCGAGCCATCTTCCTTTTGCCTCAGATAGGCGTTTCTCCAAGGATCGAACGATTTCCCTATTCACGACCTCCGTTTGCCCATTAGCTTGGGGATGCCCTACAGATGCGAAATTCTGTTGTATTCCGAACTTTTCGCACCACTCCGTGATTCTTTTTCCGGCGAACTGCGTTCCGTTATCTGATATTAAGATCCTAGGAATCCCAAATCTGCAGATAATATTTTTCCATAAGAAATTAATAACTTGGAACTGAGTGATCTTTGTCAGAGCAACACATTCCACCCATTTGCTGAAATATTCAACTGCAACCAGTACATAATTTTTTCGAGCTCTTGCTGTTGGAAAAGGCCCGACAATATCAATGCCCCATTTATCAAAAGGCCAACAAATTGGAATAGAATGCATATGCTCAGCTGGTTGATGAATCAAGTTCGAATGAATTTGACAATGGTGGCATTTCTTCACATTGTTGGGATTTTATGGGTATGATTGTCAACTACAACGGTGCGGAATTTAAAATTTTTCATACACCAATTCCCAGGGTTTACTTATTAGCACATACGAAAAGGTTGAATACAATTTAGCAAATAAATTACTAAATTATAAGATGGTAAATAGCAATTTACCTCACCACAGGCAAGGTGGTGGTTTTTCCTCCGGTCTTCATTCAGATCTGATGGATCTGGTTCGTGAGAAGCACCCCATGTGTTGTGCCTCTAGAGAAAAGTCCACACCATCTAGATCTGTGACTGCTTCGATCCTCAGGCTCAGAACTAGGATGGAACATGTCAAAATCAAGAGTTGGATAAAGATCCAACTCTAGATGTACATGAAGAAGGAAGAGAGAAGGGTGGCACGGCCAATCCACTAGCACACATCGGCGGCGGCGGCGGCTAGGGTTAGGCGGCGCACAACTAGGGCTAGGGTTGAGGGGGCGGCGGTTTTTAGGAGTTGGTTAGGGTTTGAGTGTTTCTTGCCTTGTGGATTCTCTCTCTTGAGTTCCATTAGGTTTGAGTCTCTAGGACTCCCTATTTATAGAGAATACCAAAAACCCTAACTCCTTGTGCAAGACTTTAGTTAATGGGCCACTAATTAAACTGGCCCATGTCTTGCATCTATTTAATTAATACTTTAATTAAATAGCCCACTCATTTAATTAACACTTTAATTAAATGGCCCATTCATTTAATTAACACTTTAATTAAATAGCCCATTAAATCTAATTAAAGATTTAACACTTTAATTAACCCTTTAATTAACAATTTAATTAATTAGAATAATCTAATTAATTTTCTCTCTCTTAGAATTAACCCTTTAATTCTATTGATTTAATTCTTTAAATCAATTCTTTCTTCAGTTGACTGTCACAGTTCCAACTGTATTGTGTGTGACCCTCTAGGTTCACCATCAATTGGCCGCAGGCTCACAATTACGTGATTTAATTAGTGAGCAATTAATATTTCATTAATTGCTCCGATCAATAAACTTCCTTTATTGACCACTCCAGAATTAATCTCCCTATTAATTTAGGAGTACCCACACCTCATGGTCGATGTCTAGCCACAAGCCTATGAGGCCCAACTTCAGGTGAATTGATCTCAGTGAACCTCACCTCTTATAAGTGTTGGACCGATCCAACATTGGGCCGGGTCGGATCGGGTTCGCCCATGTGGGCTGACCCGAACCGGATCCGGATCCAGTTGGTTGAGGGGAGTTTTAATTAACTCCCCACTCCTATTTTGTGGGACAACTCCCTCCCCCTCTCTCTTCTTATCAGTTAATTAGAAGAGACGTTTATTATCTCTCTCTCTCAGACAATACAGTTAATCACAATTACAATTGAAAAATCAGAGAAAACGTTTTACAGAGAAAAACAAAAACAGAGAGAAAAATACTTTTGGGGAGAGTTAATTGATCAATCAAGAACATCAGTTCAGGGTTCTTAGGCTGTGAATTGTGTCTACTTTCCGTCCGTGATCAGAGACCGACCAGAGTGTTGGAAAACTACCAGAAATCAGAAATCAGAAATTCGTGATTCAATTGCCGGTTCGAATAGTTAAGTGAGATCCCTTTTATTTTATTTGCTTCGATTATGCGTATTTGGAGCATGTATGTTGTAGAAACCAACATTGGTATCAGAGCCATTGTTGCAATTGAGTTCGAAACTCTTTATATTCTGATTATATTCGAAAATCATGCTGTATGTGACTTGTAATTCCTGTCAAATTGTTTTTGTTATGATTTTTTCGAATTTGTGGAATTATGGTTATACTGTTTTAATTTTCGAGGCATGATATAGTTGTCGGATAATTCTGAAATTTTTACTGAGGCATGCTCATATGATGTAGTAATTATCTGAATTTTTTCAGAATATTTTGATTAATATTCTGTTCTGGAAAAATTGTTTTCTTAAAATCGTATTATACGTTTGCCCGATGTGTTACTTGGAATTATGTGATCTACCATATATGCTTACGTTCCTCTCGAAATAAGCTTTCTGGATCTGTGCCCAGATTATTTTTTGGCCAAATATTTCGTTCGGAAATTGAGTGTTAAGTCTCTGCCTAATTACATTAATAATCTGGAAAATTAAATTAGTAACACATAATGCATAAAAAACACTCACCACTCTCTTCCTAAGCGGTTGTAACACACACTCCAACGTCGAGAGCTCAAAACGTAAATCTGATTGCACCAATGGATTCGGAAGGCACGAAAATGGGGGGGTAGCCAGAAGGACGACGCCGGAAAACGAGAGGAAAGCGGCGCGTGTGGTACACGCGCCACCCTCGCGAGTGGGACATTTCATGGACAGTTGTAACTGCCCAGTCACACGTATACATCCACGTGGCGCCCACGTCAGACACACGTGTCAGCCACGTCAGCGCCACGTAGGATTTCGAGACCTGTCCTGCCACGTCACTGACACGTGTACATCCACGTGTCGATGACGTGGCCATCTGACGTGGGTGCCCATGTCACTGTTGCTTGCCACGTGTCCACGTCAGGGACTGCCACGTGGCAGAAGAAGCTTGTTTAAAAAAAAAAAAATTTTCACCCGCCGGCGCGTGTCGGCGCGTGAGGTGGTTTCCGGCGGCCGGTTTCGACCGGATTTTTTTCTGTATACTTGAAATTTTATTTCTGATTTATCTGTAAATTAAAATAATTTTTTGAACAATGTTTAAAATTTATTTTGATTTATTGTGTTTTAAATCTTTAGAAATTCACAGAAAATAAAATTCTTCTTCAGAAAATTCCAAATTTTTTCCAGAAAATTTAAATTAAATTGTCCTTCATGGGTGGCTACTGAGATTGAATTTTTTTGATACTTTAGAAAAATTAAGCTCGTTTATTCTCGCTTGAGCATTTGTTTTTCGCGTATTTTATTTGAAATTTGGCAAAGAAAATATTCTTGAAAGTATCAAAATGTATTTCAATCACTGAAAATATTAAAATTCCGCAAACATTTAATATTTACCCTCATCCTTCAGGTATGCCTTTGATCTATAGCAGATATAGGGTACTTCGGGGAGAAGCCCTTAAGCGACGTATCCATGAGCTACCGGGGGTCAAAGAAGATTTGGTGTCGTACCGAATGGATCCCAAACACTCTTTGAAAGAGCATTGGAGGGTAATGAGAAAGTTACACCGCCGCGTTCACTATTATGGTACTGACATTCACCCGTTTGAAAAACGGTGTGATGTCTTCAAGCAATCTCTTCCGGTTGAACTTCATAAAGTATGGGAAGAGGCAAGAAACTATATTGGAAGAGATAACTCTATAGAAAACTTCATTCACAACATGCATAATGGATGGAAATTATACCTAAAGAAAAAGGCTGAAAAGACTTTATTTCTCAGTCTGAACTCTAACCTCCGCAACCTGAGGTCCGGTATGAGGAAGAAATCAACTCATCGGTCCTTGAAGCAAGTTCCTTGTGACAGGCTGTCTCAAGCCATTGCCAATGAAGCTTTTGTTCAGTCTTGGCAATCAATCGAACCAGAGGGTCGATTTTTCCGATTTGAATGATTTCTGTAATTTCATTTCCATTTGAAGATATTCTATGTTGCTTGTTTGTTTTCTACATGAGACTGGATTTGATAATTGTTTATTTGGATCTTAGTTGTTTTTGATTCGAAATGCATGCTTTGTTTGCTTACATATTTATGATCGTATATGTATTGTTATGCTATAGCATGTTTGATCATCTTTTCCAGTGGGAGTTCTTAGGTTTTAGAATGACTATCACCAAGAACTTTAGTTTTTATACTTTTGATATTAAGTCCATAATTATGAGATACTTGTAAATGGATGATGATTGGGAACATTGCGTGAACTTTCGAATCCATTGCTTGTGTCAAGTCTTAATGGAGCTTAATTGACTTAGTATAAAATAAAATATGTGTATAAGGGTTTTAACATTTAATCACCTCTTACATAACAGACTATGGCATCTAAATCAATAATTGCTGACCTTAACAAAGGTGACAAACTGAACGGTGACAACTATGACATTTGGCGTCATAAGATTTGGTATGTGCTCGATGAGCAAGATGCTTTGGATGGCATCAACCGAATCTTGGATGACCCAGGTGTTGGAAATAGTGTCCAACAGAGAAGGGATCAAGAGGCTTACCAGGCGTGGAAAAAGAAAAATTCCACTGCTCGTGCAATCCTGGTTAGCTCTGTGATTGATGATCTGATTTACGAGTGTGAGCAGCACCCTACCGCTCATGACATATGGGTGTTTCTCAGGGAGAAATATGGGGGTACGACAATCACTCGTCTGAGGCAGCTGACAATCAAATTTGACACTTATAAGAAATTGCCCAATCATAACATTAAGCAACACATTAGGGTGATGTCTAATATGATTAGGGAGCTTGTGTCAGCTGGCCATATCCTCTCTGATGAGCAGCAAGTTCAAGCCTTAATCCGGTCACTTCCTGACAAGTGGGAGCATCTGAAAATCAATCTGACTCATAATGATAGCATCAAAACTTTTGCTGATGCTGCTCGCCACGTTGAACTTGAGGATGAGCGACTTGGAGTTGCAAAATCCATGTCAAGTGCTTACATTGCTGAGACTAGTTCCAAGAAAGCTTCGGGCTTCAAACGTAAGAGGAACTGGAAGAAAGGCAACCCTGGGAAGCAGACTGGTGAGAAAAACAACAACCCCAACCATGGCGGTAAACGTAAGCGTTTTGCTAAGAAGAAGAAAGACAAGAACAAGATGAAGTGCTTCAACTGTGGAGCACTCGGGCACTTCGCTCGAGAGTGCACCAATCCTAAGAAGGATAAGGTAGCACACCATGACTCGTCTTTGTATTTTGTTCATGTATCTAGTACTGTTTTATTAACTGAATCATATCCTGTGTGGATTGTTGACTCAGGTGCAACAGACCATGTGACTAGAGACCGTGAATCGTTGGTAGAGTTTCGTCGAGTCCCTGTTGGAACAAGATGGATATATGTAGGAAATAACGCCAGAGTGGAGGTTAAAGGGATTGGTACTTGCAAACTTGATTTGCATGGTGGACGAACCCTAATCCTACAAGATGTCTTATTCGCTCCAGAAATTCGACGGAATTTAGTTTCAGTTGTTGCTCTTCTAAGATTAGGATTTAATTTGAACTTCTGTCATAATTCTGTTCATGTTTATCAAGACAATGTTTATTATGGTTCTGGACATCTTCGAGATGGTTTTATGGTTTTTGATTGTAACAGACATAATTTTAACTTTTATGTTAATAGTAGTTCTGTTTTGAATGCTTGTTCCTCCAGTAATTCTATTGTGAATGTTAATACTTGGCATGCTAGATTAGGTCACATAGGACAAGATAGAATGAATCGTCTCGCTAGAGAAGGACTATTGGGTCCAATATCTAAAATCGATTTACCTACTTGTCAAAATTGTCTTGCTGGAAAATCTATTCATAAACCTTTTGGTAAGGCTATTAGAGCTGAATTTCCATTGCAATTAGTCCATTCAGACATCTGTGGTCCGATTAGTGTTATGGCAAGACATGGAGCCTCCTATTTCATTACTTTCATAGATGACTTCACTCGCTTTGGGTATGTCTATTTGATTTCACATAAGTCTGAAGCACTGGAGTGTTTTAGACGTTACCTTAATGAGGTAGAAAACCAATTAGACAGAACGATCAAATCCTTGAGAACTGATCGAGGCGGGGAATATCTATCAGGTCAATTTAAGGACTTTTGTAAAGAAAAAGGGATAACTAGGCAATTAACTAATCCTGACACACCTCAGCAGAACGGAGTTGCTGAGAGAAGGAATAGAACATTGCTAGAAATGACTAGGTCCATGATGGCGCAAGCTAACTTACCGATTTCCTTTTGGGGAGATGCTTTGTTAATTGCTGCCTATATACTGAACAAAGTGCCATCAAAATCAGTGACTACCACTCCATATGAACTTTGGACAGGTAGGAAACCTGATCTAAGCAACCTTAGACCTTGGGGATCAGCTGCCTACGTGCTCGACTCGTCGAACAAATATGGCAAAATTGGCCCCAGAGGAAAGAAATGTATCTTTATAAGATATGCTCAACACTCTAAGGGTTACGTGTTCATAGGAGAAAATGAAGAGGGTAGCACCACTGAAATCGACTCACGAGATGCGACATTCTTAGAGAACGAATTTCCTAAAAGAGGTGAGATCAAAAGTCGAGAACCTCTATTCGAATTAACTGATTCAGCGAATGGCATTCAGCTAGACGAATCGTTGGTGGAAAATGATACGACTGGACCACTTGATCCGAGTGGGAGTAATTTACCCCAGAACGATATTACTGAATCACAACTTAGGAAAAGTTCTAGAGGAAATATTCCTAGACGCCATTACGACGTAGAAGGACATATTTTTAATATTTCCTCTATAGAAGATGAAGAGCCCAAATCTTTTGATGAAGCTCTGTCATGTCCTCAGAAGGACGAATGGAAGAAAGCGATGGAAGAAGAAATGGATTCCATGAAATCGAACCAAGTCTGGGAGTTGGTCGATCTTCCTTCTGGCAGAAAATCTATCGGGAATAAATGGATTCTCAAGATTAAGCAGAAGGCAGATGGAACCATTGATAGATATAAAGCTCGTTTAGTAGCTAAAGGATATACTCAACTTGAGGGTATTGATTACGATGAAACCTTCTCGCCTGTAGTGAGATTTGCCTCGATTCGCCTCCTTTTGTCCATTGTAGCTAACTTAGATTTAGAATTACATCAAATGGACGTTAAGACTGCTTTTCTTAATGGAGAATTAGAAGAAGAAATCTACATGGATCAACCAGTAGGATTTATTCTCAAAGGCCAAGAACACAAAGTGTGTAAATTGAAAAGATCAATCTATGGTCTTAAGCAGTCATCAAGGCAGTGGTATTTGAGATTTCACCGGGCTGTAATCTCTTATAACTTCGTCATGATGGATGAAGACCACTGTGTCTATGTCAAACGTTCAAAAAATTTTTTTGTAATACTATCTCTTTATGTCGATGACATTTTGTTAGCCGGAAATGACAAAGGATTCTTAAACACCATCAAGGAATGGTTATCGTCTAACTTCGAGATGAAAGATATGGGTGAAGCAAATTTCATACTGGGCGTTAAGATCCACAGAGATCGTTCAAAGAAACTCCTTGCTCTTTCTCAAGAATCTTATATAAGGAAGATCATAGAAAGATTTAGGATGAACGATTGCAAGCCAATAGATACTCCTGTGATGAAAGGCGACAGCCTGAGTCAGGAGATGTGTCCAACGAATTTAGCAGAGAAACAAGAAATGTCAAAAGTACCATATTCCAGTGCTGTAGGGAGCTTGATGTATGCTATGATGTGTACTCGCCCCGACATTTGTTATGCCGTAGGTCTGGTCAGTAGGTATCAATCCAATCCCGGAAGAAGACACTGGGTTGCTGTAAAGAGGATTTTCAGATACCTAAAGGGTACTGCAGACTATTTCCTTTGTTTTCAAGGAAAGGGATTATCGCTGAAAGGCTACACAGATGCTGACTGGGGTGGAGACTTGGATCGTCGTAAGTCCACTTCCGGATATGTTTTCTTACTGAATGATGGCGCCATATCATGGAGCAGCAAGAAACAAAAGTGTGTAGCACTATCAACCATGGAATCAGAATTCGTGGCATGTTCAGCTGCAGTACAGGAAGCTGTTTGGTTGCGGAGATTTCTCCTGCATTTGGGGATAGTAAGTAATTCTGAAGGAGCTGTGACTATTTATTGTGATAGTCAAGCAGCTATGGCTTACACTAGAGATCCCAAATATCATGGACTGACCAAACACATTGACACGAGATATAACTTTGTAAGAGATATCATTGAGAAGAAAGAGGTGACTGTCAAGTACATATCTACGCATCAGATGGTTGCTGATCCTTTCACTAAACCTATAGCTAAAGAAGCTTTCATAGGTCATACCAAGTCTTTAGGACTGCGTAGAATTTAAATGTACTGGATTATGTTAAGAATGTTATTGCCAATAACATTGATGTACTAATGTTTTTATGTATATACACATATTTTGAGATCTATCTTTAAAAAATGTCTTCACTAAAAGGTATGTCGGATAAGTAGAGATTGCCTCTCTCACATGAGCAATCGCCTCTGACACTGGGAGTGTGCAGAGATGAGATTTTCTCAATCAGATGAAATTGGATCGTTCACATGAGATATCGCCTCTGATATTTTGGAATATGCAGAGATGAGGTTACTATATATGTAAAGTAATCGAAATGGGTTCCCCACTATCCATTATACTTATCTTAAGCCAGATATGAGTTTTCTTGGAAGTTGAGCCGAGGACGACGAAAGAAGAAAACTCGGGTTTGGGTATCGAGGAATACTTAAACTGAGATCTGTACGATACAGATTTACAAATCCCTTTGTAAATGACATACGCTTCTGCTCGGGAAGAAAAGTATCGTAACACGTGTTTTCGTATCACGTGTGCAAGGTGACCACAAAGGTTAATGAGCAAATGTATCCCTGCTTTCTCATTATGTGAGACCTTGAGGTTCAAGGGAATCTCAAAATTTATACCCTTAAGACTTTTGACAGTTTCTTATGGTTTCTCATTGGTGTTGCTACTTTAGCACGTTACTAATAGCCATGAATCATACGGCGATGCGGTGCGTGTCTAGGAAAGCTGCTAAAGTGAAATCAGAAGATCCATGTAGGAAAGGAAGATTATCTTCGACTTACACCCTACTTGCATTCACCAGCTAGCTAATTACATTAAACTTAATTGTTTTGAGATGTAATTGTGAATACAGAGTAGTATTGGCCAAAGAGTCGAGTATGCCCTATAACCAAGGTTGGAGGGATAAGGGATACGTCGACTGGTGTAGTACGAAAGATATCTAGGGAATAGCGAGAATAGTCCTCTTCTGGAATTTGTTTCCTTGAGCAGCTATATCACCCTAACAGGTATATAGCAACGTGCTCATATACTCGCCGGGTCACACGGCCTATTTGCCCATACGAAACTTCGGATGTAAATTGGATTGATCACTGAAAGCACGGGGTCAGCCCGCACGTGCGAGTGGGAGATGTTGGACCGATCCAACATTGGGCCGGGTCGGATCGGGTTCGCCCATGTGGGCTGACCCGAACCGGATCCGGATCCAGTTGGTTGAGGGGAGTTTTAATTAACTCCCCACTCCTATTTTGTGGGACAACTCCCTCCCCCTCTCTCTTCTTATCAGTTAATTAGAAGAGACGTTTATTATCTCTCTCTCTCAGACAATACAGTTAATCACAATTACAATTGAAAAATCAGAGAAAACGTTTTACAGAGAAAAACAAAAACAGAGAGAAAAATACTTTTGGGGAGAGTTAATTGATCAATCAAGAACATCAGTTCAGGGTTCTTAGGCTGTGAATTGTGTCTACTTTCCGTCCGTGATCAGAGACCGACCAGAGTGTTGGAAAACTACCAGAAATCAGAAATCAGAAATTCGTGATTCAATTGCCGGTTCGAATAGTTAAGTGAGATCCCTTTTATTTTATTTGCTTCGATTATGCGTATTTGGAGCATGTATGTTGTAGAAACCAACAATAAGTACCATGTACATACGGTCCCTCTATCGACTAATTTCCCGATCGAGACCTAGGGTGTGTGAATTGGTCGGCACCTCTAATTATCTCGATAACTATACTTTCTAATTCAGGATAATAACTCCAGTGTGACTGCTAAGTTTGGAAACCCCTTTCCAAATCCGTCACCGACCGTGGCCACGGGTTTCTCGGAATATATTATCTAAGAATGTATAGGAAATTCTCTCAACGAACTACGTCGAGTCGGTAGATCCCATTTTGATGCTAACCATCCGCGCATACGACTATACGTACCCAACGTAGGCGCACAATGCTGGAATGGAAGACTTATGTCTAAAGCATCATAATAAATGAAGGAGTTAATGTCATAAATCAGGAATACCAATCGTCTCATTAGAAGGGTTACAGGAATAAAATTACAAATTACGCATTAACGAAAATTTACTATTCAAAAATTATTTATTGTTCCTATCCGAAGTCTGTTGGTCACTATCTATTGTCTCATGCTGATCGCCAACGAGAACATCTTGATCGGCAACGTGAACTTCGTGATCTCCGGTCGCCCCTTCCTCTCCATTTATGTTGGGATTTTCTTCTTCGCTCTCTTGATCAACTAAATTATTATCGACCTCTGGATCTATATCCGAAGGAGAAGTCGGTAGAGGTTTCCCAAATTTCTCGACCAAATGAGCCAAAGAAAAGTGTTTATATTTGACGTTCGGCAGGATGGAAGAAGAATACTCCTCGCCATAACGATTGAGGCTGACATTTGTGGCTCTGAAATATTCTCCCCGGCGATCTTCGATCAATCCCATAGCAACCATCTGGTGGATCGCCTTCTTAAATGTACTTTCAAGAAGGGGACCAACCTTCTGATATACCAAATTAGTATGAACCGGGGAATCAAGGAACTCGCGAATTACTTATCGCCAGGATTTCTACCATATCGATCGGTAAGACCGCCGAGTGGAAGATTCTCATCTTGTTCGTCCAAGGAAGCCTGGATCTAATAACGTGAGGGGGAACTCACAATTTATATAACCCCATATGAAAACGTATGAACAAAGGGACCAACCCCTAAAACAAAGGATCCGAAAAGATAAAACAACAAAGCAAAGCAAAACAACAAAATGAAAAGCCAACATGCTGGCAAACAGCCCACACAGGGGAACAAAGATCTAAAAGCAAGATAAATGCCCACATACTGGGAAAACCCACGCAAGGGTATAAAATGATACCAACAATCTGGCCAAAACACCCACGCAGGGGCAGAATCATAACAAATAAGTAACACCAAAGTAACAGCTCCATCCATCAGCCTCCAGAATACAGCCTTCTATGAGCCCTGAAGAACAGAAGAGCTCTCTGAAATCAAGGATAAGTGGCAACTACTCAAACAGCCTCCAACATATAGTCTCCTATGAGCCCTGATGGAAAAGCAACCACTAACAAATACCACTAACCATCACAAAACCAACTCAAAGATAATGCCCAAGGCATAAAGATCACCGCCACAACTCCAACCACTGAAATAGAATCCCCTGGATAAAGACTCTACCACAAGGCTAACTATATACAAGGAAATCACCAACACCCAACCCCACCAACCTGTCAACACAACCACAACCATCATAAAATAGTGTGTGCAACGTGCAAAGGCATGGTTAAGTATAGAAGTGGTGGTTTACTGGGATCAGTTACCTGGCAGGAATAATGAGTGTAAGTCCACACATGTGAGATGAATGAACTTGTCAAGTCCTCTAAGATGACCCGACCTACATGCAAAAAATGACTGCCAGGCATTGGAAACAAGGATAACCAAATGGTAGAATTGCCAATGGACCAGGGAACTCATCCAGAAAATAAAACAAATGGCTTCCTAACATGCAAAGGGAATATATGCTGTAAAGTGCAAATGATATGCATCTAAAGGTTGTCCCTGAGTGAATAAGCCGGTGCAGACCAACTTAAACACTGTGACCCAGACACGACAAGGGTGTGCGGTGTATGGGAGGCACAATATAAAAAGTGGTGAGTGAAGTGTGGCCTGTAAGTTAGCTATCATTGATAAAGCCACGAGAGATGGTTGTATCATGCAAAAATAAGGATAGCTAACCCCAGAAAGCAGGGGCAAATCAAATGATGGAAATCGAAGGACCAGGGGTGCGGGCCAAAGTAAAAAAGGATCAACTATATGCACAGATAAGATATCTACACTATATGAAATGCATCTAAGGAACTTCCCCCTGATAGTGTATCAGAACAGTCTGATAAACTACCCTGAAGTGTGTGCAGTTCATAGGAGGCACATTTCAGATATAGTGAGTGAAGTATGGTCTGTAAGTTAGCTAATGTCGATACAGCCATGAGAGATGACTGAATCATGGAAGAACAAGGATAGCTAACCTCAACAAACAAGGGTAATCAAGTGATGGAATAAGGAAGGCCAGGGGAGCGGGCCAAAGTAAAATAAAGATCAACTATATGCACTGAAAGGATAACTACTCTATATGAAATGCAGCTAAAGAATTCTCCCTTGATAGTGTACCAGAACAATATGATAAACTACCCGGAACATCAATATCATATAGAGGTGGAGAAGGTTTATTTGGTGTGTCTAAATGACGGCATCTGAAACTTGTCACACCAAATAAGACCTTCGAATTTCCTATCCCCCTCACCAGGATGGAAAATGTATGATTCCTGTGAATCACATCCCAGGTTTGCTAAATGATCAGCAACCTGATGAGCCTCCCTTTAAATATGATTCACTGAAGAACCAAGTTTTTGCAAAAAATTTTGAGCTTTGTACAATAAATTCACAAGTTTCCAATGTACCTGCTTTTTACCTTTTAAGATCGAACACAGAACCTGGGAATCCACCTCAACCAGCACATTGGAACACTGAAAAGATTCACAAAGTTCCAGTCCCCTGATTAAAGCCCTCATCTCTTATTCAGTGTTTGTACAAAGCCCAATAAAGTCACAAAAACCAAATATCATATCACCATGAGCATTTCGAACAATACCACCCAAACTTCCAACACCTGTCCCCTCGAACAGCCATCTGTATTTAACTAAACAAAACCAACAGGAGGGAGAAGCCAATTAACCATAAAACATCTAGGTTCTAAAAAAGGTTTGACATTGACACCCCAAGATGTAAGAATACTTAAATCCCCCTTCCAATTACAAGGTCTAATTTTTGAAGTTAAGTACAAAGACTTAATCTCATAAATTGACCTATTTATAATGTTTAAAGCAGGGTGATTTTTGTTATGATGTTTGGAATTATTCCTGCACTTCCATAGGTTCCAAAGAACATAAATGGCTACTACAGACCTCAAATGTCCTGGACCACAAAAAGTAGAGGAGTTAATCCAAACAGATAACAAAAATCTGGGGTTATCAGTCAAAATCTTCTTTACACCAAACAGATTAGCAAAATACTCCCAAACTTGGGAAGCCACTGATCCATTGATAAAAACTTGTTGGATAATCTCAATATCAAAAGAACTTTGGCATTTTGATGCTAACTGAATCCCTCTGGATTGCATAACACTGTCAACAGGGATCCAGTTATTCAAAAGCCTCCAAACGAAAATAGAAACCGAAGGCAAGACAAGAGAGTTCCACACATGCTTCATCAACAAATCAACTGGCTTCTTAAGTCTAGTAAAATTCCAAGCACTTTTGATATTGAACAAACCATCAGGAGTGTGCTTCCAAGTAATCACATCATGTTCATTCAAATCAATATACAGTAAGACAATATCACTCACCACATCAGCAGGCAGACAGGAAAGGAGAAGATCCACATTCCATTCGTCATGCATACAGAAATCACAAACTCTAAGGTTATCAACTGGGAGATTAGGAATAGGCAGATATTTTAAAGGCCTGTTACTGATCCAATGATCATGCCAGAAAGATATATGTCCATTTCGTAACCCCCAGAAGACATTCTCAGAAAACAAGTCTCTAACCTTACACATACGCTTCCACACTTGAGATTTATATCTGGCATTCAAAGCAGTATAGAAATGGTGGGACTTTGTATACTTTTGTATCATGAATCTAGACCTAATCCCATCATTTTCCCTAACCCTCCACCAAAGCTTGTAGGAAAAGGCAGTAGCAACATCAGATAATATCCTAACCCCTAGACCACCTTCCAAATAGGGAAAATAGATATTCTTCCAGGAAGACCAGTGGATCTTCTGACCACTGGGCTTACTCCAGAAGAATCTAGCAAAGAGTCTCTCAAGCTCAACTAACAGCCTAGTGGAGGGAAAGATGACCTGTAAAGTATAAGTGGGAATAGAAGTGAGCACACTTTTCAAAAGCACAAGTTTACCACCAGGGGAGAGGGACTTGGTCTCCCAACCAGTCAGACGAGATCTAATCTTAGCCAATAAGGGGTCAAAAAGAGCCATGTTTTTCTTCCCTTTAAACAAAGGAGCACCGAGGTACTCTAAAGGAAGACTATCCATAAGAAAACCAGAAATGGTTTTAATATGGGCCTTAGCTCTCCTATGACAACCCTTCCCAACAATAATCTTCTGCGGATTGACAGCCTGTCTAGACACCCGAGAGTAGTAATCAAGAAAGTGCATGATCTTAGTAATGGAACTACATGTGGACTTTGCAAAAATTATGCAATCATCCGCATAAGCCAAGTGAGACACACAAAAAACCCCATTAGTGAAATACTGAATATCAGGATGGTCAAGAAACAGTTTGTTAAGACCCCTAGACAAAAACTCCGAAGCCAAAATAAACAAAGTGGGAGAAATGGGAGCTCCCTGCCTAACCCCTCTTCTAGAACGAAAGAAACCAGCAGGCTGGCCATTAACAAGTACAGAGGAGTAGGTATGTTCAACAGTGCATCTAAGAAGGGCTATAAACTGGTCAGAAAAACCAAACTTCCTAAGCACAGCAAATAAAAACGGCCAGTGGACTCTATCATATGCTTTAGCCATGTCTAGTTTGATAATCATATTACCATTTTTAGCCCTAGGGTGATTAATTTCGTGCACCAGCTCTTTAGCAAGCAAAATGTTATCCGCAATGAGTCTATCATGCATAAAACCAGACTAATTTTCGGAAATAAGCCGAGGCAACACAGTCACAAGCCTATCATTCAAGATCTTTGTAAAGATCTTACAAAAGACATTACAAAAACTGATAGGACGAAACTGAGACCAACAGACAGCATTCTGAACTTTTGGAATAAGCACAATAGTGGTGGCAGTGATGCTTTTGGGAAGAGAAGAGCCAGAGAAGAAATCTACTACCGCATCAAGTAGATCCTTCTTGACAATATCCCAACAGGTTTGATAAAAGTGAGAGCTGAAGCCATCAGGTCCAGCAGCACTCTCAGGAGCAATGCTGAAGACAGCAGTTTTCACTTCATCAAGGGAGGGTGGAGCAGTCAGAGCAACATTATCACATTGATTAAGGACATAAGGAATCAAATCCAGATTATCAACCACAAGGTTAGGTTCAACAGTAGATAACACATTTTCAAAGTACTCAGCTGTTGAAGACCTAATCAGATTGCAATTTGTGATCCAATTCCCATTCCCATCCTTAATTCTATGAATAACAGATTGCCTTTTTTTCCTCTTAGCAAGATTATGAAAAAACTTAGTGTTTCTCTCACCCTCACCAGCCCATCTTAGGTTTTAATACCTGGAGTCATTTTATTCGTTTTAGAATTTATCAAGGAGTGTTTATTGAGCGGATCAATGTATACTCAAGTCTTTTCATTTAGACTTAGGTTTTTAATACCATAAGTCTATTTAATCGTTGAAAACGTAATCGAGGAGTGTTTATTGAGCGGATCAATGTTTACTAAACTCTTTTCATTTAGACTTAGGTTTTTAATACCAGAAGCCTTTTAATCGTTATGAATAGATCGAGTAGTGTTTATTGAGCGGATCAATTTATACTCAACTCTTTTCTTTTAGACTTAGGTTTTTAAACCAAAAGCCTTTTAATCGTTATGAATAGATCGAGGAGTGTTTATTGAGCGGATCAATTTATACTCAACTTTTTTTTTAGACTTAGGTTTTTATACCAAAAGCCTTTTAATCGTTAAGAATAGATCGAGGAGTGTTTATTGAGCGGATCAATTTATACTCAACTCTTTTCTTTTAGACTTAGGTTTTTATACCAAAATCCTTTTAATCGTTATGAATAGATCGAGGAGTGTTTATTGAGCGGATCAATTTATACTCAACTCTTTTCTTTTAGACTTAGGTTTTTATACCAAAGTCTTTGTGATCGTTTAGAAATTAATCGAGGAGTGTTTATTGAGCGGATCAATGTATACTCAACTCTTTTCATTTAGACTTAGGTTTTTAATACTAGAAGCCTTTTAATCGTTATGAATAGATCGAGGAGTGTTTATTGAGCGGATCAATGTGTACTCAACTCGTTGTACGGTTGGATCGAGGAGTGTTTATTGAGCGGATCAATGTGTACTCAACTCGTTGTATGGTTGGATCGAGTAGTGTTTATTAGATCGAGGAGTGTTTATTGAGCGGATCAATGTGTACTCAACTCGTTATATGGTTGGATCGAGGAGTGTTTATTGAGCGGATCAATGTATACTCAACTCGTTGTATCTTGATCTCAACAAATTTGATAGTAGAATTCCGAAGAGTGTTTACCGAAACAATCGATTTATACCCAATCATGATTTAATATTTAAAATTGCTAACAGGTATATTAAAATTTGAGCCGTGGGCTAAGGCCTTTTTTTACAATGAATAAAACTTACTAAAAAGAAAAAAGAAAAAGGCATATTCTACTATAATTTATTTACCATAGTATTTTCTAAGGTTGATTGCATTCCAAGTTCTTGGTAAGGTTGTTCCATCCAAGTGTGCAATTTTGTAAGAGCCTTTCTTTCCTACGTCAATGACAACGTATGGTCCTTCCCAATTCTGTTGTAGCTTTCCCACATGTTTGGATACTTCTACCTTTTTTAAGACCAGGTCCCCTTTTTTGAAGGTTCGGATGCGTACCTTTTGATTATACGCCCTTTCCATATTTGCTTTAGTCACTTGCAAACGTACGGCCGCTTTTTCTCTTAAAGCTTCTGTTAAATCAATATCATTTTCTCTTGTCTTTCCATTTTCCTGGTCGTCATACATTTCAATTCTTGGTGTTGGAATTAACGTTTCGACAGGAATAACAGCTTCCGAGCCATATACTAGACTGAACGGGGTCTCCCCGGTTGAAGTTCTGACCGTGGTCCGATTAGCCCATAGCACCCCTGGGAGTTCATCTAGCCATATTCCCTTGGCTGCCCCTAGTCTTTTCTCCAAGGATTTTATTATTTCTCGGTTTGCTACCTCAGTCTGTCCGTTCGCTCTAGGATGCCCGACCGAAGTGAAATTTTGTTGAATTCCTAGTTTTGAACACCATTCTATTACCTGTTTTCCCGCAAATTGGGTTCAATTATCGGAAATTAGAATTCTCGGGATGCCAAATCGACATACTAGGAATTTCCAGAGGAAGTTGATCACTTGGAACTGAGTTATCCGTGCAAGGGCGATGCATTCTATCCATTTGCTGAAGTATTCAACAGCAACCAGAACATATGCTTTCTTGGATCTAGCTGATGGGTAAGGTCCTACGATGTCCATTCCCCATTGATCGAACGGCCAACATACTGGTATTGGGTGTATGTTTTCTGCTGGTTGATGACATATATTAGCATGGACTTGGCAATGATGACATTTTTGGACATATTGTTTGGCATCATTGTTGAGGGTAGGCCAATAATAACCTGTTCGAAGGGATTTTAAAGCCAAGGCCCTCGCTTCGCTGTGATTCCCCGCATCTCCCTCGTGTACCTCCCGGAGGATATCGTTGGTTTGAGATTCGGAGATGCATTTTAGAAGGATTCTCGACACTGATCTTCGGTAAAGTTTTCCTTCAATTAATGTATACCTCGGAGCCCGGTATTTTATTTTTCAAGCTTCGTTTTGGTCCAGTGGCATTTTTCCTTCTCGGAGATATTCTATCATTGGAGTCATCCAGTTTGCTTCGGTTTCTCCAATTTCCATGATTTCTGTGACCGGTGTCTCATCGATATCGATTGCCGGCGTATTTGAGATTAGCCAGTGGATCACCCTTTCGGTTTTCCCGTCGTGGGAACCTGTGAACCTAGATAGCTGATCGGCCCATTTACTTTCTTCGCACTGAATGTTCTGTATACCAAAACTTTCAAAATTTTCAGCCAATTTTTTCACTTTGGCAAGGTATTTTATCATATTAAATTCCTTAGCCTCATAAAGACCTTCTATCTGTCTCTGTACTAACTCTGAATCGGTTAATACTTTAAGGTTTTGTATCTTGGCCTTGGTCGCCATTTCCGTTCCTGCGATCAGTGCTTCATATTCTGCTTCGTTGTTTGTTACAAAGAAGTCCAAAGTTATCGCGGAATTTATATCCTCCTCATTAGGTCCGATAAAGTTGATTCCAGCACCTCCTCCTTCTCTGCATGAGGCACCGTCGACGTGCATTAACCAGGTCTGGTTTTCTACGATCAAGATATCATTGGCAAGGCTGGTTGATTCAGGATGTTCAATTGCCTGGCTCAGGGTTTCTAATAGAAAATCGGCTAATACTTGGGCTTTAATCGCAATTCTTGGTTTGAACTCGATATCGAACTGACTGAGTTCGATCGCCCATTTGATCAGTCTTCCAGAGGCTTCTGGTTTTGCTAGGACCTGTCTTAATGGTTGGTTGGTCAATACCACGATTTTGTAGGTCAAAAAGTAAGGTCAGAGTTTTTCAATTTCCAAATAGTTCTTCTCTGCCCATTGTAATAATTTTCTTAACTAATAGATAGGCTTATGTTCTAAACCTTCTATTTTGACCAGAACTGAACTAACCGCCGCATCGGAGATCGAGATGTAGATGTATAATGGTTCTCCTTCAGTCGGTTTGGCCAACAACGGGGATGTTGTCAGGTACTCTTTTAGCTGGTCGAAAGCCCGATCGCATTCTTCGATCCAAACAAAGTTCTTTGCCTTTCGAAGGGTTTGGAAGAAAGGCAAACTTTTGTCAGCCGATTTTGATATGAATCTGTTTAACGCTACGATTTTCCCTACCAAGCTCTGTACTTGGGAGATCGTCTTTTGGAGGCTTCATTTCAGTTATGGCTCGAATTTTTTCTGGGTTGGCTTCGATTCCTCGTTGATGTACCAGATAGCCCAAGAATTTTCCTGATTTAACACCAAAGGTGCATTTGGCGGGATTTAGCTTCATGCGGTACTTTCTCAATATTCGGAAGCATCGATCGAGATGTCTTATGTGATCCGCTTCATTCATGCTTCTGACCAGCATGTCGTCTACGTAGACGTCCATTATTTCTCCAATTAATCCTTTGAACATTTGGTTTACTAACCTTTGGTATGTGGCCCAGGCATTCTTTAACCCAAATGGCATAACTATGAAGCAATACACTCCTTGCTCGGTTATGAATGCAGTTTTCTCTTGGTCTTGCTCATTCATGTATATTTGATAAAAACCCTGGAAAGCATCCATCATGCTGATGATCGCAAAGCCAGCTATTGAGTCGACTAATAAGTCGATCCTTGGGAGGGGATACGGATCGCGCGGGCATAATTTGTTAAGGTCGGTAAAATCGTTGCACATTCTGCACTTGTTTTCCTTTTTATCCCCTTTTGCTACTAGAACAACATTACATAACCATTCCGAGAAGTGTATTTCTCGAATTTGTTTTGCTTTGAGTAGCCTTTCTACTTCTGCTTTGATGATTTTATCTTTTACTGGCCCATGATTTCTCTTCTTTTGTCTAGCAGGTTTTGCCAAAGGGTCGATTTTTAGCGAGTGGTTGAGACAACGGCTCGGAACAAGTTGAGGGCAGGTCGCCCTAAGATCGCATTGTATGCAAAAAGAGTTTCTACTACTAAAAATTTTACCAGCTTCACTGTCCGATGTGGTTTCTTCCTGAGTGAGACACTTAAAGATATTGTTCCACTGGGGACAATTTCGGATCCTCCAAATCCCACTAATGGTGTAGCTACCTTTTGGACTGTTATTTGTCCCAAGTTCATCTGGGATAGGACCTCCCCAGAGATGATATTCGATGAGCTCCCATTATCAATCAGGATCCTTTTGACGTTGTAGTTTGCTATTTCTAGCGACACCACCATCGGGAAATCGGGGTTATCCTCTTTTGTGTCCCAAACTAGATTTTTGGGTACTTCGCCCTCGTTAAAACTGATCGGCTGGTTGTTTGTTGATTTACTTTCTAGAGTCCATACTTCCTTCGAGTATTTTAATCCTACGATTATGGATCTAGCAGTTCTTCGTCGAGCGTTACGACTGTCCCCGCCGACGGGTCCTCCGAAAATTATATGGATGGTACCATTGATCTGGTCATGGTTCAACTCCTGTGCAGGACCATCCTCGGGTGACTTTCGACGGGAATTCCTCCTTTGATTATTATTCTGAGGGCTCCTACTTCTTCCTCTTTTACGGTTATCCCGCTCTAAATAGTCGTCTAGTTTTCCTTGTTCGATTAGTTTTTCAATATCTCTCCTAAGGTGAAAACAATCTTCAATGCGGTGCCCATGTGCTATGTGATATTTGCAGTACAAGTCATAGTTTCGGGCACCAGGTCTGGGCTGAGCGATTTTCTTCGCTTCCGGGATCCAATTATTCCTTTCTAATACGGGCAGGATATCTTCCATTGGAACAGTTAGCCTTGGGTGTTCTACTTGATTAACCCTGCTCCTGATTGCCGGTTCTGCGGTTCTAGATCTTTGATAGACGTTAGGTCGTATGTCCTGATCGTTTTTATTGTATTCTAATCGCTGAAAAACGTTGCCATTTCTGAATGTCCGCTCATAGTCCATGGATCTTTGGGCAGTAATTCTATCTTGCCGTTTGGAGCCTGAGGCCGTAACTTTATTTTTGTTCTTATCTTTAAAGGAATTCATCTCTTCATGGGTCATATATTTAGACGCCAAGCTCATGATATCGGCGAACGTTCTTGGTTGTTTTCGGCTGAGAGCATTTTCGAACTGCCTATTTTTCGTGAGGTCAAAGAGAATAGAGATTATGTAATCGATATTTGGGGAATCGATTTTGAGCAATTCTACATTAAATCTTGCCAACCAGTTTCTTAGTGATTCTCCCTCTTGTTGATAGATTGTTCCCAAGTAGCTCATTGGAAGTTTTTGCCTCTTCTGACTGGCAAACTGCTGTGTCAATTTGTTGCATAATTCCCGAAAACTGAATATAGAGTTAGCTGGTTGCTTGGCGAACCACTCCAAAACGAGTCCTTCCAACGTGGTCACCATTAATTTGGCGGTGAATTCCGCCGAGTGAGCATATAAGTTCATTATGCTCGTGAAGCTAAAAATATAGTCATCTGGATCAGTGGTCCCATCATATCTGGGTAGTCTACCCGGAACCTGTCCGGTTGACTGTGCCTCTTTTATTTCTCTACAAAAGGGAGAGCATGCTGCGAGGCTCTCCTGGAGTTCTGTGGTTCTGGTCCACGGATTTTGAACGCATCGTAAGCGTTGCTCGAGTCGTTCCTGCACCATCCTTTCGATTTCTCTTTCAAAGAATCGCATTGTTCATGGTCGATCTGGGATCGCCTCGCCCATGTCATCCTCGATGGAAATTATGGTATGTTCCTTTAACTCAGTGCGTTGTGGTCTCCTTCGATCCGCTTTTCTTCTAACGTTGTCATCGGAGGGTTTTGAATTCCCCTGCCGCGGACTGTGTAGCGAGCGCCGCTCGCTCGCCGGGCTGTCAGCCTGTTGAGAGATTTGATCGTTTTGCCTCGGCGTTCTTTGAGTGGGATTTGCCCTAGTAGTTCTAACGTTTCGAGGAACCTGTTCGAGTACGAGTAATTCCTCTGGGGAGAGTGATTTAAGGAGCATAGCAATCTGTCGTAACTTCTCCTGAGCGTCTGACAGGGGGACCGGGATCGTTGGAGCCGCATGTTCTTCCGGTACTGCGCCAGTAGGGATCTCTCGTGGTTTCGCCTGATTCTGATGATGCTCGTTCTGTTGCTGGCTGTCGTTGGATCCAGGGCGTTATTATCGGTATTGCCCTGTGGATCCTCAGACGCATTAAGCTGGTTGGTTGTGTTACTTCTTGTTCCGTTACGAGCGCTCTTCCTTGGGCGAGCCATATGTCGATCGAATAATTAACCTTGCCCCTCGGTGGGCGCCAACTGATTTAACCGAATTTCATCGGGTAGGATTATATCAGTAATTAGGTGATATTAGGGACTCTCAATTAATACGAATTAAAGGGCTCTGTTACTTTATTCCGGATGGATCAATCTCAAGGAAGAACAATTTAGAGGGAACAACAAGTAATCATGACAATCAACGTAAAATGAATATGAATATGAAGAAAAAACCCTTTTCTTATTGAATAATCATGGATTATGCTGTTATGCAGGCATAAGTTGAGTATGTGAAGCGTGTGTAATACAATGATTAGCTAGGTATTTATATCATATTAAACCTAGCTTTACAAGGAAACATAATCCTAATAGGACTCGGCCCAATTGTCCTTCTTGAGTCCGGATTGTAGTATGCTTGTTGAGGAGAGTCGTATTCTACCGGGTCGATAAGATTATCCCGAACTGACTTGTCTGGTCGAATCGATCTTTTATACTTCAGTCGATCCGCACATTATAAGGGGTGCGAAATAGCCCCTATCAATGGCCTAAAACAGGCGTCCCGAACCTGGAACATACGTTTTGATGAGACAGTCAAAGGGTATGGCTTCATCAAGAACGTTTATGAGTCATGTGTGTACAAGAAATTCGATAGGAGTTCGGTACAATTTATTGTGTTATATGTCGATGACATTCTGTTGATCGGAGACGACATCAGAACGTTGACGCAGACGAAAGCGTTGTTATCCACGCAATTCTCCATGAAGGATATGGGAGACGCATCTTACGTACTAGGCATACGTATCTATAGAGATAGATCGAAGAAGATGTCAGGACTCTCCCAATCCCAGCACATTAACACTATACTGAAGAGATTCACTATGGAAGTATCCAAGAAAGGATTGCTTCCAATGAGACATGGAATCTATCCTTCTAAATCAATGTGCCCTACGAGTGATGAAGAAAGAAAGAGAATGTCTCTCATACATTATGCATCTGCCATTGGCAGCATAATGTATGCAATGTTATGTACTAGACCTGACGTAGCTCACGCTCTCAGTGTTACGAGCCGCTACCAGTAAAATCTAGGGGAGGAACACTGGACCGCCGTAAAGGCTATCCTTAAGTACCTGAGAAGGACTAAGGATATGTTCTTGGTCTACGGTGGTAGTGGAGAATTGAAGCTCGAAGGATTCACTGATTCGAGTTTCCAATCTGACGTGGATGATTTTAAATTCAATTCTGGATATATATTTTGCCTCAACGGCGCAGCGGTGAGTTGGAAGAGCTCCAAACAGTCGACCACTGCAGACTCAACCACTGAAGCAAAATATATCGCCGCATAAGATGCAGCGAAGGAAAGTGTTTGGATGAGAAACTTCATCCAAGAGCTGGATGTGGTACCTAGCATAGCAAATCCCATAGTAGTCTACTGCGACAACAATGGGGCAATTGCTCAAGTGAAGGAGCCGAGATCACACCAATAGTCCAAACACGTATTGAGGAAATACCATGTGATCAGGGAGATCATAGGTAGAGGAGACATTCAAATGGAGCGTGTCGACTCAAAGGATAACGTAGCTGATCCACTAACTAAGCCATTATCACAAAAGGTGTTCGAGGAGCATCTGGAAAGGATGGGTCGTAGAAACGTTTGTGATTGGCTTTAGGGAAAGTGGGAGATTGATAGGATAGTGCCCTGCAAGCCAACAAAATAGCTTGTAAAAGCAACATTATTTTATCTTGGAAGAATCTTTGATTTATCAATTAATACGAACTGTTTATTTTATTGAGAATTCATAATATAAACAAATGGCCATCTTTATCTTTCGCAAACACATTTAAGCGATTGGATGAAACCCTGAGATCACTCATGACTACGGGACTATTCACTTCGGTATTGGGTGCGATTAATCATGAAATAGTCTCAAAGGTCGTGATCTCAAAAATGTTCCAAGTCATAGATTCATATTGAGACGGGGTATCGAATGAATCGTCAAGACTTGTACGATTATGCATGATTCACTTATAAGTGAATTTGTTGTTGTTTCATAAACAAGACATTGTTAATGTCAGTGCATATGACTAGGTGGTTCGATAGGGGATCGGACGCATCGAACGATCCGAACTGAGAGACCCATTGTGGAAGTGCGTAAAAATCATATCGGTGATGGGATGTCTCTCAAGAATTATAACAGTGTACGATTTAGTCCTTACACTTGAGGTGCTAGGGCGAATTCGGCATACGGGTGTGCGTACTTTGAATTAGGAGCCGGGCACATAGCTTGTGACGGCCCGAGCCCCCCGGGTCGGGTCCTACGTGGATCCACCCCCGAGTCCGGGTCCGTGTTCGGTGATCACAACCAAAATTTGACCAGAATTTTTTTTTTTAAAACGACAACACAGTATTTCGAATCCTAATACATAAATAACAACATAAAAACCCGGTACACTGCGATATGCAGGAGCGGGCTCAAAATACAACATAAGCGCAACCGCGCATTTACCACAGGGATCCAAACACTACTTAGTCTTTACATACTTAATCATAATTAATACATACTAATACATAACATAACAAGATTAAAAAGATAACATGACGACCCACGAAGACTGACAGACAGGATCTCAGAGACGAACACCAACTCTAGACATCAGACCCTGGGATACTTGTATCTGAAAAGAAGTAAACGGTAATGCGTAAGTTGGTCGTCCAACTTAGTGAGGCTTTAGTGCACATGTGCGCGTGTAGTGTATGAATATAACATAATATATTTGTGCATATTTAACACATTAATTAAACACATATAATATCAATTTAACAGTTAAACAAATAACCAAAGGTTGCTGATGCCGTCCTCCTCTTACCCTCCAATCCATATTCGTGAATACCACCACCGAACACTCCAAAAAGGTGCGACCTTACATTACAGTGCGCATTGACGTCAAATGCCAGGAGTTTGACATTCACTCCCCAAGTGTAACCTCCACACTTGGCTCGTGAAGCGGGTCTACGGTGGATCGAGGTAACCCTCCGGCCCTTACCTTCCGGGTTATCCACGATTCCGTACACCAAAATAGAGCCCACATAGAGATAACAAACAATAAAGTACAGTAACAATTCAGTAACAGAAAATCGGTAAACAACTCAATAACAGTTACACACAATATCAATGATTCAAAAGCACATAGGCATAATCAATAATTCAACGTGTAGCTCATCCCAACAGCCGAGTTCTTTATGTTATCATACATCACATGCTTGTTCGTTTAGGAACTAAGTTACTGTTCTGACTCGACCTACTAGCACATTTAAACTTACACACAAGTAACACACAGCGCTCACCTTTGCTGCTTAAATTTTCTGAAGAAAGTGCGACAAGTGTAACGACTCCGGTTCCTCCTGTACATATTTATGTAACGATCTTAGATTACAATTATAGCACAAGGATTCAATCAATGACTAAGCAATGCTTTAGTCAACATACATTTGAATCATAGTTGATCGATATTGAAACTACGATCGAAAGATGGACTTTCAAGTCCGGTCAAGGGTTCTAAGATTTATTACAAAGTTTAAGTAAAGTTATTTATCTCAAGAAATATATGTAGTAAGTTCTAATTGAAATATTTATTATTACTATTAATTCGAAATCAAACTTTACTCGACAATTTTAACCCCTTTATTTTATTTAAAAAATTTTAATTTTTTTTTAATTATTTGGAATTATTCATCTTTTTCTTTTTTCTTTTTCTATTTATTATTTCCAGAAAATAATTATTCAAATTATTTACTAATTTTCTAAATAAATATAATGTTCAAGATTAATTAAAATTATATTAATAATTTTGTTTTAGAATTTATTATATTCAGAAAATATTTAATATATTATTTTATATTCAAATTATTTATTTTCCAAGAATATTATTTAAAATTATTTTATTTTACTTAATTAATAATTTATGTATCCTTGAAATTATATTCATTTCAAAAAAAGCATTTATTTAATCATGATCTTATTCGGAAAATAATTTATTATTAATTAATATTCTTCTTCTTTTTTTTTTTCAAAATTAATTAAGTAATTTATTTATTTCTGGAAATTATTTATCCAAAATTATTTTAATTATTATTTTCAAAAGTTTATTTAAATATTTATCCAAAATTATCTAAACTTATTTAATTTTATCTTTCGAAATAAATTTTAGACAAATATTCAAGTATAATTTTCAAAATTATATTAAATATTACAAACTTTATTTTTCAGAATTAAATTTGTAAATTTTATTATTTTCAGTTTTATTTATTTATTTTTTTCGAATTTTATTTAGAAATTTCAAATTTAATAATTAAACTTGATTTATAAATTCATTTCTTTTGAATTTTCTTAATTTCAGAAAATTTATTTATAAATTTCATTATTATTATCATTATTATTATTATTATTATTATTATTATTATTATTATTATTTTCTTTCTTTTCTTTTCTTTTTTTTTTTTTTTTTTTTCCATTAAGGGCTGGCCACGGCCAGGCCATCTAAACCAACATTTTTTTTTTTTTTTAAATGGGCTGGCCATCAGGCCAGCCCACTTACCAATTAGCAACAGGCCCATTACATGGGCCTGTTGTTCTGTTGCAAATTGCAACAAAGACAAACACAAACAACAAACACAAACAACAAACACAAACAGCAAACAGCCACGGCCACTGGTCACTGCTATGGCAGTGGCCGGTGGTTGCTTGTCGGCGGTGGGGTGGCTCCGGCCAACCCCACCGGAAAATGCACAAGAACACAAGAAGGCCCCGTATTTCCAGATTTGCACAAATAACCCTCAAATAAAATAAACCAAGTTTATACATAAATTTTTTTCAAACTTATGTATAAAAATTGAAATCTTGCATGAAAATCTATAGATCTAAAAATCTAAGAACATAAATATATATGTATAACATGCTTTCTAAATAACACTCTTTAACTTTATTTAGCCATAAAAATATTTTATAAAAATACTTTCTTTCTCACACAAACTTCAACATATGAATTTAAAACAAGAACACCACCAATTATCAAATCTTTTAACAATCTTTTAACTAATATATAAATCTGAAAATTTGAACATAACATTCATCTAATCTAAAGTTGGGTTTCAAAACTTCAAGTAAGGTTTTAACTTTTGCTCCATATAACCAAGTAAAAGAGGTGCTTAAAGAGATTTTTACCCAAAGTCAAAAAGTTGAGTGCTTCTTCTATCTTCACTCTCTATCCTCTATCTCCGGCAAAGGTGTGGTGGCGGCGGCGCAGCGGCGACGGCAGCAGCTCCGGTGGTGGCTCCTCCTTCTTCTTCAAGATTCACTCAATAATTTCATGTTTTCTCTTTCTTTTTCACTCAACTCTTCTATAAGTTTTTATTTTTTTTTTGTTGTTGTGGTAAGGTGAAGAAGAGTGAATAAATGGGTGGGTGTATATATACCTACAACCCAAAAATGAAAATGCATATACATCAATCAATAAACATGGGGAAGAGAAAGTTTATCATTACTTTCTTCTTCCCAATGTTTTGGTTTCTTATGGGATTTTCTTCATTCAAACAAGACATGGCAGACTTGGAGTGTCAAGGGAGGAGCACTCATTACCTTCTTTACACTGTTGCTGCAGGATTTGAAAAGATTGGGGCGAATTTGCACTTTGCCCCCTGAGCTTTGGTAAAGTGCATTTTTGCCCCAAAAACATAAAATTTTGCACACTTAGGTCCAAAATAAATTGCAAATAGACCCCATCATTTTAAAAAGGTACATAAATATTTTTTCTAAATTGCATCTAAGCTCATAATGACATAAGAAATACACAATAGCATAAAATAGAACACTTTAATTTAAAACATAGTAGCATACATAATTAGACAATAGTCTAATTAAAATACATTAAATAATCCTAAAACTTGTGGGTTTTACAATCCTTCCCCCTTAAAAGAATTTGGTCCCCAAATTCAGTCTCGGGTTTCGAATAGTTCCGGGTATTGCTGGCGCATCTGCTCTTCTGGCTCCCATGTAGCTTCCTCAATGCTTTGACTTTGCCACAGAACCTTGACTATCGGAATCTTACTTTTCCGTAATTCTTGGAACTTCTTATCCAGAATACGGACAGGCCTCTCAATGTACGACAAACTCTCTTGAAGTTGCAATGGCTCATAATCTATCACATGAGATGGGTCCGGTAAATACTTCTTCAAGAGTGACACATGGAATACGTCATGTATTCCTCCAAGGTTTGCTGGCAGATCCAACTTATAGGCTACACTCCCAACTTTTTCCAAAATTTTGAGTGGTCCAACATATCGAGGGTTTAGCTTTCCACCCTTGCCATGTTTGATAAGGCCCTTCTTGGGTGAAATCCTAAGGAAGACTTGATCACCTACCTCAAACTCGAGAGGTTTACGACGGCGATCGGCATAACTCTTCTGGCGACTCTGAGCAGCTAGCATCATTTTCTTAATTATCGGTACGATATCAATAGCTTCCTGAATCAAATCAGGTGCTCCTTCGACAGTTGTTGGTCCCAAGTGGTCAGATGAGGTCTAGAGGGGGGGGGGGTGAATAGACCTCTGAAAATTTTTTAACTTAAAAACTTTTCAGTCTTCTGTCAGCAGACTAAGCTGATGGAGAACAGTAAGCAGACTAGTCTGATCGTGAACAAATCTTGAACAGACGACTGACCACTCTTCTTACAGTGACTTAGCTGTTTTTCAGCAAAACAGTTTTCCAAGAGTACACTTGCAGCGGATTGTTTGAAAATGTTTTTCACAAGTAAACTAAGTTCTAAAAAGATTTTATCCCCAGTTTAAAACTCCTTATAAAATCTTTTGATTGATTCAAAGTGTTTAAAATGCAAACTTTAAAATATGCAAGAAAACTTTAAATGCAAGATAACACAAAGAATTTTTATAGTGGTTATATGGATAAAAATCCTTTAGTCCACTCTTCCAGATCACACAGATTCTGGGTTATACTATAATCACTTAGATTACAATATTTCTCCACTTACACCTAAACAACTAATGAGAAGGCTGTAAGCTCACAATAGGAATTCACAAAGAAAACCTATCCTCTAAAGTAGAATCACTCACAAAGATGGATTCTCACTTCGCACAACACTCAGCTATTACAAAATCACTCAGATAATGTTTTTCTGATTTCTTCAACTGGGTTTCTGTCAACAGATGACTTCCACCAGACGAGTGAGCTGTTCGAGCTTTTGAGACTTAGAGAAATTCTGCTTCAAAATTTCGATCTCTGATTGTTGTTGTGTGTTTTTGCTCGATTGAAATTCAGCTCTATTTATACATGGAGATGAAAATATGACCGTTGAAGGCAAGTCACAAATCAAATCCATTCTTCAGCTCTTTTGAAACGGCTCTCTGCAGCAAACCGTACAGTGTACAGTACTTTTCTGTCCATTGCATTTAATGCTGCATTTAATGCACTCTGCTGATCCGAGGATATCTTCAATCATTTGCCATTACTACCCTTCTCTTCCAGCATTTATTACACCAAGCGCATTTATTACCGTTGGACTAATCTCTTGATCTCTTCCACTCTGCTGATCAAAACGACTCTGCTGATAGATACTCCGCTGATCAAATACTGAACTAATCTGATTTGACTCGGCTGATGATCTACCCTTCTGTTCGCTGTTTCAGCAAGAGATCACTAGTCTTCTGAGCTTTGAACTTTGAACTCTTCTGATGTCTTCTTTTACTTGTTCAAAATTCTACCAAGGGAACTAAGCTTTGCATACTTAGCTGATTATGATGTTTTGGAACTCATCAAAACCTTCCCTTAAATTTTGACTTCTTTCATCTTCATCTTCATCCAACAATTTCCCCCTTTTTGATGATGACAAAACTCCAGCTAAGTACCTGTACCTAAACTAAAGTTTTGATCCTCAAAAATTTCTGAGATAGAAATAGTATGTTGGAGTCAAACTTGCAATTTTATAGATATTGAATTGATTACATTTTACAAGTTTTGAAAGATGAAAAGTACAAAATACTTTAGAAGATTACAAGGATTTTTAACATAAAAGGAAATCTAGCCTAGACTAGTCTTCTTCCTTCTTCTCTTTTTCTGCTTCCTTGTCTTCTTTTTCAGACTCTTCATCAGATGATTTGGAAGACTCGGCTTCCAAATTTTCAAAGAATCTTTTTCTTAACAGCTCTATCTTTTTATATTTTACATCAGGGTCAAGCTGTTCTTCAGCTGAATCTTTGGCAGCAGCTAGTTCCTTATCAGATTTGGCTTTTGCTTCAGATTCTTCAAGTTCAGCTTGCTCTTCTTCTTCTGTAATTTTCTTATCTGTTGGTCTGCTTGATTCTCCCATATCTCTTTCAGTCTCACCAGCAGATTCTTCTAACACTTCAGTTTCTTCAGCAGTTTGATTTCCTTCTTCCCTTTGGAAATCAACCCTTTGCTGTCCAAATATCCTTTCTTCCCCCTTTTTGTCATCATCAGCAGGGACAGGTGGATATTGTGGCACAACTGGTGTGATTAGAAGTGAATCACAGAGAAGCTTGATGTTCTCTTCCATAGCATTTATCTGAGCTTGTTGTTTAAGTTGATTGGCCTTGACAGATTTGACTTCCTTAAGTAAGTCTTCTCCTTGATCACCCAATTGTATTTGTGTTCCCAAAATCCAATTAGATGAAGCAGTGAAGTCTTTCATCATGTTTCCCATGACTTCATCTTCTGCTTGGAGAGCCAATTCAACAGTTTGTTCTATCTGCTTCCAACCTTCAGTAGTGCTCTGAGTCCTTCTTCTAAGTATATCCATATCCTGACAGATGGATTTAACATTGTGAGCAGTGTCTTCTATTATATCAGATGGGACTGCAGCAGCTTTCTGATCTGGTTGTTTAACAGCAGCTATTACTTCTGCAGCTAATTCTTTCTTCATATCCTTCAGAGAATTGGTGATCATTTGTTGGATGGAGTCCAACAGATTTGTCTGAACACCATGAGAGGTTGAAGGCATATCTGAAGTAGCAGCAGGTGTATCTTTCATAAGTTGCTCTGTTAGCTGAGTTGTCAATGCAAGAGATTGATCTGCTGATTCACCAGCAAGGCTTGGAGTGCTTTGCTTCTCCTTAGCTTGATCATCTCCCTCAGCAGCAACTTCTTTATCTTTGTTCTGATCTGCTGGAATTTCTTCTTCCTTCTTTGAATCATCAGCAGCATCAGACTTATCACCCTGTGCAGTGTTCTGATCAGAAGGGTCTGAAGTACCCTCTTTTTGCTTTGGTTGATCAGAAGACTTTTCTTTTTCCTTAACAGCAGGGGCTATAATCTTCTTGACAGTCTCAACTGTCCTCATCAATCCTTCATTGTCCACAGCTGACCTGTTAGAAATCCAAGTAAAATTATCAAGTGGAATAAAAGTGGATGAAGGTTCCTCAGGCAGCTCCTCATATGGTTTGATGTTTGGACCATAGACAATGTGTTTGATGTTTGGAAGTGGGACTAGTGAGCTCGGTTGTCCACTCAACTTCCTTGATTTCTTTGCCCAAAGCTCCATTGCTTGAGCAATAGCCAACTTTATAGATCTTTCTTTCAGGTCTACTGAATCATCATAGTCCTCAGCAATGGATGCAAAGATCTTCTTGGCTTCAGCTTTAACTAAATGACTTATTCTCATTCTCAACCTGTCCAGAAAGAATTCTGAATCAAGTGCTTGAATGAGAGAACTGGTCTCAAGCCATTTCAGTACCCATGCTTCTTCAGCAGCAAAGGCTTTCCATTTGGTCATTTCAGCTGGACTCTTTGTCAGTCTGAATTCCCTCCACCTGTTGTATCTGATCTTCTCATTTGTGAACTGTGTCAGGCGGTTGACCCTTTCATTCTCAGCATCAAGCCTTTTTAGGAATTCTTCAAAGATAGCAGGATCTTCCCTGACAATCTCTAAAGACAGTCTAATTTCTTCTCTCCTCTTTGGCTTTGTCTTGGGTGCAGGCATAGCTGGTATTGGTTTGTTTGGATCCCTTGGTTCACCAATAGCTATCCCACCAGTATGCTGATGTCCGTGAGCATCCTTGGTGCTTGCTTCAATAGCAGCTTCCAACTCTGCTGTCTCAAGAGCATCCCTCTGCTCCTGAGTCATCTTGCTGGCTTCTTCCTCCAGCCTTTTTAGTTCTAGGCTCTTCAGCCTATCCTCTTCTGCTTTCTCTGCAGCCTTCCTTAGCTTTTCAGCATCATCTTGTCTTTTCTTTTCTGCAGCAGTCAGATAAGTAGCAATTTTGCCAGTCCTTCTTCTTCTTGTTTCAGGACTCTCAATTGCTTGAAGAGGGATTGCAGCAACTGGGGTAGGATGCAACAAAGGTGCATCTCCTTCATGTGTTGTACTAATCTGCTGTGCTCCTTTAACTTCAGCAGATGGTACAGCAGATGAGTCTTCTGTTGACCCTCCAACTTTAGAAACAATTTCATCTTCAGCAGCAGCAACTTTAGCAGCTTTAACTTATCTGACAGACGAGTGATCTGTTATCTGATATTACTAGAGAATGCCAATAGCTAGTAATCTTCCTCTGCTGTTTGTCAATCCAGCAAGATAAAATAATCTTCAATCTTCAAGAATTAAGAACACGTCTTCTTGATAATCTTAACTTCAACTAACTGACATTAACAGATTTCATCTTTTAGAGCAGAAGTACCGCTAGTCTTACACGTTCCCCCTGTCTTTAAGAATTCATGGGTTAACTAGTCTGTTGAAGGTTAATCCTTGAATAAAATAACTGATGACTAAGCTGTTGAACTCCAGTCTTCTGATGAGTTCCCCCTCAGCTTATGCATCCAAATTGAGTAATCCTAACTCAGCTCTTAGAGTTGAGAACCTTGCTTCACTTAGAGGTTTGGTGAAGATATCAGCAATCTGATTATCAGTATGAACATACTCAATCAAAACATTGCCTTTTTCCACATGATCTCTAATGAAATGATGTTTGATCTCAATATGTTTAGTCCTTGAATGACTTGTAGTGTTCTGAGTAAGTGAAATTGCACTTGTATTGTCACAGTAGATTGGAATTCCACTGATCTTGATGTTGTAGTCTTCTAGTTGATGCTTCAACCAAAGTATCTGTGCACAGCAAGCTCCAGCAGCTATATATTCAGCTTCAGCAGTAGATATAGAAACTGAGGTTTGCTTCTTACTCATCCATGAGATCAGACGACTACCTAAGAACTGACAGGCACCTGTTGTGCTTTTTCTGTCAATCTTGCAGCCAGCAAGATCTGAATCTGAATAACCAACAAGTTCAAATCCAGATTCTCTAGGATACCATAATCCCAATTCTTGAGTGCCTTTAACATACTTCAATATCCTCTTGGCAGCTAAGAGATGAGATTCTTTGGGGTTTGATTGAAATCTTGCACAGACTCGGCTGATGATCTACCCTTCTGTTCGCTGTTTCAGCAAGAGATCACTAGTCTTCTGAGCTTTGAACTTTGAACTCTTCTGATGTCTTCTTTTACTTGTTCAAAATTCTACCAAGGGAACTAAGCTTTGCATACTTAGCTGATTATGATGTTTTGGAACTCATCAAAACCTTCCCTTAAATTTTGACTTCTTTCATCTTCATCTTCATCCAACAACAGTGGTGACCAAAGCTTTGGTTTTTCGCTCATCCAAATCCCAATGGACTGGGGATCTACACTTTCGACCATATAAGGCCTCATAAGGCGCCATCTGAATAGTCGACTGAAAGCTATTGTTATAAGCAAATTCTACTAATGGTAAATTCTTGTCCCAACATTCTTTGAAATCGAGGGCACAAGCTCGAAGCATATCTTCGAGAATTTGAATAGTACTTTCTGATTGACCATCTGTTTGTGGGTGTGCTGTGGTACTAAATTGAAGTTTTGTACCCAGAGCATTTTGAACCTTAGTCCACAGTCTTGATGTAAACCTAGGGTACCCCGTGTCCACGATCAGAAATTATATCCCTTGGTACCCCGTGTAATCGAACAATTTGATCTCGATACAACTCTGCAAGTCGCTCGACAGAATACTTGACATTAACGGGGATAAATCGGGCTACCTTTGTCAGTCTATCGACAATAACCCAAATGGCATCATGTTGTCCACGAGTTCGTGGCAAACCAGTCCCAAAATCCATCGTTATTGATTTCCATTTCCAATCGGGTACTGGTAATGGTTGCAGCAACCCTGATGGTCACTGGTGTTCCACTTTCACTTGCTGACAGACTAGACACCTTGCTACATAATCTGCCACATCTTTCTTCATACCGTCCCACCAGAAATAAGCCTTCAGATCCTGATACATCTTGTTTCCTTCCGGATGAATGCTGTACCGGGAACGATGGGCTTCTTCTAAAATTTGCTCGTTTAGCCAAGTATCCATAGGGATACACAATCTTCCACGGAATCTAAGAGCACCTTCTGAATCCATGCTAAAAGGTGAATTGATTGCTTTCGGAATTGATTCCTTTATCTTCCTAGTCCTTTCATCTAGTTGTTGGGCTAATGTAATATGTTGGAGAATATTAGGTCTTACCTGTAGGCCAGCGAACAAAATCCCCATCTTAACCTCCTCTGGTTCCAACAACAAAGACCTTCCAACATTCCCCACTCCTTTACCATGAGGTGAGACATGCTGACTTTCCGGCTCAGCGCATCTGCAACCACATTTGCCTTGCCTGGATGGTACTGGATTGTGCAATCGTAATCGTCCAAAAACTCCATCCAACGCCTTTGCCTCATATTCAACTCCTTCTGAGAGAATAGATACTTTAAGCTTTTGTGGTCGGTAAATACCACAAATGGTACGCCATAAAGGTAGTGCCTCCACTTGCCTAGGGCAAATACTACCGCGGCCAATTCCAAATCGTGAGTTGGATAGTTATTTTCATAGGGCTTCAACTTCCTTGATGCGTATGCAATCACCTTACTATTCTGCATCAGGACACATCCCAATCCTTCTTTTGATGCATCGGTGTAAACCATAAAGTTTTCCGACCCTTCTGGTAGAGCCAATACCGGTGCAGTCGTCAACCTCTTCTTCAGCTCTTGAAAGCTTGTTTCACACTTCTCATCCCATTTAAATGGGACTTTCTTCTGAGTTAGCTTTGTCAGAGGTGAGGCAATCTTCGAGAAATCCTGGATAAATCTACGGTAATATCCAGCTAGGCCTAAGAAGCTCCGAATCTCAGTTACAGTTTCTGGCCTTTTCCACTTGGTTACTGCTTCAACCTTTGACGGGTCAACTGCTATCCCGTCCCCTGATACAATGTGCCCCAAGAAGGCAACTTGATCCAACCAGAATTCGCACTTGCTGAACTTTGCATAAAGCTTATGCTCACGCAAGACTTGGAGCACTTTTCGAAGGTGAGCCTCATGCTCTAATCTGGATTTCGAGTAGACCAAAATATCGTCAATGAAGACCACGACGAATTGATCTAAGAAAGGCTTGAAGACTCGGTGCATCAAATCCATGAACACTGCGGGGGCATTCGTGAGACCAAAAGGCATCACGACAAATTCAAAGTGCCCATATCTCGAGTTAATCGCTGTCTTCGGTATATCTTCCTCTTTAATCTTTAATTGATAGTACCCCTGCCTTAGATCTAATTTAGAGTACAACTGAGATACTTGTAGTTGATCAAACAACTCTTCGATATGCGGCAGAGGGTACTTGTTCTTGATGGTCACACTATTCAGACCACGATAGTCGATGCATAGACGCAACGAACCATCTTTTTTCTTCACGAACAAGACACGGGCTCCCCACGGAGATGAGCTAGGTATAATAAATCCTTGCTCCAACAACTCCTGAAGTTGAGCTTTTAGCTCTTTAAGCTCGGCGGGGGCCATGCAGTATGATTTCTTCGCAATCGGCGTCGTTCCTGGTACGAGATCAATTGTGTACTCCACTTCTCGATCTGGTGGTAGAGTCGTAAGTTCTTTCGAAAAAACGTCCGCGAACTCTGCCACCACGGGTACCTCTTTTAAATCAACTTTATCCTTTGGCTTGTTGATGAGGTAAGCCATAAATCCTTGTCCGCCCTGGCGTAATTCCTGACGAACTTGGGTCGCGGACAACAACGAAACCTTTAGGGCTTTCCGAACACCCCAAAAACAAACATCTGGTTTTTCGGGGGTAGAAAGTGTTATTGTTTTACGTCGGCAGTCTAAACGGGCAGCATGGGTGGATAACCAATCCATCCCCAAAATTACATCAAAACATTGGATTGGCAGCGCGATTAAATCAGCAGGGGACACTCTATCCTCGATCCTAACCTCACATGCTTTATATACCGAACTCGTTATGAATGAGGTTCCTAATGGAGTATGAATCTCTAACTCATAGGGTAAACTTTCTACTTTACTCATTAGTTTCTTACTATAGGAAGGTGTTACGAATGAATGAGCTGCACCAGAATCAAATAACACTTTACATAAATGTCCTGAAACATAAAGTGTACCTTCCACAACATCGTTTGCATTAGGATCTGACAACTCCTCACCCTCCATAGCAAAAGCTCCCCCAGGCACCCTCGGCTTTGGTGGTCTCCCAGCCTGGGACGATCCTCCACCTGCTGGAATAGGCGCAGGACGTGGCTTGGGACAATTTTTGATAAAATGATCCTGAGCCCCACACCTCAGGCACTTGCCAGTCTTTTTCCAGCATTTGGGTTCTCCATGCCCCTTCAGTCCACAAAAGGTACAAGCTCCATCTGGTGTCTTCCCAGGAGCATTTTGTGGCCGCTTGTGCTGCTGATGGCCCTTTGGATTCCCTGAGTTTGATTGACCAATTCTTGGTGTTTTTCCTGCATTCCTTCCTGATTGCCAGTTTGTCTGAGGAGGCCTCGACCTCTTTTCTGGAAACTGCATAGCATTCGGCTCTATCAATCCATTCTCAATGCGAGTGGCTCTCTCCACTGCTTCAATGTAAGTAACAATGTTGTGAGAGAGAAGTGCACGCTGGAGCTCCGGCCTTAGGCATTTGATGAACCGTCGTGTGCGACGAGGTTCATCACTCATCATATGGGGAGCATAGCGGACGAGTCGGGAGAAAACAACTTCAAATTGAGGAACCTTCATGTTTCCTTGCCTTAAAGCATTAAATTCCTCCTCACGTTGTTCACGAACCACAGGGGGAACATATTTGTCATTAAATTCCTTCACAAAATTTTCCCAAGTCCTCGCAGTTTGGTCCCTATCCCAAAGCGATAAGTAGCCAACGAAATCTTTTGAGTGTCCGAGTAGTCCAAAGCGCGAAAAATATTTTCAATTTCAGCCAACCAAGCCTCAGCTTTTCGATCATCAGGTTCACCAAGGAACTTGGGTGGTTGAAACCGCAGAAAATGTTCCAAAGTCTGGTCTAAGGCAGGCGGTGCCAGGGGTGTAGGCACGGCCTGTGCAATGCCTTGCAGTGCTTGGGTAAACCCGGCCAAGGCGGCGATGATCCGCTCTGCCTGGTCAACAGGTGGTGCTGCTGGTGGAACTACCGGTGCCCCCTCAGATTGGTCAGAGGGAACCCGACGTCCAGCACGGCTATCCGCTCGATTTCCTGCCATTCTGGATATCGAAAGTGGCTCATTAGGGGAATATAACCAATCATACACATATTACCACAACAAGGCCAATAACTACATAAAATTAAACATAATATCATAATAGGCAATCCGTCAAACAAAGTACAGTCAAAACGGCACAAAAGAGTCAAAACATGTCTAGCATACCACATAAAACATAAACAAAAGTCAAAATGACTTCACTACTACAACATAACAAAAGGTAGTCCTAAATGCCTCTCAATCCTACTCGTCTTCAGCACCATCCCCTGGGACCTCCTCAATGGGGTCCTCCTCCTCATCCATAGGGTCTGCATCAGCTTTTGCCTCTATATGAGGGACCTCCTCCTCGATCAGTGTTCTATTATCTGCCTCTATCTCGTCAGCTAGAGCCCTCAACCCCTCTATAACCTTGGAGGACTGCAGCACCCTACGGTTCCTGATGACCCGAAGCTCCTGCAAGCGGAGTTCCATGGCATCGGCTCTATCATTGGCGTCTTGGGCATTGATGTCCGCCATCAAAGCAAGGTCAGCATACCGATCACGATCAGCCTCTAACTGGTGAACCACACGGTTCGGGTAATGGCCTCGAAGCTGTCCATTATCGTGACGCCCAGGGGTCCAAGTAGGACGATAGATCCTACGAGGTCTAGAGCGGCGAATAACTAGGGGATGAGGTGCCGAGTCATCACTAGCAAGGTCATAATTGGCCCTCCGGAGCCCCATATATCTGCGAATGACTCTACTCCTTTGTCCAACACTCGAACTACGGCTACCCTGGCTCGACATCCTATCATACTCATAAGATAAGAACAACCACTTAACATATAATAATTACACATAAAGACTCATAATGCAGTTAAAACACAACACATACGACTTCCGATGATCCATAACCTGACTTAAAATCCTATGCTCTGATACCACCTGTGACGGCCCGAGCCCCCCGGGTTGGGTCCTACATGGATCCACCCCCGAGTCCGGGTCCGTGTTCGGTGATCACAACCAAAATTTGAGCAGAATTTTTTTTTTAAAACGACAACACAGTAATTCGAATCATAATACATAAATAACAACATAAAAACCCGGTACACAGCGATATGCAGAAGCGGGCTCAAAATACAACATAAGCGCAACCGCGCATTTACCACAGGGATCCAAACACTACTTAGTCTTTACATACTTAATCATAATTAATACATACTAATACATAACATAACAAGATTCAAAAGATAACATGACGACCCACGAAGACCGACAGACAGGATCTCGGAGACGAACACCAACTCTAGACATCAGACCCTGGGATACCTATATCTGAAAAGAAGTAAACGGTAATGCGTAAGTTGGTCGTCCAACTTAGTGAGGCTGTAGTGCACATGTGCGCGTGTAGTGTATGAATATAACATAATATATTTGTGCATATTTAATACATTAATTAAACACATATAATATCAATTTAACAGTTAAACAAATAACCAAAGGTTGCTGATGCCGTCCTCCTCTTACCCTCCAATCCATATTCGTGAATACCACCACCGAACACTCCAGTAATGTGCGACCTTACATTACAGTGCGCATTGACGTCAAATGCCAGGAGTTTAACATTCACTCCCCAAGTGTAACCTCCACACTTGGCTCGTGAAACGGGTCTACGGTGGATCGAGGTAACCCTCCGGCCCTTACCTTCCGGGTTATCCACGATTCCGTACACCAAAATAGGGCCCACATAGAGATAACAAACAGTACAGTACAGTAACAATTCAGTAATAGGAAATCGGTAAACAACTCAATAAAAGTTACACACAATATCAATGATTCATAAGCACATAGGCATAATCAATAATTCAACGTGTAGCTCATCCTAACAGTTCTTTATGTTATCATACATCACATGCTTGTTCGTTTAGGAACTAAGTTACAGTTCTGACTCGACCTACTAGCACATTTAAACTTACACACAAGTAACACACATCACTCACCTTTGCTGCTTAAATTTTCTGAAGAAAGTGCGACAAGTGTGACGACTCCGGTTCCTCCTGTACATATTTATGTAACGATCTTAGATTACAATTATAGCACAAGGATTCAATCAATGACTAAGCCATGCTTTAGTCAACATACATTTGAATCATAGTTGATCGATATTGAAACTACGATCGAAAGATGGACTTTCAAGTCCCGTCAAGGGTTCTAAGATTTATTACAAAGTTTTAAGTAAAGTTATTTATCTCAAGAAATTTATGTAGTAAGTTCTAATTGAAATATTTATTATTACTATTAATTCGAAATCTAACTTTACTCGACAATTTTAACCCCTTTATTTTATTTAAAAAATTTTAATTTTTTTTTTAATTATTTGGAATTATTCATCTTTTTATTTTTTCTTTTTCTATTTATTATTTCCAGAAAATAATTATTCAAATTATTTACTAATTTTCTAAATAAAAATAATGTTCAAGATTAATTAAACTTATATTAATAATTTTGTTTTAGAATTTATTATATTCAGAAAATATTTAATATATTATTTTATATTCAAATTATTTATTTTCCAAGAATATTATTTAAAATTATTTTATTTTACTTAATTAATAATTTATGTATCCTTGAAATTATTTTCATTTCAAAAAAAACATTTATTTAATCATGATCTTATTCGGAAAATAATTTATTATTAATTAATATTCTTCTTCTTCTTTTTTTTTTCAAAATTAATTAAGTAATTTATTTATTTCTGAAAATTATTTATCCAAAATTATTTTAATTATTATTTTCAAAAGTTTATTTAAATATTTATCCAAAATTATCTAAACTTATTTAATTTTATCTTTCGAAATAAATTTTAGACAAATATTCAAGTATAATTTTCAAAATTATATTAAATATTACAAACTTTATTTTTCAGAATTAAATTTTTAAATTTTATTATTTTCAGTTTTATTTATTTATTTTTTTCGAATTTTATTTAGAAATTTCGAATTTAATAATTAAACTTGATTTATAAATTCATTTCTTTTGAATTTTATTAATTTCAGAAAATTTATTTATAAATTTTATTATTATTAACTTTATTATTATCATTATTATTATTATTATTATTTTCTTTCTTTCTTTCTTTTCTTTTCTTTTTTTTTTTTTTTTTTTTCCAATAAGGGCTGGCCACGGCCAGCCCATCTAAACCAACATATATTTTTTTTTTTAAATGATGGCCAGCCCACTTACCAATTAGCAACAAACATAAACACAAACAACAAACACAAACAGCAAACACAAACAGCAAACAGCCACGGCCACTGGTCACTGCTATGGCAGTGGCCGGTGGTTTCTGGGGTGGCTCCGGCCAACCCCACCGGGAAATGCACAAGAACACAAGAAGGCCCCGTATTCCCAGATTTGCACAAATAACCCTCAAATAAAATAAACCAAGTTTATACATCAAATTTTTTCAAACTTATGTATAAAAATTTAAATCTTGCATGAAAATCTATAGATCTAAAAATCTAGAACATAAATATATATGTATAACATGCTTTCTAAATAACACTCTTTTACTTTATTTAGCCATAAAAATATTTTATAAAAATACTTTCTTTCTCACACAAACTTCAACATATGAATTTAAAACAAGAACACCACCAGTTATCAAATCTTTTAACAATCTTTTAACTAATATATAAATCTGAAAATTTGAACATAACATTCATCTAATCTAAAGTTGGGTTTCAAAACTTCAAGTAAGGTTTTAACTTTTGTTCCATATAACCAAGTAAAAGAGGTGCTTAAAGAGATTTTTACCCAAAGTCAAAAAGATGAGTGCTTCTTCTATCTTCACTCTCTATCCTCTATCTCCGGCAAAGGTGTGGTGGCGGCGGCGGCAGCAGCTCCGGTGGTGGCTCCTCCTTCTTCTTCAAAATTCACTCAATAATTTCATGTTTTCTCTTTCTTTTTCACTCAACTCTTCTATAAGTTTTTTTTTTTTTTTTTTGTTGTTGTGGTAAGGTGAAGAAGAGTGAATAAATGGGTGGGCGTATATATACATACAACCCAAAAATGAAAATGCATATACATCAATCAATAAACATGGGGAAGAGAAAGTTTATCATTACTTTCTTCTTCCCAATGTTTTGGTTTCTTATGGGATTTTCTTCATTCAAACAAGACATGGCAGACTTGGAGTGTCAAGGGAGGAACACTCATTACCTTCATTACACTGTTGCTGCAGGATTTGAAAAGATTGGGGCGAATTTGCACTTTGCCCCCTGAGCTTTGGTAAAGTGCATTTTTGCCCCAAAAACATAAAATTTTGCACACTTAGGTCCAAAATAACTTGCAAATAGACCCCATCATTTTAAAAAGGTACATAAATCTTTTTCTAAATTGCATCTAAGCTCATAATGACATAAGAAATACACAATAGCATAAAATAGAACACTTTAATTTAAAACATTGTAGCATACAAAATTAGACAATAGTCTAATTAAAATACATTAAATAATCCTAAAACTTGTGGGTTTTACATAGCTTGTCCATTGTGCGCCTACGTTGGGTACGTATAGTCGTATGCGCGGATGGTTAGCATCAATATAGGATCTACCGACTTATTGTAATGGATGAGGGAATTTCCACATTCTTAGATGATACATTCCGAGAAATCCATGGCCATGGTCAGTGATGGATTTGGAAAGGGGTTTCTAGATTTAGAAGTCACATTGGAAGTATTATCCTGAATTAGAAAGTACAGAATCGAGATGATTAGAGGTGCCGACCAATTCACACACCCTAGGTCTCGATCGGGAAATTAGTCGTTAGAGGGACCGTAGGTACATGGTACTTATAAGAGGTTTAAGGTTCACTGAAGTCAATTCACCTGAAGTTGGGCATCATGGGCTTCTGGCTAGACATCGACCATGAGGTGTGGGTACTCCTGAATTGATGGTAGATTAATTCTGGAGTGGTCAATTTAAAGTAGTTTAATTGATCGGAGCAAAATAATTAATTGCTCATTAATTAAATCACAGAAATGTGAGCCTGCGGCAAATTGATGGTGAACCTAGAGGGTCACACACAAAAGCTGGAACTGTGATAGTCAGTTGTAGAACGAAATGATTTAAAGAAGTTAAATCGAGGTAAGGAATTAAAGGGTTAATTCTTGGAGAAAGAAATTAATTAGATTTATCTAATTAATTAAATATTTAATTAGATTTATTGGTTTATTTAAAGTATTAATTAAATAAATTGGCCATTTAATTAAAGTAGTTAATTAAATGACTTGGGCTATTTAATTAAAAGGACTAATTAAATAGAGGGATGGGCCAACTTATCTGATGGCTCATTAGCTATGAGAAGATAGGGTTAGGGTTAGGGATAGAGTTTGAATTCTCCTACAAAAAGGAGTCTTGGAGTATCAAAACCCTAAGCAAGCAAAACACTGAAACCCTTATCTTTCTTCTCTCCTAGCCGCCTGATGGGGGCTATTTCGCACCCTACATACAGCACGGATCGAGTAAAGAACATGAGATCGATTCGACCAAATGAGACAGTTCCGGATCATCTTGAACGACCCGGCCGAATACAGTTCTTTTCGATTAGAAGACTATGGTCCGGTCCCAAGAAGGATATTTGGGCCGAGTCCTATAAGGACTATGATTCCTTGTAACGCTAGGTTTAGTATGATATAAATACCTAGTTAATCTTTGTATAAGACACATTCTACTTTACGGATTTTATGATTACAAAACAGCATAATCCCAGATTATATACAAAAAGATCACCGATTCACCAAATTAACAAGGTTCTTTTTGTTGATTGTCTTTATTACTTCATTGCTCTAACGAATATTGCTTTTCCTTGAGATTGATCCATCCGGAATAAAGTAACAGAGCCCTATAAAAAAGTATATTGAAAACCCCCAATATCACCAATTCACTGATACTAATAACCCGAGAAATCCGGTTAAATCAGTTGGCGCCCACCGTGGGGCTAGGTTAATTATTCGATCGACATATGGCTCACCCAAGGAAAAGTGCTCGAATCGGAGCAAGAAGTAACACAACCACCGGTCATAACACATCTGAAGATCTACAGGACAACGACAATAATAACGCTCAAAACATCAATGAAGATTTGCAAGATCCTCACCCCGATCAGCATGAACCCCAAGGAGGTCTTCCCGGTACAATTCCAGAAGAACAGGAAGTCCCTGAAATCCCTGTTCCTCTCCCAGGCGCTCAGGAGAAATTGCGACAAATAGCAATGCTCGTTAAATCGCTCTCTCCCGAAGAGTTACTCGTACTTGATCAAATTCCTCAGAACATTAGGGCTCCCAGGACGACTCCTGCTCCGAGAGCGCCGAGGCGAAACGATCAGACGTCTCAACAAGCCGACAGCCCAGCAAGTGAGCAGCGCTCACTGCACAGTCCGAGGCGGGGCAATTCTAAACCTTCCGATAACCATCCCCAAAGAAAATTAGGACAAAGAAAACCACAGCCAGAACGCAGTGGGCCCAAGGAACATACGATAATCCCCATCGAGGATGACATAGAAGATGTAATCCCAGATCGACCACGTACAACCCGTTTCTCGGAAAGAGAAATCGAAAGGATGGTACAGGAACGACTCGAACAACACCTACGATCTGCTCAAAACCCGTGGGCCCGAACCGCGGAACTCCAGGAGAGCCTTGCGGCTTGTTCTCCCTTCTGCAGAGAAATAAAAGAAGCACAATCCATTGGACAGGTCCCGGGTAGACTACCCCGATATGATGGAACTACTGACCCGGATGATTATATTTTTAGCTTCACGAATATAATGAACTTATATGCTCACTCTGCCGAATTCACTGCCAAATTAATGGTGACCACATTCGAAGGACTCGCGTTGGACTGGTTCGCCAAACAACCAGCCAACTCCATATTCAGTTTTAGAGAATTATGCAACAAACTGACGCAGCAGTTCGCCAGTCAGAAGAGGCAAAAACTCCCGATGAGCTACTTAGGAACCATACACCAACAAGAGGGAGAATCCCTAAGAAATTGGTTGGCAAGATTTAACGTGGAGTTACTCAAAATCGATTCCCCGAATATCAATTACATAATATCTATTCTTTTCGACCTCACGAAGAATAGGCAGTTCGGAAATGCCCTCAGTCGAAAACAACCAAGAACGTTTGCCGACATCATGAGCTTAGCATCTAAGTATATGACCCAAGAAGAGATGAATTCTTTTAAGGATAAAAACAAAAATAAAGCCACAACATCAAACTCCAAACGGCATGACAGGGTTCCTGCCCAAAGATCCATGGATTATGAGCAATCTTTAAGAAAAGGCAACGTTTTACTGCGATTGGAATACAACAAAGCCGACCAACAGAGGCAACCTAATTTCTATCAAAGACCAAGAAACCTTGAACCACCGATCAGAAGCAGGGTGAATCAAGTGGAACACCCGAGGTTAAATACCTCGATGGAGGAAATATTGGAAATTCTAGAAAGAAATAATTGGATCCCCGAAGCTAGGAAGATCGCCCAGCCCAGGCCTGGGTCTCGAAACTACGACCTATACTGCAAGTACCATAGAGCACACGGACATCGGACTGAAAATTGTTTCCATCTAAGAGAAGTTGAAAAACTAATCGAACAAGGAAAATTAGATGAATATATAGATCGTGATGACCGCAAAAGAGAAAGAAGTAGAAGCCCTCGGAATAATAATCAAAGGAGGAATTCTCCTCGAAGTACACCAGTGCATGCTCCTACGCAGGAGCAAAACCATGACCAGATCAATGGAACCATTCATACAATAGCCGGGGGACCCGCGGGCGGTGATAGTCGTAATGCTCGACGAAGAACCGCCAGATCCATAATTGGAAACTCTAAATATCCAAAAGAAATATGGACTCTGGAAAACAAGTCGTCAAACGACCAGCCGATCAGCTTCAGTGAAGGCGAAGTTCCCAAAAACATCGTTTGGGACACAAAAGAGGATAACCCCGATTTCCCAATGGTGGTATCGCTAGAAATAGCGAACTATAATGTCAAACGGATCCTAATCGATAATGGGAGTTCGGCGAATATCATCTCCCGAGAGGTTTTAGCCCAGATGAACTTGGGACAAATAAACCTACAGAGAGTAGCTACACCATTGGTAGGATTTGGAGGATCCGAAATCATCCCCAGTGGAACAATAAGCCTAAGTGTATCGCTAGGAAAAAAACCACGCCGGACGGTGAAGCTAGTAAAATTTCTAGTAGTAGAAATACCCTTCGCTTATAACGCAATATTAGGGCGACCAGCTCTCAACCTATTCCGAGCCGTTGTGTCTACTTATCACCAGAAAATAAAATTTCCTACCGACAACGGTGTCGGAGAAATAACCAATGATCACTATATGGCGTGGGATTGCTATAGTACCTCGTTAACTTTGAAACAACAGCCCAAATCAGTTACCCCGAGCAAAAGAAAAATCGAAGATGATCTAGTTAGAAATGAGATCGAAATCCCTAGTACTGATCGAATAGATAAAAAGGGAAAGGAACCACTAGATCTGACATTAAAACCCCCAGAGCATAAAGAAGTAATTCTAGTACAAGGGGACTCATCCAAAACGACGAGAATAGGTACTGAATTGAGCAAGGAAGGGGAAGTAATGCTAGTCAACTTCCTCAGAGATAATGTCGACGTCTTCGCCTGGAGTGCGAATGACATTCAAGGAATTGATCCTCGAATAATCACGCATTCCCTAAAAATAGATCCTGTGGCAAAACCTGCCAGACAAAAGAAAAGAAATCATGGTCCAGTAAAAGATAAAATTATCAAAGCCGAGATAGAAAGACTGCTGGCAGCAAAACAAATCCGAGAAATCCATATCCTCTCCCAAGGCATTCCCTAAAAATCAGAATGGCTATGTAATGTTGTTCTCGTAGCAAAAGGGGATAAAAAGGACAACAAATGGAGAATGTGTAATGATTTTATCGACCTAAACAAACTATGCCCACGCGACCCATATCCTCTCCCAAGGATGGACCTATTGGTTGACTCAACCGCTGGCTTTGCAATATTCAGCATGATGGACGCCTTCCAGGGATTTTACCAAATATACATGGATGAGCGAGACCAAGAAAAAACTGCATTCGTAACCGAGCAGGGTGTATATTGTTTTATAGTAATGACATTCGGCTTAAGGAATGCCGGGGCCACCTACCAAAGGTTGGTAAACCTAATGTTCAAAGAGCTAATCGGAGAATTGATGGAAGTCTATTTGGACGATATGTTGGTCAAAAGCATGAACGAAGCGGATCACATAAAACATCTTGATCGATGTTTCCAAATCTTAAGAAAATACCGTATGAAATTAAACCCCGCAAAATGCACCTTCGGTGTTAAGTCGGGAAAATTCTTGGGCTATTTGGTACACCAGCGAGGAATAGAAGCCAACCCAGAAAAAATTCGAGCCATAACTGAAATGAAACCTCCCAAGACCATCTCACAAGTACAAAGTTTGGTCGGGAAAATTGTAGCGTTAAACAGATTCATATCAAAATCAGCAGACAGAAGCCTGCCTTTTTTCCAGACTCTCCGAAAGGCGAAAAACTTTGTTTGGACCGAAGAATGCGATCGAGCTTTTGAACAACTCAAGGAATATTTGACAACACCTCCGATGTTGGCCAAACCGACGGAAGGAGAACCATTGTATATGTACATCTCCATCTCCGACATAGCCATCAGTTCAGTACTAATTAAAATTGAAGGCTCAGAACATAAACCTGTCTACTATCTAAGCAAATTATTACAAGGGGCGGAGAAGAATTATTTGGAAATTGAAAAATTCACGCTGGCCTTAGTGGTGGCTGCACGAAAACTTCGACCTTACTTCTTAACTTACAAAATCATTGTTTTAACGAATCAACCACTAAGACAAGTCTTAGCAAAACCGAAAGCCTCCGGAAGACTAATCAAATGGGCAATTGAGCTCGGCCAGTTCGAGATCGATTACAAGCCGAGAATAGCAATTAAGGCCCAAGTGTTAGCCGATTTTCTATTGGAAACACCAACACAGGCAACGGAATCTTCGAGTAGCCTCTACGATGATGTTTTGTTCATAGGCGATCAAACTTGGTTAATGCATGTCGATGGTGCTTCATGCCGGGAAGGAGGAGGCGCCGGAATCAACTTCACTGGACCAAACAAAGAAGATTTGAATTATGCGATAACGTTGAACTTCATCGTAACAAACAATGAAGCAGAATATGAAGCATTGATCGCGGGAATGGAGATGGCGATTAAAGCCAACATAAAGAATCTTAAAGTATTAACCGATTCAGAGTTAGTACAAAGACAAATAGAAGGCATGTACGAAGCAACAGAATTCAATATGATCAAATACCTAGCCAAAGTAAAAGCACTAGCCAAAAAATTTGACAGCTTCGACATACAGAACATTCCACGATCGGAAAACAAATGGGCCGATCAATTGTCTAAATTCACAGGATCCCAAGACGGTAAGACCGAACGAGTGATCAACTGGTTAATCTCTAATACACCGGCGATCGATATCGATGAATCTCCGGTGGTCGATATAATGGAAATCGAAGAAGTAGAAGGAAATTGGATGACACCAATGATAGACTACCTTCGAGAGGGAAAGCTACCACCTGACCAGAATGAAGCTCGGAAAATAAGATATCGAGCCCCAAAATACACCCTCCTAGAAGGAAAACTCTATCGAAGATCAGTATCAGGAATTCTTCTAAGATGCGTCTCTGAATCACAAACCACCGATATACTACGAGAAATACACGAAGGGGACGCAGGAAATCACAGCGGATCAAGGGCTTTGGCTTTGAAATGCCTCAGAACAGGTTATTATTGGCCAACCATCAATAAGGATGCCGCTCAATATGTCCAAGAATGTCATCACTGCCAAGTCCATGCTAATATATGTCATCAACCAGCGAAAAATATGCACCCAATCCCTATATGTTAGCCATTCGATCAATGGGGAATGGACATCGTGGGACCATTCCCAGCGGCTAAATCCAAGAAATCTTATGTCCTGGTCGCCGTAGAATACTTCAGCAAATGGATAGAATGCATTGCCCTTTCCCGGATAACTCAGTTCCAAGTAATTAACTTTCTTTGGAAATTCATAGTGTGCCGATTTGGCATCCCGAGAATTTTAATTTCTGACAATGGAACCCAATTCGCGGGGAAACAAGTAATTGAATGGTGTTCAAACTTAGGAATTCAGCAAAACTTTACCTCGGTCGGGCATCCTAGAGCGAACGGACAAACTGAAGTAGCAAATAGAGAAATAATAAAGTCTTTGGAGAAAAGATTAGGAGCAGCCAAAGGTAAATGGCTTGACGAACTCCCAGGAGTACTTTGGGCCAATCGAACCACTGTCAGAACTTCAACAGGCGAGACACCATTCAGTTTAGTATATGGTTCAGAAGCTGTTATTCCTGTTGAAACTCTAATCCCAACGCCAAGGATCGAGATGTTCGACGATCATGAAAATAAACAGGCAAGAGAAAATGACGTCGATTTAACAGAAGCTTTGAGAGAAAAAGTCGCTGTACGCCTACAAGCCACTAAAGCAAATATGGAAAAAGCATACAATCAAAAAGTACGCATCCGGACCTTCAAAGAAGAAGACCTGGTCTTAAAAAAGGTAGAGGTATCCAAACATGTGGGAAAATTGCAACAAAATTGGGATGGACCTTACGTTGTCATTGGCGTAGGAAAGAAAGGTTCATACAAGATAGAACACTTGGATGGAACAGCCTTACCAAGGACCTGGAATGCTGTCAACCTTAGGAAATATTATGGTAAATTTTAAATAAGTATTACTGTTTTACTTTGATTATTTCAATTAGTTTTTATTCGTTGTAATAAATGGCTTAAGCCCACAATTTAATTATGAATAAAGATCGGGTATAAATCGATTTGATTCGATATACACTCCTAGCAATTCTACGATAAACTGTTGATTAAATTCAAAGTTATAAACGAGTCGAGTAAACATCGATCCGCTCGATAAAAACTCCTCGATATATCTACAACGATTGAAAGACTTCAGGTACTAAAAACCTAAGTCTAAACAAAAACGAGTTGAGTAAACATCGATCCGCTCGATAAAAACTCCTCGACATATCTACAACGATTGAAAGACTTCAGGTACTAAAAACCTTAGTCTAAACTACAACGAGTCGAGTAAACATCGATCCGCTCGATAAAAACTCCTCGATATATATACATCGGAGACTAAAAGACTTCAGGTACTAAAAACCTAAGTCTAAACTACAACGAGTCGAGTAAACATCGATCCGCTCGATAAAAACTCCTCGATATATTTACATCGGAGACTAAACAACTTCAGGTACTAAAAACCTAAGTCTAAACAACAACGAGTCGAGTATACATTGATCCGCTCAATAAACACTCCTCGATCAACTTCGACGATTAAAGGACTTCAGGTACCAAACACCTAAGTCTAAATAATAACGAGTCGAGTATACATTGATCCGCTCAATAAACACTCCTCGAACTATTTTCAAACGATAAAAAGACTTTTGGTACGAAAAACCTAAGTCTAAACTATAACGAGTCGAGTATACATTGATCCGCTCAATAAACACTCCTCGAACTATTTACAACGATAAAAAGACTTTTGGTAAGAACACCTAAGTCTACATCATAAAAAAGAGTTGAGTATACATTGATCCGCTCAATAAACACTCCTCGATCTACATTTTACGATTAAAAGACTTTTGGTATGAAAACCTAAGTCTAAATGAGTTGAGTATACATTGATCCGCTCAATAAACACTCCTCGATATACATTTAACGATTAAAAAGACTTTTGGTATAAAAACCTAAGTCTCAATGAAACAAGTTGAGTATACATTGATCCGCTCAATAAACACTCCTCGATTATTTTATTTTTTTTTTAACGATCAAAAGACTTCTGGTATTAAAAATCTGAGTCTAAAAGAAAAAGACTTGAGTATAAATTGATCTGTTCGATAAATACTCCTCGATGACAATCATAAATAAGATTAAAGCTGAAAACAACAACAGGAAGAATGCAAGGATTAAAAATAAAGTTTTATTCATCTATGAAAGTTACAGGCTAAAGCTGAAGATCAAAATACAAAAGTCTATATACGATTTACACATCATTACATTTGTTTAGATAAAACGATCCTATACTATAGATCGGTAATCTTCACGACAATGTCCACGGAAACATCAATCTCCTCCCTAGTGCCTCGATAGTGGTAACTGACCACCTAAGAAGCATACTGCTCAGGATGGTCGACTTCTTTGGTTCGATGGCCAGGCTCTGAAGATCAAATGTTCTTCCAGATGAAATGAGCATTACCAGCCAGATAACCAGCAATACTCATTCACCCACAACAGAGATACTGCTTTTACATTAGGGTTGAAATTTACTCTGAAGCAGCATCTCTTCAGGACCGTCGAAGAAGAAAAAATTTACCAGCACACCCCGATGGTCTAACAATCCGGAGGTAACATCCAAACACGGCGGTGCCTGGTAAGCATGAACCCTCCATGTGCAAACAGAAACCACGGACCTCAAACCCGTGTATACAAAGTTCGAGGCCTCATGAGACCCGTTAGTACAAGGTAGGGCTTCCATGGGACCCGTCAGTACAAGGCGGATGAAATTTAATTCATTATGATATGACTCGCGATAATGTGACTTTTTGAATGTTATGGGATCCGAAGGCAAAATGAAATCTAAGAAAACTGAGATCTCCATTGTTATGAATAGAAGATAAGGAAACTGCCTACTTATTTATAGGTGCTCGTGAAAATGATCCTACGGTTGATAGGAATTGGATCAAGGGACAAAAATGCGACCCTTTGGCTCCCCGAAATAAATGCAAGTAAGTTGGAACGGCACCCGTCTAATCAACTCAACTAGTGGATAACAAAGAAATCTTCAGATCGAAGCGATCAACACAATAATCCAAGAAAGCTTAAAGAAGTTCAGGACCAGGAAGATCCGCACGATCACATATGATGGTCGCTCAATAGAAAATGTTAAAAGATCCTCAACGAAGGCATGCAAATTTAAACCGTTGAAGAAAGGATACTTGCTTGCCTGGAGGTAAAACGACCAAACCTTCCATCATACAAGGGTCGTCACTGCCTCATACATCATACGGGGACTACTAAGTTAGCCATACAAGAACTCCATTTGGAATCCAAGAAATCTGACATGGAAATCAGGAGAATAGCCGTCATTACTCAAGATTCCAAAATGGTCACTATTTAATATTCCAAAGAATTGCTGAAGGGGGTCTGAACAAGACAGATCTGACTAATAATTCTACCTTTTCCAATTCCTCCCATATCAAATCAATGGCATATTGATACATTGGTTGCTTTATTTGAGAAACAAGGAACTCACAAACACTATAGAAAAACATAGATCTCGAGAGCTTATCTAGAGCAATTTTGCAATTTCAGAACATAGAAGAGCAGAGCTCAACAAAGAGACAACGTCCTTATATAAGATACCGTTAACTAAAAGACAAATTTGTAAAAGATTGGTCGAACAGCGACGACAAAATTGAGAATTTCTTTATTCGATTAGATATCTACGAGGAAACTTCGCTATTAACACGATTTCTGGGAGCCTATAAGGAACCTCATTCAAGCGATCATCATTCTTATACCTCATTTTAAAGGATTTAATTTGCAATCCAAGACGTAGTAACATTCAGTTACTTAGGCACCACTCATAGACAAGAAACGGTCGTATAAACTGATTTACTTCTACGAGCTTCTATTATCTATACGCTCGAAGAAGTGAGGGAGTACTGATGGGGGCTATTTCGCACCCTACATACAGCACGGATCGAGTAAAGAACATGAAATCGATTCGACCAAATGAGACAGTTCCGGATCATCTTGAACGACCCGGCCGAATACAGTTCTTTTCGATTAGAAGACTATGGTCCGGTCCCAAGAAGGATATTTGGGCCGAGTCCTATAAGGACTATGATTCCTTGTAACGCTAGGTTTAGTATGATATAAATACCTAGTTAATCTTTGTATAAGACACATTCTACTTTACGGAATTTATGCTTACAAAACAGCATAATCCCAGATTATATACAAAAAGATCACCGATTCACCAAATTAACAAGGTTCTTTTTGTTGATTGTCTTTATTACTTCATTGCTCTAACGAATATTGCTTTTCCTTGAGATTGATCCATCCTGAATAAAGTAACAGAGCCCTATAAAAAAGTATATTGAAAACCCCCAATATCACCAATTCACTGATACTAATAACCCGACGAAATCCGGTTAAATCACCGCCGCCCCCTCTCCCATAAGCCCTAGCCGTCGCCGCCACCTTCTACAACCTAGCCGCCGCCGCCGTGGTTGTGGAGAAGGGACGAGCTTCTCTTCTTCTTCCGATCTACATCTAGAGTTGGACTAAAATCCAACTCTCGAATCTGAACTGCTTCTCTCCTAGTTCTCAGCCTGTGAATCGAAGTGATTGCAGATCCAGCTGGTGTGGACTATTCTATAGAGGCACAACACTTGGGGTGCTCTAGTGATCCGAAAAGAAGACCGGAGAAACCACCACCTTGCCTGTGGTGAGGTAAAATTGCAATTTTACAACTTTAATTTATTTTAGTATTTGTATGCTGAAATGAATTCAACCTTATTCATATGTGCTAATAAGATCCCTGAGATGTGGATATAAAAATTTTAAATTCCGCACCGTTGTAGTTGACAATTATACCCAAGAAAACCCAACACTTACAAACAACTTTTGTTTATATGATGTATAATGTACCTAACAATAATAACAATCTATAAATAGATTTCACAAAACGTGAAAAGTTTTTTAGCGCAAATTCAATAACAAAGTATTTAACACTAATGCTAGTTATAAGCGTCAGAACTGAGATAAAATATGCTCCCCCACTATATAAATTATTGTTTAATCAAATAAATGTATGTCAATATATGTTACCTTATTCGAAATTTAACCTACAACATGCTAAAATTATTTTAACGAATTCAATGTAAAGGTAGTCAAGAGGGTCACATTCTTCTGCTGGCCACAAACTATCTTTGTTACTGCTTGGATTGATTACACGACTGTTTTGTAAAGTGCTATCACTCTATCAATTTCATATGTACACTTCTCAAATACACAGAACAATCATCAAATGGACGATGAATATTACGCTTCTGAAGATGTACCAATATTACAACAATTTTTCATCTAGCCCATCGAATTAGATTGTTTATATGAATTTGCATTTTCCAGTTTTTCGATACGGCTATATGGGACTCCGAGTTCAATTGCTATAAGGTAAAATGAGTACTTTTCCTGAAACCTCCAAATGAGGTTCCACTAGATCCTACATTGCGATCGACGCCGCCCTGTGCATCTCCACAAACCCCTTCAAAAGTGGTTAGGGTATGACTTTATTTTTATTTTTATTTCAGTTCCAAGACACATACCGTGACTAATTAAAAACAATGCAATATATACACCTCAATTAATTATATTAAAATAATACACTTTATCTTTTTTCAAGATCCATGTTTATTTCATGAACAACGACGTGAGTAACAAGATTATTTTATAATGAAAGATGTGGCTAGGATCAAGTGAGATCATTAAAATTCTAACTTAAATAAAATGACTACATTCCTCAAATAAGCCCCATTTACTTTTGTCTAATTTTTTATCATTCATTTACCATTTTATTCTGAATAATGTCAAAAATTAGCTCACAAGTATCCATTGTTGAAAATCTACTCATTTTAATAATGGATCTCTGGGTAGATAGTTTCTCTTAACAAACAACAAATACATGTCAAGAAATATACATACATATTTCCAAGTTAATGTCATTTTTAGGTTTACCCATAGATTAAATTTGTTTGAGAAATAAAAATATGAATTTTACAAATACATATTACTAAAGAAAGTATGTAGATGTAATTCATTCAGTTTGGAAAAATGCTAGAAAGTGAAATAATGGCATTAAAATAAATTGATTTTCTCTATTGCTTAGCAAAATACCTTTGAAAGTTGCCTCGAATGAACAACTGGTGTTACGTAGTGAAGAAAGGTTTCGAGATACAATTCAATATTTGAATAACGAGGAGAGTAACAAGATGATACCCTTACAAACAACTATTGTTCATATGATGTATAATGTACCTAACAATAATAACAATCTATAAATAGATTTCACAAAACGTGAAAACGTTTTTTAGCGCATATTCAATAACATAGTATATTTAACACTAATGCTAGTTATAAGCGTCAAAACTGAGATAAAATATGCTCCCCCACTATATAAATTATTGTTTCAAATAAATATATGTAAATATTTGTTACCTTATTCGAAATTTAACCTACAACATGCCAAAATTATTTTAACGAATTCAATGTAAAGGTAGTCAAGAGGGTCACATTCCTCTGCTGGCCACAAACTATCGTTGTTAATGCTTGGGTTGATTGCACCACTGTTTCGTGAAGTGCTATCACTCTATCAGTTTCAGATGTACACTTCTCAAATACACAGAACAATCATCAAATGGATGATGAATCTTACGCTTCTGAAGATGTACCAATATTGCAACAATTTTTCATCTAGCCCATCTAATTAGATTGTTTATATGAATTTGCATTTTCCAGTTTTTCGATACGGCTATATGGAACTCCGAGTTCAATTGCTATAAGGTAAAATGAGTACTTTTCCCGAAACCTCCCAATGAGGTTCCACTAGATCCTATATTGCCATCGCCGCCGCCCTGTGCATCTCCACAAACCCCTTCTAAAGTGGTTAGGGTATGACTTTATTCTTATTTTTATTTCTGTTCCAAGACACATACCTTGACTAATTAAAAACAAGCAATATACACACCTCAGTTAATTATATTTAAACAATACACTTTATCTTTTTTCTCTATCCATGTTTATTTCTTGAACAACGATGTGAGTAACAAGATGATTTTATAATGAAAGATATGGCTTGGATGAATAACGTTCCTACCAATGATAACAATCTGTAAATAGATTACCAAAATATGAAAGGTTTTTAGCGCAGATTAGAAAACAATGTATATTTAACCCTAATGTGATACTTATGCGACATAACTGAGATACATTAACAGCAAAAATAGATATCATCTAGATCATTAAAATTCTAACTTAAATAAAATGACTACATTCCTCATTTAAGCCACATTTACTTTTGTCTAATTTTTTTATCATTCATTTACCATTTTATTCTGAATAATGTCAAAAAATAGCTCACAAGTATCTATTGTTGAAAATCTACTCATTTTAATAATGGATCTTTGGGTATATAGTTTCTCTTGACAAACAACAAATACATATCAAGAAATATAAATACATATGTTCAAGCTGATGTCATTTTTAGGTTTACCCAAAGATTGAATTTGTTTGAGAAATAAAAACATGAGTTTTACAAGTACATATGATTAAAGAGCAACAAATTTCTATTTCTAGAAAGTGAAATAACGGCATTAAACTAAATTGATTTTCTCTATTGCTTAGCAAAATACCATTGAGTTACCAAGTGAAGAAAGCTTTCGAGATACAATTCAATATTTGAACAACGAGGAGAGCAACAAGTTGATACCCTTACAAACACACTTTGTTTATATGATGAATAATGTACCAAACAATAATAACAACATATAAATAGATTCACAAAATGTGAAAAGTTTTTTAGAGCAGATTCAATAACAAATTATATTTAACACTAATGCGATTTACATGCGTCGGAACATAGATAAAAATATGTGCCCCCACTATATAAATTATTGTTTAATCAAATAAATGTATGTTTGTCACGCCCTAAAATAGAGGCATGACAGGCCGTGTCGTCGTAATAAACAACGGCGACACGAAGCCTCTAAATTAATAACAAAATGACAATGACATAGCAAATAAAGGTCTTGGTAATAAATCCTAAAACAAAACCACTAAAATATTCGGGTACAATGGACATCTAAATTTTGTTCCCAATTAATCTAATACCAAAAATAGTCATCATAAGAAATTGTTTCAAAATCTATTAAAATAATGAATCGTCTAAATAAGAGAAAACTTCGCCTTGCCCTCGAGCAATCCACCTCCTTATTTTCTTAGCTCCACAAAAATAAGTAAACATCTGAAAGAAGAAGAAAATATGACGAAGGGTGAGTCGCAACCTCAGCAAGCAACTATGAACAGAGACCTATTGGATTATCATAGCTAAAACTTTCACAACTGATAAAATTACTTTGGCTAGAATATGGAGAATTGTCAAAGCAAATATTTCAGAAAATCATATAGTTTTGCTCACAAGATATTACATGCATGACTCATAGTGACCCAATGGATAAACAGAGACCCCTCGGTCGAAGGGGACAGAACAGATGAGCCCATGACCAGTGGGATGCAGATGACCCCGGGGACTGACAGAACAGAACATAACAGAGTCCAAGAGGTAGACTAAATACACGCATGCACTTGAGAGATAACAAAGCGTAACAAAGTATCTCCATACATCAAATTATTAAAATACTAAAAGTTCAAAAATTGTATTCGAGCTCATGAAACGATAGGAAAATGTTCAAAATTACTTACCTTAAAAAACCTTTGGGATTACGACACTTATGAAATCTCAACCAACTCCAAAATCTTTAAGGCAAAGCTAAAATACATAAATTTAAGGATTAATAATCTACCTTCAGTTCAGGTATCAATACATTAATTACACATGAAGTCCAAGTAATAATTCCTCATTATATATATATAAACAACTAAATAGGTCTTTTCCCGAATTCAAATAAGGAATTAATAATTAATGCATCTCGTTCATATGTGAAAACAAACATAAATCTGATTTCTCAATTCCACCAATTAGCTCACTAATTGCTTCTAACAGTACGTAGCTTTAGTAGTATATATATGGTGTTCATGGCATATAATTATAAACACATACATACATACTATCTTTAATAATATAAAATTCACTTTGGCAATAAAGTAACCCTTTATGAATATACAATTCCAAGCAGTAGAACATATATACATATCCAAGCACTATAATATAAAATTCCCTTTGCTTCTAACAGTACGTAGGTATGAATTAATTAACCTGCTTATAAATATTATGCATAAAGTTGATTTACAATTTCTCACGTAATAAGATCATCAATCTCACCTTCTTCTTTTCTTTCCTCGTGCTTCAATTTGATAGACGGCGTAGGTTTTTCTTTTTCATTCTCCAAGACTACATATATGCAAAGTATAACACCTTTTAATTCTTAGGTTAATAACTTATCTAAATTACTTATGTACCCTCAAGCATTTAAGTTACCCAACAATCCTAGTTTAATTATTACTATTACTTTAATTATATATATGTACGTATCTAATATATCTGAAAATTGGTTATTACAATTTCCCCCCCTTGAAAATAAGTTTCGTCCTCGAAACTTAAATAGTAAGAAAAATACCTTCATTGACAAAGATAAGCGGGTACTTATTCCTCATCTCTTCTTCCAGTTCCCAAGTAGCTTCTCTAGTTGAATGATTTGACCATTGGACTTTCACAAATGAAATAGTGCGATATCTCAATATTTGTTCCTTTTGGTCAATTATATGAATAGGAAATTCTTCGTAAGTCAAATCATCTTGAACTTCCAATGGTTCATACTCCAAAATGTGACTAGGGTCGGGGACATATCTCCTCAACATGGCTACGTGAAATACATTATGCACTTTACATAATTTTGGTGGTAGTGCTAACATATAAGCCACTTCTCCGACTCTATCAAGGATTTCGAATGGCCCTACATAGCGAGGGCTTAATTTCCCACGCTTCCCAAACCTCATAACTCCCTTCTTAGGTGAGATCTTCAAATGAACAAAATCACCATCTTTAAATTCTATGTGTCTCCTCTTTAGGTCTGCCCAACTTTTTTGCCTATCTTGAGCCATCTTGATTCGCCTAGTTATTAAAGGAATCTTCTCCAAAGCACTGTGGACCAAATCAGGCCCCAACATTCTCTTTTCCCCAATATCATCCCAATGCACCGGAGATCTGCACTTCCTACCATATAAGGCCTCATAAGGGGCCATCCCGATACTTGATTGGTGATGAGGGGTAATTCTGATTCCTTGCCTCTATGGGGCCGATGCTGTTCGAATGACACTAGATACTATCCCCAGAGAGCAAGAAATTGGTCCACGGCATAATATTAACTGTTCCGAGCTCATTTCAGAACCCAAGATCGAAGGGTACTGTTGGGCCGAGCCCAGGCCCAAGCCCGTCAGATCAGCTATAAATACCCCATGCATTTATGATACCACACAGGATTTTCCAGGTGCTCCCTCCTCGAAGCCACCGCTCGGAACCGCTTGGGAATATAGGCTTAGAATTATATGTATTCCGCCCTCTAGCTTGTACGGCATCCAATAATGCTCGAATAGGACCCTTGAATACTTGTATTTGTACTCAGTCAATCCGAATACAACTATTTTGGTCTTTACTTTCCTTTATTTATTGTTATTATTGCATTACATCCCATCCTTAATCGAACAAACGAAATCACGTAAGATCAATTGGCGCCCACCGTGGGGCCTTATTCGAGTATTAGACCGAAATATGCCTACTACGAGGAGAAATCCATATGTTAGCTCAGAGCCTCACTAACCAGAAACTCCACAATTTGCTATCCGGGTTGAACCTCCGACCAGCGAAGTATTCGTCAATTTGAGTTCGAAGATAAGGTCTATGGGACGAATTTCCGACCTAAAGATTGACGATTTATTTCTATGGTTACCAAGATTATTTACCTCGATGGATTTATTCCTTACAAGTGATCCATTCACATCTAACATAAGCAAGTAAGAAGTTGCAAGGATATCGTCCGCAGAGAACTAACACAAAATTAACCCAATCGATTCAATCATCAACTTAACGGGAAGGAGCCAAGGAAATCTATAGAATTACAGGTTATTATGGTCGGAATTTATTTTTTCGATCATAATATTGATTAATTTCAAGAACAAAATTTTTGGGAATTCTCGAATCAGTTGGGATTAATTGAATGTTCGAAAATAAAGTTACACGAATTCCCGAAACTACGCAAATTCGATCAAAAGCAAAGCTTTATTATTGATGTCACTCAAACGAATTACAAAGGGAAGCCTCGAATACATAATTCGAGCTCAAGAAATAAAGAGTGGCTATTCCTACCCTATTACAACTTCTACGAATGATTCTGTGCTACTACAACTTGGTCTTCATTCCCTGAGATCGCCCCAGATGCAGAACTCAGCAGTGATTCATCCTAGTAATCACTAGCCACGTGTCGCACATCCGTCTTCGAGCGGAGTAAGGGCCGGATCGCAGCTCCTCTCCTGGGCTTCGGACCGACCTTAGATCATCATCAGTAAACAATGATTGAAATACTCAATCACTGTTTACGGGATAATCCGAACTGGTGCAGCAAAGGGTTATCTCAGAAGAGGCAGCTCAAGGAAGCTCGAAGGAACTATACTTCAAGAAAGCCCTCGAGGAAGCTGATGCCTCAGATTTAAAGAACTCCTCTCAGAATAACCAGCTGCCCGATCGGATACTACGCCTAGAAATCGGGATTCTAACCCGCACCAGAGATGATATGTCTGGGAAAACAGGTTGCCTGCCGGTATTCTAGGCGCAAGTTCTTTTGCCTGTCGATATTCTAAGCGAAGAGGGGTACACTAAAAGGATCAGAGTCGAAGAATAAGGTTCGAATTCTTATCTCAAATTTCTTTATTTGGGAAGCAATACGAATCGAAAGTAAAATTCGACCCATATCGGTCGGACAAAGCATAATGGAGAAAATGAAGAGTATCGGATAAACTAAAGGAGAACTATTTATAGCAGCAAAGTTTTTGAATCAATGGTTCAGATAACAAATCACCGACGGTTGGGATATAAGTAATAAATGAGCTGACTGTTACGTTTCCCGAGAAATAGGGTCCTGTCTGGTTAGAAGGAAACATGGTTTAACAGGCCGTATAGGAAAATTTATAACATTCTAAACACCAGACCGATATGGCATTATTGATGAAGATTGGCAATTTAGATTCAAGATCAGTTCATCCAAATGTTTTTACAGTCAAATGTTTTTACAGTCATTGTTCGACTTGGAAGAATCATGATAGCTTCGAACAGAACTCTCGACCAAAAAATCATGCGACTATGGAAATTCGGCAGTGCCAAGGTTTGATGGCAATATTTTCTTTATTAATATTAGGTCCACTAAAATATTTATTGCTCGATTAAGCAAGCGGCGTTTGAGTATTTCTTTATCGATATTAGAGGATCGATGTGGAAGTATCGAAGATAAGAATCTATCTAATTGTATTTATTCTATCAACAAAGCGTGGAAAAAGTGTGTTTAATTTATCTCGGAAAATACAAGATGAGCAAAATACATGTGAGCATAACTCAAGCCTATATATTACATAAAAACGCCATTACTTTCTACAATCCTATGAAATTTTCGGTCTCTTCTCCTATTGCTTTTTTGGAATAATTTGGCTCCGACCGTGGGAATTCCCCTAGGACCCGCAGGCTTTTAACTTTATTTACAATCTTCCGAGGATAAAAGGGCGAGCACATGGCTTATCAAGTGACTAAACTCTGGATAGTTCGCTCCCTGCTATGTCTTCCTAAATGCATTGTAGCAACAGGTCCCTAATCAAAGACCTGCGCGACAGCCTGTGGACTTCCTGAATCTGGCATATTGGCTTTCAAGATGGAAATTGCACTTGCCTGACGATATTCTAAGCGAGGACGAGTTAGAAGACTGTCATTCTTAAAGATTGTTCGAAGTCTGAGCTCAAATAATTGAATGGATGGAGTAACAATTTTGATTAGTATGGTCGGACAGATAAGATGCATTGATACAGCGAATAAGAAAATCTCAATAGCATGACGCCCCTTTTTATAACTAAAAGATGAAGGAATCCGGCAGCTGATAATTCGCGAAATGAATGGATGAGATTTGTCGACCCTTGCAATTCCCGATAAATGAGGAATTATTTAGAAAAAATCAAACATAACAAGATTGGGAACTTATAGACAAAGAGTTTTCTCGACAAGGCATAGAATTCATTTTTAAGCCCTAAGATTATTCACTATTTGGCTGTTTCTCTATGATTCAGCTTTTCTCATGATTACAGAAGACTATTATCTCGTCAAAATTTATTTCGATCAGAGTTATATATTCAGTGAAAACTAACCTCATCAATATTTATATTCATTCATCTCTTTCTTATATTATCGACCTCGGTTCGTCTATTGTTCAATCTCTTCTCGTCTCCATCTACTATCAAAAAGGGGTGAAAGCTGTTGCTATGACCCTAGAAAATCGACCAAGGGTGAAAGCCGTTGCTACGCCCCTTGGATCGAAGAACAAAAATGGGTGACGACCCTCGAGCTAAAAATGCTCTGAAAACGACTAAGGGTGAAAGCCTCTGCTATGCCCCTTAGATCGAAAATATTAATGGGTGAAAGCCTCTGCTATGACCCTCGAGCTAAAAATGCTCTGAAAACGACTAAGGGTGAAAGCCTCTGCTATGCCCCTTAGATCGAAAATATTAATGGGTGAAAGCCTCCGCTATGACCCTCGAGCTAAAAATGCTCTGAAAACGACTAAGGGTGAAAGCCTCTGCTATGCCCCTTAGATCGAAAATATTAATGGGTGAAAGCATCTGCTATGACCCTCGAGCTAAAAATGCTCTGAAAACGACTGACGGTGAAAGCCTCTGCTATGCCCCTTAGATCGAAAATATTAATGGGTGAAAGCCTATGCTATGACCCTCGAGCTAAAAATGCTCTGAAAACGACTAAGGGTGAAAGCCTCTGCTATGCCCCTTAGATCGAAAATATTAATGGGTGAAAGCCTCTGCTATGATCCTCAAGCTAAAAAATGCTCTCATACGACTAAGGGTGAAAGCCGTTGCTATGACCCTTAGATCGATATTTTTTTTAAATGGTTGAAAGCCGTTGCTACGACACAAAGTGTACGAGATTCCGATATACATCCTATTTCGAACTACAGCAATCACAATCCGCCAAAATGGCCTATCATTATTAACCTAGTATTATTAAATTTTGATCGGTCTACAAAGGCCAATTATCGCTCATATCTGAATATCATTGATTGAAGAACGTCAATTATTCTTTATTGAGATCATTCGAAAATGGTATTTGTTGCTCATATGTTAGGGGCGAAGAAGTCGGTGCTCGGTTACAAGAATGTTCTGCGGTAAGGATAAGGGAGAAAGTAAATATTCTTATTCATGATCTTTCGAACGGTTACAAGAAATTTCGTGATTACAATAATAAAGAAAATCGAGCTAAGCTGAAAATCCACGTTCAACGTGACCCTATTACAAATTAACCATACCCTAAAACATTTTCATAATCAGAGGAAAGCGGAGCTCGAATAACACTTCTACCCTTCATCCTTCGCTTCCTCAATGGTCGTCCCATGTCGGACCAGATCGAGAGACAGGGAAGCAATCTCTAGAAAAATTATTCCACGCAATCCCGAAGGCAATATTCTTCAAGAAATATCTTGAAGAAGTGGAGATCGAGTGCAGGAAAACTCCTCCAGCAGTCGACCCACTATCCGACTGGGTGGATTGACAGGATACAGAAGTTCGGACCAGTCTCAAATGGTTGGCATCAGAGAGAGTTGGTCGCCTGCCGGTACCCCAGTCGCAATCTTTTTCGCCTGTCGATACCCTAGTCGAAAGCATTCCCCATACAGGGACTTTGATGAAATCGAAGAAGAAAATTCTGGTCCGAGTTTCGAACAATTTAATTTCTGATATTAAATGGAACGTGGAGTAGATCGATGGAAGTAAAACTGCAACCATATTGATCGAACGAAATATTTACAGACAAGTGAAAATTATGAAGGTAAACTCAGAGCTATTTATAGGAGGAAGAATTCCGTTTCAATGGTGTAGATCTCTTTAGATGAACGGCGGCAATACGAACATTAAAAGCGCTCTGACCGCTCAGATTCCCGACGAATCAGGGACTATTTTGATAAGAGAAGATGGGATGTAACGGTAACTCATTCATTAAAGTGAACAAACTAATGGCTAAAATAGGAGCAATTAATGCGCCGATCGTTGCGCTTCCCAGAAATCCGGGAATCATATGAGTAAACGAAGAAAAAGTCAAAATCAATAGCGCTCAAGGTATTTGTAGCTTCGATTCCGGTTGTCAAAAAAGAATCACAAGAAGAAATTCGGAAAAGTGTTATCGACTCATCTATGATCGACCAATATTGGCAAGAAATACTATTTAAACACATAAGAATGATAGTAAAAGATTTAAGCAAAAGTTTATTATTTCCAAAGTTCGATACATTGAGCAATCTCAAATTACAAAGATATCAGCTCCTATTATACATAGGGCTAATCACTTTATGTGAATACATTTTATAATTTCATGAAGACCAATCTCTATATCCAAACAAGAAAGGGACTTCACGGACACCCATTCCTATGAAATTTTCGGCGGACGATGATGTCCTTACTCGAAAGAAAGGAACCCATCGAGCCCACGATATTATATCCTCTTTCATAAGTTTTTGAAGTGAAGAAGGATGATGCACCTTTTTCTAGGTGTAATGTGAATACTTTGTGAGAACTTCAATCCTCGAAGCATCACCTCCTCACATCTGCCAGAAAAGCCGAACAAACTGCCGAACATCCTCGCAAAAACTTTAAATAAATCTTCCCCCCGGACATAGAGGGTTGATGGAACTATCGGGGTCGTGGATGGTCAGCAATAAAGCTGCTCGGTCTTTGAGGACGAAATACTGTACGCCTGCAGATACCCTAGTCGAGTTTAAAACGTAGATTTGGCTATGGTATGCGAAATAAGTCCTAATTCAAATTTCGAAACGCTGGATCATGCAACAAAATCTTTTACTCAGCATGATCGAAGAAGTCTATCCTTGGAAAACCTTATATACAGATGAAAAGCGAAGAGCCACATTTTTAGATACTACTCTCGAAATCCGACGGCTAGCAAAAAAGCAAAAGGAACGATCAAGATTGAAAGACTACTGCGCTTCCCGAGAATTTCAGCGGGAAGAAAGAATGATGTATTTTGAAAATTAAGCAAAATTAATGTACCAAGATTACAGATCGAGAATCACGAGCTCAAGCCCAAATAAAGAAAGCAAACAAAGCATGGACAGAAAAGAACACATCAAGATACAAAAGAACAAGCAGTCCGAAAAGCAAATAAATTATTACAAACCAGACGGAATAAATATCTGAAATTGTTCATGATCACACGAGAATTAAAAACAATATAGTCATACAGTAGATCCGGATAAATAAAACATTTAGAGAAGCTTATTATCGGAGAAAATTTTCCGAAGCTCGGCACTACGAGCCTCACGTCCAGCTTCATATCCACGGTCGTAAGCCTCCTTTTCTCGACGCATGAATTCTTCCTTCTCCCTCTCGTGAAGACTCTTCAGTTTTTCGAGCTCCTCATTCAGCTGTTTGTGGATCTCCTCTCCATTTTCTTTAACCGACTTCTCCTTCTCTAGAGCAAGCTTCTCCGCGAAGACACGGTCGAATTCGGCTTTCTTCTCCTCTAGCTCGAGGGAAATAGCGGCACGATGATTGGTCTCCCGCTCAGCAAACGTTTTAAGCTCAATAAAATCTTGCCCGGCCTGTCAAAAGGAATTGGTCTTTAAAAAAAAAATATATATATATATATACCTGAAACAGGAAATGCTGCCCAGACTCAAACAACTCTTCTATGTATCTCTCCTTGGACATGTTTCTCTCCTTGGGCATGTTAGTTTCTGAAGAAGTAAAGTTAGCTTGCAACAAACTATCCATGGGATCAGCCTTAAGAGGGGACCCAATTTTCGACCCTTCAGGCGCGGAAGAAGTAATTTTTGGAGGAATGGAGTCAACAAGGGATTTGGGAGGATTATCAATTTTTAAGGATTCAGCAGAAACCCCTCCACCAATCGTTGACTTGGGTTTCTTGCTGAGATTCCCTGTAGGAGGAACGGTCGAAACATCGGAAGATGACTTGCTATCGATAGTGAGATTTTGCAATGCCTCAACAGGAGTAACCACATCAGAATAAGGCCTTTTATTCGAAGAAGGAACAGAAGTATTTTCTCTCACAGGATCTTCGTTCGAAGAATCGACAACTTTCGGGGAAGAACCCCCGGGCGCAGCTTCGAGTTCTTCGTCCAAAATGGACTTGCTAGAACTGCCCTTATTTTGTTTTGAAGTACTTTTCTCTTTCTTGTGATCTCCCCCTATAGGAGCTTTCGGGGAAGACACTGAAGTCTTAGAAGAGGATTTGGAGGTTTTAGCCTCCTTGGCAATCTTCTGCTCTTTGCTCGGATTCTTATTCTTCGAGCCGCCAAATAACAATCTGGGGTCGATAGCTTTCCCTAGTACATTTTCCATAATAAGCGGATTTGGGGTCGAAAGTTGGGATTCTTACTCTTTGAGGAATTCGAAGAAGGCAAAAAAATATGGCAAGAGCTCCGATCTCTATAAGCAAAGATGTATGAATAATGAGAAAAGATCCTAATATTTATAGACACTACGCCCTGCGATTACGATTCTTGATCGACGCAACCTTTAAAGAAAAACCCCGTTCGGAATGGGTGAAATCTGAGCATAAAGAGTTATCGAACCTTGGAAACCAAAATTATATATGGATATTAGTAAGATTGGAATTCACAAGCTACACGAATCAAATTAAAGAAGAAAACAAATTCGTTTACAAAAATGAGTTACATGGGTGATCTACGATTAATTCCTAACTACAAAGCTATGAATCGCCCCCTTTTCATCACGTTCGACTCCGGTAACTTGCTAGATGGAAAATCAGGCGGTATATGTTAGGACTGGAGAAGTTACTCGATTTGATCTTGAGTTCGATCGTCTTCTCTAACCGGTACGTCGCCCATGTCGACATCTCCGCCTTTTCCCCCCGGTACAGAAGGAGGATCGTCGGAGGAATACTCGAGCACGTCGGGGTTAGACATCGGAATGCCATACTCCTCGACTAGGGGGGCAAAGCGATGACCCTGCCAATTAGCATCCATCTGGGGTAGAGAGGAAGCTTTGTAATCCTTCCCTTCAGCGTTCTTGAAAGGGTTCATATGCTTATAGTATTCATCCATATCATCCGGAATTTTCTTGGCTGCGACCAATTGTTGAACCCCTTTATAGAAGATCGTCTGAAGAATTTCTCCCATTTTCCTTTGAACTAAAGGATTCAAGGCAGGGGATTCCAAGAATCCTCGTATGGCAGGAATCTCGGCTTCTTCTCGGCCCTGAGCGTATGCGCGCTCGGAATCTTGCTTTGCCAACTCAAGTTCTATCTTTATTTTCTTCAACTCTTCCTCGAGGGCACTTCTCTCTTTTACAGATGCCAACAAGTCCTCCTCTACGGACGAGGAACATTTCATAGTTGCTTCGCTAAGCTCCTTCTTTACTTGGGATAATTCTCGTTGAGTTTCTGCCAGTTGAGATCGAAGAACTTGGTTGTCAGAAAAGATTTGCGCATACGCATCATGAGCGTCCTGCGACTCCTGCTCCAATAGCGCCAAACGATAGGTTTGGAGGGCGAACAAATCCCCAACCTATAAGACATTCTCGGATAATCAGCAAGGGTTAGGGACTCTAGAAGGGGATAAATGAGAGACAGATTTTTACCTCATGATAGGTTCGAGAGAAATCGCTCAAAACCTCGAAATCGCCTTTGACAGAATGGAGCAGCATATCCCTCTTAAACCGACTAGCCATAAAAATTCTAGCGGCTTTGTCGAATTCGTTCTCCCCATTCACATCCAAATCGGTCAGAATGGTACCATCCTCAGGATATCCAGCAGTTCTGCTACTACGAAAATGCTCGTCCATGAAGTCTGCCACATCAGGCTCCGACCTACTTTCTCGACAAGGGACAGAAGCAGAACTCACGCCAAAGGGTTTTATCCTCCTCGAGGGCCCTGGGTGTTCGGCATTTCTTTTCTGGCCCATAAGCTTCTCGTATTCCTGAATACCCTGAATCTGATTCCAGGAATGTTGATTGTAGCCGACAGACGAAAGAGCGGAAGTATCAGGGGAGAATAACGATCGAAGAGGTCCGGTCGTGGCAGAGTTCAGGGAACTCATAGTGCCAACCCCTCTTAAGTCAGGAATCAAAGATGGTATGACAACTGAACTCCCACCAAAATTGTTTATGTCCGTTTTTTCTTCGGAGGCATAAGGTAACGGATCGAAATAAAATCGCTTATCTTCAACCGGGCCGGCAGCGGATACTCGAAATTTCTCGACAACTCGACCTGCAAGGATAATACGAATCGGGCACGAGTTTAAACAAGGAGAATTGTTTAATAAAACCCAAAAGTAAGTTAAAGATAAGAAGCATACCCAGTGAAAGAGGAGCAAGGGTCGGAGCACTAGAGGTTCGCAGGAGGGATCCTTCGGAAGATTGGCTAGGGTATTTAATCGCCGGAGTAGGATAATTACAATGACTCAACCCGGCCAATCGCAAAACGCCTTCCTGAATCAGGAATCTAGTCTGGTAAGGGTTAGACTGCAACTGATCCAGGAGTTCATCAGAAAGACGATGGCTGAGCTTCTCTTTGATTCTGCGAGAACCGTAAGTCCAGGTATTTGCACCATCCCATCGATACGGTCTTGTTTTCGAACTACCTTCAGACATTGGAAGATCAGGACCCTTCACAAAAAAGAATCTCCTCTTCCAACCTATACTCTTATCCGTTGTTATTTTCGTGAGAAAAGGCCGTTTCGACCGTGGGCGGATGGACACGAACCCCAAATTCGAACCCTTACATGGGTCCATTCGGAATATCTGCCAAAAATTGCTAAAGGAGGCCTCTTCCCCTTTTGCCTCCATAAGAGCGCTGAACGCTGCTAAATACGCTACAGAATGCGGGAGAAGCTGAGCAGGGGAAAGCGAAAAGAAGTTCAAGACATTTCTAACAAGGGGAATGAACGGGATACGCAAACCATAAGAAAATTGATCCTCGTAAAAGGCCTAACAGCCAGCCGGGGATTCGGTAGCGCGTTCGGTATAAGAGGGGATGACGATTGAAAACCCTTTAGGAAGAAATTTCCCGAACTCCGCCTCGAGGAAAGAGAGATCCTTCTTCGAAAAACAGCAGGAAGTCTGGCTGGCAGGAAGCTCTGACTTGTTCGGAATGACGGCGGTAGATGGTTGCGTATGTTTGAAAATCCTGACAAAAGCACCCTCGCCGATGCTGCGTTTCTCGACCTCATTTTCTTCAAGATCCTCGCTCGGATCCTCATCCTCCCGTCCTTGACAAAATTCCCCATCCTCATAATCATCAACAAGCTTTAGCAAAGGATCGGACTCTGGGTTTTCTCCGACCTTATTCTTGCCCCTGACACTTCTAGAGCTCGACATTATGGATTGAGAAACAAATATACAAATGGCAAATGCTGTTTCGAACTCAAACGCTTCGAACTCAAGAGAGGACGTAATATGTAAATAATTTTTCAACGAATCGTCATATATATACGGGGTTAAAAAAGTAAAATTGCAAACAGGTCCCCGAGTAACCGCGACGGTTGAACTTACCCTGGGTAAAAACTCAGAGTTATTCCTCACATAATAGCACTTTGATCCTTCATTTTTTAAGATTACGGAATAAGTTCTTCACAAATTTTTCCTAAGAATCTCGTAAGTCCTCTTTGTTATGATCGAAAAATTTGGAAAGCATACATTAAGGGATCGAACAACACATCGCGGAACCATAAAGGATATAACAATTTCAAGATCCTCCGACAAGGTTATCTTTACAATGCACCAACACATGTCTTCTTATATATGCACTCTTTTTTCCTGGCTCGGTTTTTATCCCAATGGGTTTTTCCGGGCTAGGTTTTTAACGAGGCATATCCTAAAGACATTATGAATGGCTCATCGCATAATCATGTGGGACGCAACTTTTACTTCATCGAGCGCAAGCTCCACTTCACGCTCGAGAAGTGGGGGAGTACTGATGAGGGGTAATTTAGATTCCTTGCCTCTATGGGCCCGATGCTGTTCGAATGACACTAGATACTATCCCCAGAGAGCAAGAAATTGGTCCACGGCATAATATTAACTGTTCCGAGATCATTTCAGAACCCAAGATCGAAGGGTACTGTTGGGCCGAGCCCAGGCCCAAGCCCGTCAGATCAGCTATAAATACCCCATGCATTTATGATACCACACAGGATTTTCCAGGTGCTCCCTCCTCGAAGCCACCGCTCGGAACCGCTTGGGAATATAGGCTTAGAATTATATGTATTCCGCCCTCTAGCTTGTACGGCATCCAATAATGCTCGAATAGGACCCTTGAATACTTGTATTTGTACTCAGTCAATCCGAATACAACTATTTTGGTCTTTACTTTCCTTTATTTATTTATTTATTTATTGTTATTATTGCATTACATCCCATCCTTAATCGAACAAACGAAATCACGTAAGATCAATTGGTAGCTGTTGTTATAAGCAAATTCGGCTAACTTCAAATACTTATCCCAGCTTCCCTTGAAATCCATTACGCAAGCTCTCAACATGTCCTCAAGGATTTGTATAGTTCTCTCTGATTGGCCATCAGTTTGCGGATGAAAAGCTGTACTAAACTTCAACTCTGTGTTAAGGGCACTTTGTAGGCTTCCCTAAAAGTGAGACACAAACCTGGAGTCTCGATCTGACACTATACTCACCGGAACCCCGTGAAGGCATACAATATTATCCACGTATAGTTGTGCTAACTCATCAAGTGGGGTTTTCTTATTAACAGGTAAAAAGTGGGCTGATTTAGTGAGTCTATCTACAATTACCCATATCGAAGCATTCTTTTTCTGTGGAGTTGTTGGTAAACCGCAAACGAAATCCATGGTAATATGTTCCTGATCTTACGTGATTTCGTTCGTTCGATTAGGGGTGGGATGTAATGCAATAACAATAATAAATAAAGGAAAGTAAAGACCAAAGTAGTTGTATTCGAATTGACTGAGTACAAATACAAGTATTCAAGGGTCCTATTCGAGCATTATTGGATGCCGTACAAGCTAGAGGGCGAAATACATATAATTCTAAGTCTATATTCCCAAGCGGTTCCGAGCAGTAGCTTCGAGGAGGGAGCACCTGGAAAATCGTGTCTGGTGTCATAAATGCATGGGGTATTTATAGCTGATCTGACGGGCTTGGGCCTGGGCTCGGCCCAATAGTATCTAGTGTCATTCGAACAGCATCGGGCCCATAGAGGCAAGGAATCTAAATTACCCCTCATCAATACTCCCCCACTTCTCGAGCGTGAGGTGGAGCTTGCGCTCGAAGAAGTACAAGTTGCGTCCCACACTATTATGAGATGAGCCATTCATAATGTCTTTAGGATATGCCTCGTTAAAAACCTAGCCCGGAAAAACCCGTTGGGATAAAAACCGAGCCAGGGAAAAAGAGTGCATATATAAGAAGACATGTGCCGGCGCATTGTAAAGATAACCTTGTCGAGGATCTTGGAATTGTTATATCCTTTATGGTTCCGCGATGTGTTGTTCGATCTCTTAATGAATGCTTCCCAAATTATCTGATCATAACAAAGAGGACCCACGAGATTCTAAGGAGAAATTTGCAAAGGACTTATTCCGTAATCTTAGAAAATGAAGGATCAAAGTGCTATTCTGTGAGGAATAACCCTGAGTTTTTACCCAGGGTAAGTTCAACCGTCACGGTTACTCGGGGACCTGTTTGCAATTTTACCTTTTTAACCCCGTATATATATGTTGACTCGTTGAAAAATTATTTACATATTACGTCCTCTCTTGAGCTCGAAGCGTTTGAGATCGAAACAGCATTTGCCTTTTGTATATTTGTTTCTCAATCCATAATGTCGAGCTCTAGAAGTGTAAGGGGCAAGAATAAGGTCGGAGAAAACCCAGAGTCCGATCCTTTGCTGAAGCTTGTTGATGATTATGAGGATGGGGAGTTTTGTCAAGGACGCGAGGATGAGGATCCGAATGAGGATCTCGAAGAAAATGAGGTCGAGAAACGCAGCATCGGCGAGGGTGCTTTTGTCAGGATTTTCAAACATACACAACCCTCTACCGTCACCATCTCGAACAAGTCAGAGCTTCCTGCCAGCCAGACTTCCTGCTGTTTTTCGAAGAAGGATCTCTCTTTCCTCGAGGCGGAGTTCGGGAAATTTCTTCCTAAAGGGTTTTCAATCGTCATTCCCTCTTACACCGAACCTGCTACCGATTCCCCGGCTGGCTGTCAAGCCTTTTACGAGGATCAATTTTCTTATGGTTTGCGTATCCCGTTTATTCCCCTTGTTAGAAATGTCTTGAACTTCTTTTCGCTTTCCCCTGCTCAGCTTCTCCCGCATTCTGTAGCGTATTTAGCAGCGTTTAGCGCTCTTATGGAGGCAAAAGGGGAAGAGGCCTCTTTTAGCAATTTTTGGCAGGTATTCCGAATGGACCCATGTAAGGGTTCGAATTTGGGGTTCGTGTCCATCCGCCCGCGATCGAAACGGCCTTTTCTTACGAAAATAACAACGGATAAGAGTATAGGTTGGAAGAGGAGATTCTTTTTTGTGAAGGGTCCTGATCTTCCAATGTCTGAAGGTAGTTCGAAAACAAGACCGTATCGATGGGATGGTGCAAATACCTGGACATACGGTTCTCGCAGAATCAAAGAGAAGCTCAGCCATCGTCTTTCTGATGAACTGCTGGAGCAGTTGCAGTCTAACCCTTACCAGACTAGATTCCTGATTCAGGAAGGCGTTTTGCGATTGGCCGGGTTGAGCCATTGTAATTATCCTACTCCTGCGATTAAATACCCTAGCCAACCCTCCGAAGGATCCCTTCTGCGAACCTCTAGCGCTCCGACCCTTGCTCCTCTCTCTTTGGGTATGCTTCTTATCTTCAGCTTACTTTTAGGTTTTATTAAACAATTCTCCTTGTTTAAACTCGTGCCCGATTCGTATTATCCTTGCAGGTCGAGTTGTTGAGAAATTTCGAGTATCCGCGGCCGGCCCGGTTGAAAATAAGCGATTTTATTTCGATCCGTTACCTTGTGCCTCCGAAAGAAAAACGGACATAAGCAATTTTGGTGGGAGTTCAGCTGTCATACCATCTTTGATTCCTGATTTAAGAGGGGTTGGCACTATGAGTTCCCTGAATTCCGCCACGGCCGGACCTCTTCGAACCTTGTTCTCCCCTGATACTTCCGCTCTTTCGTCTGTCGGCTACAGTCAACATTCCTGGAATCGGATTCAGGGTATTCAGGAATACGAGAAGCTTCTGGGCCAGAAAAGAAACGCTGAACACCCAGGGCCCTCGAGGAGGATAAAACCCTTTGGTGTGAGTTCTGCTTCTGTCCCTTGTCGAGAAGGTAGGTCGGAGCCTGATGTGGCAGACTTCATGGACGAGCATTTTCGTAGTAGCAGAACTGCTGGATATCCTGAGGACGGTACCATTCTGACCGATTTGGATGTGAATGGGGAGAACGAATTCGATAAAGCCGCTAGAATTTTTATGGCTAGTCGGTTTAAGAGGGATATCCTGTTCCATTTTGTCAAAGGCGATTTTGAGGTTTTGAGCGATTTCTCCCGAACGTATCATGAGGTGATAATTTGTCTCTTATTTATTCCCTTTTAAAGTCCCTAACCCTTGCTGATATCTGAGAATGTGTTATAGGTCGGGGATTTGTTCGCCCTCCAAACCTATCGTTTGGCGCTATTAGAGCAGGAGTCACAGGACGCTCATGATGCGTATGCGCAAATTTTTTCTGACAACCAAGTTCTTCGGTGTCAACTGGCAGAAACTCAACGAGAATTATCCCAAGTAAAGAAAGAGCTCGATGAGGCAACTATGAAACGTTCCTCGTCTGTAGAGGAGGACTTGCTGGCATCCGTTAAAGAGAGAAGTGCCCTTGAGGAAGAGTTGCAGAAGGTAAAGATAGAACTCGAGCTGGCAAAGCAAGATTCCGAGCGTGCATATGCTCAGGGCCGGGAAGAAGCTGAGATTCCTGCCATACGAGAATTTTTGGAATCCCCTGCCTTGAATCCTTTAGTTCAAAGGAAAATGGGAGAAATTCTTCAGACGATCTTCTATAAAGGGGTTCAACAATTGGTCGCGGCCAAGAAAATCCCGGATGATATGGATGAGTACTATAAGTATATGAACCCTTTCAAGAACGCTGAAGGGAAGGATTACAAATCTTCCTCTTTACCCAAGATGGATGCTAATTGGCAGGATCATCGCTTTGCCCCCCTAGTCGAGGAGTATGGCATTCCGATGCCTAACCCTGACGCGCTCGAGTATTCCTCTGACGATCCTCCTGTGCCGGGGGGAAAAGACGGAGATGTCGACATGGGCGACGTACCGAATAGAGAAGACGATCGAACTCAAGATCAAATCGAGTAACTTCTCCACTTCTAACATATACCGCCTGATTTTCTATCTAGCAAGTTGCCGGAGTCGAACGTGATGAAAAGGGCGATTCATAGGTTTGTAGTCAGGAATTAATCGCAGATCACCCATGTAACTCATTTTTGTAAACGGATCTGTTTTCTTCCTTTATCTGATTCGTGTAACTTGTAAATTCCAATCTTACTAATAACCATATTAAATTTTTGAGGTTCGATAACTATCTATGCTCGGACATCACCCATTCCCTACGGGATTTTTCTTTAAAAGTTGCGTCGATCCACTATCGTAATCGCAAGGCGTAGTGTCTATAAATATTAGGATTTCTTTTCATTATCCATACGACATATTTGCTTATAGAGATCGGAGCTCTTGCCATATTTTCCGCCTTCTTCGAATCCTTCAAAGAGTAAGAATCCGAATTATCGACCCCAAATCCACTTACCATGGAAAATGTACTAGGGAAAGCTATCAACCCCAAATCGTTATTTGGCGGTTCGAAGAATAAGAATTCGAGCAAAGAGCAAAAGATTGCCAAGGAGGCCAAAACCTCCAAATCCTCTTCTAAGACCTCAGTGTCTTCCCCGAAAGCTCCTATAGGGGAAGACAACAAGAAAGAGAAAAGTACTTCTTCAAAACAAAATAAAGGCAGTTCTAGCAAGTCCATTTTGGACGAAGAACTCGAGGCTGCGCCTGGGGTTTCTCCCCCGAAAGTTGTCGATTCTTCGAACGAAGATCTTGTGAGAGAAAATATTTCTGTTCTTTCTTCGAATAAAAGGCCTTATTCTGACGTGGTTACTCCTGTTGAGGCATTGCAAAATCTTGCTATTGGTAGCAAGTCATCTTCCGATGTTTCGACCGTTCCTCCCACAGGGAATCTCAGCAAAAAACCCAAGTCAACGATTGGTGGAGGGGTTTCTGCTGAATCCTTAGAAATTGATAATCCTCCCAAACCCCTTGTTGACTCCATTCCTCCAAAAATTACTTCTTCCGCGCCTGAAGGGTCGAAAATTGGGTCTCCTCTTAAGGCTGATCCCATGGATAGTCTGTTGCAAGCTAACTTTACTTCTTTAGAAACTAACATGCCCAAGGAGAGAAACATGTCCAAGGAGAGAAACATAGAAGAGTTGTTTGAGTCTGGGCAGCATTTCCTGTTTCAGGTTTTTTTTTTTTTTTTTTTTTTTTTTTTTTGAAGATCAATTCCTTTTGACAGGCCGGGCAAGATTTTATTGAGCTTAAAACGTTTGCTGAGCGGGAGACTAATCATCTTGCCGCTATTTCCCTCGAGCTGGAGGAGAAGAAAGCCGAATTCGACCGTGTCTTCGCGGAGAAGCTTGCTCTAGAGAGGGAGAAGTCTGTTAAAGAATGTGGAGAGGAGATCCATAAGCAGCTGAATGAGGAGCTCGAAAAACTGAAGAGTCTTCACGAGCAGGAGAGGCAAGAATTCACGCGTCGAGAAAAAGAGGCTTATGACCGTGGATATGAAGCTGGATATGAGGCTCGGAATGCCGAGCTTCGAAAGATTTTCTCTGATAACAAACTTCTCTAGATGTTGCTTTTCATTTACCCGGGCTTGTAGTATGGCTATATTGTTTTTACTAATGTGATCATGAATAATTTCAGAAAATTTTATCCCCCATGGTTTGTAATAATCTATTAGTTCTCGGATTACAAGTTTGTTCATAATTTAATGTACTCTCTTTTGTCCGTGGTTTTGTTTGCTTTCTTCGTTTGGTCTTATGCTCGTAATCTTTGTTTTTCGATCTTGGTATATTACTTCTGTTCGATTTCCAGAATATATCACTTTCTCTTCCCGGTGAAATTCTCGGGAAGCGCAACAGTCTTTCGATCTTGACCGTTCCTTTCGTTTTCTGCTAGCCGTTGGATTTTGAGAATAGTACTTATAAATAGGGTTCAATTCGTATCCTTATAAAATTAATTTTAAAGCAGACTCCTTCGACCATGCTGGTTAAAAGATCTTGTTGTATGGCCCAATATTTTGGATTTCGAGTTAGGACCTATTCTGCGGGTCATAGAAAAACTGGTACTTCGACCTCGACTAGGGTATCTGCAGGCGAACATCATTCCGACCTTGGAGACCGGTCAGCTTTATTGCTGACCACCCGTGCACCCCCCGTGGTTTAGGAGAAGTCCAAGCATCAAATCTTTTAGGGGTCTCCAGCGGTTTGTTCGGTTCTTCCTCAAGGATGTAAGGGGTGGAGCTTCGAGGGTCGAGGCCCTCAATAAAGTATTCACGTTACACCTAGAAAAGGATGCCTTACCCTTCTCCTTTTTGAGGAATCATAAATAAAGATAAAAGCCTGTTGGCTCGACAGGCTCCTCCAATCCGAGTAAGGACATTATCGTTCGCCGAAAATTTCATAGGAAGCTTTGTAGGTGTTTGTAGAATTATAAAATGTTGATATCTTTGTAACTTGTAACTCTTCAATGTATCGAACTCTGGAAATAATAATTTCTCGATTAATTTCTTACGTTCGTTCTTATCTGCTTAAATAAAGCTCTTTACCGATCTTGGTCCATCTTCGGACGAGTTCTTGATAATGGTTCCTTGATCAGTTATAGTCCGACTTTTTCTTTGTGACTTTCTTTAACGATCGGGAATTAAACTATAATTATTTCGAGCATTGTTGGATTTTACCGTTTCTTCATTTATCCGCACGGTTCCTGAATTTTCGGGAAGTGGAACGGTCGCTGTATTTATTGCTCGCATTTTGGCCACTAGTTCTGTTCAGCTTTTGAAAACAGTCCCTGATTTATCGGGAATCTGAGCGGTCAGAGAGCTTTTAATATACATATTGCCACCGTTCATCTGAAGAGATCTACACCGTTGATACGGAATTCTTCCCCCTATAAATACTTCTAAATTTACCTTCATATTTTTACTTGTCTGTAAACATTTCGTTCGATCAATATGGTTGCATTTTTACCTCCATCAACCATCTTTATTTTCGATTCGGTCTCAGCAATAAAAGCGTTCGAGATTCGGACTCGAACTCTCTTCTTTGATCTCTTCGGCGTCCCTGTATGTGGAATAATTTCGACCAGGGTATCGACAGGCGAAAAGGATTGCGACTGGGGTACCGACAGGCGACCAGCTCTCTCTGATGCCATCCATTTGAGACTGGTTAGAATTCCTGTATCCTGTCAATCCACCCAGTCGGATAGTGGGTCGACTGCTGGGGAAGTTTTCCCGCACTCAATATCCACTTCTTCAAGAGGTTCTTTGAAGAATGTTACCTCCGAGATTGCGTGGAATAATCTTTCTAGAGATTGCTTCCCTGTTTCTCGATCCGGTCCGACATGGGACGACCATTGAGGAAGCGAAGGATGAAGGGTAGAAGTGTTATCCTAGCTCCGTCTTCCTCCTTTGAAAGTGTTTTAGGGTATGGTTAATTTGTAATAGGATCATGCTGAATGTAGATTTTCAGCTTAGCTCGATTTTCTTTATTATTGTAATCACGAAATTTTTTGTAATCGTTCGAAAGATCATGAATAAGAATACTTATTTTCTCCCTTACCCTTACTGCAGAACTGTTTCCGTATATTGTTACCGAGCACCGACTTCTTCGTCCCAAAAATATGATCATCAAATATCATTTTCGAATGATTTTAATAAGTGTATCGATAATAAAGAATAATTGACATTCTTCTTTCTCTGATATTCAGATATAAGTAACAGTTGATCTTTGTAGACCGATCAAAATTTGATAATACTGGAATAATAATTATAGGCCCTCTTGGCGGATTGTGATTGCTGTAGTTCGAAATAGGACGTATATTGGAATCTCTGGATTGATAATTTACACCTTGGATTGTAGCTAAGGGTTTCAACCATTTGGTAATTTCGATCTAAGGGGCGTAGCAACGGCTTTCACCTTTAGTTGTTTTAGAGCATTTTTAGCCCCAGGGTCATAGCAAAGGCTTTCACCCATTTAATAATTTCGATCTAAGGGGCATAGCAACGGCTTTCACCCTTAGTCATTTTAGAGCATTTTTTAGCTCGAGGGTCCTAGCAGAGGCTTTCACCCATTTAATAATTTCGATCTAAGGGGCATAGCAACGGCTTTCACCCTTAGTCGTTTTAGAGCATTTTTAGCCCTTGGGTCCTAGCAGAGGCTTTCACCCATTTAATAATTTCGATCTAAGGGGCATAGCAACGGCTTTCACCCTTAGTCGTATGAGAGCATTTTTTAGCTCGAGGGTCATAGCAGAGGCTTTCACCCATTTAATAATTTCGATCTAAGGGGCATAGCAACGGCTTTCACCCTTAGTCGTATGAGAGCATTTTTTAGCTCGAGGGTCATAGCAGAGGCTTTCACCCATTTAATAATTTCGATCTAAGGGGCATAGCAACGGCTTTCACCCTTAGTCGTATGAGAGCATTTTTTAGCTCGAGGGTCATAGCAGAGGCTTTCACCCATTTAATAATTTCGATCTAAGGGGCATAGCAACGGCTTTCACCCTTAGTCGTATGAGAACATTTTTTAGCTCGAGGGTCCTAGCAGAGGCTTTCACCCATTTAATAATTTCGATCTAAGGGGCATAGCAACGGCTTTCACCCTTAGTCGTATGAGAGCATTTTTTAGCTCGAGGGTCATAGCAGAGGCTTTCACCCATTTAATAATTTCGATCTAAGGGGCATAGCAACGACTTTCACCCTTAGTCGTATGAGAGCATTTTTTAGCTCGAGGGTCATAGCAGAGGCTTTCACCCATTTTTAATAGTAGATGGAGATGAGAAGAGATTGAACAATAGATGAACCGAGGTCGATAATATAAAAGATATGAATGAATACAAATATTGATGAGATTAGTTTCCATTGAATATATATTTCTGATCGAAATAAATTTTGACGAGATAATAGTCTTCTGCAATCATGAGAAAAGCTGAATCATAGAGAAACAGCCAATAATAAATAACCTTAGGGCTTCATAAATAAATTTTATGCCTTGTCGAGAAAACTCTTTGTCTATAAGTTCCCAATCTTGTCATGTTTGATTTTTTTTCTAAATGATTCCTCATTTATCGAGAATTGCAACGGTCGACAAATCTCATCCATTCATTTCGCGAATTATCTGCCGCCGAATTCCTTCATCTTTTATTTATAAAAAAGGCATGATGCTATTGAGATTTTCTTATTCGCTGTATCAGCATTTTATCTGTCCGACCATGCTAATCAAAATTGTTACTCCATCCATTCGTTTATTTTGAGCTCAGACTTCGAACAATCTTTAAGAATGACAGTCTTCTAATCCGACCTCGCTTAGAATATCGTCAGGCAAATACAATTTCCATCTTGAAAGCCAATATGCCAGATTCAGGAAGTCCACAGGCTGTCGCGCAGGTCTTCGATTAGGGACCTGTTGCTACAATGCATTTAGGAAGACATAGCAGGGAGCGAACTATCCAGAATATAGTCACTCGATAAGCCATGTGCTCGTCCTTTTATCCTCGGAAGATCGTAAATAAAGTTAAAAGCCTGCGGGTCCTAGGGAAATTCCCACGGTCGGAGCCAAATTATTCCGAAAGAGCAATAGGAGAAGAGACCGAAAATTTCATAGGATTGTAGAAAGTGATAGCGTTTTTATGTAATATATATAGGCTTGAGTTATGCTCAACATGTATTTTGCTCATCTTGTATTTTCCGAGATAATTTAAATACACTTCTTCCATGTTTTGTTGATAGAATAATCATAATTAGATAGATTCTTATCTTCAATACTTCCACATCAATCCTCTAATATCGATAAAGAAATACTCAAACACCGCTTGCTTGATCGAGCAATAAATATTATAGTGGACCTAATATTAATAAGGAAAATGTTGCCATCAAGCCTTGGCACTGCCGGACTTCCATAGTCGCATGATTTTTTGGTCGAGAGTTCTGTTCGAACCGATCATGATTCTTCCAAGTCGAATAATGACTGTAAAAACATTTGAATGAACTGATCTTGAACCTAAATTGTCGATCTTCATCAATAATGTTATAACTATGCCTATATCGGTCTGGTGTTTAGAATGTTATAAATTTTCCTATACGGCCTGTTAAACCGCGTTTCCTTCTAACCAAACAGGACCCTATTTCTCGGGAAATGTAATGGTCAGTTCATTTATTACATACATCCCAACCGTCGGTGATTTATTATCTGGACCATTGGTTCAAAAACTTTGCTGCTATAAATAGTTCTCCTTTGGTTTATCCGATACTCTTCATTTTCTCCATTATGCTTTGTCCGACCGATATGGGTCGAATCTTGCTTTCGATTCGTATTGCTTCCAAAATACAAAAATTTGAGATAAGAATTCGAACCTTATTCTTCGACTCTGGTCTTTTTGGTGTACCCCTCTGCGCTTAGAATATCGACAGGCAAAAGAACTTGCGCCTAGAATACCGGCAGGCAACCTGTTTTCCCAGACATATCATTTCTGGTGCAGGTTAGACCTCTGGTCTCTTGGCGTAGTATCTGATCGGGCAGCTGGTAAATCTGAGAGGAGTTCTTTATCTGAAGCATCAGCTTCCTCGAGGGCTTTCTTGAAGTATAGTTCCTTCGAGTTTACTTGGGGCGCCTCCGCTGAGATAACCCTCCGCTGCACCGGTTCGGATTAACCTGTAAATAATGATTGAGGATTTCAATCATTATTTACAGATGAAGACCTAAGGACGGTCTGAATCCCCGGAGAAGAGTTTTGATCCGGCTTTCATCCCGTACGAAGACGGATGTGCGACACGTGGCTAGTGATTACTAGGATGAATCACTGCCGAGTTCTGCATCTGGAGCGATCTTAGGGAATGAAGACTGAGCGCGTAACATGGTAGAATTATTCGTAGAACTTGTAATAGGATAGTAGCGATCGTATTGTACTTCTTGAGCTCGGAATTGATTCGAGGCTTTTCTTTGTAACTTATTTGAAGAATATTAATGATAGAGCTTACGTTCTCTGATCGAATTTCTCCATTTAACTTCTTTTATCAGTCGAACAATTGCTGATTTTTTAGCTTCAACTTTGACGATCAAATAATTCGTAGCCGCTGTTCAAATATTCATCTCATCCCAAATAGAGGTAACCGATAAATAATGTATACAGATTACGCGATTGAACTCATAAATAGCTGATTTGAGGAATTTGTTTTGAAAGCAACAAATATGATGATCGGAAAAATAAATTCCGATCATCGATAAGCTCTGATCGAGTCGACCGGACTAATTCTATGTTAATTTGTTGTGGGCTACCTTGCTGGAACTTCTTATTTACTTTCACACTAGAAAATGGATCGTTCGTGGAAAATAAACCCATCGGGAAGAATTAGATAAGCTGTGCAATCCCCGAATAAAAATCGCTAATATTAAGCTCGGAAGTTTATTGTATAGGCTTTATCTTCGATCTCGAATTGATGAACGCCCTAATAGTCGGAGGACCGCCTTGGATAACGAATAACAGAGTTTCAAACTTAGTAAGGTTTTTAGCTAACATATGGATTTCCCCTCGTGGTAGGCATATTTCGGTCTAATACTCGAATAAGGCCCCACGGTGGGCGCCAATTGATCTTACGTGATTTCGTTCGTTCGATTAGGGGTGGGATGTAATGCAATAACAATAATAAATAAAGGAAAGTAAAGACCAAAGTAGTTGTATTCGAATTGACTGAGTACAAATACAAGTATTCAAGGGTCCTATTCGAGCATTATTGGATGCCGTACAAGCTAGAGGGCGAAATACATATAATTCTAAGCCTATATTCCCAAGCGGTTCCGAGCAGTAGCTTCGAGGAGGGAGCACCTGGAAAATCGTGTCTGGTGTCATAAATGCATGGGGTATTTATAGCTGATCTGACGGGCTTGGGCCTGGGCTCGGCCCAACAGTACCCTTCGATCTTGGGTTCTGAAATGAGCTCGAAACAGTTAATACTATGCCGTGGACCGATTTCTTGCTCTCTGGGGATAGTATCTAGTGTCATTCTAACAGCATCGGGCCCATAGAGGCAAGGAATCTAAATTACCCCTCATCAGTTCCCACTTCCACTGAGGGATTTCTAAATTCTGTAGCTCACCAGCCACTCTTTGGTGTTCGGCCTTAACTTGTTGACACGTTATGCACTTAGCCACAAACTCTGTTACATCTCGCTTCATCGACATCCACCAAAAGTGACTCTTTAAATCTCTATACATCTTGGTGGTGATAGGATAGTGCCCTGCAAGCCAGTTCTGTTAGCTTGTAATAGATCTATCCTGTATGAAACGATCTTTGATTTTATAATAATACGCATGTTTATTTATATATGTATAAGGATAAACAATGGCCAACTTCATCTTTCGCAAATACATTTAAGCGATTGGTTGAAACCCTTAGATTACATTTGACTATGGGACGATTCACTTCAGTAGTGAGTGCAATCATGAAACAGTCTCAAAGGTCGTAATCTTAAATCTGTTCCAAGTCATAGATTCCGAACGAGACGGGGTATCGTAGGAATCGCCAAGACTTGTACAAGTATGCATGATTCACATGGAGTGAATTTGTAGTGTTTCATGAGCAAGGAATTTGAGTCCAGTGCATACGAGTAGGTGGTTCAATGGAGGATTGAACGCATCGAACGACCCGAACAGAGAAACCCATTGTGGAAGCGCATGACGCATATCGGTGATGGGATGTTTCTCAAGGAATATAATAGTGTACGATTTAGTCCTTTGACTTGAGGTACTAGGGCGAATTCGGTGCATGGAAGTGCGTACTTAGATCTAGGTATAGGCCACGTAGCTTGGTCATAACATGCCTAGGTTGGGTGCGTATGGACATGTACGCGAGTGGTTAGTACCGATATGGAATCTATTGACTCACTGTAATGGGTGAGAGAATTTCCTATACGATTCTTAGATAATATATCCAAGGATTCTGCGGCCGCAGTCGGTGACGGATTTGGAAAGGGGTTTCCAAATTTAGAAGGTCACAAAGGTATATTATCCTGAATTAGAAAGTATAGTTATCGAGACAAATTTAGAGGTGCCGATCAATTCACACACCCTAAGTCTTGATCGGAAATATTAGTCGATAGAAGGACCGTATGTACATGGCAATTATATGAGACGAGGTTCACAAATATCAATTCACCTGATATTGGGCTTCATGGGCTTGTGGCTAGACATCGACCATGAAGTGTGGGTACTCCTGAATTAATAGAGGATTTAATTCTAGGAGTGGTCAATTAAAGGTTGTTTAATTGACCGGAACAATTTATTGTTCATAAATTAAATCACGAGGGATTCGTGGGCCTGCTACCAGTTGATGGTGAACCCAGAGGGTCACACACAATACAATTGGACGGTGACTGTTATAAAAGAACATGAAAGGAATTAATTGATTTAAAGGTAATTAAATCAATTAAATGAATTAAAAGTATTTAATTCAAGTGGGAGATTAATTAATTGGCTAACTTAATTAATAATTGAGTTGCTAGTTAATTAAAAGAAATATTGATTTAATTGGACTGGGCATTTAATTAAAGTAGTTAATTAAATGGAGGATTGCAAGACATGGGCTTCTATTAATTAAAGCCCATAAGGAGTCTTGCAAACCCTAGGTCAGAAGGAGTCTATAAAAAGGGAACTACATGAGCTTAAAAGCTAACACCAAGAAAAGAAAACCCTAGCCTCCCTCTGCCCTAAGTAGCCGCCCCCTCTCCAAGCTAACCCTAGCTAGCCGCCGCCGCCACCTGCTGCCGTGGACTGCTTGGTGCCGCCGCCGCCATCTCCCCTGTTCCATTGTGTTAGATCTTGATCTGTCAAGAGATCTAATACAATCCTGCAATAACAAATCTCCTGAATCCAGTTCTGAGCCTAAGATCTTGAGGTGTTGCCAGAATCCAATTGGTGTGGACTATCCCTGGAGGTGAGACACTTGGATCACTCCTGTGAACCAGATCAGAATCAGAATCGAAGACCGGAGGTTTCCACCACCTTGCCTGTGGTGAGGTATATCGCAAAAACCCCCTTTGTTAATTCATTGTGTGCGTTTTTGTTCTTGCTTTTGTATACATAATATGGAGACATCTTTTATGGGACCATTGGATACCTCGAAAAATTTTAAATTCCGCACTTTGTTGTCTGACAAATCGAGCTATATCCCAACAGTGGTATCAGAGCCAACTCCATTATTATTATACAAAAGCCTGAACATAATTGTGTTCACCGTATATGTTTAATTATATGTATGAGAACACGTGATAATTATGTTCTGTAAGTTGATTCTTGCTTGTTATGACTAGATCTATCAATGGGTAAAACTGCTTTTCAAGATCTGTGACGTTTTTATAGTTTTTGAAAACTTCAGGACTTTTGGGGTAGAAATCGCAAATCAGGGTTTTTGGGGGCTGAAAATTCGAAATTTTTGAGATCTGAAAATTTGAAAATTCTGGACTGTTCTTGCAAATCTGGTCGCACGGTTTTTTGGGGTCGTTTTGCAAATTCTGAAAACTTAGGGGCTGTTTTGCAATTACCGAAACTTGAGGGGTCAATTTGAAAAATCAAAAATTTTCAAAATTCAAAATTTTATTTTCTGGTCTGCTGCCCGAAACTACCCAGGGGTGTTTTTGTAACTTTTTAAAAGTTTTGGGGTCAAAGTGCAATTTTCGAAAGTTGAGGGGCCGAAAATGCAATTTTCAAAAGTTGAAAAACAGATTCTGAAATTGAGCAGAAAATTAATTTTTGTTTACCCGGATATTTATTTTGTCATAATTAGTAGTGACTAAAAAGCAAGAATCATAGGAAGTTAGTTTTAAAAGGATGTTTTAAAATTAAGATAGAAGAAAGTAAAAGATGTTTACATGTTTCTTGCTCAACGTGAACTGTTTACGTGGTTTTTCGATCGAGAAGAGCCTTGACCTTAGGGTAGATGTGATTGGTTTAATTTATTGCTTGGTTTTTATTGGGCCTGTGAGCCTATTATTTTTGGGCCACTTTGAGCCTTTGTAATAGAATAGGGCTTTACTGCTTTCCTAGTTTAGGATGGAGGCCCATTTACAAGCAAGGTGGGAACCCAAGAAGATAAGAAGGCCATGTATGCATGGTACAATGTGTAATAGCATAGGGCCTGTTTGAGAACCCTTTAGATTGACCAATTGGGCCAACATCATTTGGCTCGATGATGGCCCACATAGGAGGCTCCCGATCGAAAACATATTGTGGTAGTATGCATGCTAGGCTTGTATGGCTTTTATTTATTTGTCAATTTATATTTAGCTGCGCGCTAGAATCTAGATCGTAATAAAAGATAAAGCATAACTGAATCGGTGAGATCTCGAGGAGAGTTAGCATAACTTTCAAAACCAGAAAACCCCCTCTCGAATTAAATATTAAGTCATATTGGATTAAAATAAAATGAAGTATTTATATAAATCCAAGCCTTCCATCAATAGGGACTAACGTATGTTGTCTACTTATCGATAGAGGTGATCCAGAGTCTGGCACCCGAGTCGAAGAAAGGGACAATACGTGAAATTCCTTGACTCCTGTTTTTAACTAAACATGACAAGGGTAAGGACTGGTCTGGATGTGAGGATCGACCGATAACTAGTTACGGAGAACTCACGACCGGGCCCGTTGCTTATCACGATTGATGGGTTAGACTTAACGATTAGTAACACTTATGATATAGCAGTGCTAGATAAGTGCGAAAGCCGAGGCAAAATAAGCTTGAAGGTTGTGGAGTAACACAATTGGTAAAATGTATACCTACCTGGAGAATTGGTTGTATGGCCACGAGTCGTGGGTGCAATTAATTGCTGCTGGGACGTCAAGACCTACTAGGAATTAAATTTCCCGAGCAATCAAAGGGGTGATTGTTTCGATAAAATAGTGGGAGAACTTTTTCGAAAACAAGTCCAAATTCGATAATTATAAGTATTAGGCATAAGATCAGTTAGCTAAATGTTGTCTTCTTTCCAATTGTAGATATTAAGTACAATGTCTAAGAATCCATTATCTGTTATCCTCGACGCAAACAAATTGAATGGCTCAAACTTTGTTGACTGGCTGAGAAATCTCAGAATCGTCCTCGACTCCGAGCGACGTAGCTATGTGCTCGACACACCCATGCCTGCTGCACCCGCAGCACGAGCTACTGAGGAACAACGAACCGCCCATGCTAAAAGGGTTGATGATGATCTTCAGGTTCGATGTCTCATGCTAGCCTCGATGTCGAATGAACTGCAGAAACAGCATGCTGCTATGCCGCTTGCTAGAGAGATACTTCTCCACCTCCAGCAGATGTTTGGAGAGAGGTCTCGTACCGAAAGGTTCGCGACCACTAAGGAGTTGTTTCATCTCAAGATGGCTGAGGGAAGCAGTGTCAAGGATCACTGTCTGCGTTTCATCAACCTGGTTGAAAAACTGGGGCGATTGGACGTGGATTTACACGCTGATCTTAGCACTGACCTCCTTCTCCATACGCTGCCCCGTTCTTTTGACCAGTTCGTGTTGAACTTCAACATGGAGGATAGAACCCTCGCTCTTCACAAACTGACCAATTTGTTGGTAACGGCAGAATCGACTCTCAAGAAAGAGAAGCCGGTGATGATTGCACACCAATCGAAGGCTGCAAAGCCTAAGAGAGGTAGGAAGAAGAAGAAGGTTGTTTCTTCGAAGGCAATCACCAAGGTGGTTGAAAAGAAGCGCAAAAGCCCAGAAGACGAATGTTTCCACTGCAAGAAAGCAGGGCACTGGAAAAGGAACTGCCCAGACTACCTAAAGATGAAACTGGTAGCCAAAGGTATTTTCTTGGTTGAAGTTAATATTTCTATTAACTGTGCATTGTGGGTGTTAGACACCGCAGCAGGTTCTCATATCTGCAATGATTTGCAGGTGATGGGAGCAGTAAGATACCTGAAGCCCGGGGATAGAATCCTGCGTTTTGGAAACGGAGCTAGGATCGCCGCTGAGGCTATTGGGGACGTCGAATTGGTTTTAGGAAATTTTACTTTGGTTTTAAGGGATTGTCTGTACGTACCAACGATAATTAAGAACATCATTTCTATACCAATGCTAGACATTGATGGTTTTAATTTTTCCATTGAAAATGGAGTTTTTAGCATATTTAAAGGTGGTTTAATGTATGCTTGTGGTACTTTGATAGATGGTCTTTATTCCCTAGAACCTGTTAAATCCGACGTCATGCACATTCAATCTAGAAAAAGAAAATATGATAATCAAACTCCACAACTTTGGCACGCTAGACTTGGACATATTTCCAAGAGTAGGATTCAAAAGTTGGTTTCCTCTAAGGCTCTTGAAATAAAGAACTTGGATGAACTCCCAACTTGCGAATCTTGTCTCAAAGGAAAGATGACCAAATCACCCTTCACAGGGAATCCCGAGCGAACCAAACAAACATTGGATTTAATCCATACTGACGTATGTGGACCATTGAGTGTCAATGCGAGAGGAGGATTCTCTTACTTCGTAACATTCACCGACGATTTTAGTCGTTATGGATATGTGTATCTCATGAAACACAAATCCGAAACTTTTGAGAAATTCAAAGAGTTTCGAATGGAAGTTGAGAATCAACTTGGACATAGTATTAAAGCACTTCGTTCTGATAGAGGTGGAGAGTACTTAAGCCAAGAATTCCTTGATTATCTAAAAGAGAATGGAATTCTCGCCCAGCGAACTCCCCCTAGGACGCCCCAACTCAATGGAGTGTCCGAGCGGAGGAACCGAACTTTGTTAGACATGGTTCGTTCCATTATGAGCTTTGCTGACCTTCCCTTTTCGTTTTGGGGCTTGGCCCTATTAACTGCATCGAAGATACTAAACATAGTACCTTCGAAGTCAGTGCCGACAACACCGCACCAAGTATGGTATGGTAAGGCACCCGTGTATTCGTACTTACGAGTATGGGGATCTCCTGCGTATGTAAAGAACAAGAAGGGAGATAAGCTAGATAGTAGATCTAGTTTGTGCAAATTTGTGGGGTATCCAAAGGAATCCATTGGATACCTGTTCTTCGATCCTAAAGAACGTAATACGTTCGTATCTAGGAACGCCCACTTCTTGGAAGAGGATTTCCTCTCCAATCGAAATGGGACAATCGTAGAACTTGATGAAGTCCAGGAATCGGACCCATCCTCACAAACAGTGGGAGCTGAACAAGAATTTACTGAACCTACTAGTACACCTACTCTTCGAAGGTTTGATCGAATTCGTAAGGAGCCAGAGCGATTTGGTTTCATTCACGAAAATGAAAGAGGTGATAATGATCCAAGGACCTATCAAGAAGCGATGTCAGACATAGACTCGGGTGCATGGCTCGAAGCTATGCAATCCGAAATGGATTCCATGCATTCCAACAAGGTTTGGACCTTGGTCGATCCACCTGAGGGAACTATCCCTGTAGGATGCAAATGGATCTTCAAGCGTAAGCTTGGAATGAATGGAGAGGTTTTAACTCACAAGGCACACTTAGTGGCGAAGGGGTATTCTCAAAGGCCTGGAATAGACTATGAGGAAACCTTCTCTCCCGTAGCGATGTCCAAATCCATTCGGATATTGCTTGCCATTGCCGCATGGCATGACTATGAGATATGGCAAATGGACGTAAAGACCGCCTTTCTCAATGGAGACATTGACAAGGAGATCTTTATGCAACAACCTGAAGGTTTTGCGTCCAAAGGGAGTGAACACAAATTATGTAAACTTCAAAGGTCAATATATGGCCTCAAACAGGCATCCCGAACCTGGAACATACGATTTGATGAGACAGTCAAGGCATTTGGCTTCATCAAAAATGTATATGAACCTTGTGTGTACAAGAAGAATAGTGGGAGCGCAGTACAATTCATTGTTTTGTACGTCGATGACATTTTGTTGATCGGAGACGATATCAAGATGTTAGCGCAGACTAAAGCGTGGTTATCCGCGCAGTTCTCTATGAAAGATATGGGAGACGCATCTTACGTATTGGGAATACGTATCTATAGGGATAGATCGAAGAAGATGATAGGACTCTCCCAATCTCAGTACATTAACACAATCTTGAAAAGATTCAAGATGGAAGAATCCAAGAGAGGATTGCTTCCAATGAGACATGGTATCTCTCTTTCTAAGTCTATGTGCCCTACAACTGACGAAGAAAAGACGAGAATGTCTCTCATACCTTATGCCTCTGCTATAGGGAGCATAATGTATGCGATGTTGTGTACTCGACCAGACATAGCACACGCTCTAAGTGTAACGAGCCGCTATCAGTCAAATCCAGGCGAAGAGCACTGGACTGCCGTAAAAGCAATCCTAAAGTACCTGCGAAGGACTAAGGATATGTTTTTGGTCTACGGTGGTAGTGGAGAACTGAAACATGAAGGATTCACTGATGCAAGTTTCCAGTCTGATGTGGATGACTTCAAATCCAACTCTGGATACATATTCCGCATCAATGGTGGAGCAGTCAGTTGGAAAAGCTGTAAACAGTCTACCACTGCTGATTCAACCACAGAAGCAGAATATATTGCAGCATCAGATGCAGCAAAAGAAAGTGTATGGATGAAAAACTTCATCCAAGAACTGGATGTTGTTCCTAGCATTGCTGAACCTGTAGTCGTCTTCTGTGACAACAACGGGGCGATAGCTCAAGCGAAGGAGCCGAGATCACACCATCAATCCAAACACGTACAGAGGAAATACCACGTGATCAGGGAGATCATGGGTAGAGGTGACATGCACATGGAGTATGTCAAATCGGAAGACAACGTAGCTGACCCACTAACTAAGCCACTTTCACAAAAGGCGTTCGATAGTCATCTAGAGCAGATGGGACTTAGAACCATAGGTGAATGGCTTTAGGGCAAGTGGGAGATTGATAGGATAGTGCCCTGCAAGCCAGTTCTGTTAGCTTGTAATAGATCTATCCTGTATGAAACGATCTTTGATTTTATAATAATACGCATGTTTATTTATATATGTATAAGGATAAACAATGGCCAACTTCATCTTTCGCAAATACATTTAAGCGATTGGTTGAAACCCTTAGATTACATTTGACTATGGGACGATTCACTTCAGTACTGAGTGCAATCATGAAACAGTCTCAAAGGTCGTAATCTTAAATCTGTTCCAAGTCATAGATTCCAAACGAGACGGGGTATCGTAGGAATCGCCAAGACTTGTACAAGTATGCATGATTCACATGGAGTGAATTTGTAGTGTTTCATGAGCAAGGAATTTGAGTCCAGTGCATACGAGTAGGTGGTTCAATGGAGGATTGAACGCATCGAACGACCCGAACAGAGAAACCCATTGTGGAAGCGCATGACGCATATCGGTGATGGGATGTTTCTCAAGGAATATAATAGTGTACGATTTAGTCCTTTGACTTGAGGTACTAGGGCGAATTCGGTGCATGGAAGTGCGTACTTAGATCTAGGTATAGGCCACGTAGCTTGGTCATAACATGCCTAGGTTGGGTGCGTATGGACATGTACGCGAGTGGTTAGTACCGATATGGAATCTATTGACTCACTGTAATGGGTGAGAGAATTTCCTATACGATTCTTAGATAATATATCCAAGGATTCTGCGGCCGCAGTCGGTGACGGATTTGGAAAGGGGTTTCCAAATTTAGAAGGTCACAAAGGTATATTATCCTGAATTAGAAAGTATAGTTATCGAGACAAATTTAGAGGTGCCGATCAATTCACACACCCTAAGTCTTGATCGGGAATATTAGTCGATAGAAGGACCGTATGTACATGGCAATTATATGAGACGAGGTTCACAAATATCAATTCACCTGATATTGGGCTTCATGGGCTTGTGGCTAGACATCGACCATGAAGTGTGGGTACTCCTGAATTAATAGAGGATTTAATTCTAGGAGTGGTCAATTAAAGGTTGTTTAATTGACCGGAACAATTTATTGTTCATAAATTAAATCACGAGGGATTCGTGGGCCTGCTGCCAGTTGATGGTGAACCCAGAGGGTCACACACAATACAATTGGACGGTGACTGTTATAAAAGGACATGAAAGGAATTAATTGATTTAAAGGTAATTAAATCAATTAAATGAATTAAAAGTATTTAATTCAAGTGGGAGATTAATTAATTGGCTAACTTAATTAATAATTGAGTTGCTAGTTAATTAAAAGAAATATTGATTTAATTGGACTGGGCATTTAATTAAAGTAGTTAATTAAATGGAGGATTGCAAGACATGGGCTTCTATTAATTAAAGCCCATAAGGAGTCTTGCAAACCTTAGGTCAGAAGGAGTCTATAAAAAGGGAACTACATGAGCTTAAAAGCTAACACCAAGAAAAGAAAACCCTAGCCTCCCTCTGCCCTAAGTAGCCGCCCCCTCTCCAAGCTAACCCTAGCTAGCCGCCGCCGCCACCTCAAGCCGCCGCCACCTGCTGCCGTGGACTGCTTGGTGCCGCCGCCGCCATCTCCCCTGTTCCATTGTGTTAGATCTTGATCTGTCAAGAGATCTAATACAATCCTGCAATAACAAATCTCCTGAATCCAGTTCTGAGCCTAAGATCTTGAGGTGTTGCCAGAATCCAATTGGTGTGGACTATCCCTGGAGGTGAGACACTTGGATCACTCCTGTGAACCAGATCAGAATCAGAATCGAAGACCGGAGGTTTCCACCACCTTGTCTGTGGTGAGGTATATCACAAAAACCCCCTTTGTTAATTCATTGTGTGCGTTTTTGTTCTTGCTTTTGTATACATAATATGGAGACATCTTTTATGGGACCATTGGATACCTCGAAAAATTTTAAATTCCGCACTTTGTTGTCTGACAAATCGAGCTATATCCCAACAGGTGGTACCTGGATGTATGGAGAATTGCGACTTATGAGCCTCTTCAAGAATTTCTTTCTTTAGTTTAGGGTTCGTTGGGACACATACCCTATCTTCAAACCTCAATGAACCATCAATATGAACACGAAATCTTGGATGCAATCCTCTTTTTACACCTTCGCGAATCTTGCATAATTTAGGGTCTTCTCCTTGAGCAAATTTAATACGCTCAATCAATGCAGGTTGGGCAATTAGGCTTGCCATCATGTTTATGGAACCACTGGTAACTATTTCAACCTCCAAATTCTCTAATTCTTCCAATATTTTGGGTTGCTTGGTCAATATAGCTCCCATAGGGGATGGGTTTCTGCTAAGGGCATCGGCGACTACATTGGCTTTCCCAGGGTGGTAATTAATAGTAATATCGTAGTCTTTAAGCAATTCAAGCCACCTACTCTGCCTCATGTTCAGTTCCTTTTGAGTGAACAAGTATTTTAGACTCTTATGGTCGGTGTAGATATCACATTTCTCCCCGTATAAATAATGTCTCCAAATCTTTAAGGCAAAGACAACTGCAGCTAATTCTAGGTCGTGGGTTGGGTAATTTCGTTCATAAGTCTTCAGCTGGCGAGAAGCATAAGCAATGACTTTTCCATTCTGCATCAACACACAACCCAAACCGTCTTTTGATGCATCACTAAAGATAACAAAGTTTTCATCACTGCAAGGCAATGTTAAAACTGGTGCAGAAACCAACTTTTCTTTCAACTCTTTGAAACTCTGTTCGCAATCCGAAGTCCAATCAAATTTTACTCCTTTCTGGGTAAGCCGGGTCAAAGGAATGGCTATCTGAGAAAAGCCTTGAACAAATTTTCTATAGTAACCCGCAAATCCCAGAAAGCTTCTAATTTCTGTGATAGTTGTTGGGCGAGGCCAATTTACTACTGCTTCAGTCTTCGCGGGATCAACAGAAACCCTCTTGCCGATACCACGTGTCCAAGAAAAGATACACTGTCAAGCCAAAATTCACACTTACTTAGCTTAGCGAACAATTGCTCCTCTTGCAGTATTTGTAGTACCATTCTCAAATGCTTTGTGTGCTCCTCAATACTTTTAGAGTATACCAAGATATCGTCAATGAAGACCACGACGAATTGATCCAAGTATTTTCTGAAAACCCTGTTCATTAAGCCCATAAATGCAGCAGGAGCATTTGTTAGTCCAAAAGGCATCACTAAAAACTCATAATGGCCGTACCTCGTTCGGAAAGCCGTCTTCGAAACATCTCCAGCTTTAACCTTTAATTGGTGATAACCGGATCTAAGATCTATCTTTGAAAATACACACACTCCTTGCAATTGGTCAAACAAGTCGTCAATTCGGGGCAGGGGATACTTGTTCTTTACAGTCACTTTGTTCAACTCACGATAATCAATACATAGTCGTAGACTTCCATCCTTCTTTTTCACAAACAACAATGGTGCTCCCCACGGAGACACACTAGGGCGAATGAATCCTTTCTCGAGTAGTTCCTGGAGCTGTTCTTTTAATTCACGCATCTCCCGTGGGGCCATTCGATATGGGGCCTTGGAAATTGGCTCCGTCCTTGGTTCCAAATCTATTTCGAATTCAATATCTCGATCTGGAGGTAGTCCAAAAAGATCTTCAGGAAAGACATCTGGAAATTCTTTCACAACTGGGATATCATCTAGTTGCTTACCATCCTTCTTTGGATTCACAATGTATGCCAGGTATCCGATACACCCTTTCCTTAAAGCTTTAAAAGCATCAATAGAAGAAATTATAGGGATGGAAGACTTAAGTAACTTAGGACTATGACCTTGGTAAGAGAATTCTTCTTGCTCTGAGATTTTGAACACAATTTTCTTTCCAAAACAGTCTATATGGGCATGATAAGAAGACAACCAATCCATACCTAAGATAACATCAAAATCACTTATATCTAAATGTATGAAGTTTGCTCTAAATCTTTTTTCTCCTAACTTCATATTGCAATCTCTGACAATCCTATCAGTAATAATCACTTTTCTCATTGGCGTAGTAACATGTAAAGGCTCATCCAACTTTTCAGACAAACAATTCAAATATTCAGCAAATTTCTTAGAGATGAAAGAATGAGAGGCACCGGAGTCAAACAATACATAAGCATTTGTAGACTGTATATAAACAGTACCTTTCACCACATCGTTGTTCGCATCCACATCATTCTGAGTCATAGAAAATAGTCGAGCATTGCCTTTCTTTGTCTGCTCAGGTGGTTTGGCTGATGTACCCGTCGTGAATGGGCAATCCCTAATACGATGGTCTGATCGACCACACTTAAAGCACGCACCAGTCTTCCAATGACACTCCCCGGAATGAAGTTTGTGGCAATGATCACACTCCTTGCTCTGAGTACTTGAGTTCCCAATTTCTCTTTTCTTAGTTACACTGATGTTGGTGCCGATATCGCGAATATTCGAAGATACTTCAGATCTTGATCTCTTACGGTCACCAACATATTGTTCGTGGTTTGTGGTTCTTCAAATCTGCCTCCACTCTCAAAGCTCTCTCCAGTAAGTCACGGAATGTGGTATCCATATGAGATGAGACGCAAATTTGAATATCCTTCTTTAATACCTGACAAAATCTATTCACTTTACTTTCCTATGTGCTCATATATAAAGGGCAAAACCTTCCTAGTTCGTTGAACTTATTTGCAGTCTCCAATACTGTCATATCCCCGACTTGCTTAAGGTTAAGGAATTCAATTTCCTTGGCTATTCTGACAGCACGAGGAAAATAGTTATCAAGAAACAACTTCTTAAAATCCTCCCATGACAATGGATTGGTTGGATCAGCATATGCCGACTTCACCGAGTCCCACCAATACTTAGCATTCCCGGCTAAAAATGACAAAGCTACATTTAATCTTACTCCAACTGGGTACTCCATCGCAATAAATGTACCTTCAATGCTGCTAATCCATTTTTCGGCTGCAACAAGATCATCACTACCCTCAAATGCTGGAAAGTTAAGTCTCCTAAACCTTTCAAAGTAGGATATCATCGTGGGAGGTTGTGGCTGAGATGGTTGCTGTTGTTGTTGCTGCTGTAATAGATTTACAATCATTTGAAAAACACCTGCTAGGTCCGCTTGTGTAGCAGGCACACCGGGATTATGTGTAGTTGCCTGATTAGCCTGTTGCCCCTGTGCTGCGGTTTGAGCATGGGCATTTTGTTCACCTAGATCAACATGGACAGATGATTCATTGGCAATAGTGTTGCTGGCAGTTCTCCCGCGGCCACGACCACGACCTTGACCTCTTCGGTTACGTCTAGCACGAGCCATACGGATGCTCTAACAACAATTGATTCAGTCAATTTTATTTTAAGCCTCAGACATGACATAACAAAAAATATTTTTGTACAACTAAGAAGATCAGATCTTAAACCAACAACATAAACCTGGCTCTGATACCACTTTGTCACGCCCTAAAATAGAGGCATGACAGGCCGTGTCGTCGTAATAAACAACGGCGACACGAAGCCTCTAAATTAATACCAAAATGACAATGACATAGCAAATAAAGGTCTTGGTAATAAATCCTAAAACAAAACCACTAAAATATTCGGGTACAATGAACATCTAAATTTTGTTCCCAATTAATCTAATACCAAAAATAGTCATCATAAGAAATTGTTTCAAAATTTATTAAAATAATGAATCGTCTAAATAAGAGAAAACTTCGCCTTGACCTCGAGCAATCCACCTACTTATTTTCCTAGCTCCACAAAAATAACTAAACATCTGAAAGAAGATGAAAATATGACGAAGGGTGAGTCGCAACCTCAGCAAGCAACTATGAACAGAGACCTATTGGATTATCATAGCTAAAACTTTCACAACTGATAAAATGACTTTGGCTAGAATATGGAGAATTGTCAAAGCAAATATTTCAGAAAATCATATAGTTTTGCTCACAAGATATTACATGCATGACTCATAGTGACCCAATGGATAAACAGAGACCCCTCGGTCGAAGGGGACAGAACAGATGAGCCCATGACCAGTGGGACGCAGATGACCCCGGGGACTGACATAATAGAACATAACAGAGTCCAAGAGGTAGACTAAATACACGCATGCACTTGAGAGCTAACAAAGCGTAACAAAGTATCTCCATACATCAAATTATTAAAATACTAAAAGTTCAAAAATTGTATTCGAGCTCATGAAACGATAGGAAAATGTTCAAAATTACTTACCTTAAAACCTTTGGGATTACGACACTTATGAAATCTCAACCAACTCCAAAATCTTTAAGGCGAAGCTAAAATACATAAATTTAAGGATTAATAATCTACCTTCAGTTCAGGTATCAATACATTAATTACACATGAAGTCCAAGTAATAATTCCTCATTATATATATATAAACAACTAAATAGGTCTTTTCCCGAATTTAGATAAGGAATTAATAATTAATGCATCTCGTTCATATGTGAAAACAAACATAAATCTGATTTCTCAATTCCACCAATTAGCTCACTAATTGCTTCTAACAGTACGTAGCTTTAGTAGTATATATATGGTGTTCATGGCATATAATTATAAACACATACATACATACTATCTTTAATAATATAAAATTCACTTTGGCAATAAAGTAACCCTTTATGAATATACAATTCCAAGCAGTAGAACATATATACATATCCAAGCACTAGAATATAAAATTCCCTTTGCTTCTAACAGTACGTAGGTATGAATTAATTAACCTGCTTATAAATATTATGCATAAAGTTGATTTACAATTTCTCACGTAATAAGATCATCAATCTCAATCTCACCTTCTTCTTTTCTTTCCTCGTGCTTCAATTTGATAGGCGGCGTAGGTTTTTCTTTTTCATTCTCCAAGACTACATATATGCAAAGTATAACACCTTTTAATTCCTAGGTTAATAACTTATCTAAATTACTTATGTACCCTCAAGCATTTAAGTTACCCAACAATCCTAGTTTAATTATTACTATTACTTTAATTATATATATGTACGTATCTAATATATCTGAAAATTGGTTATTACAATGTTAATATTTTTACCTTATTCGAAAAGTAACCCACAACATGATTAAATTATTTTAATGAATTCAATGTAAAGGTAGTCAAGAGGATCACATTACTCTGATGGCCACAAACTATCGTTGTTAATTCTTGAATTGATTGCACCACTGTTTCGTGAAGTCCTATCACTCTATCAGTTTCAGACGTACACTTCTCAAAGACACCTAACAATCATCAAATGGACGATGAATCTTATGCTTATGAAGATGTACAAATATTACAACAATTTTTCATGTAGCCCATCTAATTAGATTGTTTATTCGAATTTGCATTTTCCAGTTTTTCGATAGGGCTATATGGGACTCCGTGTTCAATTCATATAAGGTAAAAGGAGTACTTTTCTCGAAACCTCTCAATGAGTTTCCACTAGATCCTACATTGCCATCGACGCCGCCTTGTGCATCATCTAGATCCATGTTTATTTCTTGAACGATGACGTGAGTAACAAGAAGATTTATTAATGAAAGATGTGGCTAGGATGAATAATGTACCTACCAATAATAACAATCTGTGAATAGAAAACAGTGTATATTTAACACTGATTTGATACTTATGCGACAGAACCGAGATACATGATACTGCAAAAATAAATATCATCTAGATCATTAAAATTCTAACTTAAGTAAAATGACTACATTCCTCAATTAAACCACATTTACTTTTGTCTAATTTTTTATCATTCATTTACCATTTTATTCTGAATAATGACAAAAATTAGCTAACTAGTATCCATTGTTGAAAATCTACTCATTTTAATAATAGATCTCTGTGTAGATAGTTTCTCTTAAGAAACAACAAATACATTTCAAGAAATATAAATACATATGTCCAAGTTAGTGTCATTTTTAGGTTTACCCAAAGATTGAATTTGTTTAAGAAATAAACATATGATTTATACTAGTACATATGATTAAAGAGCAACAAATTTCTATTGCGTAAGTATGTAGATGTAATTCATTCAGTTTGTAAAAATGATAGGAAGTGAAATAACGGGATTAAAATATATGGATTTTCTCTATTGCTTAGCAAATTACCATTGAAAGTTGCCTCGAATGAACAACTGGTGTTACGAAGTGAAGAAAGCTTTCGTGATACAATTCAATATTTGAACACCGAGGAGACTAACAAGATGATACCTTAGAAGCACACTTTGTTTATATGATGTATAATGTACCAGACAATAATAATAATCTAAAAATAGATTCACAAAATGTGAAAAGATTTTTAGAGCAGATTCAATAACAAAGTATATTTAACACTAATGCGATTTACCCACGTCGGAACTGAGATAAAAATATGCACCCCCACTATATAAATTATTGTTTAATAAAATAAATGTACGTCAATATTTGTTACCTTATTCGAAAGGTAACCTACAACATGCAGAAATTATTTTAACGAACTCAATATAAATGTAGTCAAGAAGGTCACATTACTCTGCTGGTCACAAACTATCATTGTTAATGCTTGGATTGATTGCACCACTGTTTTGTGAAGTGCTATCACTCTATCTATTTCAGACGTACATTTCTCAAATACACATAACATTCTTTAAATCGACGACGAATCTTATGCTTCTGAAGATGTACAAATATTACAATAACTTTAAATCTAGCCCATCTAATTAGATTGTTTATATTAATTAGCATTTTCCAGTTTTTCGATAGGGCTATATAGGACTCTGAGTTCAATTGGTATAAGGTAAAATGAGTACTTTTCCCCAAACCTCTCGAAGAGTTTCCACTAGATCCTACATTGCCATCGGCGCCGCCCTGTGCATCTCCACAAGCCCCTTCTAAAGTGGTTAGTGTATGACTTAATTTTTATATTTATTTATTTTCCTAGACACATACCTTGACTAATTAAAAACAATGCAATATACACACCTCAATTAATTATATCAAAACAATACACTTAATCTTTTTTCTCGATTCATGTTTATTTCTTTAACTACTACGTGAGTAACAAGATGATTTTATTATGAAAGATGTGGCTAGGATGAATAATGTACCTACCAATAATAAAAATTTGTAAATAGATTCACAAAATATGAAAGGTTTTTAGCAACACTGATGTGATACTTATGCGACTGAACTGAGATACATTATACTGCAAAAATAAATATCATCTAGATCATTAAAATTCTAACTTATATAAAATTACTACATTCCTCAATTAAGCCACACTTGCTTTTGTCTAATTTTCTATCATTCATTTACCATTTTATTCTGAATAATGACAAAAATTAGCTCACAAGTATCAACCGTTGAAAATCTACTCATTTTAATAATGGATCTCAGGGTAGATATTTATCGTAACAAAACAAATACATGTCAAGAAATATAAATACATATGTCCAAGTTAATGTCATTTTCAGGTTTACCCTAAGATTGAATTTGTTTGAGACATAAAGATATGAGTTTTACAAGTACATATGATTAAAGAGCAACAAATTTCTATTGCGTAAGTATGTAGATGTTATTCATTCAGTTTGTAAAAATGCTAGAAAGTGAAATAACGGCATTAAAATAAATTGATTTCCTCTATTTAGCAAAATATCATTGTCGAATGTGTTGGGATTTCGTGGGTATAATTGTCAACTACAACGGTGCGGAATTTAAAATTTTTATATCCACATCCCAGGCATCTTATTAGTACATATGAATAAGGTTGAATTTATTTAAGCATACAAATACAAAAATAAATACAGTGGTAAAATTGCGATTTTACCTCACCACAGGCAAGGTGGTGGTTTCTCCGGTCTTCTTGTCGGATAACTAGAGCACCCCAAGTGTTGTGCCTCTAGAAAATAGTCCACACCAGCTGGATCCGCAATCACTTTAATCCTCAGGCTCAGAACTAGGAGAAAAGCAGCTCAGATTCAAGAGTTGGATTTAGATCCAACTCTAGATGTAGAACGGAAGAGGGAGAGAGGTGCTCGTCCCTTCTCCACAACCACGGCGGCGGCGGCTTGGTTGTAGAAGGTGGCGGCGGCTAGGGCTAGTGAGGGAGAGGGGGCGGCGGCTTGTAGAGAGTAGATTAGGGTTTAGTGTTTTTGCTAGGTTAGGATTTTGATTCTCCAAGACTCCTTTTTATAGGAGAGTTCAAACCCTATCCCTAATCTTATCTCTTAGCTTATGGGCCATCAGATAAGTCTGGCCCAACCCCTCTATTTAATTAGTCCTTTTAATTAAATAGCCCAAGTCATTTAATTAACCACTTTAATTAAATGGCCCATTTAGTTAATTAATACTTTAATTAAATAATCCAATAAATCTAATTAAAGATTTAATTTAATTAATCAGATAAAATCTAATTAATTTTCTCTCTCCAGGAATTAACCCTTTAATTCCTTATCTTGATTTAACTTCTTTAAATCGTTCCGTTCTACAACTGACTATCACAGTTCCAGCTTTTGTGTGTGACCCTCTAGGTTCACCATCAATTGGCCGCAGGCTCACATTTCTGTGATTTAATTAATGAGCAATTAATTATTTAATTAATTGCTCCGATCAATTAAACTACTTTCAATTGATCACTCCAGAATTAATCTACCATCAATTCAGGAGTACCCACACCCCATGGTCGATGTCTAGCCACAAGCCCATGAGGCCCAACTTCAGGTGAATTGATTTCAGTGAACCTTAAACCTCTTATAAGTACCATGTACATACGGTCCCTCTAACGACTAATTTCCCGATCGAGACCTAGGGTGTGTGAATTGGTCGGCACCTCTAATCATCTCGATTCTGTACTTTCTAATTCAGGATAATACTTCCAGTGTGACTGCTAAATCTGGAAACCCTTTTCCAAATCCGTCACTGACCATGGCCATGGATTTCTCGGAATGCATCATCCGCGCATACGACTATACGTACCCAACGTAGGTGCACAATGGACAAGCTAAGTGCCCGGCTCCTAAATCAAAGTACGCACACCCGTATACCGAATTCGCCCTAGAATCTCAAGTCTAAGGACTAAATCGTACACTGTTATAAGTCTTGAGAGACATCCCACCACCGATATGCTTTTTACGCACTTCCACAATGGGTCTCTTTGTTCGGGTCGTTCGATGCGTCCGATCCCCTATCGAACCACCTAGTCATATGCACTGACATTAACAATGTCTTGTTCATGAAACAACAACAAATTCACTTTAAGTGAATCATGCATAATCGTACAAGTCTTGACGATTCATTCGATACCCCGTCTCGATATGAATCTATGACTTGGAACATTTTTGAGATCACGACCTTTGAGACTGTTTCATGATTAATCGCACCCAATACTGAAGTGAATAGTCCCGTAGTCATGAGTGATCTCAGGTTTTCAACCAATCGCTTAAATGTGTTCGCGAAAGATGAAGATGGCCATTTGTTTATATTATGAATTCTCAATAAAATAAACAGTTCGTATTAATTGATAAATCAAAGATTCTGTCAAGATAAAATAATGTTCCTATTACAAGCTCTTTTGTTGGCTTGCAGGGCACTATCCTATCAATCTCCCACTTGCCCTAAAGCCAATCGCAAACGTTTCTAAGACCCATCCTTGCCAGATGCTCTTCGAACACCTTTTCCGATAATGGCTTAGTTAGTGGATCAGCTACGTTATCCTTTGAGTCGACACGCTCCATTTGAATGTCTCCTCTACCTATGATCTCCCTGATTACATGGTATTTCCTCAATACGTGTTTGGACTGGTGGTGTGATCTCGGCTCCTTTGCTTGAGCAATTGCCCCATTGTAGTCGCAGTAGACTACTATGGGATTTGCAATGCTAGGTACCACATCCAGCTCTTGGATGAAGTTTCTCAATAAATTGTACCGAACTCCCATCGAATTTCTTGTACACACATGACTCATAAACGTTCTTGATGAAGCCATACCCCTTGACTGTCTCATCAAAACGTATGTTCCAGGTTCGGGACGCCTGTTTAGGCCATAGATTGACCTTTGAATTTTGCAAACCTTATGCTCACTTCCTTTAGATGTAAAGCCTTTTGGTTGTTGCATATAAATTTCCTTATCAATGTCGCCATTGAGAAAGGCGGTCTTTACATCCATTTGCCATATCTCGTAGTCATGCCACGCGGCTATGGCTAATAGTATCCGAATGGATTTAGACATCGCTACTGGCGAGAAGGTTTCCTCATAGTCTATTCCAGGTCTTTGAGAATAACCTTTTGCCACAAGGCGAGCCTTATGAGTTAATATCTCTCCATTCATTCCTAGCTTGCGCTTGAAGATCCACTTGCAGCCTACAGGGATGGTTCCCTCAGGTGGTTCAACCAAAGTCCATACTTTGTTGGAATGCATGGAATCCATTTCGGATTGCATGGCTTCCTGCCACGCACCCGAATCTATGTCTGACATAGCTTCTTCGTATGTCCTTGGATCAGTGTCCAATTGATCGTTTTCGTGAATAAAGCCATATCTTTCAGGCTCTCTACGAACTCGATCGGACCTACGAAGTACTGGTGTACTAGATGGTTCAACGGGTTCAGGATCAACTCCCACTGCTTGTGGGGATGGGTCCAATTCCTGGACTTCATCAAGTTCTACGGATATCCCGCTTCTTTTAGTGAGGAAGTCATCCTCCAAGAAGTGGGCGTTCCTGGACACAAACATCTTTTGTTCCTTAGGTTCGTAGAACAGGTATCCAATGGATTCCTTTGGATACCCCACAAATTTGCACAAACTAGATCTACTATCTAGTTTATCTCCTTTCTTGTTTCTTACATAGGCAGGAGATCCCCATACTCGTAGATATGAGAATATGGGTGCTTTACCAAACCACTCTTGGTATGGCGTCGTCGGCACCGACTTTGAAGGTACAATGTTAAGTATCTTCGAAGCAGTTAATAGGGCTTGGCCCCAAAACGAAAAAGGAAGGTCAGCGAAACTCATCATGGAACGAACCATGTCTAACAAAGTTCTGTTCCTTCTCTCAGACACACCATTCAACTGCGGTGTTCTAGGAGGAGTTCGCTGAGAGAGAATTCCATTCTCTACAAGATAATCGAGGAATTCTTGACTTAAGTATTCACCACCTCGATCCGACCGAAGTGCCTTGATACTATGTCCAAGTTGATTCTCAACTTCCATTCGAAACTCTTTGAATTTATCAAAAGCTTCGGACTTATACTTCATCAGGTATACATACCCATAACGACTGAAGTCGTCTGTGAAGGTTATGAAGTATGAGAATCCTCCTCTCGCACTGATACTCAGTGGTCCACAAACATCAGTATGGATTAAATCCAAGGTTCGTTTGGTTCGCTCCGGTTTCCCAGTAAAAGGCGCCTTGGTCATTTTTCCCTTGAGACAGGATTCGCAAGTTGGGAGATCATCTAGGTTCTTTATTTCAAGAGCCCTAGAGGAGACCAACTTTTGAATTCTACTCTTGGAAATATGTCCAAGCCTAGCGTGCCAAAGTTGTGGATTGTTTTCATCTTGCTTTCTTTTCTTTGATTGAATGTGCATGACATTAGAATTAGCAGGTTCTAAGGAATAAAGACCATCTATCAAAGTACCACAAGCATAAGTAAAACCACCTTTTATTATGCTAAAACTTCCATTAGAAATGGAAAAACAAAAACCATCATTGTCCAATAAAGGAATAGAAATAATGTTCTTGATAATCGTTGGTACGTACAAACTGTCTTTCAAAACCAAAGAAAAATTTCCTAGGACTAATTCAACGTCTCCTATGGCCTCTGCCGCAACCCTAGCTCCGTTTCCAAAGCGCAGGATTCTATCCCCAGGTTTAAGAGGCCTTACTGCTCCCATTACCTGCAAATCATTGCAGATATGAGAACCGGCTGTGGTGTCTAACACCCATGATGCACAGTTAATAGAAATATTAACTTCAATAAAGAAAATACCTTTGACCACCTCTTTCAGGTAGTCTGGGCAGTTCCTTTTCCAGTGCCCTGCTTTCTTGCAGTGGAAACATTCATCTTCTGGGCTTTTTCTTTTCTTCTCGACAACCTTCTTGGTTGTTTTAGAAGAGATTACTTTCTTCTTCTTTTTCTTGCCCTTCTTAGGCTTTGCAGCCTTGGGTTGCTCAGCAATCATGACAGACTTCTCCCTTTTCAAGGTTGATTCTGCCGTGACCAATAAATTGGTCAGTTCGTGTAGAGCGAGCTCTCTATCTTCCATATTGAAGTTTAGCACGAACTGATCAAATGAGCGCGGCAGAGTATGGAGGAGAAGGTCAGTGGAGAGATCAGCGTGCAGGTCTACCTCCAAGTTCTCCAGTTTTTCAACCAGATTAATGAAGCGCAAACAGTGATCATTCACACTTGAACCCTCAGCCATTCTCAGATTGAATAATTCTTTTGTAGTCTTGAACCTTTCGGTCCTAGACTTCTCTCCAAACAACTCTCGGAGATGAAGAATTATGTCAGCAGCATGCAACATCCTTGCATGCTGTTTCTGCAGCTCATTGGTCATTGACGCCAGCATGAGGCAACGAACATGAATGTCATCATCGACCCACCTTTGATGGGTAGCTCGTTCCTCTTCCGAAACCCCTTCCGGAAGCGCACCAGGCATGGGTGCATCGAGAATGTAACTCCTTTTCTCGGAGTCGAGGACTATCCTCAGATTTCTAGTCGACAAAATTTGATCCGTTCAGTTTGTTAGTGTCAAGGATGATAGCTAATGGATTCTTACACATTTTTGCAGAATTGATCTACAAAAGTAAATGATAACGTTTAGCTGACTGATCTATATTGATACTTATAATTAACGATGTTGGACTTGTTATCGAAAAAGTTCTCCCACTATTTTCTCGAAACAATTACCCCTTCAATTGTTCGGGAAATCTAATCTCCTAGTAGGTCTTGACATCCCAGCAGACATTAATTGCACCCACGACTCGCGGTCATACAATTAACTCCCCAGGTAGGTATACTTTTACCAATTGTGTTCCTCCACAACCTTCAAGCTATTTTGCCTCGGTCTTCGCACTTATCTAGCACTGCTACATCATAAGTGTTACTAATCGTTAAGTCTAACCCATCAATCATGATGAGCAACTGGCCCGGTCGTGAAGTCCCCGTAACTAGTTATCGGTCGATAATCACATCCCGACCAGTCCTCACCCTTGTCGAGTTTAGTTAAAAACAGGAATCAAGGAATTTCGTGTATTGTCCCTTTCTTCGCCTAGGGTGCCAGACTCTGGATCACCTTCAACGATAAGTAGACAACTTACACTAGTCCCTATTGATGGAAGGCTTGGATCTTTAAAACATCATTTTAAATGTACCCAATGTGACTTAATATTATTTTCAAGAGGGGTTTTTCGGGTTTAAGAGTTTGAGGTAACTCTCCTCGAGATCTCACCGTTCCAGTTATGCATTATCTTTTATTTACGATCTAAATATAACTAGCGCGCATCACCATACAAGCTCAGATATAAATACGTAAATAAATACATACACACCTAGCATGCATGCTACCACAGTATGTTTTCGATCGGGAGCCTCCTATGCGGACCACCATCGAGCCAAAGACGATGGTCCTATTGGTCAATCTATTAGGTTTCAAGGAGACCTACTCTATTACACATTTTACCATGCATACATGGCCTTTAGTCTTCTTGGGCTCCCACCTTGCTTGTAACGGGCCTCCATTCTAAACTAATAAAACAGTAAAGCCCAATCTATTACAATGGCTCAAAGTGGCCCAAAACTTAAGGCTCGCAGGCCCAATAAAACCAATAAGATGATTAATAACCAATCACATCTACCCTAAGGGTCAAGGCTCGGCGCGATCGAAAACCACGTAAACAATTTCACGTAGAGCAAGAAACAAGCAAAACCTAATTTCTTATTGATCTTACGTGGTTTCGTTAGTTCGATCAAGGGTGGGAAATAACACGATCACAATAATGTTAAAAGAAAAATAAAGACCAAATGTAATTGTATTCGAGTAAATTGAGTACAAGTACAAATATTTAGGGTCCTACTCGAGCATTATTGGATGCCGTACAAGCTAGAGGGTGAAATACAATAGATCTTAAGCCTATATTTTCAAGTGGTTCCGAGCAGTAGCTTCGAGGAGGGAGCACCTGGAAAATCGTGTCTGGTATCATAAATGCATGGGGTATTTATAGCCGAACAGATGGGCTTGGGCCTGCGTTCGGCCCAACAGTACTCCCCGATCTCGGCTCTCGCCCGAGCTATGGATAGTTAATTATGAACTTAAGCTTGGCATATTGCCCCAGGGCTGGGGAACTGGTGTCGTCCGTTCCGTATTGAGTTCGAGAGGATTACGGAATCTAAATTACCCCTCATCACTTATTTCTTATCCCATTTTAAAACAGCCCCTTTTAAAAACCTTAAGATTCTAGTTTTAAAACCCCTTCTAAAACAATCTCTAACATCATTTTAAATCTCCTTTAAAATGACCCTTTGATTCTCACTTTAAGTCCCTACTAATTATGATAAAATTGACTTTCCGGATTTACTAAACCCTTTTAGTGCACAAAACAGTTTCTGTTTTTCAAGTTTGAAAAATTGCGGTTCGGCCCCCGAATTTTCAAAAATTACACTTTGACCCCTCAACTTTTGGAAATTACAAATCATCCCCAAAATTTCCAGAATATGCAAATTGGACCAGAAAGCAGAAAATTAACAAAATTTCCAGAAACTTTTGTTTATTGCAAAACAGACCCCAGATTTACGGAAAATAGCTAAAACACCCCTAACCTTTCGTAAATTGCAAAATGGTCCAGATTTTGAAAAATTCCAGAATTTACAATTTGGTCCAGAATTGCAGAAAAACAAAATTTTAATTTCTGTCCAGATTTATAAAAAATCGTAATTTGCAAATTAGCCCTCCAATTTTCGGAAATTACGATTTAGGCCCAAAAACCGATAAGTGCAAAAATCCGAACACTCAATTTATCATAACAAGTAAGAATCAAATATCAGAACACAACAAATACATATAAACACATAATTTGATGCGTTCATGCCTTTTTCATATGTACATAATAAGCCTGGCTCTGATACCACTGTTGGGATTTCGTGGGTATAATTGTCAACTACAACGGTGCGGAATTTAAAATTTTTATATCCACATCCCAGGCATCTTATTAGTACATATGAATAAGGTTGAATTTATTTAAGCATACAAATACAAAAATAAATACAGTGGTAAAATTGCGATTTTACCTCACCACAGGCAAGGTGGTGGTTTCTCCGGTCTTCTTGTCGGATCACTAGAGCACCCCAGTGTTGTGCCTCTAGAGAATAGTCCACACCAGCTGGATCTGCAATCACTTTAATCCTCAGGCTCAGAACTAGGAGAAAAGCAGCTCAGATTCAAGAGTTGGATCTAAATCCAACTCTAGATGTAGAACGGAAGAGGGAGAGAGGTGCTCGTCCCTTCTCCACAACCACGGCGGCGGCGGCTTGGTTGTAGAAGGTGGCGGCGGCTTGTAGAGAGTAGATTAGGGTTTAGTGTTTTTGCTAGGTTAGGATTTTGATTCTCCAAGACTCCTTTTTATAGGAGAGTTCAAACCCTATCCCTAATCTTATCTCTTAGCTTATGGGCCATCAGATAAGTCTGGCCCAACCCCTCTATTTAATTAGTCCTTTTAATTAAATAGCCCAAGTAATTTAATTAACCACTTTAATTAAATGGCCCATTTATTTAATTAATACTTTAATTAAATAATTCAATAAATCTAATTAAAGATTTAATTTAATTAATCAGATAAAATCTAATTAATTTTATCTCTCCAGGAATTAACCCTTTAATTCCTTATCTTGATTTAACTTCTTTAAATCGTTCCGTTCTACAACTGACTATCACAGTTCCAGCTTTTGTGTGTGACCCTCTAGGTTCACCATCAATTGGCCGCAGGCTCACATTTCTGTGATTTAATTAATGAGTAATTAATTATTTAATTAATTGCTCCGATCAATTAAACTACTTTCAATTGATCACTCCAGAATTAATCTACCATCAATTCAGGAGTACCCACACCCCATGGTCGATGTCTAGCCACAAGCCCATGAGGCCCAACTTCAGGTGAATTGATTTCAGTGAACCTTAAACCTCTTATAAGTACCATGTACATACGGTCCCTCTAACGACTAATTTCCCGATCGAGACCTAGGGTGTGTGAATTGGTCGGCACCTCTAATCATCTCGATTCTGTACTTTCTAATTCAGGATAATACTTCCAGTGTGACTGCTAAATCTGGAAACCCTTTTCCAAATCCGTCACTGACCATGGCCATGGATTTCTCGGAATGCATCATCTAAGAATGTACAGGAAATTCCCTCATCCATTACGATGAGTCGGTAGATCCTATATTGATGCTAACCATCCGCGCATACGACTATACGTACCCAACGTAGGCGCACAATGGACAAGCTAAGTGCCCGGCTCCTAAATCAAAGTACGCACACCCGTATACCGAATTCGCCCTAGCATCTCAAGTCTAAGGACTAAATCGTACACTGTTATAAGTCTCGAGAGACATCCCACCACCGATATGCTTTTTATGCACTTCCACAATGGGTCTCTCTGTTCGGGTCGTTCGATGCGTCCGATCCCCTATCGAACCACCTAGTCATATGCACTGACATTAACAATGTCTTGTTCATGAAACAACAACAAATTCACTTTAAGTGAATCATGCATAATCGTACAAGTCTTGACGATTCATTCGATACCCCGTCTCGATATGAATCTATGACTTGGAACATTTTTGAGATCACGACCTTTGAGACTGTTTCATGATTAATCGCACCCAATACTGAAGTGAATAGTCCCGTAGTCATGAGTGATCTCAGGGTTTCAACCAATCGCTTAAATGTGTTCGCGAAAGATGAAGATGGCCATTTGTTTATATTATGAATTCTCAATAAAATAAACAGTTCGTATTAATTGATAAATCAAAGATTCTGTCAAGATAAAATAATGTTCCTATTACAAGCTCTTTTGTTGGCTTGCAGGGCACTATCCTATCAGAATGAACAACTGGTGTTTCGAAGTGAAGAAAGCTTTTGAGATACCCTTACAAACACACTTTGTTTATATGATGTATAATGTACCAAACAATAATAACAATCTATAAATAGAGTCAATAACAAAGTATATTTAACACTATTGTGAAAAGTTTTTTAGAGAAGATTTAATAACAAAGTATATTTAACACTAATGCGATTTACATGCGTCGGAACTGAGATAAAAATATGCGCCCCCACTATATAAATTATTGTTTAATCAAAAAAATGTATATCAATATTTGTTACCTTATTCGAAAGGTAACCTACAACTTATTTTAACGAATTCATTGTAAAGGTAGTCAAGAGGGTCACATTCCTCTGCTGGCCACAAACGATCGTTGTTAATGCTTGGATTGATTGCATTACTGTTTCATGAAGTGCTATCACTATATCAATTTCAGACGAAAACTTCTCAAATACACAAAAACAGTCTTCAAATGGACGATGAATGTTATGCTTATGAAGATGTACCAATATTACAACAAATTTTCATCTAGCCCATCTAATTTGTTTGTTTATATGAATTTGCATTTTCCAGTTTTTCAATACGGCTATATGGGAATCCGAGTTCAATTGCTATAAGGTAAAATGAGTGCTTTCCCCAAAACATCTCAATGAGGTTCCACTAGATCCTACATTGCCATCGACGCCGCCCTGTGCATCTCCACAAACTCCTTCCAAAGTGGTTAAGGTATGACTTTATTTTTATTTTTATTTCTGTTCCAAGACACATATATTGACTAATTAAAAACAATGACATATGCACACCGAAATTAATAATATCAAAACAGTACACTTTATCTTTTTTCTCGATCCATGTATTTTTCTTGAACAACGACGTGAGTAACAAGATGATTTATAATGAAAGATGTGGCTAGGATGAATAATTTACTTACCAATAATAACAATCGTTAAATAGATTCACAAAATATGAAATGTTTTTAGCGCACATTAGAAAATAGTGTATATTTAACACTGATGTGATACTTATGCGACAAAACTGAGATACATTATACAACAAAAATAAATATCATCCAGATCATTAAAATTCTTACTTAAATAAAATGACTACATTCCTCAATTAAGCCACATTTACTTCTGTCTAATTTTTTATCATTCATTTACCATTTTATTCTGAATAATGACAAGAATTAGCTCACAAGTATCCATTGCTGAAAACCTACTAATTTTAATAATGGATATCTGGGTAGATAGTTTCTTTAACAAACAACAAATACATGTCAAGAAATATAAAAACATATGTCCAAGTTAATGTCATTTTTAGGTTTACCCAAAGATCGAGTTTGTTTGAGAAATAAAAATATGAGTTTTACAAGTACTTATGATTAAAGAGCAACAAATTTCATTTAGTTTGTAAAAATTCTAGAAAGTGAAATAGCGGCATTAAAATAAATTGATTTTCTCTATTACTTAGCAAAATACAAATGAAAATTGCCTCGGATGGACAACTGGTGTTACGAAGTGAAGAAAGCTTTCGAGATACAATTCAATATTTGAACACCGAGGAGAGTAACAGATGATACCCTTACAAACACACTTTGTTTATATGATGTATAATGTACCAAACAATAATAACAATCTATAAATAGATTCACAAAATGCGAAAAGTTTTTTTGCGTAGATTCAATAGCAAAGTATATTTAACACTAATGCAATTCACATACGTCGGAACTGAAATAAAAATATGCGCCCCCTCTATATAAATTATTGTTTAATCAAATAAATGCATCTCAATATTTGTTACCTTATTCGAAAGGTAACCTACAACTTGCTGAAATTATTTTAACGAATTCAATGTAAAGGTAGTCAAGAGGGTCACATTCCTCTACTGGCCACAAAATATTGTTGTTAATTCTTGGATTGATTGCACCATTGAATTTCTATCACTCTATCAGTTGCAGACGTACACTTATCAAATACACAGAACAATCTTCAAATGGACGATGGATCTTATGCTTCGGAAGACGTACAAATATTACAACAATTTTTCATCTAGCCCATCTAATTGGTTTGTTTATTTGAATTTGCATTTTCCAGTTTTTCGATACGGCTATATGGGACTCCGAGTTCAATTGCTATAAGGTAAAATGAGTACTTTTCCCGAAACCTCTCATTGAGGTTCCACTAGATCTTACATTGCCATCGACACCGCCTTGTGCATCTCCACAAACCCCATCTAAAGTGGTTAGGGCATGGGTTTATTTTTATTTTTATTTTTGTTCCAAGACACATACCTTGAATAATTAAAAACAATGCAATATACACACCTCAATTTATTATATCAAAACAATACACTTTATCCTTTTTCTCGATCCATGTATATTTCTTGACAACTAGGTGAGTAACAAGATGACTTTATAATGAAAGATGTGGTATTCTTGAAAGGATAAATGATGTACCTACCGATAATAACATTATGTAAAAAGATTCACAAAATATGAAAGGTTTTTAGCACAAATCAGAAAACAATGTATATTTAACACTGATGTGATACTTATGCGTCAGAACTGAGATACATTATACAGCAAAAATAAATATCATCTAGATCATTAAAATTCTAACTTAAATAAAATGACTACATTCCTCACTTAAGCCACATTTATTTTTTTCTAATTTTTTATCATTCATTTACCATTTTATTCCGAATAATGACAAAAATTAGCTCACAAGTATCCATTGTTGAAAATTTACTCATTTTAATAATGGATCTTTGGGTATATAGTTTCTCTTAACAAACAACAAATACATATCAAGAAATATAAATACATATGTTCAAGTTGATGTCATTTTTAGGTTTACCCAAAGATTGAATTTGTTTGTGAAATAAAAATATGAGTTTTATAAGTATATATGATTAAAGAGCAACAAATTTCTATTGCGTAAGTATGTACATGTAATTCATACAGTTTTTAAAAATGCTCGAAAGTGAAATAACTGCATTAAAATAAATAGATTTTCTCTATTGCTTTGCAAAAAACCACTGAAAGTTGACTCGAATGAACAACTGGTGTTACGAAGTGAAGAAAGCTTTCGAGACACAATTCAATATTTGAACAGGAGGAGAGTAACAAGATGATACCCTTATAAACACACTTTGTATATATGATGTATAGTGTACCTAACAATAATAACAATCTATAAATAGATTAACAAAATGTGAAAAGTTTTTTAGCGCAGATTCAATAACAAAATATATTTAACACTAATGCGATTTATATGTGTCAGAACTGAGATAAAAATATGCGCCACCACTATCTAAATTATGGTCTAATCAAATAAATGTATGTCAATATACTTTCTTCGAAAGGTAACCTACAATATGCTGAAATTATCTCAACGAATTCAATGTAAAAGTAGTCAAGATGGTCACATTACTCTGCTGGCCACAAACTATCGTTGTTAATGCTTGCATTGATTGCACCACTTAAGTGCTATCATTCTATCAGTTTCAGATGTACACTTCTCAAATACACAGATTACAACAATTTATCATCTGGACCATCCAATTAGTTTGTTTATTCAAATTTGGATTTTCCAATTTTTCGATACGTCTATATGGGACTCCGAGTTTAATTTCTATAAGGTAAAAGGAGTACTTTTCCCGAAACCTCTCAAGGAGGTTCCATTAGATCCTACATTGCCATCGACACCGCCCTATGCATCTCCGCAAACCCATTCTAAAGTGGTTAGGGTATTACTTTATTTTTATTTTTATTTATGTTCCAAGACACATACCCTGACTAATTAAAAACAATGTAATATACAGACCACAAATAATTATATCAAAACAATACATTTTTTTTCTCGATCCATGTTTATTTCTTGAACAACGAGGTGAGTAACAAGATGACTTTATAATGAATGATGTGACGTTCTTAAAAGGATGAATAATGTTCATAGCGCACATTCGAAAACAATGTATATTTAACACTAATGTGATCCCTATGCGTCAGAACTGAGATACATTAGACAACAAAAATAAATATCATCTAGATCATTAAAATTCTAACTTAAAATAAAATGACTACAATCCTCAATTAAGCCATATTTACTTTTGTCTAATTTTTTATCATTCATTTACCATTTTATTCTGAATAATGACAAATAATGGATCTCTGGGTAGAAAGTTTCTCTTAACAAACAACAGATACATATCAAGAAATATAAATATATATCTCCAAGTTAATGTCATTTTTAGGTTTACCTAAAGATTGAATTTATTTGTCAAATAAAAATATGAGTTTTACTAGTACATATGATTAAAGAGCAACAAATTTCTATTGCGTAAGGATGTACATGTAATTAATTCAGTTTGTAAAAATGCTAGAATGTGAAATAACGGCATTAATAAATTGATTTTCTCTATTACTTAGCAAAATATCATTGAAAGTTGCCTCGAATGAACAACTGGTGTTACAAAGTGAAGAAAGCTTTCGAGATACAATTCAATATTTGAAAAACGAGGAGAGTAACAAGATTATACCCTTACAAACACACTTTGTATAATGTACCTAACAATAATAACAATCTATAAATAGATTCACAAAATGGAAAAAGATTTTTAGCACATATTCAATAACAAAATATATTTAACACTAATGCGATTTGTATGCGTCAGAACTGAGATAAAAATATGCGCCACTACTATATAAATTATTGTCTAATCAAATAAATGTATGTCAATATTTGTTAACTTATTTGATAGGTAACCTACAATATGCTGAAATTATTTCAACGATTCAAAGTAAAGGTAGTCAAGAGGGTCACATTCCTCTGCTCACCACAAACTATCATTGTTCATGTTTGGATTGAATGCACCACTGAAGTTCTATCACCCTATCAGTTTCAGACGCACACTTCTCAAATACACAGAACAATCTTCAAATGGACAGTGAATCTTATGCTTCTGAAGATATATAAATATAACAACAATTTTTCATCTAGCCCATCTAATTAGTTTGCTTATTTGAATTTGCATTTTCCAGTTTTTCGATACGGCTATACGCGACTCCGTGTTCAATTTCTATAAGGTAAAACGAGTACTTTTCCCAAAACCTCTCAATGAGGTTCCACTAGATCCTACATTGCCATCGACGCCGCCCTGTGTATCTCCACAAACCCCTTCTAAAGTGGTTAGGGTAAGACTTTATTTTTATTTTTATTTCAGTTCCAAGAAACATACCTTGACTAATTAAAAACATTGAAATATACAAACCTCAATTAATTATATCAATACAATACACTTTATCTTTTTTCTCGATCCATGTTTATTTCTTGAACAAGGTGAGTAACAAGTTGACTTTATAATGAAAGATGTGGCGTTCTTGAAAGGATGAATAACGCACCTACCAATAATAACAATCTGTGAATAGAAAACAGTGTATATTTAACCATAATGTGATACTTATGCGACAGAACTGAGATACATTATATAGCAAAAATAAATATCATCTAGATCATTAAATTCTAACTTAAATAAAATGACTACATTCCTCAATTAAGCCACATTTACTTTTGTCTAATTTTTTATAATTCATTTAACATTATATTCTGTATAATGAAAAAAAATTAGCTCACAAGTATACATTGTTGAAAATCTACACATTTTAATAATGGATCTCTGGGTAGATAGTTTCTCTTAACAAACAAAATATACATGTCAAGAAATGTAAATACATATGTCAAAGTTAATGTCATTTTTAGGTTTACCCAAGGATTGAATTTGTTTGAGAAATAAAAATATGAGTTTTACAAGTACATATGATTAAACTGCAACAAATTTCTATTGCATATGTATGTACATGTAATTCATTCAGTTTTTAAAAATGCTAGAAAGTGAAATAACGGCATTAAAAGTTTCCTCGAATGAACAACTGGTGTTACGAAGTTAAGAAAGCTTTCGAGATACAATTCAATATTTTAAAATTGAGGGGATTAACAAGATAATACCCTTACAAACACATTTTGTTTATATGATGTATAATGTACCTAACAATAATAACAATCTATATATAGATTTACAAAATGTGAAAAGGTTTTTAGCGCAGATTCAATAACAAAGTATATTTAACACCAATGCGATTTATATGCGTCAGAACTGAGATAAAAATATGCGCCACCACTATATAAATTATGGCCTAATCAAATAAATGTATGTCAATATACCTTATTCGAAAGGTAACCTACAATATGCTGAAATTATTTCAAAGAATTCAAAGTAAAGGTAGTCAAGAGGGTCACATTCCTCTGCTGGCCACAAAATATAGTTGTTAATGCTTGGATTGATTGCACCACTGAAGTGCTATCACTCTATCAGTTTCAGGCGTACACTTCTCAAATACACAAAACAATCTTCAAATGTACGATGAATCTTATGCTTCTGAGGATGTACAAATACTAAAACAATTTTTCATCTAGCCCATCTAATTAGTTTATTTATATGAATTTGCATTTTCTAGTATTTCGATACGGCTATATGGGACTACGAGTTCAATTGCTATAAGGTAAAAGAAGTACTTTTCCCGAAACCTCTCAATGACGTTCCACTAGATCCTACATCGGGCACACGGACATCGAACGGAAAATTGTTTTCATCTTAAAAGAGAAGTTGAAAAACTAATCGAACAGGGAAAACTAGACGACTACATATAGCGAGATAACCACAAGAGGGAAAGAAGTAGAAGCCCTCGGAATAATAATCAAAGAAGAAGTTCTCGTCGAAGGTCACCCGAGCATGGTCCTACGCAGGAATTGAACCATGACCAGATCAACGGAACTATCCATACAATATCTGGGGGACCCGCAGGCGGGGATAGTCGTAACGCCCGACGAAGGACATCTAGATCCATAATTGGAAGCTTAAAATACCCAAAAGAAATATGGACTCTGGAAAACAAGCCATCAAACGATCAGCTGATCAATTTTAACGAAGGGGAAGTACCTAAAGACATTGTTTGGGACACAAAAGAGGATAACCCCGATTTCCCGATGGTGGTGTCGCTAGAAATAGCGAATTATAATGTCAAACGGATCCTAATCGATAATGGGAGCTCAGGGAATATCATCTCCCGGGAGGTTTTAGCCCAGATGAACTTGGGACGAATAAACCTACAGAAAGTAGCTACGCCGTTGGTAGGGTTTGGAGGATCCGAAATCGTCCCCAGCGGAACAATAACCTTATGTGTGTCACTAGGGAAAAAACCATACCGGACAGTGAAGCTAGTAAAATTTCTAGTGGTAGAAACACCCTTAGCTTATAACGCAATATTAGGTCGACAGCCCTCAACCTATTCCGAGCCGTTGTCTCTACTTATCACCAGAAGATTAAGTTTCCGACCGATAGAGGTATCGGGGAAATAATGAATGATCATTGTATGGCATGGGATTGCTTCAGCACCTCATTAACTTTGAAAGATCACCCCAAATAAATTACCCCGAGCAAAAGAAAACTCGAAGACGATCTCGTTAGAAACGAAGTTGAAATCCCTAGTACTGATCGAATAGATAAAAAGGGAAAAGAACCGCTAGATTTAGCTTTAAAGCCACCAGAACATAAGGATGTAATTCTAGTACAAGGGGACTCGTCCAAAACAACAAGAATAGGTACTGAATTGAGCAAAGAGGGGGAAGTAATGTTGATCGATTTCCTCAGAGATAATGTTGACGTCTTCGCTTGGAGCGCGAATGACATTGAAGGAATTGATCCTCGAGTAATCAAGCATTCGCTTAAAATTGATCCCATGGCAAAACCCGCTAGACAAAAGAAGAGAAATCACGGGCCAGTAAAAGATAAAATTATCAAAGCCGAAGTAGAAAGGCTACTTGAAGTAAAACAAATCCGAGAAATACACTTCTCAGAATGGCTATGTAATGTTGTTCTAGTAGCAAAAGGGGATAAAAAGGACAACAAATGGAGAATGTGTAATGATTTTATCGACCTTAACAAGTTATGCCCACGCGACCCATATCCCCTTCCAAGGATCGACTTATTAGTTGACTCAACCACAGGTTTCGCAATCTTCAGCATGATGGATGCCTTTCAAAGGTTTTATCAAATATACATGGATGAGCGGGACCAAGAGAAGACTGCGTTCATAACCGAGCAAGGAGTATATTGCTTTATAGTAATGCCATTCGGCTTAAGGAATGCCGGGGCTACTTACCAAAGGTTAGTAAACCTAATGTTCAAAGAGTTAATACCGCATGTTAGTCTATGTGGACGACATGTTAGTCAAAAGCATGAACGAAGCGGATCACGTAAAACATCTTGATCGATGTTTCCGGATTTTGAGAAAATACCGCATGAAGTTAAATCCCGTGAAATGCACTTTTGGTGTTAAGTCAGGAAAATTTTTGGGCTATTTGGTACACCAACGAGGAATAGAAGCTAACCCAGAAAAAATTCGAGCCATAACTGAAATGAAGCCTCCCAAAACCATATCCCAAGTACAAAGCTTGGTTGGGAAAATCGTAGCGTTGAACAGATTCATATCAAAATCAGCAGACAGAAGTTTGCCCTTTTTCCAAACGCTTCGAAAAGTGAAAAACTTTGTTTGGACCAAAGAATGCGATCTAGCCTTCGACCAACTCAAAGAATATTTGACAAAACCCCCGATATTGGCCAAACCGACGGAAGGAGAACCATTGTATATCTACATCTCAATCTCCGACGCGGCCGTTAGTTCAGTACTAATCAAGATAGAAGGTTCAGAACATAAGCTTGTCTATTATTTAAGCAAATTACTGCAAGGGGCGGAGAAGAATTATTTGGAAATTTGAAAAATTCACTCTGGCCTTAGTAGTGGCTGCACGAAAACTTCGACCTTACTTTTTAACCTACAAAATCGTGGTTTTAACAAATCAACCACTGAGACAATTCTTAGCAAAACCAGAAGCCTCCGAAAGACTAATCAAATGGGCGATCGAACTCGGCAAATTCGAAATAGATTACAAATCGAGAATTGCGATTAAGGCCCAAGTGTTCGCTGATTTTCTACTAGAAACTCCGATACAGGCAACCGAACTACCGAATAACCTCAAGGACGATATCTTGATCATAGAAGATCAAACTTGGTTAATGCATGTTGACGGTGCTTCATGCCGAGAAGGTGGAGGCGCCGGAATCAATTTCACCGGACCGAATAAAGAAGACTTGAATTATGCGATAACGTTGGACTTCGTCGTAACGAACAATGAAGCAGAATATACAGCGTTAATCGCAAGAATGGAAATGGCGATCAAGGCCAACATAAAAAGCCTTAAAGTATTAACCGATTCAGAGTTAGTGCAAAGATAAATAGAAGGCCTGTACGAGGCTAAGGAATTTAATATGGTTAAATACCTCGCCAAAGTGAAAACACTAGCTGAGAAATTCGAAAGCTTTGGTATACAGAATATTCCATGTTCGGAAAACAAATGGGCCGATCAACTATCTAGGTTCACAGGGGCACATGACGGAAAAACCAAAAGGGTGATCAACTGGTTAATCTCTAATACACCGGCGATCGATATCGTTGAAACACCGGCAGTCGATATAATGGAAATCGAAGAAGCCGAAGAAAACTGGATGACTCCAATGATAGACTATCTTCGAGAAGGAAAACTACCGCCTGACCAGAATGAAGCTCGGAAGATAAAATATCGGGCTCCAAAATATACATTGGAAAGAAGAAAAACTCTACCGGAGATCAGTATCAGGAATTCTTCTTAAATGCGTCTCTGAATCACAAACCATTGATATTCTACGAGAGGTACATGAAGGAGACGCAGGAATTCACAGCGGAGCAAGGGCATTGGCTTTAAAATGCCTCCGAACAGGTTATTACTGGCCTACCATCAATAAGGATGCCGCTCAGTATGTCCAAGAATGTCATCATTGCCAAGTCCATGCTAATATATGTCATCGACAAGCAGAAAACATGCACCCAATACCGGTATGCTGGCCTTTTGATCAATGGGGAATGGACATCGTGGGACCGTTCCCGGCGGCTAGATCCAAGAAAGCTTACGTCCTGGTCGCTGTAGAATACTTCAGCAAATGGATTGAATGCATCGCCCTTGCACGTATAACTAAGTTCCAAGTGATCAATTTCCTATGGAAATTCATAGTTTGCAGATTTGGTATCCCGAGGATCCTAATTTCTGATAATGGAACCCAATTCGCGGGAAAACAAGTAATAGAATGGTGTTTGAAACTAGGAATTCAGCAAAATTTCACTTCGGTCGGGCATCCTAGAGCGAATGAACAGACTGAGGTGGCGAACCGAGAGATAATAAAATCCTTGGAAAAAAGATTAGGAGCGGCCAAAGGGAAATGGCTTGATGAACTCCCAGGAGTACTTTGGGCTAATCGAACCACTGTCAGGAGCTCAACCGGAGAAACCCCTTTTAGTTTGGTATATGGTTCGGAAGCTGTTATTCCCGTGGAAACTCTTATTCCAACACCAAGAATCGAAATGTACGATGATCAGAAAAATGAAAAGACAAGAGAAAATGACAGCGATTTAACAGAAGCTCTAAGAGAAAAAGCCGCCGTACGCTTGCAAGCCACTAAAGCAAATATGGAAAAGGCATACAATCAAAAGGTACGCATCCGAACCTTCAAAGAAGGAGACCTGGTCTTGAAAAAGGTAGAAGTATCCAAGCATGTGGGAAAGTTGCAACAAAATTGGGATGGACCTTACGTTGTCATTGGCGTAGGAAAGAAAGGTTCATACAAAATTGCACACTTGGATGGAACAGCCTTACCAAGAACCTGGAACGCAGTCAACCTTAGGAAATACTATGGTAAATAAATTTTGGCAAGTTATGCTGCTTTATTTTATTTTATTAAGTTTTAAATCTTTGTAATAAAGGCCTTAGCCTACAGTTCAATTAATAAAGATTTTTAGCAATTTTTATGTCGAGAGTGAGTATAAATCGATTGTTTCGGTATACATTCCTTGGAATTCTACCATCATATTGGTTAGGATCGGGACAAAAAAAAAAAAAAAAAACGAGTCGAGTATACATTAATCCGCTAAATAAACACTCCTCGATATATTTACAACGATCGAAAGACTTCTGGTACGAAAAACCTAAGTCTAAACAAAAGACGAGCAGAGTATACATTGATCCGCTCAATAAACACTCCTCGCTATATTTACAACGATCGGAAGACATCTGGTACGAAAAACCTAAGTCTAAACAAGACGAGTCGAGTATACATTGATCCGCTCAATAAACACTCCTCGATCTACTTATAACGATTAATAGACTTCTTGTATTACAAACCTAAGTCTAAACAAAACGAGTCGAGTATACATTGATCCGCTCAATAAAAACTCCTTGGTCAGTTCTTCAACAATCAAAAGACTTCTGGTATTACAAACCTAAGTCTAAACAAAACGAGTCGAGTATACATTGATCCGCTCAATAAAAACTCCTCGGTCAGTTCTTCAACAATCAAAAGACTTCTGGTATTACAAACCTAAGTCTAAACAAAACGAGTCGAGTATATATTGATCCGCTCAATAAAAACTCCTCGGTCAGTTCTTCAACAATCAAAAGACTTCTGGTATTACAAACCTAAGTCTAAACAAAACGAGTCGAGTATACATTGATCCGCTCAATAAAAACTCCTCGGTCAGTTCTTCAACAATCAAAAGACTTCTGGTTTTACAAACCTAAGTCTAAACAAAACGAGTCGAGTATACATTGATCCGCTCAATAAACACTCCTCGATCTGTTTTCAACGATCTAAAAAAGGCTTTTGTTATAAAAACTTAAGTCTAAATTATCAAAGAGTTGAGTATACATTGATCCGCTCAATAAACACTCCTCGATCTGTTTTCAACAATCTAAAAGACTTTTGCTATGAGAACTTAAGTCTAAGTTACAAAGAGTTGAGTATACATTGATCCGCTCAATAGACACTCCTCAACCTATTCCTAGCGATCTAAAAAGATCTGCTAATAAATCAAAGTTGTGAAAACGAATTGAGAATAAATCCATATACATGGAAAATGCACCTCGTAAATAAAATTATGACAACATCAACAAAAAAAAAAAAAAAAAAAAAAAAAAAAGGAGAATGCAAGGGATAAAAGTGATATTTTATTCATCAAATCAATTACATACAAATGTCCTAAATTACAGAGGTGTACATACTACTTAAACATCGTTACAAGGGTTTAGATTAAATGACCCTATAGATCAGCAATCGTCACGACAATGTCCACGGAAACATCAATCTCCTCCCTAGTACCTCGTCGATTATGATAAACCACCTAAGAAGCATGCTGCTTAGGATGGTCGACTTCTTTGGTTCGACGGCCAGGCTCTGAAGATCAATGTTCTTCCAGACGAAATGAGCATTACCAGCCAGATAACCGGCAATACTCATTCACCCACAACAAGATACTGCTTTCACATTAAGAATTAAAACATTTCACTCTAGAGTAGCATCTCTTCGGGGCGGTCATGAATTATTAATATTTACCAGCACACCCCGGCGGTCTATCAATCCGGAGGTAACATCCAAGAGCGGCGGTGCCTGATCAATACGAACCCTCCATGTGCAAACAGGAAACCACGGACCTCTAACCCATAAATACAAGGTTCGAGGCCTCATGGGACCCGTCAGCACGAGGTAGGGCTTCCATGGAGCCCGTCAGTACAAGGCAAATTAAACTTAAGTCGTTGTGATATAAATCACGATAATGTGAATTTTTGAATATTATGGGATCAGAAGGCAAAATGAAATCCAAGGAAATTGAGATCTCCATCTGTTCTGAATAAAGGATAAGGGAACTGCATACTTATTTATAGGCGCTCGTGAGAATGATCCGACGGCTGGACAGAAATTTAATCAAGGGACGAAAATGCGACCTTTTGACTCCAGTAATAAATGCAAGTAAGTTGGAACGGCGCCTAACTGATCGACTCATTGAATCGAAAATAAAAACGAAAGCAGATCGTTTCTATCAATGTACTAGAAAACAGATCTAAAAGAGCTCCGGACTAAAGAAATTTACACACTCGCATATGCTATTCGCTCATGCAAATATGGTGTTCGGACCTACGAGGGTCGTAACCGCCTCATACATCATAGGGGGAACTATTAAATTAGCCATACAAGAACTCCATTGGAGTCCAAGAAATCTGACGTCATTACTAAGATGATTAATACCACCATGCTAGACTGCAAGGCCGTCATTGCCTAATTTTCCAAAGAATTGATGAAGGAGGTCTGAACAGGTCAGATCTAGCCAAGACTTCTACATTTTCCAATTCCTCCCATATCAAAGAAATTCTATAGTGAAACACTGGTTGAGGAACATATAGTTCACAGTTAATGTAGACAAACATAAAGGAAGATACTGAAAGGGAAATCTTCTCTTAGTCTTATAAAGAAAAGAAGAAGTTCAATAGAAGGAATAATAGCCTCCTTATATAAGATATATATCACAAAAAGACAAAATTACAAGGCATGGATTGAACATCGACCAAGATGCTAAGCGTTCCTTAAACTGCTATTTAATCGATTATCAATATGAATAACATACTACCTACATTTTGAGGAAAAACGAGGTTTTGGGTATAACTCAAGGGATTATACTGGGTTATTCTCCATTCTTGGTATCCTTATAAAGTGAGGGATTATCGACCAGTATATCATTCAGTTACATATAAAGTGACCGAACAGGATTAAGCTACCTTATTCTCCATTCTCAGTATCTTCCGCAAGGATCAATATCAGATAAGTATGCTGATCTAGGCTTATTATTTCATGATGTTATATTTATGCGTGACAGCAAAATTTGCATAACAAAATATATTAATCAAAGCAAGGATCTGCCTACAAAAGATCATAATTTCCAACTTAGTCGTTCTCCAAATACAAAAATTTAGCCCAAAACAACCACACAAAAAAGTTGGGCACTAAAAAAAAAAAAAAACAAAAAAAAGGAGACAGTCCAAGGACTTCCAGGTCGAACAGATCACTGAGAAGAATCGCCAGCAGGACGACTAGCAGAAATAGTCCTCCGAGGAGTCAAGTTGCCAGCAAACGCCATCAACTCCTCTTGACGCTTTAGATAACCAGCGTCATAACCCTCCTCATAAGACCGCCGTCGAGACTCCTCCGCCAAGGCAGCTGCCTGAACTAGATCATTTTTCTCTTTCTCAAGAACGACCCTCACGGCCTCTAAATTTTGAAGATCATATTTAGCAAGCTGCAGTTGCAGGGTCAGCCCTGCGACCTTCGCCGATTACGACTCCAACCGTCTTTGGTAAGCATCCTTACCATTCCACAGATCATCGTTCTGCACACCCAGCTGAAGGGCAAAATATTTGGCCTAGAAAAGAAGAAGAATGAGAAAAACCCTCACACAACAAGAAAATCGAAATAAAAGTAGGGAAAATTATCAAAAGATATGTCTACCTGCTCGCACATCTTAACTAGCGACTGAACAAGGCGAACGTTGGATGTACCCTCAAGTTTCCTCAGCTCACCAGGCAAAATGGTGCTTAAGCCCAGATCCCAAGACAAAGCATCAGGCTCAACAGAGCCAGGTAATTCGCTATCAGGAGGGACACCGTCAGGGCGCGAAATCTCCGATAATGTAATATCCTTAACCTGCTCAAGGATGCATCGATCGTCTAACGGACGAGGAGAATCCCTCTCGTTGGGACTAACTGAGGTCTCCTTACCCGAAGCAGAAATGATGGTTCGACGACCAGACCTCGACCCAAACCGACCTCCAGAAGGTCCTCCAGATTCGAAAGAAGTAGTCATCACAGTGGTATCATGAAACAAATAGTCACGACAATCTTGCAAAATAGATTGTGTTGTGGAAGGATTGACAAAGGAGCCCTCACCAACTTGCCCTTCGCTGGTGATCGGGGCAGTAGAAGTAGACAAAGGAAGGGAATTAGCAAAATCCCCTCCAGGAAAAACATGCTCGAAGGAAGAAACGCCTGAAGAAACAGGCATATCAAAGGTTTGCTCCACGTTGGATGTATCACCAAAAGCCACCCGACCAGGGGAAGGCCTATTCCCAATTTCAGTAGAAGAAGAAAAATTTGGTTGTACAAAAGACGAACTAATTATGGAAAAAGGTTCAGAAGGGATAACATAAGTGTCGATCACCGACCTAGTTAATGGAGACGAACGAGGAGGCTCCATCGAGGGCCCGTCTCTTCGAGATTTTTTAGGTCTGTTATCCCTAGCGCCCTCACGGGAAGGTCGCTTCGAAGTATTGCCAAAAAGGTTACTCATGATCGGGTTATTGAAATGTACAAATCAAATATCGAGAAAGCTTATCGACTAGTTGGCAAAAGAGTATTCTATTAAGAGGCGAGTATAGCAGTAAAAATCGAATCAAGTTTTTAACTTTTGTATTTATACTATACGAAAAGACGCGACGGACCCAAAGAAAAGGCGCAAAATGCTAAAAAGAGCTTCGAAATAAACACTAGAATTTGAAACGACGCACGCATAATGATTACGGCGGAGTTAATGACTTGTCCAAATTATTACAGAGAACACGAAAGGACGCGACTGTCAGAATATGAAACGTTTATTTCAAAGGGGTGAAAGGGTAAAGTTACAATCAAACCTACGGCTAATAATTACAAAGATTATTTCAAAGAGTCAGTATATCATAGAGCCTGGTCGCTATCTGGAATTTTCTGTTCGCTACCGACGTTCTCCGAACTCTTTAACAATGGTTTTCCGAACTCTTTGACAAGGTGTGCCAAAGGGAAGTTTTGATACACAACATCTGGAAGCTCGGAAGGAGAGTATACTTCGCCATAGCGGTTCAACCGAATATGTGCCGCTTTAAAGTATTCCTTTCGACGATCATCAATCATATCGAAAGCGACCAACTGATGAATAGCCTTCTTGAACGTATTTTCTAAAAGTGGACCGACCATCTGATTTACCAACGCCGTATGAACGGGCGAATTAAGAAATTCATGAATCACTTTCTCGTCATAATTACGACCATAACGGTCCCTGAGTCCACTCAAAGGAATGTCCTTCTCATACTCCTCTAATGAAGCTTGAAGATTTGATACTTGAGATTCTAGCTCGCTAATTCGAGTAGTGCTCTGAAACTGGAATTCCTCTAACTTTTTAGCCATTTGATCGGCTTGCTCTTGAGCACGAGAAGTCTCCAGGACCTTGTTCATGATCTCCTGGTCTTCAGTACCTGTAGCCCTAGTCTCAACGACCGGAATAGAAGAGGACGTTGAAGGGCCTACCTCTGAACCAGAGGATTTATGAAGTAAAGCTTTATACTTCTCTTCTAGGAACTCACACTGTTGTTTCCAAAGAGCATTTTCATAAGCGTATGATTCCAGACAAGTTTTAGTCTGGAAGAACAAAGAGAGCAAAAAGAAATGGGTTAGCGAATTAAGAAAGATCCTTAAAGAAAATTTTTTTTTTTAGTATGATCAAAGAAAAAAGAAAAATCACCTTTTCAGCATAAAGAGAGGCTCGCTGAAATTTCTCCAGAGGATCCTTACGAAGAAGCATATTCAGATCACGAGTAAAAACGCCAGACAAAAGTACGCGGGTTACCTTATCGACCGCATTCTCGCTATCGTCATGAACAAGTGAATCATTCTCGGAGTAACCTGCGGCCCTCCTTCCCTCTAAATGATCCTCAATCATTTCGACCAAAGTAGGTTTTGGATGATTGTCTCCGAGTAAAGAAAGATCATTACCAGAACGATCATAGTAGCTCCTCCTTCTATCAACTGGATTATTAGTGGGATGTGGCATCGACCAGCTGCGACATCCACAAATACCCAAAGATGTTCTAAGATGAAAAGGAGGATAACCGGATCCTGTGCCCTGACGAATAGGGGACTCTCGAGAAGAATCTGGAGATTCCTCTCCATTCACCTCGGACTCATGACTCAACTCCAGTTTTCTCTTCCGTGACGCTCTCTGATCGATAGGGACGTTCTCTACGGATTTGGAATATTTAGACAGCACCATTTTTCCCTTCGAAGAATGTCGAGAGTTTTCTACCATATGGGCTGAAAAAGAAACAAGATAAAAATTAGATTCTAAGCAAGAAAGATATCATCGCACCACCAGGCTGTAGTAAAATGCTTACCAAGTGATTCGGATGATGAACTGATTGGAAAATTATGAGCGCTTAATCCCGCTTTACGAAGGAAAGTTTCCCCAATCAGGAGAGCACTCTGGTATTTGTTGGCACGCATAGCGGGGATTTCACCAATAAACTAAGCGTCATCTGGAACAAGTTCACCAGTCGGCAAGCGACCTCCGGGAACCCGACTGGAACCATGATCCCATGAGAAGGGCGTGGTCGAACCATCCGCCAAACAAATACGAGTTGGGGGACGAACAAAAAAGAAATGAGATTTCCAAGAAGGATTACTAGAAACAGGGGAATCGAAGATTGCTCGACTAGGTCTTTGACTAGCGAAGAAATATCCACGATTGGAAGAACTGGAAATGTTGAACCGAAAAAGTTGTGTAAAATTACGAAAAGAAGGTTTAAACCCCTTTGCGATCATCAAGACAGAAAAACAAACCACAAAGGCCACAGAATTTGGAACTAATTGTGTCAAGGACACACTGAATATTTTCAGAATATCAAGGAAGAGGGGAGACAACGGAAGACGCAGGCCGCTATTGAAGTGAGCCGTGTAAAAGGCTCGACATCCTTCTGGTGGAGATGTAACCCTATCAGAAGGGGAAGGAAGAATTATCTCAGAACCCTCCGGGAAATATTTGGCGTAGTTATTCACAACCTCTGGAAAAGTGTCTACCGTATAGGCACAAGCTAGGTCCTCAATTGGTTCAGAAATCTGAGGAGCAGTACCTTTGCCCTTTTTGGCTCGGGCAGCGACATCTGAATCGGAAAGGATTTGTACCTTAAAGGTGTCTTCAACAGGGACGATAAATTCGGGGACTGCAGTTTGTTCGCCCAAAAAATTAGAATGCAACTCCTCTTCGTTGTTAAGAGTGACATTCTCCCTAGAAGACGAAGATGATTTTCTTAAAGAAGCCATACTTTCAGATTCTCGGAAGATCCAGGTCGATAAAAGGAAAACTTTATATGATGAACGAATAAGCAAGAAAATGACTGCGAACTATAAGCAAGTATAAAGGAAAAATGACGAACTCAAAAGTCACCTATTTATACCAAGATGAGAAAAGACGTTTCGAACCCGTCACAACTAATCACATTCCCGCCAAAAAGGGAAGGAGATTAAAAGCCTCCCGAATGAAAGCGTGGCGTTTTATAATTGGAAAGAGAAAACAACTATCTATGATGCATTGCACTCTTTTCCTTACTTAAGATTTTTTCCCACAGGGTTTTTTCTTGAGAAAGGTTTTTAATGAGGCACCATTTATAGAAGAGAAACAGTCGTGTAAAATTGTCTACTTCTACGAGCTTCTATTATCTATACGCTCGAAGAAGTGAGGGAGTACTGATGAGGGCTATTTCGCACCCTACATAATGTGCGGATCGACTAAAGGACATAAGGTCAGTTCGACCAAATCAGACAGTTCGGGATCATCTTATCGACCCGGCCGAATACAGCTCTCTTCGACAAGAAGATTATACTCTGGACCGAAGAAGAATACTTGGGCCGAGTCCTATTAGGACTATATTTCCTTGTAACGCTAGGTTTAGTATGATATAAATACCTAGTCAATCATTGTATTAAACAACTCTGGATGATAAGGCAAATACGCCATTGAATTCTGCATAAACAGCACAACTCACTGTTATTCAATAAAGAAAGAACTTTCTCTTCATATTTGTGTTATTTTTCCTGTTGGTTTCGATATTTACTTATTGTTCTAACTAAATTTCTCTTCCTTGAGTTTTGATCCATCCTGAATAAAGTAACAGAGCCCAATAAAATATATATATCGAAAACCCCCAATTTCACAATTTTACTGATACTTAGAACCCGACGAAAACAGGTTAAATCAGTACATGTAATTCATTCAGTTTGTAAAAATGCTAGAAAGTGAAATAGCGGCATCTAAATAAATTTATTTTATCTTTTGCTCAGCATAATATCATTGAAAGTTGCCTCGAATGAACAACAGGTGTTACGAAGTGAAGAAAGCTATCGAGATACAATTAAATATTTGAACAACGAGGAAAGTAACAAGATAATAACCTTACAAACACACTTCGTTTATATGATGTATAATATACCTAACAATAATAACAATCTATAAATAGATTCACAAAATGTGAAAAGTTTTTTAGCGCAGATTCAGTAAGAAAGTATATTTAACACTAATGCGATTTGTATGCGTCAGAACTGAGATAAAAATATGCTCCACCACTATATAAAATATTGTCAAATCAAATAAATGTATGTCAATATTTGTTACCTTATTCGATAAGTAACCTACAATACGCTGTAATTATTTCAACGAATTCAAAGTAAAGGAAGTCAAGAGGGTCACATTCCTCTGCTGGCCACAAACTGTCATTGTTAATGCTTGGATTGATTGCACCACAAAAGTGCTATCACTCTATCAGTTTCAGACGAACACTTCTCAAATACACAGAACAATCTTCAAATGGACGATGAATCTTATGCTTCTGAAGATGTACAAATATTACAACAATTTTTCATCTAGCCCATCTAATTAGTTTGCTTATTTGAATTTGCATTTTCAAGTTTTTCGATACGGCTATATGGGACTCCGAGTTCAATTGCTACAAGGTAAAACGAGTTCTTTTCCCGAAATCTCTCAATGAGGTTCCACTAGATCCTACGTTGCCATCGACGCCGCCCTGTGCATCTCCACAAACCCCTTCTAAAGTGGTTAGTGTAAGACTTTATTTTTATTTTTATTTCAGTTTCAAGAAACATACCTTGACTAATTAAAAACATTGAAATATACAAACCTCAATTAATTATATCAATACAATACACTTTATCTTTTTTCTCAATCCATGTTTATTTCTTGAACAAGGTGAGTAACATGTTGACTTTATAATGAAAGATGTGGCGTTCTTGAAAGGATGAATAACGCACCTACCAATAATAACAATTTGTAAATAGATTCACGAAATATGAAAGGTTTTGAGCGCACATTAGATAACAGTGTATATTTAACCATAATGTGATACTTATGCGTCAGAATTGAGATACATTATACAGAAAAAATAAATATCATCTAGATCATTAAATTCTAACTTAAATAAAATAACTACATTCCTCAATTAAGCCACATTTACTTTTGTCTAATTTTTTATAATTCATTTAACATTTTATTCTGAATAATGAAAAAAAATTAGCTCACAAGTATACATTGTTGAAAATCTACACATTTTAATAATGGATTTCTGGGTAGATAGTTTCTCTTAACAAACAAAATATACATGTCAAGAAATGTAAATACATATGTCCAAGTTAATGTCATTTTTAGGTTTACCTAAAGATTGAATTTGTTTGACAAATAAAAATATGAGTTTTACAAGTACATATGATTAAACTGCAACAAATTTCAATTGCATGTGTATGTACATGTAATTCATTCAGTTTGTAAAAATGCTAGAAAGTGAAATAACAGCATTAAAAGTTTCCTTGAATGAACAACTGGTGTTACGAAGTTAAGAAAGCTTTCGAGATACAATTCAATATTTTAACAATGAGGGGATTAACAATATGATACCCTTACAAACATACTTTGTTTATATGATGTATAATGTACCTAACAATAATAACAGTCTATATATAGATTCACAAAATGTGAAAAGTTTTTTAGCGCAGATTCAATAACAAAGTATATTTAACAGCAATGCGATTTATATGCGTCAGAACTGAATAAAAATATGCGCCACCACTATATAAATTATGGCCTAATCAAATAAATGTATGTAAATATACCTTATTCGAAAGGTAACATACAATATGCTGAAATTATTTCAAAGAATTCAAAGTAAAGGTAGTCAAGAGGGTCGCATTCCTCTGTTTGCCACAAAATATCATTGTTAGTGCTTGGATTGATTGCACCACTGAAGTGCTATCACTCTATCAGTTTCAGACGTACACTTCTCAAATACACAAAACAATCTTCAAATGTACGATGAATCTTATGCTTCTGAGGATGTACAAATATTAAAACAATTTTTCATCTAGGCCATCTAATTAGTTTGTTTATATGAATTTGCATTTTCTAGTTTTTCGATACGGCTATATGGGACTACGAGTTCAATTGCTATAAGGTAAAAGAAGTACTTTTCCCGAAACCTCTCAATGACGTTCCACTAGATCCTACATTGCCATCGACGCAACCCTGTGCACCTCCACAAAACCCCTTCTAAAGTGGTTAGGGTATGACTTTACTTTCATTTTTATTTCTGTTCCAAGACACATACCTTGACTAATTAAAAACAACGAAATATACACACCTCAATTAATTATATCAAAACAATACACTTTATCTTTTTTCTCGATCCATGTTTATTTCTTGAACAAGAAGGTGAGTAACAAGTTGACTTTATAATGAAAGATGTGGCGTTCTTGAAAGGATTAATAATGTACCTACCAATAATAACAATCTGCAAAAAGATTCACAAAATATGAAAGGTTTTTAGCGCACATTAGAAAACAATGTATATTTAACACTAATGTGATACTTATACGTCAGAACTGAGATACTTTATATAGCAAAAATAAATATCATCTAGATCATTAAAATTCTAACTTAAATAAAATGACTACATTCCTCAATTAAGCCACATTTACTTTTTTTCTAATTTTTTATCATTCATTTACCATTTTATTCTGAATAATGACAAAATATTAGCTCACAAGTATCCATTATTGAAAATCTACTCATTTTAATAATGGATCTCTGGGTAGATAGTTTCTCTTAACAAACAACAAATACATGTCAAGAAATATAAATACATATGTCCAAGTTAATGTCATTTTTAGGTTTACCCAAAGATTGAATTTGTTTGAGAAATAAAAATATGAGTTTTTTACAAGTACATATGATTAAAGAGCAACAAATTTTTATTGCGTAAGTATGTACATGTAATTCATTCAGTTTGTAAAAATGCTAGAAAGTGAAATAGCGGCATTTAAATAAATTGATTTTATCTTTTGCTTAGCATAATATCGTTGAAAGTTGCCTCGAATGAACAACAGGTGTTACGAAGTGAAGAAAGCTATCGAGATACAATTAAATTTTTGAACAACGAGGAAAGTAACAAGATAATAACCTTACAAACACAATTTGTTTATATGATGTATAATATACCTAACAATAATAACAATCTATAAATAGATTCACAAAATGTGAAAAGTTTTGTAGCGCAGATTCAATAAGAAAGTATATTTAACACTAGTGCGATTTGTATGCGTCAGAACTGAGATAAAAATATGCTCCACCACTATATAAAATATTGTCTAATCAAAAAATGTATGTCAATATTTGTTACCTTATTCGATAAGTAACCTACAATACGCTGTAATTATTTCAACGAATTCAAAGTAAAGGAACTCAAGAGGGTCACATTCCTCTGCTGGCTACAAACTGTCGTTGTTAATGCTTGGATTGATTGCACCACAAAAGTGCTATCACTCTATCAGTTTCAGACGAACACTTCTCAAATACAAAGAACAATCTTCAAATGGACGATGAATCTTATGCTTCTGAAGATGTACAAATATTACAACAATTTTTCATCTAGCCCATCTAATTAGTTTGCTTATTTGAATTTGCATTTTCCAGTTTTTCGATATGGCTATATGGGACTCCGAGTTCAATTGCTATAAGGTAAAACGAGTTCTTTTCCCGAAACCTCTCAATGAGGTTCCACTAGATCCTACGTTGCCATCGACGCCGCCTTGTGCATCTCCACAAACCCCTTCTAAAGTGGTTACGGTATGGCTTTATTTTTATTTTTATTTCAATTCCAAGAAACATACCTTGACTAATTAAAAACATTGAAATATACAAACCTCAATTAATTATATCAGTACAATACACTTTATCTTTTTTCTCGATCCATGTTTATTTCTTGAACAAGGTGAGTAACAAGTTGACTTTATAATGAAAGATGTGGCGTTCTTGAAATGATGAATAACGCACCTACCAATAATAACAATCTGTAAATAGATTCACGAAATATGAAAGGTTTTTATCGCACATTAGATAACAGTGTATATTTAACCATAATGTGATACTTATGCGTCAGAATTGAGATACATTATACAGCAAAAATAAATATCATCTAGATCATTAAATTCTAACTTAAATAAAATGACTACATTCCTCAATTAAGCCACATTTACTTTTGTCTAATTTTTTATAATTCATTTAACATTTTATTCAGAATAATGAAAAAAAATTAGCTCACAAGTATACATTGTTGAAAATCTACACATTTTAATAATGGATCTCTGGGTAGATAGTTTCTATTAACAAACAAAATATACATGTCAAGAAATGTAAATACATATGTCCAGGTTAATGTCATTTTTAGGTTTACCCAAAGATTGAATTTGTTTGAGAAATAAAAATATGAGTTTTACAAATACATATGATTAAACTGCAACAAAATTCAATTGCATATGTATGTACATGTAATTCATTCAGTTTGTAAAAATGCTAGAAAGTGAAATAACAGCATTAAATGTTTCCTTGAATGAACAACTGGTGTTACGAAGTTAAGAAAGCTTTCGCGATACAATTCAAAATTTTAACAATGAGGGGATTAACAATATGATACCCTTAAAAACATACTTTGTTTATATGATGTATAATGTACCTAACAATAATAACAGTCTATATATAGATTCACAAAATGTGAAAAGTTTTTTAGCGCAGATTCAATAACAAAGTATATTTAACACCAATGCGATTTATATGCGTCAGAACTGAGATAAAAATATGCGCCACCGCTATATAAATTATGGCCTAATCAAATAAATGTATGTCAATATACCTTATTCGAAAGGTAACATACAATATACTGAAATTATTTCAAAGAATTCAAAGTAAAGGTAGTCAAGAGGGTCACATTCCTCTGCTTGCCACAAAATATCATTGTTAATGCTTGGATTGATTGCACCACTGAAGTGCTATCACTCTATCAGTTTCAGACGTACACTTCTCAAATACACAAAACAATCTTCAAATGTACGATGAATCTTATGCTTCTGAGGATGTACAAATATTAAAACAATTTTTCATCTAGCCCATCTAATTAGTTTGTTTATATGAATTTGCATTTTCTAGTATTTCGATACGGCTATATGGGACTACGAGTTCAATTGCTATAAGGTAAAAGAAGTACTTTTCCCGAAACCTCTCAATGACGTTCCACTAGATCCTACATTGCCATCGACGCAACCCTGTGCATCTCCACAATACCCCTTCTAAAGTGGTTAGGGTATGACTTTACTTTCATTTTTATTTCTGTTCCAAGACACATACCTTGACTAATTAAAAACAATGAAATATATACACCTCAATTAATTATATCAAAACAATACACTTTATCTTTTTTCTCGATCCATGTTTATTTCTTGAACAAGAAGGTGAGTAACAAGTTGACTTTATAAAGAAAGATGTGGCGTTCTTGAAAGGATTAATAATGTACCTACCAATAATAACAATCTGCAAATAGATTCACAAAATATGAAAGGTTTTTAGCGCACATTAGAAAACAATGTATATTTAACACTAATGTGATACTTATACGTCAGAACTGAGATACTTTATATAGCAAAAATAAATATCATCTAGATCATTAAAATTCTAACTTAAATAAAATGACTACATTCCTCAATTAAGCCACATTTACTTTTTTCTAATTTTTTATCATTCATTTACCATTTTATTCTGAATAATGACAAAATATTAGCTCACAAGTATCCATTATTGAAAATCTACTCATTTTAATAATGGATCTCTGGGTAGATAGTTTCTCTTAACAAACAACAAATACATGTCAAGAAATATAAATACATATGTCCAAGTTAATGTCATTTTTAGGTTTACCCAAAGATTGAATTTGTTTGAGAAATAAAAATATGAGTTTTTTACAAGTACATATGATTAAAGAGCAACAAATTTCTATTGCGTAAGTATGTACATGTAATTCATTCAGTTTGTAAAAATGCTAGAAAGTGAAATAGCGGCATTTAAATAAATTGATTTTATCTTTTGCTCAGCATAATATCATTGAAAGTTGCCTCGAATGAACAACAGGTGTTACGAAGTGAAGAAAGCTATCGAGATACAATTAAATATTTGAACAACGAGGAAAGTAACGAGATAATAACCTTACAAACACAATTTGTTTATATGATGTATAATATACCTAACAATAATAACAATCTATAAATAGATTCACAAAATGTGAAAAGTTTTGTAGCGCAGATTCAATAAGAAAGTATATTTAACACTAGTGCGATTTGTATGCGTCAGAACTGAGATAAAAATATGCTCCACCACTATATAAAATATTGTCTAATCAAATAAATGTATGTCAATATTTGTTACCTTATTCGATAAGTAAGCTACAATACGCTGTAATTATTTCAACGAATTCAAAGTAAAGGAAGTCAAGAGGGTCACATTCCTCTGCTGGCCACAAACTGTCGTTGTTAATGCTTGGATTGATTGCACCACAAAAGTGCTATCACTCTATCAGTTTCAGACGAACACTTCTCAAATACACAGAACAATCTTCAAATGGACGATGAATCTTATGCTTCTGAAGATGTACAAATATTACAACAATTTTTCATCTAGCCCATCTAATTAGTTTGCTTATTTGAATTTGCATTTTCCAGTTATTCGATATGGCTATATGGGACTCCGAGTTCAATTGCTATAAGGTAAAATGAGTTCTTTTCCCGAAACCTCTCAATGAAGTTCCACTAGATCCTACGTTGCCATCGACGCCGCCCTGTGCATCTCCACAAACCCCTTCTAAAGTGGTTACGGTATGGCTTTATTTTCATTTTTATTTCAATTCCAAGAAACATACCTTGACTAATTAAAAACATTGAAATATACAAACCTCAATTAATTATATCAGTACAATACACTTTATCTTTTTTCTCGATCCATGTTTATTTCTTGAACAAGGTGAGTAACAAGTTGACTTTATAATGAAAGATGTGGCGTTCTTGAAAGGATTAATAACGCACCTACCAATAATAACAATCTGTAAATAGATTCACGAAATATGAAAGGTTTTTAGCGCACATTAGATAACAGTGTATATTTAACCATAATGTGATACTTATGCGTCAGAATTGAGAACCATTATACAGCAAAAATAAATATCATCTAGATCATTAAATTCTAACTTAAATAAAATGACTACATTACTCAATTAAGCCACATTTACTTTTGTCTAATTTTTTATAATTCATTTAACATTTTATTCTGAATAATGAAAAAAAATTAGCTCACAAGTATACATTGTTGAAAATCTACACATTTTAATAAAGGATCTCTGGGTAGATAGTTTCTCTTAACAAACAAAATATACATGTCAAGAAATTTAAATACATATGTCCAGGTTAATGTCATTTTTAGGTTTACCCAAAGATTGAATTTGTTTGAGAAATAAAAATATGAGTTTTACAAGTACATATGGTTAAACTGCAACAAAATTCAATTGCATATGTATGTACATGTAATTCATTCAGTTTGTAAAAATGCTATAAAGTGAAATAACAGCATTAAATGTTTCCTTGAATGAACAACTGGTGTTACGAAGTTAAGAAAGCTTTCGCGATACAATTCAAAATTTTAACAATGAGGGGATTAACAATATGATACCCTTACAAACATACTTTGTTTATATGATGTATAATGTACCTAACAATAATAACAATCTATATATAGATTCACAAAATGTGAAAAGTTTTTTAGCGCAGATTCAATAACAAAGTATATTTAACACCAATGCGATTTATATGCGTCAGAACTGAGATAAAAATATTCGCCAACGCTATATAAATTATGGCCTAATCAAATAAATGTATGTCAATATAACTTATTCGAAAGGTAACATACAATAATATACTGAAATTATTTCAAAGAATTCAAAGTAAAGGTAGTCAAGAGGGTCACATACCTCTGCTTGCCACAAAATATCATTGTTAATGCTTGGATTGATTGCACCACTGAAGTGCTATCACTCTATCAGTTTCAGACGTGCACTTCTCAAATACACAAAACAATCTTCAAATGTACGATGAATCTTATGCTTCTGAGGATGTACAAATATTAAAACAATTTTTCATCTGGCCCATCTAATTAGTTTGTTTATATGAATTTGCATTTTCTAGTATTTCGATACGGCTATATGGTACTACGAGTTCAATTACTATAAGGTAAAAGAAGTAGTTTTCCCGAAACTTCTCAATGATGTTCCACTAGATCCTACATTGCCATCGACGCAACCCTATGCATCTCCACAAAACCCCTTCTAAAGTGGTTAGGGTATGACTTTACTTTCATTTTTATTTCTGTTCCAAGACACATACCTCGACTAATTAAAAACAATGAAATATACACACCTCAATTAATTATATCAAAACAATACACTTTATCTTTTTTCTCGATCTATGTTTATTTCTTGAACAACAAGGTGAGTATCAAGATGACTTTATAATGAAATATGTGGCGTTCTTGAAAGGATTAATAATATACCTACCAATAATAACAATCTGCAAATAGATTATGTTGGTCCCAAGTGGTCAGAAGAGGTTTAGAGGGGGGGGGGGGGGGTGAATAAACCTCTTTAAAAATTTTCTTCAAATTTAACTTTAAAACTTTTACTTTAAACTGAACAGACTAAGCTGATCAGATTAGTTAGTTACAATTCTGCTCGCGAACAAATCTTTGAACAGCTTTGTTGACCACTCGTCTGATGGTTACTTAGCTGATTTTGTTAAAATCAGTTTTAATACTTAGAGTACTTGCAGCGGATTTTCAAAGTGTTTTTCACAAGTAATCTTAGCAGTTTGAAAAACGTTTCCCCAGTTTTATAAACTCCTTTTTAACTCTTTTTCAAACAGTTAATCTTAACGTGTTTTTATGCAAACAGAAATTATGCAGATTTAAAAGCAATGTAAAAACACAAGTAATTTTTATAGTGGTTATATGGATTTAAATATCCTTTAGTCCACTCTTCCAAGTCACACAGATCTTGGGTTATACTATAATCACAAAGTTTACAGTATACTCTGCTTGCGTCGAACAACAAATGAAACGACCACAAGTTCGCAATAGGAAATCACACAGAAGACCTATTCTCTGAAGTTTGATCACTCACAAAGATGGATCACAACTCCGCACAACACTCTTGTTTACAAAATCACTCAGAAGATGTATTTTTCTTGATTCTTCAACTCTGCTTTAGTCAACAAATGACTCAGCTGATGAGTGAGCTGTTCTTGAGACTTAAAGAATTTTGCTTCGAAAATTTCTCAGAGATTGTGTTGCTTGTTTCTTCTTCGTCTCTTTCAGTTATTTGTACTTGAGGATTGAAAAGTGTCCGTTGAAGAGAGACAGGATTCAAATTCCTCGAGTACTGGTCCTTAAAATCCGCGAACGGCTCTTTTGCAGTCTGTCCGTACTATGAACAGTACTATTCTGCAGGCAGCATTAAATTCAGCATTAAATGCACTCGGCTGATGCGAAGCATTTCTTCAATCATTTGTCTTAAATAACCTCGTATTTCAGCATTTATTACACCAAGGGGCATTTATTACCGTTGGGAACACTTCATGATCTTCTTCACTTGGCTGATAAAACTATAAGTCTGATGGTGAACTCGGCTGATCTCAAACTTGAACAAATCTGATTTGAGTCGGCTGATCTTCATCAGTCTGATGTTTTTTCTTCAGCAGATCAGAAGTCTTGGACCTTGAAACTTTGACTCTTCTGATGTCTTCTTTACTTAGTCAAAATTCCTTCCAAAGGGATCATCAGCTAAGTTACTCCATACATAGCCAATCTTGAAGTTTTGGAATGTGATGAGGGAGATCTTGGGCTGTACTTTTCTTCACAATCATATGAGATCGAGCAGTACTTATCTCGGAAGATCGAGTTCGACCCCAATGCCCGAATACCGTAAGTACAAGATAGCCCAGGATCCAAAGTTACTGTTGGGCCGAACACTGATCCAAACTCATGGGCCGAAGAACTGCATGACTGCGGGTAGACCACCTGGACCCCGATTTCAGCTATAAATACCCCATGCATTTATGATACCGGACACGACTTTCCAGGTGCTCCCTCCTCGAAGCTATTGCTCGGAACCGTTTGGGAGCGTAGGTTTAGGATCTTATGTATTTCGCCCTCTAGCTTGTACGGCATCCAATAATGCTCGAATAGGACCCTAAATACTTGTATTTGTACTCATTCAATTCGAATACAAATACTTTGGTCTTTACTTTCCTTTTATTATTGTTATTATTGTATTACATCCCACCCTTGATCGAACTAACGAAATCCAGTAAGATCAATTGGCGCCCACCGAGGGGCTTCTGTTCGAGTATTAGATCGAAATATGCCTACTACGAGGAGGAATACGTATGTTAGAGGAGGGCCTTCCCATGCAGTGGGAGCACAAAATTCTGTCAACAATGAACCTGATAATCTATCGCGCGCCGCACAACAACAACCGGAGGCGCCACCGGCGGTTCCACAAGATAACATTCCAATACACACGACCATTGGTGACTTAAGATCTATAATAGGCACAATGTGCAGGGAATTCATGAACAGCGGAAGGGCAGATCAGTCACCTGTCGACCAACCAGGGATTCAGGGAAGACCAGAGATACCTTCATCGAACTTGCAGAAGGAAAATGATATGTCGCATGCCCCATCGACACATCCACGTCGAGCTGCACCCTCGAAAGCCAATGCCCGATCTGAAAACCCACCTGCACAAGTGCACGATCTGGAGGATTCTGTTGTGGGGGAAAGTCACACCGCCGGCGCTGTGAGAAGAAACAAACCAATTTACAAGAGAATCACTGAATCTGAATTGGAGATAATAGTACAGGAAATGGTGGCTAAAAAATTGGAAGAGCAGGATACTATGATAGAGATTCCCTTCACTAATCAAGCTGCCAGGCAAGCGGGGAACACCCTGACTAGAGGAAACCCAAGAGAGAGGGAGGTTTCGAATAATATCATGCGCTGTTCACCCTTTTGTCGAGAGATACGCGAGGCTCGAAACACAGAAACAGTGCCAACCAGGCTCCCACGGTATAACGGGACTACCGACCCCGGAGAACACATTAACAGCTTCGTTAATGTGATGAACTTGTACGAACACTCGGAAAATTTCTGTTGCAAGATTATGGTCACCACTTTTGAAGGGATTGCTCTCGATTGGTTCAGGAAATTACCTCCGAACTCCATATTTTCTTTTGAAGAATTTTGCGATAAGCTGAAGCATCAGTTTGCTAGCCAAAGGAAGCCAAGACTGCCAGCAAATCATCTGGGCACTGTGAAACAAATGGAAGGAGAGACGTTGAGGCAATGGCTAGCAAGATTTAGTATTGAGCTCTTAAAAGTAGATACCCCGCAGATTGAATATCTGTCCTCATTGATGTTTGAGCTAACTAGGAGCACCCAGTTCGGGAATGCATTATGTAGAAAGCAACCAAAATCCTTTGAACGGATAATGGAAATTGCTGAGAAATATATGATACAGGAGGAGATGAACAAATTGAAGAGCTCACATTCAGATAAGTCTCATATCAACAAAAAACAAGATCGGACTCCGATCCCAAAACCAGGTGATTACGGAGGGTCGAATAAAGGATCCGTTTGGCATCGAATCAACACTTTTAAGCCGCATATGCCACCCCAAGGTCCGAACTCATACGGACCTCCTTATGATCGAAATCGAGCTCCGAGAACGGGTAAAATTCAGTTTACTGAGCTTAACAGTTCAAAAGAAGAAGTGCTGACCGTATTGGAAGAAGGGAATTTAATTCCGGAAGCCCAAAGGATCACACAGGCGAGGCCGGGTGCGCCTGGATATGACCAGTACTGTCGATATCATCGAGCTAGAGGTCATAGTACGGAAAATTGTTATCAGTTGAAGGTCGAGATCGAAAAATTAATCAACCAAGGAAAACTCAAAGAATTTGTTAAAAATGGCAACTATAACAATCGTTATAGATCCCGTAGTCCGAGAAAATTTAACACTAGGCAAAAGCAACTTCGAAGTCAGGCAGAAGAACAATCGAACGGAGTGATAAATATGATTGCAGGCGGACCGGCGGGTGGAGATAGTAGGAATGCCAGAAAGAGGACCTTGAGGTCAATCAGGGCAGGAGTATCTGATGGAATAGTGCCCAGCAAGCCAATATTAATTAGCTTGTTGAAGTACTATTTTCTTATGGTTTATAATTAATACGTCGTTCATTCATAGTATGTGAAATTGAACAATGGCCAACTTATCTAAGCGATTGGATGAAATCCTAAGGTCACAATAGACTATGGGACGATTCACTTCAGTACTGAGTGCAATAATGAAACAGTCTCAAAGGTCGTGATCTTAAAACCGTTCCAAGTCATAGATTCCAAACGAGACGGGGTATCGTAGGAATCGCCAAGACTTGTACAAATATGCATGATTCACATGGAGTGAATTTGTAGAGTTTCATGAGCAAGGAATTTGAGTCCAGTGCATATGAGTAGGTGGTTCAATGGAGGATTGAACGCATCGAACGACCCGAACAGAGAAACCCATTGTGGAAGCGCATGTCGCATATCGGTGATGGGATGTTTCTCAAGGCTTATAATAGTGTACGATTTAGTCCTTAGACTTGAGGTGCTAGGGCGAATTCGGTGCACGAGTGTGCGTACTTAGATTTAGGTACTGGTCACGTAGCCTGGCCACAAAGTGCCTAAGTTGGGTGCGTAGACGACTGTACGCGAGTGGTTAGTACTAAGAAAGGATCCATAGACTCATCCTGATAAGATGAGAGAATTTCCTATACGTTTCTTAGATAATTGATTCCGAGAAATCTATGGCCATAGTCGGTGATGCATTTGGAAGGGATTTCCAAATTTGGCAGTCACACTGGAATCATTGTCGGAAATTAGAAAGTATAGTTATCGAGATAATTAGAGGTGCCGATCAATTCACACACCCTAGGTCTCGATCGGGAAATCATCATGGAAGGACCGTATGTACATGGCAATTATAAGAGGTGAGGTTCACAATAATCAATTCACCTTTGATTGGGCTTCATGGGCTTGTGGCTAGACATCGACCATGAAGTGTGGGTACTCCTAAATTAATAAGGAAATTAATTATAGGAGTGGTCAATTAAAAGTTGTTTAATTGATCGGAGCATTTAATTGCTCATTAATTAAATCACGAAAGTCGTGGGCCTGCTGCCAGTTGATGGTGAACCCAGAGGGTCACACACAATACAATTGGACAGTGACAGTCATAAAGGGAAATAAGTGATTTAAAGTTGTTAAATCAAAGATATTGAATTAAGGTATTAATTCAATGGGAGAATATTAATTGGATATTTAATTGATTAATGTTTAATTAATTAATTAAGATTATCTAATTGATTATAAATAATTAAAGTTGTTAATTGGTAAAGAAGGAAGAATAAATAATTAGCAATTTTCGGATTGGCTAATTAAAGGCAAGGGGCGATTTTTTGGAAAGGAAAAGAAGGGAAGAGTTTGTTACTTGGTCATCAAGCTACAAACAAGAGATTTGGTCAAATCTTGTTTCCTATTATGATAAGGAAAAGATTTGCCATATCTTGAAGAGATATCTTATAAGAGAAGAACTCTTCTCCTATAAATACAACTCTTCATACATCTTCCAAGAGAAGAGAAAATAGTTTTACACAACACAAGAAGAAAAGAAATTGCCAACTCCAAAAACCGCCCCTAGCCCCTAGTTCTCGGCCAAACCCTAGCCGCCGCCCTAGGTGGATCCGAAGCCTAGCCGCGCCGCCCTTGGTCGATCCAACCTAGCCGCATAAGTCCTATGGTCGTGGTTGTCTTCCTGCAATTCTCCTAATCCAGATCCAAATCGATATCCTGATATAGATCTGCTCATTCCTTTCTTGACAATCTTCAAGATCTAGTTCTTAGCCTGTGACTTGGAGACGTTGCTACAATCCAATTGGTGTGGATACATTCTGGAGGTGAGACACTTGGATCACTCCGTTGTGAATCGAACAAAGAAGCCCGGAGGTAACCACCACCAAGCTGTGGTGAGGTAAATTGCGAAAACTCCCTTTCGATAATTATGTTATTGTTTGATTCAACCTTTTCGTATAATAACTGTGGAGATCTATTTATGGGACTAATAGGGATCTCGAAAAATTTTAAATTCCGCATTTTGTTGTATTGACAATCGAGCTCCTACCACGAATATCCCAACAGTGGTATCAGAGCCAACTCCATACGTTTTTATACGAAAAGGCCTGAACATAATGTGTTTTCACTGTATATGCTTGATTGTATGTATGAGAACGCATGTTAATTATGTTCTAGTGATTGATTCTTGCTTGTTATGACTGGATCTATGATTGGGTAAAACTGCTTTTTTAGATCTGTGGCGAATTCATAGTTTTTCGAAAAATCAGGGCTTTTATGCAAAAATCGCAAAACATGAAAATTAGGGCTGAAAATTGAATTTTCTATTTCTGGAAATTTTTGAAAATTATGGGTTATTTCTGAAAATATGATCGCACGCAATTTTGGACCATTTTGCAATTTTCGAAAATTCGAGGACTGTTTTGTAATTTCCGAAACTTCAGGGGTCTGTTTGCAAATTCGAAAATTTTCTGGATTTCAAAATTTTAATTTTCTGCTCATTCTGTCCGAAAACTGTTTTGGGGGTATTTTGTAACTTTTCAAAAGTTTTGGGGTCAAAAGTGCAATTTCCGAAAGTATAGGGGCCGAACTGCAATTTTCAAAAGTTGAAAAATCAGAATCTGAAATTAAGGCAGAAAAGTTGTTTTGTTTATCCGAGAATTTATTTTGTCATAATTAGTAGTGACTAAAAAGCAAGAATCATAGGAAGTTAGTTTTAAAAGGTGTTTTAAAATTAAGATAGAAGAAAGTAAAAGTTGTTTACATGTTTCTTTGCTCTACGTGAACTGTTTACGTGGTTTTCGATCGCGCCGAGCCTTGACCTTAGGTTAGATGTGATTGGTTTAATTTAATGCATGGTTTTTGTTGGGCCTGCGAGCCTGTTATTATTTTTGGGCCACTTTGAGCCTTTGTAATAGAATAGGGCTTTACTGCTTTCCTAGTTTAGGATGGAGGCCCATTTACAAGCAAGGTGGGAGCCCAAGAAGAATTGAAGGCCATGTATGCGTGGTACATTGTGTAATAGCATAGGTTCTTTGAGAACCCTTTAGATTGACCAATTGGGCCAACATCATTGGCTCGATGATGGCCTGCATAGGAGGCTCCCGATCGAAAACATATTGTGGTAGTATGCATGCTAGGCTTGTATGGCTTTTATTATTACTCGATTATGATTGCTTGTGTGTTTGCGCGCTAGAATCTAGATCGTAAATAAAAGACAAAGCATAATTGAAGCGGTGAGATCTCGAGGAGAGTTTCCTTAAACTTTCAAAACTGAAAATTCCCCTCTCGAATAAATATTAAGTCATATTGGGTTAAATATAAAATGAGGTTTTATAAAATCCAAGCCTTCCATTAATAGGGACTAGTGTATGTTGTTTACTTATCGATAGAGGTGATCCAGAGTCTGGCACCCGAGTCGAAGAAAGGGGCAATGCACGAAATTCCTTGATTCTAGTTTTTCTTAAAACTCGACAAGGGTAGGGACTGGTCGGGACGTGAAAATCGACCGATAACTAGTTACGGAGAATTCATGACCGGGCCCGTTACTTATCATGATTAATGGGTTAGACTTAACGCGTAGTAACATTTATGATGTAGCAGTGCTAGATAAATGCGAAAAACGAGGCAAAATAACTTGAAGGTTGTGTAGTAGACACAATTGGTAATATGTATACCTACCTAGGGAATTAATTGTATGGCCACGAGTCGTGGGTGCAACTAATTGCTGTTGGGACGTCAAGACCTACTAGGAAATAAATTTTTCCCGAAACTAGAAGGGGTTACTGTTTCGATAAAAATAGTGGGAGAACTTTTTCGATAAAAAGTCCAAATTTCGTTAATTATAAGTGTTAATATTAAACCTGTCTGCTTATAGTTGTCTGTTTTTAAATGTTAGCCATTTACCATCCACTGTCCGATACTCGATGCGTTTGAGAACCGAACCAACTTTAAAAAAGGTGATGTGCAATTTCCTATACGAAACCGACATGGCTAAGTTTGACAATGTTAGGAAATATTGTTCTTACTTAAGCAAGACATTCGATCGAATCAAAGGGTTTGGAGCCCAATTGATTCTCGAAGATGAGATAGCGATAACCCTTCAAGGATTATCTGACACCTTCACTCATTTTATGCAACATTGCATTATTCCGCCTGATGGAATTGAAACAAAGCAATTGCATGAGTTGTTAGACAAATATGAAGAAGCTCATCGACAAGGTTTTGGTCTGTATGATTGGAATTGCCCTCTGTGTAAGTACGAAAAGAAAATAAGGAAGCTTGTTGAAAAGGATTTCCTGGAAAGACTTGACTACGGTATGACTTTTTAAGTTATACACTTGTTGAATCTTTTCGATGTAAGACATCTGAATAAAACTTTCGTTTCTGTAAAAGCATTTACAGGCGATGATAGTTTTCCCTCTCAACCTAAAAGGAGGAAATTCCTTGAAAGGGAGATGCAATTAGTGCAGAGAGAGATGAGGGAACTCGAATTCCGGGACTGGGTCAAGGAAGAATTGTACCTAGACATTCCTTTTTAGCAAAGAAGTTTTTCTTAGTTTTTCGTATTAGCATGAGTTTTAAGTTTTAGTTTACTTTGAGTATTATTTCACATTTTGTACGAGACCTTGTTGCTTTACCATTGAGAAATGGAATTTATTTAATTAGAGCAATTTAACTTTGTACAAATGTTGATGTTTTGAAACATAGAAATAAACAATGATAAACGAATCGAAACTTTGAAGACTATATGTTAAATCGAAAACGAGTAAGACAAACTGGATAATCGTCCGCGCTTGAAATGTTCACTCTCGACATTCTTCCTAAAGAGAGATGCGAAAGGAAAGTTTTTATTTACTGATTCCTGAAATAATGAACTTGGGTAAATTCGGAACTTTCAAATCTTGAAGGAATGATAACCGAAGTGAAGGATTGCTAAGGCATTCCAAAACATTTCAAACGACATGAACTAAAAGCACTAGTTCAAAGGAATGCTACTTCACATATACTTACGATTTCAATCGTTAAAGTATATGTGTACTTGGCTGAAGTACAATTCTGAAACTATTGAAGTAATTCAATAGAAGCTTTGGAAATGAAGTAACTAGATGCATTATGTCAAATGCAATTTGATTTAATCAAACCTGCTGAAACATAAGCAAGCTTAACACCTCGATTATCTAAGACGAGAATAGAATTCTCATGAAGCAAATCAAAAGGGAAATCGAACTTTGTTTGATTCTCGACTCTGATCTTGCTGAGTTTCCTTCATTCACTTCAGGGGATACCTTCCCTTGACTCTTCAAAGATGCTTGGTATAGTATATTTCGAAGTAAGTTCTTACACCGCCATGTCTTTTAAAGATATAGCAGAACACCCTTGTATGAGAAATTAGATGGTAGATCTAGTTCATATAAAGTTTATGGGGTATTCAACAAAACCCATTGAATACCTGTTCCACGACAATGAGAAACGAAAAGCATCTCGTAAGTAGCTTATTCCTCTGTTGACAAGACCTTGTCAAAGGAAATAAGGAACGTCGTAGAACTTGATGAAGTCTAAGGATTGGACCCGTCCCCATGAACAGTGGGAGTAAACACTGAAAACTGCTGAATCAATCCACGCACAAAGAAATCGTAATCTGATCAAATTCGTAAGGAACTCAAAAATTCCATTTTACGAAATTGAGAAATTGGATTCTAATCAAAGATTACAAAGAGATTATGTTAAACGTGATCTAAGGGATATGACACATAGCCATAAGATTCGAAGTTGAAAACTTTGACTCACTTAAATGGCAATAGGTCATTATTCAAAAGTCCTTTTAGGATTGATGAAAATGCCTTATGTCCATTAACTACGTCAAAATTCATTTCGAAACTATTAGCCATAGAAAGGTGGTTTTGACTACCAAGACATGACTATTGGATATGAATCTTGCATCTCACAATTGAAAATTGATGAGAAGATCTCTATTCTAATCCAAAAGTCAATCTATGACTTTTTCCCAAATTTGGAACATGCAACTTGATAGTTGATCAAGAATGTTGAAGTTGTCAAAAGGCATATAGATTCCAAATGTGAAAAAGAATCAGTGGGAGTGTAGTTGAGTTCGAAGCGCAACAAGATGATGACCGGTACATCAAGCAAGATATAAGAATATCAGAAAAGCACAGACGAAAGCGTGTTCTTCACGCAATTCTCCAAGATAAGATTTGGAATTACATCTCACGTACTGGCAATACGTATCTATGGTAGATAGAAGGAAGAAGATGTAGTGATTTACCAAATCAAAGTACAAAGACTATATTGATTAAATTCAATATGGAAGAATCCAAGAGAGGATTGTTTCCAAAAGAGACAAAATCTCTCTCACTTATTTAATGAGCCCTAAATTTAAATGAGTGAAGAAGTAACTGTCTCAAGAAGCCTTATGCTTGGCATTTGGATTGCATGTAGCATGCAAAGTCTTGTACTAGACCTGACTCGTCAAAATGCTCTGAACGAGCTACTGATAGTCAAACACCAGTCAAGGACACTGGTCTACCATAAAAGCAATCCTCGAAGATAATTAAAGGATATAATGCTGGTCGGTGGTAGTGAGTGGAAAATTGAATACTCGAAAGATTTAGAAATTCGAGATTCCCAGTCTGAAGTGGATAATTTATTCTGTCTCGATAGAGCAAAGGTAAATTGGAAGAGATTCCAATAATATACCATTGCCGATTCAAACAAGAATAAAGAGGCACCATTATGATGCTGCACAAAAGAAGGTGTTTTGATGAGAAACTTTCATCCTTTAGATGAAATACCTAGCATGACAAAAGCCTATCATAATCTTAACCGATTTAGATAAGGCGATTGCTCAATGAAAGGAAATCGAGATCTCACCTATAATCTGAACACAATACCGTATGATTGAACCAGTCATGGGTAGTTGAGACGAGTAGAAGTATTACTTCATCTCGACAAAGACAACTTAGCAGATCCACTAATTAAGCTCTCTCACAAATGGTTCGAGGGACATCTTGGTATAGATGGGTCTTAGAAATGTTGTGTTTGGCTTTAGGGCAAGTGGGAGATTGATGGAATAGTGCCCAGCAAGCCAATATTAATTAGCTTGTTGAAGTACTATTTTCTTATGGTTTATAATTAATACGTCGTTCATTCATAGTATGTGAAATTGAACAATGGCCAACTTCATCTCTCGCGAACTTATCTAAGCGATTGGATGAAATCCTAAGGTCACAATAAACTATGGGACGATTCACTTCAGTACTGAGTGCAATCATGAAACAGTCTCAAAGGTCGTGATCTTAAAACCGTTCCAAGTCATAGATTCCAAACGAGACGGGGTATCGTAGGAATCGCCAAGACTTGTACAAATATGCATGATTCACATGGAGTGAATTTGTAGAGTTTCATGAGGAAGGAATTTGAGTCCAGTGCATATGAGTAGGTGGTTCAATGGAGGATTGAACGCATCGAACGACCCGAACAGAGAAACCCATTGTGGAAGCGCATGTCGCATATCGGTGATGGGATGTTTCTCAAGGCTTATAATAGTGTACGATTTAGTCCTTAGACTTGAGGTGCTAGGGCGAATTCGGTGCACGAGTGTGCGTACTTAGATTTAGGTACTGGTCACGTAGCCTGGCCACAAAGTGCCTAAGTTGGGTGCGTACACGACTGTACGCGAGTGGTTAGTACTAAGAAAGGATCCATCGACTCATCCTGATAAGATGAGAGAATTTCCTATACGTTTCTTAGATAATTGATTCCGAGAAATCTATGGCCATAGTCGGTGATGCATTTGGAAGGGATTTCCAAATTTGGCAGTCACACTGGAATCATTGTCGGAAATTAGAAAGTATAGTTATCGAGATAATTAGAGGTGCCGATCAATTCACACACCCTAGGTCTCGATCGGGAAATCATCATGGAAGGACCGTATGTACATGGCAATTATAAGAGTTGAGGTTCACAATAATCAATTCACCTTTGATTGGGCTTCATGGGCTTGTGGCTAGACATCGACCATGAAGTGTGGGTACTCCTAAATTAATAAGGAAATTAATTATAGGAGTGGTCAATTAAAAGTTGTTTAATTGATCGGAGCATTTAATTGCTCATTAATTAAATCACGAAAGTCGTGGGCCTGCTGCCAGTTGATGGTGAACCCAGAGGGTCACACACAATACAATTGGACAGTGACAGTCATAAAGGGAAATAAGTGATTTAAAGTTGTTAAATCAAAGATATTGAATTAAGGTATTAATTCAATGGGAGAATATTAATTGGATATTTAATTGATTAATGTTTAATTAATTAATTAAGATTATCTAATTGATTATAAATAATTAAAGTTGTTAATTGGTAAAGAAGGAAGAATAAATAATTAGCAATTTTCGGATTGGCTAATTAAAGGCAAGGGGCGATTTTTTGGAAAGGAAAAGAAGGGAAGAGTTTGTTACTTGGTCATCAAGCTACAAACAAGAGATTTGGTCAAATCTTGTTTCCTATTATGATAAGGAAAAGATTTGCCATATCTTGAAGAGATATCTTATAAGAGAAGAACTCTTCTCCTATAAATACAACTCTTCATACATCTTCCAAGAGAAGAGAAAATAGTTTTACACAACACAAGAAGAAAAGAAATTGCCAACTCCAAAAACCGCCCCTAGCCCCTAGTTCTCGGCCAAACCCTAGCCGCCGCCCTAGGTGGATCCGAAGCCTAGCCGCGCCTCCCTTGGTCGATCCAACCTAGCCGCATAAGTCCTGTGGTCGTGGTTGTCTTCCTGCAATTCTCCTAATCCAGATCCAAATCGATATCCTGATATAGATCTGCTCATTCCTTTCTTGACAATCTTCAAGATCTAGTTCTTAGCCTGTGACTTGGAGACGTTGCTACAATCCAATTGGTGTGGATACATTCTGGAGGTGAGAAACTTGGATCACTCCGTTGTGAATCGAACAAAGAAGCCCGGAGGTAACCACCACCAAGCTGTGGTGAGGTAAATTGCGAAAACTCCCTTTCGATAATTATGTTATTGTTTGATTCAACCTTTTCGTATAATAACTGTGGAGATCTATTTATGGGACTAATAGGGATCTCGAAAAATTTTAAATTCCGCATTTTGTTGTATTGACAATCGAGCTCCTACCACGAATATCCCAACAGTATCTACAAAAAAGGAAGTCCTATCATTGGAGTTTCCATTGATGGAGAATCAAGTCATTAGCTTTAGCGAGGCAGATCGACCCGCGGATGTTAGTTGGGATACGAATGAAGACGATCCAGACTTTTCCATGGTGTTGACACTAAAAATTGCAAATTTCGATGTCAAAAGAGTGCTGGTCGATAATGGGAGCTCGGCAAACATAATTTCGTTGGAAGCTCTTACAAGAATGAATCTCTGTCATCCACATTTGGATAAGGTAACCACCCCTCTTGTCGGTTTCGGGGGATCGGAAATCATTCCGCTCGGGACCATACTGTTGAGTACCACTCTAGGGATCAAACCAAAGAATGTCACAAGAATGATCAAGTTCCTAGTAGTGGATACGCCGTTTGCTTACAACGCCATCTTAGGTAGACCTGCTCTGAATACTTTTAAAGCTATCGTATCTACCTACCATCAAAAGATAAAGTTCCCAACTGAGGGAGGAGTAGGAGAAATGAGGAACGACCAATACATGGCTTGGGAATGCTATAGTTCGTCCTTAACTATCAAGGAGAAAGTGGAGCCCGAGCTCCCTGGCAAAAGAAAGATAAATGAGTTGGTCTCCAACTCCGGAACTCCAGTTCCCGATTATGAAAGACTAGAAGGAAAGAAAGGAAGAATTCTTGACATGAGTGTGCAAGCACCTGACCACAAAAAAGTGAATTTGGTCCCTGGATCCCCAGAAAAATTCACAAAAATAGGAACCGAATTGAGTAACGACCTGGAAGCAAAGCTCGTCGGATTCTTGCAGGAAAATGTGGATGTTTTCGCCTGGAGCTCGGACGACATAGTGGGAATCGACCCGCGTGTGATAACGCATTCCTTAAATATTGACCCGAAGGCCAGACCAGTGAGACAGAAGAAGCGTAATCACGGACGAGAAAAAGACAAGATAATTAACGCGGAGGTCGATAGATTGCTAGCAGCGGGACAAATCAAGGAGATAAAATTCACAGAATGGCTATGTAATGTGGTCCTAGTCTCCAAGGGAGAGAAGGTCGAGAACAAATGGAGAATGTGAAACGATTTTACCGACTTAAACAAATTATGCCCGAGGGACCCTTATCCCTTGCCTCGAATTGACATGCTCGTAGATTCCACTGCGGGATTTGTGTTATTTAGCATGATGGATGCTTTTCAAGGATTTTATCAGATCTTCATGAATGAAAAAGATCAGGACAAAACGGCGTTTATCACCGAGCGAGGGGTGTACTGCTTCATCGTTATGCCTTTCGGTTTAAGGAACGCCGGTGCAACATATCAGAGGTTAGTCAACATGATGTTCAAAGAGTTGATAGGAGAAATCATGGAAGTATACGTAGATGACATGCTCGTAAAAAGCATGTCCGAAGAGGATCATATTAACCATCTAGACAGGTGTTTCCAAATTCTGAGAAAGTATGGGATGAAGTTAAATCCAGCAAAGTGCACATTTGGGGTGCGATCAGGGAAGTTCCTTGGGTATTTAGTTCATGAGAGGGGGATCGAAGCAAATCCCGAAAAAATCCGAGCAATCACTGATCTCAATCCACCAAGGAAACTCTCAGACGTTCAAAGTTTGATCGGGAAAATTATTTCATTGAATAGATTCATCTCCAGATCTGCTGACAAGAGCTTACCTTTCTTCAAACTCTTGCGTAAATCTAAGAACTTCGAGTGGAACGCTGAATGCGATAAGGCTTTCGAAGAGCTGAAAGCGTACTTGACCTCAACACCAATGCTAGCAAAACCATCTGAAGGGGAACCCCTATATTTGTACATAGCTGTGTCAGAAGAAGCCATTAGCTCGGTTCTGGTTAAACTTGATAAAGCTGAGCATAAACCAGTTTACTATTTAAGTAAATTGTTGCAGGGTGCCGAGAAGAACTACATGGAGATTGAAAAATTCGCACTTGCCCTAATTGTGGCTGCCCGGAGATTAAGGCCATATTTCCAAACGTACAAAATCATTGTTTTAACTAACCAACCTTTAAGACAGGTTCTGTCCAAGCCAGAAGCTTCAGGCAGGTTAATAAAATGGGCGGTCGAGCTCAGCCAATTCGAAATCGAATACCGACCGCGGGTTGCTGTGAAAGCACAGGTGCTAGCCGACTTTGTGCTTGAATCAACCAACATATCAAATGTGAAAGAAGGAACGACCTCGGAATTAGGTATGGTGGAAGAAGTAAACAATCAAATATGGCTGATGCATGTGGATGGATCTTCGACCAAAGAGGGAGGTGGAGCCGGGATTCACTTCCAAGGGCCCAATGCTGAGGATCTGAGCTACGCGATAACCTTGGACTTTGTCGTCACCAACAATGAGGCCGAATATGAAGCGTTGATAGCTGGACTAGAGATGGCCATTAAGGCAAAGGTAAAATCGATTATCGTGCTAACAGATTCGGAACTTGTTCACAGACAGGTGAAAGGCACTTACGAAGCTAGAGAGTTCAACATGATAAAATATCTGAACAAAGCAAAGAAGTTAATCTCAGAGTTCGATAAGTTTGACATTCAGCCTATACCAAGAGGGGAGAATCTTTGGGCCGACATATTATCGAAGTTTACAGGACTGGCCGACGGAAAAACGGAGAGGACGATCACTTGGCTCCTATCGAATATGTCTGCTATCGAGTTAGACGCAGCCCCTACAATTGATGTTATGGAAATTGAAGAGCCAAGTAGGTCATGGAGCGACCCTCTTATCGCCTACCTTAAGGATGGAAAACTGCCGGAAGATGCAAATGAGGCTCGGAGAATCAAATATAGAGCGCCATCATTTACTTTGATGGACAATCAACTCTATAAGCGGTCCTCTTCGGGAATTCTATTGAAGTGTATCCACGAATCACACTACAATACCATATTAAGAGAAGTTCATGAAGGGGAAGCGGGAAATCATTGTGGCGCTCGAGCGTTAGCTCTTAAATGCTCAAGATCTGGATATTATCGGCCTACACTTTTTTCCGATTCTGTCGATTATGTGAAAAAATGCCATCACTGGCAAATTCATTCGAACTTGATACACCAACCGGCCGAGCATATGCATTCGATTCCTATTTGTTGGCCTTTCGATAAATGGGGCATTGATATTGTGGGACCTTTCCCAACAGCACGAGCCAGAAAAAATTACGTACTAGTGGCTGTGGAATATTTCAGCAAGTGGGTCGAATGTGTTGCCTTGACAAAGATCACCCAGTTTCAAGTTATTAATTTTCTATGGAAAAATATAGTCTGCAGGTTCGGAATCCCCAGGGTTCTGATATCAGATAATGGAACGCAGTTTGCAGGAAAAAGGATCACGGATTGGTGTGAAAAGTTCGGAATACAACAAAATTTCGCGTCTGTTGGCCATCCTCGGGCTAATGGACAAACCGAAGTGGTAAATCGGGAAATTGTTCGATCTCTGGAGAAGCGCCTGTCGGAGGCGAAGGGAAAATGGCTGGATGAACTACCAGGAGTATTATGGGCCAACAGGACAACAGTCAAAGCGGCAACTGGAGAAACTCCATTTAGTTTGGTTTATGGGTCAGAGGCTGTTATCCCAGTAGAGAATCTTATTCCTTCTCCCAGGGTCGAATTTTATGATCCTAAAGAAAACCAATCGCTGAGGCAAATGGAAGTTGATCACGCAGATGGTCGAAGAGACCGCGCGAAATTGAAAATTCAAGCCGCCAAGGCCAGCATGGAAAAGTCTTACAATCGAAGTGTGAGGATTCGGTCTTTCAAGGTGGGAGATCTGGTGCTCAAGAAAGTGGAAGTATCAAAACACGTCGGTAAACTACAACCCAATTGGGAGGGCCCCTTTGTGATCGTGGAAGTTGGAAGAAAGGGCTCTTACAAGATTGCTCACCCAAACGGAGAGATTCTACCTCGAGCATGGAATGCGGTTAATTTAAGAAGATATTATGGAAGATAGTTACGTTTGAGGCTTCTACTTTTTAGTTATCTTGTTCTATTTTCTTTGTCTCTAGTGATTTAGTGAATTACGTATTCAATGAAGATTTATTTCGATTGAGTTATTCGAGGAGTGTTTATTCAGACTGAGTATTTGTTCGATGAAAGTTTATTTCGCCTAAATTCTTGTTTATTCGTCATATTCTGGATATTCTCGATCTATATTCATCTAGTATCGATCTATATTTTTCTCCATCAACTATTAACGGGTGATAGCCTCTGCTATGACCCTAGGGCTAAAAATGCTCTAAAAACGACTAAGGGTGAAAGCCTCTGCTATGCCCCTTAGATCAAAATTATCAAAAAGGGTGAAAGCCTCTGCTATGACCATAGGGCTAAAAATGCTCTGAAAACGACTAAGGGTGAAAGCCTCTGCTATGCCCCTTAGATCGAAATTATCAAAAAGGGTGAAAGCCTCTGCTATGACCCTAGGGCTAAAAATGCTCCGAAAACGACTAAGGGTGAAAGCCTCTGCTATGCCCCTTAGATCGAAATTATTAAAAGGGTGAAAGCCTCTGCTAGGACCCTCGAGCTGAAGATGCTCCGAAAACGACTAAGGGTGAAAGCCTCTGCTATGCCCCTTAGATCGAAATTATTAAAAGGGTGAAAGCCTCTGCTAGGACCCTCGAGCTGAAGATGCTCCGAAAACGACTAAGGGTGAAAGCCTCTGCTATGCCCCTTAGATCGAAATTATTAAAAGGGTGAAAGCCTCTGCTAGGACCCTCGAGCTGAAGATGCTCCGAAAACGACTAAGGGTGAAAGCCTCTGCTATGCCCCTTAGATCGAAATTATTAAAAGGGTGAAAGCCTCTGCTAGGACCCTCGAGCTGAAGATGCTCCGAAAACGACCAAGGGTGAAAGCCTCTGCTATGCCCCTTAGATCGAAACAAACATTCTATTGAAGATTGATCTAAATTCTATTATATAATTTCTCCACGACGACTATGGCGCCGAAAAAGGACCTAAATTATGAGAAATATCTCGCGAAAGATTCAAGAGTTGAAAGATCGAACTTCAAATTAATTATGAATCTCAATGACTATCTCGTGAAAATTGCAAATTACTGAGAACGAATTCAGAGATCAACAACAATATAAAAGAAGATGTTCATTCATAAATTTTCAGACAAATTACATGTGAACTCTTGTTACATTCAAGAAATTGAGCTAATCGGAATATTTTACATCTAGTCCAACCCTACTACAACTGGTTATTCCCTATGGATACCCGAAGGAGGAAAGTGAGGCTGGTACACTTCTACCCTTCATCCAGTGCTTCCTTGCAACCAAGCCCATGAAGGACCAAATCGAAAAACAGGGAAGCAACTCCAGTTGGAGGCGCTTCTAGTAAACTCGAAGGCCACACCTTTCAAGAAGTCGCCTAGAAGACGTGGAGATCGAGAGCAGGAAAACCCCTCTAGCAGTAGACCCACTATCCCAACTGGATAGAGGACAGGGTACAGGAGGTCGAGACCGACTCAAAGATTTGGAATCAGAGAGAGCAGGTCGCCTGCCGGTACCCTAGTCGTGGTTCTTTTCGCCTGTCGATACCCTAGCCGAAAATTTATCATAGGGGAACTCCGAAGAGTTCGGAAAAGAAGGTTCGAATAAAAATCTCGAATGCTATAATCACTGACATTGAATGGAGTATGGAATTGATCGACGAAAGTAAAAACACAACCATATCGATCGAACGAGATATTTACAGACAAGTAAAAAATGAGAGTAAATCTAGAACTATATATAGGGGAAAGGATTCGGCATCAACGGTATAGATCTCTTGGGCTGAATGGCATACGAGCATTAAAAGCTCTGACCGTTTCACTTCCCAAGAAATAAGGGACTAAAAAAAAAAAAAAAAAAAAAAAAAAGAGAGAGAGAGAGAGAGACATAGAAATATCATTCCAGCAAATGTTATATTATCATTACAACAAGGGTTATATTACAACAAGAAAGGAAAATCGTTACAACAAAGACAGTGTTACAACAAAGAAAAATCTGAGCAAGCTCATAATACAAAGGAAAACCACAGTATTACTGAACGAAATTATTTTCGAAAAGGATTTTTCGAACTTCAGCACTACGATCAGTATACCCGCGGATGTAAGCTTCTTTCTCACGAAGCTCAGAGCTTATCTTCTCACGTTCGTAGATATCTTTGAGTCTCTCTAATTCCGAAACTAACTTATCCTGAGACAATCTCTCCTTGAAAAATCTATTAGCTTTCAGTGCACGTTCCAGCTCAATCTTTTTCCCGATCAGCTCGAGCGAAATAGAAGCTCGTTGTTCGATCTCATGCTTGGCTAACGCATAAAGCCTAGAGAAGACTTTACCAGCCTGAACTTATAAGAAAGTAAGTTATGGCAGAAATAAAAAAGTTAGAGAATCATGATAAAGAAGTTAGAAAGAATTACTTGGGCAAGGGATTCCAACCCAGAGTAAAACAGGAACGAGGAATATTCTCCAGTCGAAAAAACCGCTTCGGAGACAGAAACATCGGCCCGAAGAAGCGTCAGATCAGATTTCTCATGTGACACTTTATCAAAAGGAACTGTGTCCCTTTTAAACGAAGATCCTCTGACCAACGAAGGTACGGATTGGAAAGGAACGCGCTCAATTACATCCTCCGCAAAAGTAACCTTTTTTATCCTCTTGTGGGACCCCCCAGTTTTCAAGCATGAAGAAAGGGAAACGGTTGAATGTTCATTTCCCGCATGGAAGTTTTGCTGACCTGAACTAACGGATGTAATTGATGGTCGATTTCTTTTCCTTGATTTCCTATCGACACTTGGCCTGGAGAAAGGCGTGGAAGATACCACGAGAGCGTTCGAATTCTTATTCATCTCTTGATTTTCGGGTAAAGGTTCAAACCAGAATAATTTTTAGGAAGCTTCGAACACTGTGAGCAATATCAGTGCGAAAGCATCATAAGGAGGCCTTGCTATTTATAAGAGAAACGGCATCATAAAAATTGCAATAATTGATAAATCACTACTCCCAAGAAAGATTCAATGACGATGCTGAGTACGCAAGAATGACGTTATAATATTCAAACAGAAAGTTCAAACAGGCAATAGCCTAAGAAATAGCATAAAGGAAAGAAATTCAAATTCAAGCATACACTAAAGAGGCAAAAGCAAAAGATCATAGGTATACAAGTACATTGGTGCGCTAAGTCAGTCCTATTACATAGCAATCGTTACTGATTAGATTCTTTCACGCCCGAACCATGGTCCGATCTATCTTCTTCCTCTGTTTCGCTAGAACCATTTTCCGAGCCACCAGAATCACCTGTATTCAAGCTACTGCCTTCTCCATCATTACTTTGCACACCAGCCGCAGATTTACTCGAACCAGAAGAAGGAGTACCTTGTTCCTCCTGATCACGGGAATCCCCTTCGATATCCACATCTTCACTCTCCGATTGGGCTTCGAGCGCATCAGGATTTGGCATCGGCACTCCAAATTCCTCAAGAAAAGGAGCAAACTCATGAGCGGCCAAATCCTCGAGCTTGGGAGGAAGGGAAGATGCTTTATAATCTTTGCCGAAGATATTCTTATAAGGGTTCATATTGGGAAGATAGTCGTCGAGGGCGCCTTCGATCTTGGCAGCTGTAAGGAGGTGCTGAGCTCCCTTATAGTAGAAGGCTTGATTAATTTCGCCCGACCGCACGCGAACTAAGGCATCAAGGATCGGAGAGTTCAGGAACTCCCTTATGGCGGGAAGCCTGGCCTCGACTCGACCTCGCTCATAAAGTTGTTCGGCGGTGATGAGGGGTAAATACCAGACCGTCAAGTAACGCTGTTCGACTCGGAGGAATCGTAATCGGACTATTCGAACAGAAATATCGACCTGAAAAATCACGCAACTATGCACTACCAAAGTTCAATTGCCAGATATTCTTTATTGATTTTAGCGCCACTAAAATATTTGTCTATTACTTAATCGAGCAAATGATGTTTGATTATTTTCTTTATTAATATGAGAGGATCGGAATGGAGATATTGAAGATGAGAGTTTATCTAATTATGTCTATTTTTATCAGCAAAACGGAGAAGAAATGTATTTATATTATCTCGGAAAATACAAAATATGGAAAATACATATCGAGCATAGCTCAAGCCCTCATATTACATCAGAACGCTATTATTTTCTACAATCCTATGAAATTTTCTGTCTCTTCTCCTATTGTTTATCAGGGATAACTTAGCTCCGACCATGGAATCTCCTTCGGACCCGCAGGCTCTTAACTTTATTTACGATTCTCCAAAGACGAAGACTTGAGGGTACGGTTCATCGAGTAAATGAATTCTGCAGAACTCCCACCCTTGTACGTCTTCCTAAATGCATTGTGGCAATAGGTCCCTAATCGAAGACCTATGCAATAACCCGCGAGCTCTGTAGATCTGGCTTATTGGTTTTCAAGATGGAGATCATATTTGCCTGCCGATACCCTAAGCGAAAATCAAAGTAGTGCTTTTCTGATCGAAAATCCCTCTGCTTAAAGATTGTTCGAAATCTGAGCTCAAATAGGTGAATTAATAATCCTAGTCATCATGGTCGGACGAATTGAATGCCAACACAATGGATGAGATGGTTTCTAAGGAATGACCACCTTTTATAGAGAAAATTCGAAGGAATCTAACGGCTGCTGATTCGCATAACGAAGGGATAAGATATAAGAACTGTTGCGATTCCCGATAAGTAAGGAACCGTTTGGAAGAGATCATTGCTCATCAAAGAATTGGAAACCTTCATGACAGCTGGGATTATTATTCTTCTTTCTTATTATTTAAGAAGGGGTCTTTTACTTTTAGTGTTACACTTTAGTCCCTAATGACCTCGGGCTTCCGTCAGTATGCTTATATGCTCATCTTTTGCTAGTATTGACAATCTTTATCTCCGCTATTATTCTGATATTCGGAATCTGCATTCATTTAAACATCAGTTTCTATTATCTTCTTTCATTATCAAAAGGGTGAAAGCCTCTGCTAGGACCCTCGAGCTAAAAATGCTCTGAAAACGACTAAGGGTGAAAGCCTCTGCTATGCCCCTTAGATCGACATTATGAAAAGGGTGAAAGCCTCTGCTAGGACCCTCGAGCTAAAAATGCTCTGAAAACGACTAAGGGTGAAAGCCTCTGCTATGCCCCTTAGATCGACATTATCAAAAGGGTGAAAGCCACTGCTAGGACCCTCGAGCTAAAAATGCTCTATAAACGACTAAGGGTGAAAGCCTCTGCTATGCCCCTTAGATCGACATTATCAAAAGGGTGAAAGCCTCTGCTAGGACCCTCGAGCTAAAAATGCTCTATAAACGACTAAGGGTGAAAGCCTCTGCTATGCCCCTTAGATCGACATTATCAAAAGGGTGAAAGCCTCTGCTAGGACCCTCGAGCTAAAAATGCTCTGAAAATGACTAAGGGTGAAAGCCTCTGCTATGCCCCTTAGATCGACATTATCAAAAGGGTGAAAGCCTCTGCTAGGACCCTCGAGCTAAAAATGCTCTATAAACGACTAAGGGTGAAAGCCTCTGCTATGCCCCTTAGATCGACATTATCAAAAGGGTGAAAGCCTCTGCTAGGACCCTCGAGCTAAAAATGCTCTGAAAACGACTAAGGGTGAAAGCCTCTGCTATGCCCCTTAGATCGACATTATCAAAAGGGTGAAAGCCTCTGCTAGGACCCTAGAGCTAAAAATGCTCTATAAATGACTAAGGGTGAAAGCCTCTGCTATGCCCCTTAGATCGACATTATCAAAAGGGTGAAAGCCTCTGCTAGGACCCTCGAGCTAAAAATGCTCTATAAACGACTAAGGGTGAAAGCCTCTGCTATGCCCCTTAGATCGACATTATCAAAAGGGTGAAAGCATCTGCTAGGACCCTCGAGCTAAAAATGCTCTGAAAACGACTAAGGGTGAAAGCCTCTGCTATGCCCCTTAGATCGACATTATCAAAAGGGTGAAAGCCTCTGCTAGGACCCTAGAGCTAAAAATGCTCTATAAACGACTAAGGGTGAAAGCCTCTGCTATGCCCCTTAGATCGACATTATCAAAAGGGTGAAAGCCTCTGCTAGGACCCTCGAGCTAAAAATGCTGTATAAACGACTAAGGGTGAAAGCCTCTGCTATGCCCCTTAGATCGACATTATCAAAAGGGTGAAAGCCTCTGCTAGGACCCTCGAGCTAAAAATGCTCTGAAAACGACTAAAGGTGAAAGCCTCTGCTATGCCCCTTAGATCGACATTATCAAAAGGGTGAAAGCCTCTGCTAGGACCCTCGAGCTAAAAATGCTCTAAAAACGACTAAGGGTGAAAGCCTCAGCTATGCCTCTTAGGTCGAAACTATCAAGTAGGTGAAAGCCGTTGCTAAGACCTTAAGTGCAAGTTATCGATTACACCGAATAATTCAAATAATATTCTATCTCGCAATAAAGCGATCAAGATCCGCTGACATGCCTATTATTATTCACGTATTATCAATCTTCAATCACTCTAGAGGAAAATGAAATCGACGAAGAACGTCAATTATTAGTTATCCTTTGTTATTACCAATTATCTGGATATCGATGATCGAAGAATGTAAATTATCGTTTATTATCTAAACACCTACCGCAGTCGCTGTAGAATAGCGATTATTTATGTTTTGCGATGAAGAGCTAGATGCTCGATATCAGTATATAAAGCAATCCTACGAATTAACAAAATTGAGTTGAAGAAGGAAGCAAATATTTCATTTATGATCTTTCAAACAATTACAAGAGGACTTGTGATTACAGTAATAGAGAAAATCGAGCAAAGATGAGATTTTACATTATATCCTACTACAAGAACTGTCTACAAAGATGTACACCTCAAGCTCCATTATCACTCCCAGTTTATAAACTGTTAATAGTGATCAGAGGAGGAAGGCGGGGCCAGAATAACACTTGCCTCCGAGAAATTCGGATCTCAGCTAATCAAGAAAGCGTTATCAACTCGTCTAAAATCGAACGAGATTGGCAGAATACACTATTAAAACATATAAGAATGATTAAAAAGATTCGGTCAAGGAATATTATTATTTCCGAAGTCCGATATATTGAGGAATTACAAGTTACAAAGATATCAACTCCTGATACATCTCGAGCTAATCTCTTGATGCCAATACAATATTGAGATTATCAACAAAGAACTAATCTATATGTTCTAAACATAGGAGACCTTCATGAGCAGGAAATCCTATGAAATTTTCGGCTGACGATAACGTCTTTACTCGAAAGAGAGCAACCCACCATAACCGGCAGTGTTCTATCCTTTCCGTAGTTTTCAAAGAGAAGAGGGGAATGCATCTTTTTCTAGGTGTAATGTGAATACTTTTTGAGGAGCTCGATCCTCGAAGCATCACCTCCTCACATCTCCCCAAAAATGGAGGATTGATGGAGCTATCGGGGTCGTGGATGGTCAGCAATAAAGTTGCTCGGTCTTCAGGGTCTAAATACTGTACGCCTGCAGATACCCTAGTCGAATTTAAAACGAAGCTTTGGCTATAGTAGGCAAAATAAGTCCTAGTTCGAAAGTCGAAACGCTGAGTCATGCAACAGTTTCTTTTAGCCAGCATGATCGAAGAAATCTATACTTGGGAAACCTTATATAGAAATGAGAAACGAAGAGCCACATTTATAGGTACTACCCTCGAAATCCAACGGCTATCAAAAAAGCAAAAGGAACGGTCAAGATTGGAAGACTACTGCGCTTCCCGAGATCTTCAGCGAGAAAAAAAAAATAATGTATTTTGAAAAATAAGCAAAAGTTAATATACCAAGGTCGAAGATCAAGAATTGCGGGCACAAGGCCAAATGGAGAAAACAAACAAAGCATGGATAGAAAAGAACTCATCAAGTCACAGAAGAACAAGCAATACAAGAAGCAAATAAATTATTACAAACCAGAGGGGATAAAATATCTGAGATTATTCATGATCACACGAAAGAAAATAAATATATATAGTCATACAGCAGATCCGAATAAATAAAATATTTAGAGGAGCTTATTATCGGAGAAAATTTTCCGAAGCTCAGCAGAACGAGCCTCGCGTCCAGCTTCATATCCACGGTCGAAAGCCTCCTTTTCTCGACAAGTGAATTCTTGTCTCTCCTGCTCGTGAAGACTTTTCAGTTTTTCGAGCTCCTCATTCAGCTGCTTGTGGATCTCCTGTCCATTTTCTTTAACAGACTTCTCCCTCTCTAGAGCAAGCTTCTCCGCCGAAACACGGTCGAATTCGGCTTTCTTCTCTTCCAGCTCAAGGGAAATAGCAGCACGATGATTCGTCTCCCGCTCAGCAAAAGTTTTAAGCTCAATAAAATCTTGTCCGGCCTGTCAAAGAATAGGCACTGTTCGTAAAAAAAGGGGTAGTTATACCTGAAATAGGAAATGCTGTCCAGACTCGAACAACTCCTCTATGTTTCTCTCCTTGGACATGTTCCTTCCTTTTGGCATGTTAGTCTCCGAAGAAGTAAAATTAACCTGCAACAGACTATCCATGGGATCAGACCCATCTTTCGACTCTTCAGGCGCGGAAGAAGTAACTTTTGGAGGATTGGAGTCAACAAGGGGATCGGGAGGATTATCAATTTTTAAAGGTTCAGCAGAAGCCCCCCCACCTATTCCTAACTTGAGTTTCTTGTTGAGACCTCCTGCGGGAGGAACGGTTGAAGTATCGGGAGATGATTTACCACCAATGGCAAGATTTTGTAAAGCCTCAATGGGAGTGGCCCCATCAGAATAAGGCCTTTTGTTGGAAGAAGGAACAGAAGTATTTTCTCTCACGGGATCTTTGTTTGAAGGATCGACAACTTTCGGGGAAGAACCCCCGAGCGCAGCCTCGAGCTCCTCATCCAAAATGGACTTGCTAGAACTGCCCTTGTTTTGTTTTGAGGAAGTGTTTTTCTCTTTGTCTTCCCCTTTAGGAGCTTTTGGGGAAGACACAGAGGTCTTAGAAGAAGATTTGGAGGTTTTGGCCTCCTTGGCAACTCTTTGCTCCTTGCTCGGATTCTTATTTTTCGAACCGCCAAATAACGATTTGGGATCGATAGCTTTCCCTAGTACGTTTTCCATGATAAGCGAATTTGGGGCCTACGGTTCGGACTATTACTCTTAGAGGAATTCGAAGAAGGCAGAAAATATGGCAAAAGCCCCGATCTCTATAAGCAAGATGTCGTATGAATAATGAAAAGAAACCCTAATATTTATAGACACTACGCCCTGTGATTACGATAATGGATCGACGCAACCTTTAAAGAAAAATCCCGTATGGAAAGGGCGATATCCGAGCATAAAGTTATCGAACCTTGAAAATTAAAATGGTATCTGGATATTAGTAAGATCGGAATTTACAAGTTACAGCAGTCAAATCAAAAAAGAAACAAATCCGTTTACAAAAATGAGTTACATGGGTATACACGATTAGTTCCTAACTACAAAACTATGAATCGCCCCTTCCAGCACGATCGGCTCCGATAACTCGCTAAATAGAAAGTCAGGCGATACATGTTAGAAGCGGAGCAATTACTCGGTTTGGTCAAGAGTTGGATCGCCTTCTTTATCCGATACATCGCCTATGTTGACATCTTCGCTTTTTTCCTCCGACACGGGAGGATAGTCGGTTAAACGCTCGAGCACATCAGGGTTAGGCATCGGAATGCCATACTCCTCGACTAAGGGGGCGAAGCGATGATTTTGCCAATTAGTATCCATCTTGGGTAGAGAGGAAGCTTTGTAATCCTTCCCTTCAGCGTTCTTAAAAGGGTTCATGTGCTTAAAGTACTCGTCCATATCATCCGGAATCTTCTTGGCCGCGACCAATTGTTGAACCCCTTTATAAAAGATCGTCTGAAGGATTTCTCCCATTTTCCTTTGAACTAAGGGGTCCAAGACAGGGGATTCCAGGAATTATCGTATGGCAGGGATCTCGGCTTCTTCCCGGCCTTGGGCATACGAACGCTCGGAGTCTTGCTTCGCTAGCTCGAGTTCAACCTTTATCTTCTTTAGCTCCTCCTCGAGGGCACTTCTCTCCTTAACAGATGCTAGTAAATCTTCTTCTACGGAGGAGGAATTTTTCGTAGTCGCTTCCTTGAGCTCCTTCTTTACTTGGGATAATTCTCGCTGAGTTTCTGCCAGTTGAGATCAAAGAGCTTGATTGTCAGAAAAAATCTGCGCATATGCATCATGAGCGTCCTGCGATTCCTGCTCCAATAGCGCCAAACGATAGGATTGGAGGGCGAACAAATCCCCCACCTAAGAGACATTTTCGGGTATTAGCAAGATTTAGGGACTCTAGAAGGAAATAAATAGGAGATAGATTTTCACCTCATGATATGTTCGGGAGAAATCGCTCAAAACCTCGAAATCACCTTTGACGGAATGGAGCAGCATATCCCTCTTAAACCGACTAGCCATAAAGATTCTAGTGGCTTTGTCGAATTCGTTCTCCCCATTCATATCCAGATCGGTCATAATGGTACCGTCTTCAGGATATCCAGCTGTTCGGCCGCCTCGGAAATGCTCATCCATGAAATCCGCCACATCAGGCTCCGACCTACCTTCTCGACAAGGGACGGAATCAGAACTCACGCCAAAAGGTTTTACCCTCCTCGAGGACCCGGGGTGCTTGGCGTTTCTTTTCTGACCCAGAAGCTTCTCGTATTCCCGGATACCCTGGATCCGGTTCCAGGAATGTTGACTGTAGCCGACAGACGAAAGAGCAGAAGTATCAGGGGAGAACAAGGTTCGCAGAGGTCCGGCCGTGGCAGAATTCAGTGAACTCATAGTACCAACCCCCCTTAAATCGGGAATCATACATGGTATGACAGTCGAATTTCCACCCAAGTTATTCATATCCTTTTTTTCTTCGGAGGCATAAGGTAACGGATCAAAATAAAATCGCTTATCTTCGACCGGGCCGGCTGCGGATATTCGAAATCTGTCAACAACCCGACCTGCAAGGATAAAACAAATCGGGCACAAGTTTAAACAAGAAGAATTGTTAAATAAAACATAAAGGTAAGCAAAAGAGGAGAAGCATACCCAAAGAAAGAGGAGCAAGGGTCGGAACACTAGAGGTTGTCTGAACATCGGATCGCAGAAGGGATCCTTCGGAGGACTGGCTAGGGTATTTGATCGCTGGAGCAGGATAATTACAATGACTCAACCCGGCCAATCGCAAAATGCCTTCCTGAATCAGGAATCTAGTCTGGTAAGGATCAGACTGCAACTGCTCAAGGAGTTCATCAGAAAGACGATGGCTGAGCTTCTCCTTGATTCTGCGAGAACCGTATGTCCAACTATTTGCACCATCCCATCGATACGGTCTTGTTTTCGAACTACCTTCTGAGATAGGAACATCAGGGCCCTTCACGAAAAAGAATCTCCTTTTCCAACCTATGCTCTTGTCCGTTGTTGTTTTCGTAAGAAAAGGTCGTTTCGATCGCGGGCGGACGGACACGAACCCCATATTCGAACCCTTGCATGGGTCCATTCGGAAAATCTGCCAAAAGTTGCTGAAGGAGGCCTCTTCCCCTTTTGCCTCCATAAGAGCGCAAAACGCTAGTATATATGCAACGGAGTGTGGCAGAAGCTGAGCAGGGGAAAGTGAAAAGAAGTTCAGGATATTTCTGATAAGAGGAACGAACGGGATACGCAAGCCGCAGGAAAATTGACCCTCGTAGAAGGCTTGACAGCCAGCTGGGGGCTCGGTAGCACGTTCGGTGTAAGAAGGAACGACGATTGAAAAACCTTTGGGAAGAAATTTCCCAAACTCCGCCTCAAGATAAGCACGGTTATTTTTCGAGAAACAACAGGAAGTTTCGCTAGCAGGAAGCTCTGACTTATTCGAGATTACGGCCTTTGGGGCTTGCGTATGTTTGAAGATCCTGACAAAAGCACCTTCGCCAATACTGCGTTTCTCTACCTCATTTTCTTCGAAATCCTCGCTCGGATCCTCATCTTCCCCTTCTTGATGAAGATCCCCATCTTCGAAGTCATCTACAAGCTTATACAAAGGATCGGATTCTTGCCCTTTGAACTTCTAGAACTTGACATTATGAATTCGGAAATGAATGTACTAAAGTAACTACCTTTTCGATTCAAACACTTCGAGCTCAAGAGAAAATATAACATGGAAGTAATTTTTCAACGGGTCAACATATATATACGGGGTTAAAAAGGTAAAATTGCAAAGAGGTCCCCGAGTAACCGCGACGGTTGAACTTACCAAGGGTAAAAACTTTGGGTTATCCCTCTCAAAAATAGCATTTTAGATCCTTCATTTTCTAGAATTGCGGAATTTGTCCTTGCGATTTATCCCTAAGGATCTCGGAGGCCCTCCTTGTTATAATCGACAATCCTGGAAAGCATCCATCTAGGGGTCGAACAACGCATCTTGGAACCCAAAAAGGTTATTATTACTTCAGCATCCTCCGACAAGGGTAACTTCAGAACACGCCGGTGTATGTTTTCTTGTATATGCACTCTTTTTCCCTAGCTCGGTTTTTATCCCAGTGGGTTTTTCCGAGTTAGGTTTTTAACGAGGCATATCCTAAAGACATTCTGAACGGCTCGTCTCATTATAGCATGGGACGTATTTTGTACTTCTTCGAGCGCTCGCTCCGCTTCGCACTCGAGAAGTGGGGGAGTATTGATGAGGGGTAATTCGGATCCCCTGTCTCTCTAGGCTCAACGTAGTTCGAATAGCATCGAATCCTATCCCCAGGAACCAAGAGCCGAACCAAAGCCTAAAAATGATTGTTCCGAGCACATAAGAGAACCGGGGATCGAAGGACGCTGTTGGGCCGAGCCCAGGCCCAAGCCCTCCAATTCGGCTATAAATACCCCATGCATTTATTGCACAACACAACTTCCCAGGGGGCACTAGCCTTGAAACTGCTGTTCGGATTCACTCGAGAATAGTAGTGTAGGTTTTCTCATATATATTTCGCCCTCTAGCTTGTACGGCATCCAATAATGCTCGAATAGGACCCTAAATACTTGTATTTGTACTCATTCAATTCAAATACAAATACTTTGCTCTTTACTTTCCTTTTATTATTGTTATTATTGTATTACATCCCACCCTTGATCGAACTAACGAAATCCCGTAAGATCAGGCGGACACTTTGGCTTGCTCAAGCTCCAGCTTTAATTTCTCCACTTCACCCTCTAAGGCCCTCTTCGCTTCCAACTCCTTCTTAGTCTTCTCGAGTTCTATTTCGACCTCAGACAACTTAATCTTGGCATCCTCTAACTGAGTGGCCTTCGTAGCCTCATCCTTCAGAATATTGTATAGGGCTTTCTGTGCTTCCTGAGATTCTTCACTCAATACGGCCAGTCGGAGAGCAGTTTGAGTAAACAGGTCTCCGGCCTACAAAGAAGAAGATATATAAAAACACAAGATAAGAATCACAAGGAAAAGCTAGAAACTTTCAGAATAAGACGGTACTCTTTGATGAGCATGGGCATAATCGCCTAGTATCTCAAAATCTTTCTTAACAAAAGATTGGATAGTGTCATCCTTGAATCTTCCGGCCAGGAATATCCGAAGAGATTTATCCACCGTGTGCTCACCCTCGGGGCCTAAATCAGATTCAACAGTCCCACAGTCTGGATATCCAGCCGCCCTAGGTCCTTGTAGATGATCCTCGATGAAATCAGCCAAATCCGGCTCGGAATGGCCAGCCCAACAAGATAGAGAGTTCAGTTCTCGACCGAAGGGTTTGACTCTCCTGGAGGACTCAGGAACATCGCTACTTCTCTTGCGAGCCATCCTGGCCTGCAATATATCTCTGGCGCGATTCTCCAGGAGAGTATAGCTACTGTACCCCTCATCACTCGGATTAGTAGATACGGTCGAAAAAACAGATCGAAGAATACCAGGACTTTGAGAGTTGGAGATCCCCTCCGCCTCGGCCCGAGACCGAGAGGTTCCTACTTCGGAAATCGGGGGAATAACCACCAAGGCGTTCGAGGTTGACGTGATCCCAACTTGGGCCTTGAATTTTTTCGCCTTCCGAAAAGTTGTTGACGTTTGAGGACGAGGCCGACCCTTATTACCTTTCGAAAAGGAAGCAACATGTGGACCAGCTATCGAGGTACGGAATTTATCGACAATATCAGCTAACGTGGAAGGGGGGTTAGCGGGATCGATCTGAGCTTTCCCATAATCGATCGGATCGGCAGGAAAAGTGCAAGTACTGAGCTCGGCCAACCGCAAGACCGCTTCCTGAGTCATCAACGCGGTCTGATAAGGGTCAGCACGAAGAGATTGCAGAAATTTATCTTTTATCTCATTTTTCATACTTCCCACAAGACGGCGTTTACCGTATATCCACGCATTTGCTCCAGGCCAATCGAAGGGAGTAGGCTCGGGATTATCTTCAGAAGGCGGAGACTCCGGTCCTCGAACAAAGAAGAACTCTCGCTTCCACCCTTTCAAATTGCTGCTAACGTTGGCCGATAAGATCGAAATCTTTGGCCTCTGAGAAAAATATACATAGCCTGCGTTCGAAGAAGTGGAAGCACTCATCTGGAATATCCGCCAAAAGTTCTGAAAGGCCGCCTTTTTCCCTTTGGCCTTCATCAGCACACAAAAGGCTATAATTAAACCGATCGAATTCGGCAAGATCTGGCAAGGAGTCAACTCGAATGCATCCAGAAGGTTCTCTATCAAAGGAGGGAAGGGGATGCGTAAACCGTAATGGAAATGTTTGGAATAAAAGGCTTGACAACCCGCTGGGGGGTCGGTAACCCGTTGATCAGGAGTAGGAAGCACAATCGAAAAACCGGCGCCTAGATACTGACCGAATTCTGCTTGCAACTGTTCAAAATCGGTTTCCTTATAAGAACAGATGATCTCGTCTGCCCTCTCCTCAGTCATGTTTAGACCTGCACTAGTCGAGGGCTCTTCCCAGTTAAAGATCGTGACCACCACATTACGGTTCAGTCTATATTTCTTCTGCTCATTCTTCCCCAAAGGAAGCTCCTCATCCTCTACGTTTTCCTCATCAGAAATTGTTGCTTCGCCCGAATTTCCGTCTTCGCTATTTTCCGTTTCAGAATTCGACTCCCGTTCCTCCCCGCTGGAGTCCGAGGCGGAACTCGAGCTTTGCGGATTCTCGGTCTCAGACGATCGAGTTTCTACAACCTCTTTCCCTTTCTGATTACCGACCTCTTTTTCCTCTAAAGGAGATTTTCCCTTTAAGTCTACTGAACTCGACATAATGAATATATATGAAAACTGTTCAAAATGGGCTGCTAGAACTCACTTATCGACCTGACTGCTCCGATCAAAAGTTCTTTCCTCTGAATTTTTGAGGAACAGCGACCCTCCGTATAACTATATATACAGGGACAAAATGGGAAATTGCAAATCGGTCCCCGAGTAACCGCGACGGTTAAACTCCCTTGAGGTGTGTTCAAAGTCATATTTCCAGAAATTGCACCTACAGCCCCCGTACTTTCTGGAATTCCTAAATTGAAGATCCATACAACGAACGACAAGGACGATGTCAAAAACGGCGCTATTATGAAGTTTCTTAGGTATGCACTCTTTTTCCCTGACCCGGTTTTTATCCCAGAAGGGTTTTTCCGAGCCAGGTTTTTAATGAGGCATACCCGAAACGTTAAGCCGAGGTCGATTCATCCTACCTCTTTGTCCTTGGCTATACATACTTCTTCGAGCTTAAGCTCCACTTTACGCTCGAGAAGTGGGGGAGTATTGATGAGGGAGATCTTGGGCTGTACTTTTCTTCACAATCATATGAGATCGAGCAGTACTTATCTCGGAAGATCGAGTTCGACCCCAATGCCCGAATACCGTAAGTACAAGATAGCCCAGGATCCAAAGTTACTGTTGGGCCGAACACTGATCCAAACTCATGGGCCGAAGAACTGCATGACTGCGGGTAGACCACCTGGACCCCGATTTCAGCTATAAATACCCCATGCATTTATGATACCGGACACGACTTTCCAGGTGCTCCCTCCTCGAAGCTATTGCTCGGAACCGTTTGGGAGCGTAGGTTTAGGATCTTATGTATTTCGCCCTCTAGCTTGTACGGCATCCAATAATGCTCGAATAGGACCCTAAATACTTGTATTTGTACTCATTCAATTCGAATACAAATACTTTGGTCTTTACTTTCCTTTTATTATTGTTATTATTGTATTACATCCCACCCTTGATCGAACTAACGAAATCCAGTAAGATCAGAATGCATCAAAACCTCCCTTCTAAATTTGTCTTCAGTGCCTTCATCTTCATCCTTATCCAACAATTTCCCCCTTTTTGATGATGACAAAACTTCAGCTATGTACCTGTCAAATACCTATGCTAAAGATTGTAATCCTCAAAATTTTCTGAGATAGAAAAAGTATATTGGATTGAACTTGACTTTTTATTAATTTTGAAAAAGCATTACATGTACAAGTTCATCAGATGAGATTTCTGAAGAATAGATAAAAGTAAACTGATTACAAAGATTTTACAAATTCTAACTATCAGCTTCTTCATCTGATCCTTCAAGCACTTCCTCATACTCATAAGATGACTCTTCGTCATCTTCTTCATCATCAGCTTCCTCTTCCAAGATTGCTTTGGCAGCTTCCTTCTTCTCCTTAAGTTGTTGTTCTCTAATAAGCTCCATTGCTTTCCTGGCAGATTCAGTGTTCTTGTACTTTGTAGTTTCTTTTTCAATCTTTCCTTCTTCTTCTACCTTTCCAAGCTTTTCAGTCTTGTCAGCTTCAGTCTTGTCAGCTGTTTCTTCAGTTTCCTTGGCTTCAGTTGTTGCAGCAGCAGTTTCCTTAGATGGTTCTTCAGCAGCAGATTCCTTAGCTGGTTCCTCAGCTGGTTCTTCCCTTTTATCTTCCCCCTTTTTGTCATCATCAACTCTGATGATATTAGAAGGTGCAACAGCATGGTTGAGAGCAACTGTTGGAATCTTCACTCCAGCACACAAAGCCTTTAGGTTCTGATTAACAACGTCATGACTTGCTGTTAGATGATGAATATCAGTGCTGATGACGTCAGTCTTGTCATTGAAGTAGTCAATGTTAAGGTTGATAGTTGCAATTTCATTCTGAACTTCCTGTGAGGCCTTTGCCACTTCTTGCAACATCCCTAGATTGATTTCCTTCTCTTCTTTACTGACTTGAATGAAGGTTGCAGTCAGATCAGCAATCTTGTGCTCAGCTGATTTTAAAGCAGTATGAAGATGATTCACATCACCCTTCGCATCTTCAACATTTTGGTTCAGATCTCTCAGGCTGTGTACTAACTGCAATGAATTGTCTTGAGGAATTGGAATACTGTTAATTTCTTTCTTGATGATCTCTTCTGTTGATCCTTGAACAGTTTCCAGCTGAAGTCTGTTGGTTTCTGCCAACTCTGCTTTAAGTTCAACCTTCAGCTCCTCCTTAACCTTCATTAGCTGTTGCTTGTGCTTATCTTCCAGTTCCTTTAGTTGGTTTTCCATAAGCATCTGGATTGCTTCCATCAGTGATGAATGTTGATCAGCTGATGAAGCAGAAGCATCAGCATCAGCTTCCTTCTCTTCAGTCGCCTGTTGAACAGGGACTTCTTCCATATCTGTCATCTGATGATCTTCAGAAGTCTTAGCTTGCAGCTCAATAGCTAAGGACTTATCAGCTTCCTTGTGTTCATCATTGACATCATCGTAAAATAAGTTAGTGATGGTGCCATCATCATTGAAGCAAGTTGTTTGTCTGATTTGCCTCACAATGATCCAGGGGTTAACAGGAGCATTGTTGCCCTTTGGCACTTCACTGAACTCTTTAACTTCCTTGCCAAAAATTATCTGCTGAATGCTTGGCAGTAGTGGCAATTCACTTGAACAGCCTTGCTGGTATTTTGACCTTTTTACCCATCTCTTCAGGGAGGTCATAACAGCAAATTTAATTGCCCTTTCTTCAGCATCTTCAGACTTTTTCTTCTTATCAGGCAAGGTGCTTTTGATCTTCTTGGCCTCCTCCAATGCAAAGCCTTTTGCATAACTATGCATGACATCTCTTACATAGCTGGGATCAAGGGCCTTTTGAATGGAGTTTGTTTTCAGCCAGTTTAGAACCCAACGTTCTTCATCAGCCAACTCCTTCATACTTTGAAGTTCTGTTATTGACCTGTTCAGCCTGTTGTCTCTCCAACTAATATACCTTGGCTTTTCTTGGTTGAACATAGTCTTCAACATAATCTTTTGATCATAGTATGCCAAGGACTTCTCAAACTTCTTGAACAGCTCCTTATCAGCATACACTATTTCAAAGGCTCTTCGAACTTCAAACTTTTCCTTTGACTTGGTTTTGGGGGCAGGCAGTAGTATCTTTTTCTTGTCTTCTCCATCTTTGCCTTCTCCAATCTTGATGCCACCTCCATGGACAGGTCCATAGGCATCAACTTTGCTCAATTCCAAAACCATTTCCATTTCAGCATCCTCAGCAGCTTTCCTTTCTGCTTCAGACATGCGCCTTCTGGCTTCATCCTTTGCTTCTTGAGCTTTGCTTAGCTCAAGTGCTTTCTTTTCCTCAGCTTCATCTTGCTTCCTTTGTTCAGCTTCCTCTCTTGCCTTCTTGTCTGCTTTAGAGATTTTCTTTCTCTTAAGCACTATCTTCCTCTTTCCTTTATCAATAGGAGCAGGAGCTGGACCAGCAGATGATAGGGGAGCAGCAGCAATAGGATAAATGATTTGGACATCTGGATATTCTTGAGGTTGAACAACCTCAGCTGTTGGTGTGACTTGACTTGGTTGTTGCTCATCAGCTTTGTCAGTCGCAACAGTCTCAACTGTTTCAGCAGGCCTTTCAGCAGCTTCAGGGTCTTCCCTGGCTACATTTTCCAAGTTTGTTGGTTCTTCTATAAAGGTCATCTGTTGACTTCTTGTTCGTTGAGAGATACCTTCAGCAGGCCTCTCTGCTGATGGAGTTCTTGATGGTGATGCAGGGGATCCAGTCCTTACATCAGCAATTATGTTTTCAACAATTTTAGTGGCTTCAGTAGCAGAAGTCACTTTCTCCATCTGCTTAGTTTCTTTCTTCTTAGGCTCATCAGCAGCCTTCTTCATTTTAGTCTCAACAGCTAAGCTGGCTGTTTTGACTAACCTCCTTTGCCTTTTGGCAGGAACCTCTTTTGGTTCCTCAACATCAGCTTCTGCAGGCTCTCCAGCCTTTCTCTTTTGAACAGGCATGTACTTGGACAATGCCTTGGATTTGTGGATCTCTTTTCCATTCTTTGTGTCACAACCCAGTTTTGACAGCAGATAACTGAGTGTGATTCTGTGGTTGGTGGAGGGGCCTTTTCCTTTCTTCTTATCAAGGAAATCAGCCAATATATACCAAACTATGATTGACCAGTTGACCTCCAGTCCATAGTAGATGGCAGCCATGATGCTGAACCTCTTCATGGTAACAGCATCCAGTGAGTAGGTGCAGTTCTCAATCAGCTTAGACACCATATCAGCCATCCGCAGATATTCATCTCTCAGTTGTCTCTTCCTTATGTTTCCAGACATTACTTCTCCTTCTTTGGCGCAGATCGCCCAGAATTGTTGGTGCTTATCTTCCGTCAGTACAGTGACGTCATGTCGTCCACTGTTAGGAAGCCCAAACGTCTCGTGCAAAACAGCAGGAGTAATAGTGATAGATTTACCTCCCACTGTAGCCTTAATCTCCAGTGCGTTGTAGTCAGCTTTTGCTGTGTTGTAGTACTCCATCACTTGATCAGTCCAGATCACTCCCTCATTATATTCCATAAAATTCACCAAGTTCGCAGATTTGAACTTCTCCAGAAGTTCTTTCATCAGTGTCGTACCAGATTGGTAGTAGGAATCATATACGAGAAACATACCTTCAGCGGCCATTGTTAATCTGTTGAAGGATAGGAAAACAGAGAGAAATTTGCAGAGAATTGCAGGTAATTTTCTCACAAGTACTTTTGAATGCTTAGAGTGCGTAAAGAAATACACGACTGATCAGATGGGGATTTATAGAATTGGGGTATCTTGAATTCCGTGATATCCGCCAACCGTTAGATCCGTTTTTCTGTCAGTGCTGATCGTGCGGCGTCAGTTACGACTTTTCGAATTCAAAAGATATTTAATGAAGAGCGGGAATATGTACCGCCCAACAGTTACCTATAAAAGCGTATTTTGAATAAAACGTTTTAAATAGATTCGCTTTTATTAAAGTAATCAGATGAGTAACATAAATACTTATCTGATGGACTACTGTCCTGATGACATAGTTGTTATCAGAGAATGCCAATAGCTGATAACCTTCCTCAGCTGTTTGTCAATCCAGCTAGATAAAATAACTTTAATCTTCGATAGTTGAGTATTCTGATGAAAACATAACTTCAACTAACTGACATTAACAAATTTCATCTTTAATTCAGAAGTACCGCTAGTCTTACACGTTCCCCCTGAGTTTAAGAATTCATAAGTTAACTAGTCTGTTGCGAGTTAATCCTTGAAGATAATAACGAACAACTAAGCTGTTGAACTTCAGTCTTCTGATGAGTTCCCCCTCAGCTTATGCTTCCAAATTAAGTAGTCCTAGCTCAGCTCTTAGAGTTGAAAACCTTACTTCACTTAAAGGTTTTGTGAAAATATCATCAATCTGATTATCAGTATGAACATACTCAATCATTACATTGCCTTTTTCCACATGATCTCTAATGAAGTGATGCTTGATCTCAATATGCTTAGTCCTTGAATGACTTGTAGTATTCTGAGTAAGAGAGATTGCACTTGTATTGTCACAGTAGATTGGAATTCCACTGATCTTGATGTTGTAGTCTTCCAGTTGATGTTTCAACCAAAGTATCTGTGCACAACAAGCTCCAGCAGCTATATATTCAGCTTCAGCAGTAGATATAGAAACTGAAGTCAGTTTCTTACTCATCCATGAGATCAGACGACTACCTAAGAACTGACAGGCACCTGTTGTGCTCTTTCTGTCAATCTTGCAGCCAGCAAGGTCTGAATCTGAATAACCAATAAGCTCAAATCCAGATTCTCTAGGATACCACAATCCCAATTCTTGAGTGCCTTTAATGTATTTCAATATCCTCTTGGCAGCTAAGAGATGAGATTCTTTGGGGTTTGATTGAAATCTTGCACAGACTCCAACTGAGTACATTATGTCAGGTCTGCTTGCTGTTAGATACAACAATGAACCAATAATGCCTCTGTATTTGGTTATGTCCACTGATTTGCCATCTTCATCTTTATCCAAACGAAGACTTGTAGACATAGGAATTGTTGCAGTAGAGCTAGTTTCCATACCAAATTTCTTAAACAGGTCTCTTGTGTATTTTGCTTGGCTGATGAATATTCCATCAGGCAACTGTCTAACTTGCAATCCAAGAAAATAATTAAGTTCACCCATCATGCTCATTTCAAACTTATTCTGCATCAGCTTGGAGAACTTATCACACATCTGTTGGTTAGTTGAACCAAAAATAATATCGTCCACATATATTTGCACAAGTAATATATGATTTTCCCATTCAATTGTGAACAAGGTTTTATCTACCTTACCTTTTCGAAATCCTTTAATTAAAAGAAAATCAGATAGGGTATCATACCATGCTCTTGGAGCCTGTTTCAGTCCATAGAGAGCTTTCTTCAGACGATATACTTTGTCCTCTTCTTGATAGACTTCAAATCCAGGAGGTTGCTCAACATACACTTCTTCTTGCAGTTCTCCATTGAGAAAAGCAGACTTCACATCCATCTGATAGACAGTGAAGTTCTTATAAGCAGCATAGGCAAGAAACAGTCTGATTGCTTCAAGTCTTGCTACTGGTGCAAACGTTTCATCAAAGTCAATTCCTTCTTCTTGACAATAGCCCTTGGCCACTAGTCTTGCTTTGTTTCTGGTGACAACACCATCTTCATTCATCTTATTTCTGAATACCCACTTAGTGCCAATTACTCTTTGATGACTTGGTCTAGGAACTAAGTACCAGACTTCATTCCTTTCAAATTGATTCAACTCTTCTTGCATAGCTTCTATCCAGAAGGAATCATTTAGAGCTTTTTTAATTTGCTTAGGCTCTATTTGAGATAGAAATGTGACAAACATAGCATCTTGTGCAGCAGCTCTTCTTGTTTTCACTCTATCTAATGGATCACCAATCACTAATTCAGGTGGGTGATTTCTGAGCCATCTAAGATCAGGTTGCAGGTCTGAATGTTGTCCTCTGTTGTGATCTTGCAACACTACTGTTGGAGTTTCAGTAGTAGTCTGTTGAACATTTGCAGTCTGTTGAACAGTCTCTGGTCTGTCAGCTGTTTGCAACTCGTCTGTTAGACAATCAGCACTGTGATTTTGAACAGCACGTGAGTTATCAGCTGAGTTTAGATTGGGTAGTATGATGGGAACATATTCTTCATTTCTTCCAATGTCTAGCTTCTGTAAATCAGTAGACAGATCTTGGTTAACACTTTGATTCTTTTCAGAAGATTGACTTGGCTCATCAAATACTACATGGATAGATTCTTCTATTAGTAATGTTCTTTTGTTAAAAACTCTGTAAGCCTTACTAACATATGAGTATCCTACAAAGACAGCTTCATCAGCCTTTTCTGCAAATGCAGTAAGGTGATTTTTCCCATTATTCAATACAAAACATTTACAACCAAAAATCTTAAAGTAATGAATGTTTGGTTTTCTGTTGTTCCAAACTTCATATGGAGTCTTGTTCTGATTTTTGTTGATCATACATCTGTTTTGGGTAAAGCATGCTGTGTTTGTTGCTTCTGCCCAAAATCTTTGTGGCAGCTTAGCTTCAGCTATCATGGTTCTGACAGCTTCCTTTAGTGTTCTGTTTCTCCTTTCAGCAACACCATTCTGTTGAGGGGTTCTAGCAGCTGAATACTCATGATGTATTCCTTTGATATTACAATACTCTTCAACAGTAGAGTTTGTAAACTCTGTCCCTCTATCTGATCTGATCTTCAATATTTTGATGCTCTTCTCATTCTGGATCAGTTCCATCAGATTTGTAAGATGTTCCTTGGTTTCACTTTTCTTCTTCATGAAAATCACCCAAGTATATCTTGAATAGTCATCCACAACAGCTAGGCAGTATTTCTTTCCACCATTGCTGACTGGATCAATGGGTCCAAATAAGTCCATATGTAGTAGCTCCAATATTCTTTCAGAAGATTGATGCTTTTTGCTTTTGAAAGATGACTTGATTTGTTTACCCTTCTGACATGCGTCACAGAGCTTGTCTTTGCTCATGACTGCTTTTGGAATCCCTTCTACCAAATCATTCTTGATTAATCTGTTTATGGTCTTGAAGTTTAAGTGATTCATTCTCTTGTGCCATAGCCAACTAACTTCACTTGGTGCAGATGCCACCAAACAAACACTTGAGTTCTTGTCAACAGAATCCCAGTCGACTATGTAGATATTTCCTTGTCGTCTTCCAGATAAAATTACCTTCTTTGTACCAATCTGTTCAACGTAGCACTTATCTGTTGAGAAGATAACAGAATATCCTTTGTCACAAAATTGACTTATGCTAAGCAGATTATACTTTAGGCCTTTAACATATGAGACGTCAGATATCTCTATGTTTCCCTTGATTAATCTTCCTTTAGCTTTAATCTTGCCTTCTTTGCTGTCTCCAAATGTAACACTTGGACCATCCACAGCAACTGCATCAGTCAACTCATGTATGTTTCCACACATGTGCCTTGAACATCCACTGTCCAAGTACCAGATCTTCTCTACTTTACTCCTACTCCTAATCCTAACCTACAAAACAAAATAAAATTTGTTTTAGGTACCCTTATTGAGAGGGTCCTGAAGGATTAGTTCCACCTTTAACAACCCAAGATGTTGATGTCTTAGGCTTCTTAGGCTTCTGAGTTTTGACAGGAGCATGAACAGTTTCATTTCTATCATAATTAGCAGATAAGTCATGTTGATGATCAGTATGATAAGAATAGTGTTCATAAGCAGGGTAAGGTGCATGATAAGCAGGGTATGCATGCATTGGATGAGCAGGGTAAGGTGCATAGTAACCTGGAAATTGAGGTGCATGATACATAGGATGATATGCAGCAGGTTGCACATAATATGACTCATTTCCATACCAAGCATTTTGATTTTTCTTATTCTTATGCTTCTTTGGTTTACTAGATGCTTGCTCTTTAACAGACGACTTAGCTTTATCACTAGTCTGATTGGTTTTAGCCTTATCAGATGACTTCCTAGGACTCTTCTGTTTAGGCTTACTAGTCTGTTTTCCTACACTAGGCTCTTTGCTCTTTTTAGCCTTAGGAGATTTCTTCTCCTTTACCACTTTCTCAGATGAGGTAGGTTTAGAAGTTTGAACATACAGAATGACCTTACTATTGTCAGCAGAAATGAATTTTTCAGTATGGTTCAATTCTAGTTTATCCTTTTCTAAAGGTGTCTCCTGTTTACTAGATGTATGCATGAATGCAACAATTGACTTATCATGAGACTCAATGATTTTCTCAAGTTCCATGATTTTTCCTTTATAGACCTCAGATTCAGCTTTCAGAGACTCATACTCTTGCTCAAGCTGTTTATATTCAGCTGATTCTTTTGGCTTTTCAGCTAAAAGTTTCAGTGAACTATTTTGCTCTTTTAGCAATATCATCTCTTCCTTAAGCTTAACAAATTCTCCAGCAATAGTAGTATTATTCAACATCATTTGCTCTAGAGAATTAAATAGTTCATTATCTTGAGGAGTTACCTCATCCTCTGAGTCATCAGATTCCTTAGCCATCAGGCAGAGGAGAGCAGGTTTTTCTTCATCAGACGATTCTTCATCAGACGTGTCTGAATCTGAATCAGATGAGTAGACAGCAGCAAGCTTTTCTGCTTCAGCCATCATTGCCTTGCCTCTCTGATGCTTTCTTTCTTTTCTCATTTTCTTCTCCTCTTCAGTGTACTTTTCTGCTTTTGGATATGGGCAGTCTTTGATGAAGTGTCCCAATTTCCTGCAGTTGTAACACATTAGTTTTGCTTTATAATCATCTTTTTCTTGAGAAGAAAAGTTAGGTTTAGAAGTAGAAGCATTGTTGTATTTGTTCTTCATTTTTCTCTTGTAGAACTTCTTGAAATTGTTCATCAACAGTGCAACATCTCCAGCAGTGTACTCCTTCTTGTTGAGTATTGTGGCTTCATCAGATGAGTCCACTTCTATACTTCTTTGAGATGGTCTTCTTTGATTTTCAGCAGCAACCAGTGCAGCTGTGGGTCCTGAAGTTGAGGTTTCTTCAATTCCCATCCTAGGCAGTTTATACTCGAATGCCTTGAGTACAGAGAACAGCTCAGTAAGAGAGATTTTTCCCAAATCCCTTGATTCTTCCATTGCTGTCACTTTCATGTTGAACTTTGGGGGTAGTGCCTTTAGTACTCTGACAGTGATTTCTTTGTCAGTGAAGGTCTTTCCCAACTTTAAAACTTCATTAAGAGTTCTGGTGAATCTGGTGTCCATCTGGTCAATGGTTTCTCCAGACTTCATCTTGAAGTTGTCAAGTTTCTCCAAGGCAACAGTGAGCTGATGCTCCTTTATTGCATCATTGCCTTCGCTCATATCTCTAACTTTGTCCCACATCTCCTTTGCAGTTTTGCAATGTTTGACCTTGTCAAACCGATCATTATCCAGGGCTTTAGTCATGATGAATCTTCCAACTTTATCTAGATTGTAAAGCTTTATTTCCTCTGGAGTCATCTCATGAAGGTCTTTTTCCACAACCGTATCTACTTCATTTATTTTTATGGTCTTTGTGAATCTGAATGGACCTTTAATGATACATGTGTACATGTTGTCATTATAAGCAGCAAGGAAAATCTCCATTCTGATTTTCCAGTCCTCAAAGGACATACCAGCAATGTGGGGAACATGGCTGATACAATCCATTTTTCAAAAAGTTTTGATTTTTCAAAAAGATGCTCTTTTGAAAAGTTTTGAAAACCTTTGAAAAACACTTGGATCAAGCTCGTCGATCAGGCAGCTGATTCAAATGAACCACCTGCTCTGATACCACTTGTTGGTCCCAAGTGGTCAGAAGAGGTTTAGAGGGGGGGGTGAATAAACCTCTTTAAAAATTTTCTTCAAATTTAACTTTAAAACTTTTACTTTAAACTGAACAGACTAAGCTGATCAGATTAGTTAGTTACAATTCTGCTCGCGAACAAATCTTTGAACAGCTTTGTTGACCACTCGTCTGATGGTTACTTAGCTGATTTTGTTAAAATCAGTTTTAATACTTAGAGTACTTGCAGCGGATTTTCAAAGTGTTTTTCACAAGTAATCTTAGCAGTTTGAAAAACGTTTCCCCAGTTTTATAAACTCCTTTTTAACTCTTTTTCAAACAGTTAATCTTAACGTGTTTTTATGCAAACAGAAATTATGCAGATTTAAAAGCAATGTAAAAACACAAGTAATTTTTATAGTGGTTATATGGATTTAAATATCCTTTAGTCCACTCTTCCAAGTCACACAGATCTTGGGTTATACTATAATCACAAAGTTTACAGTATACTCTGCTTGCGTCGAACAACAAATGAAACGACCACAAGTTCGCAATAGGAAATCACACAGAAGACCTATTCTCTGAAGTTTGATCACTCACAAAGATGGATCACAACTCCGCACAACACTCTTGTTTACAAAATCACTCAGAAGATGTATTTTTCTTGATTCTTCAACTCTGCTTTAGTCAACAAATGACTCAGCTGATGAGTGAGCTGTTCTTGAGACTTAAAGAATTTTGCTTCGAAAATTTCTCAGAGATTGTGTTGCTTGTTTCTTCTTCGTCTCTTTCAGCTATTTATACTTGAGGATTGAAAAGTGTCCGTTGAAGAGAGACAGGATTCAAATTCCTCGAGTACTGGTCCTTAAAATCCGCGAACGGCTCTTTTGCAGTCTGTCCGTACTATGAACAGTACTATTCTGCAGGCAGCATTAAATGCAGCATTAAATGCACTCGGCTGATGCGAAGCATTTCTTCAATCATTTGTCTTAAATAACCTCGTACTTCAGCATTTATTACACCAAGGGGCATTTATTACCGTTGGGAACACTTCATGATCTTCTTCACTTGGCTGATAAAAGTATAAGTCTGATGGTGAACTCGGCTGATCTCAAACTTGAACAAATCTGATTTGAGTCGGCTGATCTTCATCAGTCTGATGTTTTTCCTTCAGCAGATCAGAAGTCTTGGACCTTGAAACTTTGACTCTTCTGATGTCTTCTTTACTTAGTCAAAATTCCTTCCAAAGGGATCATCAGCTAAGTTACTCCATACTTAGCCAATCTTGAAGTTTTGGAATGCATCAAAACCTCCCTTCTAAATTTGTCTTCAGTGCCTTCATCTTCATCCTTATCCAACAGATTCACAAAATATGAAAGGTTTTTAGCGCACATTAGAAAACAGTGTATATTTAACACTAATGTGATACTTATACGTCAGAACTGAGATAAATTATATAGCAAAAATAAATATCATCTAGATCATTAAAATTCTAGCATAAATAAAATGACCACATTCCTCAATTAAGCCACATTTACTTTTGTCTAATTTTTTATCATTCATTTACCATTTTATTCTGGATAATGACAAAATATTAGCTCACAAGTATCCAGTATTGAAAATCTACTCATTTTAATAATGGATCTCTGGGTAGATAGTTTCTCTTAACAAACAACAAATACATGTCAAGAAATATAAATACATATGTCCAAGTTAATGTAATTTTTAGGTTTACCCAAAGATTGAATTTGTTTGAGAAATAAAAATATGAGTTTTTTACAAGTACATATGATTAAAGAGCAACAAATTTCTATTGCGTAAGTATGTACATGTAATTCATTCAGTTTGTCAAAATGCTAGAAAGTGAAATAGCGGCATTTAAATAAATTGGTTTTATCTTTTGCTCAGCATAATATCATTGAAAGTTGTCTCGAATGAACAACAGGTGTTACAAAGTGAAGAAAGCTATCGAGATACAATTAAATATTTGAACAACGAGGAAAGTAACAAGATAATAACCTTACAAACACACTTTGTTTAAATGATGTATAATGTACCTAATAATAAAAACAATCTATAAATAGATTCACAAAATGTGACAAGTTTTTTAGCGCAGATTCAATAAGAAAGTATATTGAACACTAATGCGATAAGTAACCTACAATACGTTGTAATTATTTCAACGAATTCAAAGTAAAGGAAGTCAAGAGGGTCACATTCCACTGCTGGCCACAAACTATCGTTGTTAATGCTTGGATTGATTGCACCACATAAGTGCTATCACTCTATCAGTTTCAGACGAACACTTCTCAAATACACAGAACAATCTTCAAATGGACGATGAATCTTATGCTTCTGAAGATGTACAAATATTACAACAATTTTTCATCTAGCCCATCTAATTAGTTTACTTATTTGAGTTTGCATTTTCCAGTTTACCGATACGGCTATATGAGACTCCGAGTTCAATTGCTATAAGGAAAAACGAGTACTTTTCCCGAAACCTCTCAATGAAATTCCACTAGATCATACATTGCCATCGACGACGCTCTGTGCATCTCCACAAACAACTTCCAAAGTGGTTAGGGTATGACTTTATTTTTATTTTTATTTCTGTTCCAAGACACGTAACTTGACTAATTAAAAACCATAAAATATACACACCTCAATTAATTATATCAAAACAATACACTTTATCTTTTTTCTCGATCCATGTTTATTTCTTGAACAACGAGGTGAGTAACAAGATGACTTTATAATGAAAGATGTGGCGTTCTTGAAAGGATGAATAATGTACCTACCCATAATAACTGTTTGTCCCAAGTGGTCAGATGAGGTCTAGAGGGGGGGGGGGGGGTGAATAGACCTCTGAAAATTTTGGACTTAAAAACTTTTCAGTCGTCTGTCAGCAGACTAAGCTTTTGATGATCAGTAAGCTGACTATGCTGATCGTTAATGAACAGCAGAGTGACCACTTATCTTATAACAACTTAGCTGATTACAGCAAAATTTGTTTCTCAAGAGTATACTTGCAGCGGATAAATTTAAAGTGTTTTTCACAAGTAGACTAAGTCCTTCAAAAGATTTTATCCCCAGTTTCAAAAACTCCTTTAAAATATTTTAGTAATACAAAGTTTCATCTAGCCCATCGAATTTTCATCTAGCCCATCGAATTAGATTGTTTATTTGAATTTGTTTTTTCCAGTTTTTCGATACGACTATATGGGACTCCGAGTTCAATTGCTATAAGGTAAAATTAGTACTTTTCCCGAAAACTCCCAATGAGGTTCCACTAGTTCCTACATTGCCATCGACGCCGCCCTGTGCAACTCCACAAACCCCTTCTAAAGTGGTTAGGGTATGGCTTTATTTTTATTTTTATTTCTGTTCAAAGACACATACCTTGACTAATTAAAAACAATGCAATATACACACCCCAATTAATTATATTAAAACAGTACAATTTATCTTTTTTCTCTATCCATGTTTATTTCTTGAACAACGACGTGAGTAACAAGATGATTTTATAATGAAAGATGTGGCTAGGATGAATAACGTACCTACGAATAATAACAATCTGTAAATAGATTCCCGAAATATGAAAGGTTTTTAGCTAAACCGACGGAAGGGGAACCGTTATACATCTACATCTCCATCTCTGATACGGCCATTAGTTCAGTGCTAATTAAGATAGAGGGCTCCGAGCATAAGCCCGTCTATTATCTTAGCACATTATTACAAGGGGCGGAGAAGAATTACTTGGAAATAGAAAAATTCACGCTGGCCTTAGTAGTGGCCGCACGAAAACTCCGACCCTACTTCTTAACTTACAAAATCATCGTTTTGACGAATCAGCCGCTAAGGCAAGTTCTAGCAAAACCAGAAGCCTCCGGAAGATTGATCAAATGGGCCATCGAACTCAGCCAGTTCGATGTAGACTACAAACCAAGGATTGCCATCAAGGCCCAAGTGTTAGCCGATTTTATATTAGAAACACCAACACAGATTACTGAATCATCGAGCAGCCTCAACGACGATGTCTTGATTATAGAAGATCAAACTTGGTTAATGCATGTCGATGGTGCTTCATGCCGAGAAGGGGGAGGCGCCGGAATCAACTTCACCGGACCAAATAAGGAAGATTTGAATTACGCGATAACATTGGACTTCGTTGTAACAAACAACGAAGCTGAATATGAAGCGTTAATCGCAGGAATGGAAATGGCGATCAAAGCTAACATTAAAAGGCTTAAAGTGTTAACCGACTCAGAGTTAGTACAAAGACAAATAAGAGGCCTATACGAAGCTAAGGAATTCAATATGGTAAAATACCTCGCCAAAGTAAAAACATTAGCCGAGAAGTTTGAAAATTTCGACATACAGAACATCCCACGTTCGGAAAACAGATGGGCCGATCAACTGTCTAAATTCACAGGAGCCCACGACGGAAAAACCGAACGGGTGATCAATTGGTTGATATCTTCTACACCGGCAGTCAATATCGATGAAACACCGGTAGTCGATATAATGGAAATAGATGAAGTCGAAGAAAATTGGATGACCCCAATGATAGATTATCTTCGTGAAGGAAAACTACCATCTGATCAGAATGCAGCTCGGAAAGTAAAATATCGAGCCCCAAAATATACGCTTGTAGAAGGAAAACTCTACCGAAGGTCGGTATCAGGAATTCTCCTGAAATGCATCCCTGAGTCACAAACCGCCGATATACTGCGAGAAATACATGAAGGAGACGCAGGAAATCACAGCGGATCAAGGGCATTGGCCTTAAAATGTCTCAGGACTGGTTACTATTGGCCTACCATCAATAAAGATGCCACTCTATATGTCCAAGAATGTCATCACTGCCAGATCCATGCTAACATATGTCATCAACCAGCAGAAAACATGCATCCAATTCCAGTATGTTGGCCCTTCGATCAATGGGGAATGGACATTGTGGGGCCTTTTCCAGCGGCCAGATCCAAAAAAGCTTACGTCCTGGTCGCTGTAGAATATTTCAGCAAATGGATAGAATGCATTGCACTCGCACGAATAACTCAATTCCAAGTGATCAACTTCCTATGGAAGTTCATAGTTTGCCGATTTGGCATCCCAAGGATCCTAATTTCAGATAATGGAACCCAATTCGCGGGAAAACAAGTAATAGAATGGTGTTCGAAACTGGGAATTCAACAAAATTTCACTTCGGTCGGACATCCAAGAGCGAACGGACAGACCGAAGTAGCAAACCGAGAAATAATAAAATCTTTAGAAAAAAGATTAGGATCAGCCAAAGGAAAATGGCTTGATGAACTTCCTGGAGTACTTTGGGCTAATCGAACCACGGTAAGGAACTCAACTGGGGAAACCCCATTTAGCCTGGTATATGGGTCGGAGGCTGTTATTCCTGTTGAAACCTTAATTCCAACGCCAAGAATAGAAATGTTCGATGACCAAGAAAATGAAAAGGTCAGAGAAAATGACATCGATTTAACTGAAGCTTTAAGAGATAAAGCTGCCGTACGCCTACAAGCCACTAAGGCAAATATGGAGAAAGCATACAACCAAAAGGTACGCATCCGAACTTTCAAAGAAGGAGACTTGGTCTTGAAAAAGGTAGAAGTATCCAAGCATGTGGGAAAGTTACAACAAAATTGGGATGGACCTTACGTCGTTATTGGCGTAGGAAAGAAAGGTTCATACAAAATTGCACACTTGGATGGAACAGCCTTACCAAGAACCTGGAATGCGGTCAACCTTAGGAAATACTATGGTAAATAAATTTTAGCAGATTATACTGCATTATTTTATGTTACTTCATCAAGTTTTAATATTTGTAACAAAGGCCTTAGCCTACAGTTCAATTAGTAAAGATTTTAGCATTTTATATACATCAATTATTTCGATTAACACTCTTTGGAATTACACTATCATATTGATGAAAATGAGAACGAAAAGAGTCGAGTAAACATCGATCCGCTCGATAAAAACTCCTCGATATATTTTCAACAATCAAAAAGACTTTTTGGGTTAAAAACCTAAGTCTAATTAAAAAAAAAGAGTAGAGTAAACATCGATCCGCTCGATAAAAACTCCTCGATATATTCAAAAGCGAGTTGAGTATACATTGATCCGCTCAATACAAACTCCTCGCCCATATTTCAACAATCAAAAAGACTTTTTGGGTTAAAACCTAAGTCTAATTAAAAAAAGTGTAGAGTAAACATCGATCCGCTCGATAAAAACTCCTCGATATATTCAAAAGCGAGTTGAGTATACATTGATCCGCTCAAGACAAACTCCTCGCCCATATTTCAACAATCAAAAAGACTTTTTGGGTTAAAAACCTAAGTCTAATTAAAAAAAGAGTAGAGTAAACATCGATCCGCTCGATAAAAACTCCTCGATATATTCAAAAGCGAGTTGAGTATACATTGATCCGCTCAATACAAATTCCTCGCCCATATTTCAACGATCAAAAAAGAATTTTTGAGTTAAAAACCTAAGTCTAACAAAAAAAGAGTCGAGTAAACATCGATCCGCTCGATAAAAACTCCTCGATATATCTTAAACGATCAAAAAAGACTTTTTTGGGTTAAAAACCTAAGTCTAACACAAAAAGAGTCGAGTAAACATCGATCCGCTCGATAAAAACTCCTCGATATATCTTCAACGATCAAAAAAGACTTTTTGGGTTAAAAACCTAAGTCTAATCAAAAAAGAGTAGAGTAAACATCGATCCGCTCGATAAAAAACTCCTCGATATATCTTAAACGATCAAAAAAGACTTTTTTGGGTTAAAAACCTAAGTCTAATAAAAAACGAGTCGAGTATACATTGATCCGCTCAATAAACACTCCTCGCACTATTCTCAATGATAAAAGACTTTTGGTACGAAAAACCTAAGTCTAAAATATAGGCAGTCGAGTATACATTGATCCGCTCAATAAACACTCCTCGATCTTGATCTACTAACCCGTCTAAGTCATGAATACGAGTTAAGTACGAATCCATCTACTCGGAAATTACTTCTCGTGAATACAAATTATGACAGAATCAAACGACGAAGAAGAAGTAAGAAATGAAAATAATATTTTATTCATCAAATCAATTACATACAAAAATCCTACGTTACAAAGGACTACACGCTGCTAAAAGATCGTTACAATGATCTAGTTAAATTGATCCTATGGGATCGACTATCTTCACGACAATGTCCACGGAAACACCAATCTTCTCCCTAGTACCTCGTCGATCATAATAAACCACCTAAGAAGCATGCTGCTCAGGATGGTCGACTTCTTTAGGTCGGTGGCCAGGCTCTGAAGATCAAATGTTCTTCCAGATGAAATGAACATTACCAGCCAGATAACTAGCAGTGCTCACTCATCCGTAAGAAGATACTGCTTTTACTTTATCTATAAAACATTTTACTCTAGAGCAGCATCTCTTCGGGACCGTCGTGAAACGGTAAGTTTACCAGCCACCCCGGCGGTCTATCACTCCGGAAGTCACATCCAAGAGCGAGGGAGACTGGCAAGTATGAACCCCCCATGTGCAAACGGAAACCACGGACCTCTAATTGATGAAGACTAAAGCGGAGGCCTCATGGGACCCGTTAGTACAAGGAAGGGCTGACATGGGACCGTCAGTACAAGGTAGATGAACACCAAGTTATTACAGAGTGAATCATGATAATGTGACTTTTTGAATATTATGGGATCTGAAGGCAGAATGAAATCCAAAGAAGTTGAGATCTCCATTCTCTTTGGGAAATTGCAAAGGGAAAATGCAAACCACCACCCTATTTATAGGGATAGACTCAAACAATCCAACGGCTGAAAAAGCGTTTGATCAACGGACACAGATGCGACCCCTTGACTCCCCGCAATAAATGCAAGTAAGTTGGAACGGCACAATCTAATCGCCCCAACTAGTCGATAACAAAAGAGGCAATAGATCGATATGATCATATCTAAAAAAGCTTTGGATTAGACATTCCAGCACAATCATACTTCATGATCGATGGTTTAGAGACCTAGAATCCATAAACAAAGTCATACAAGCTTTAAAATCGCAGCAAAAAGGACAGTTGCTCGATAAGAGATAAAAGACCAAACTCTTCACCATACGAGGCACGTCACTGCCTCATACATCGTATGGATGACCATTGACTAAGCCATACAGGAACTCCTCTCGAATCCAAGATATCTGATACAGAAATCAGGAGAATAGTCCTCCTTATTCAAAACAGCAAGGACGTAACTGCCTAACATACCAAAGAATTGCTTAAGGAGGTCTGAATAGCTCAGATCTGACTAAGACTTCTACACTTTCCAATTCCTCCCATATCAAAGATATGCTATAAAAGAAACATCGCTTGAAGAACAAGTACTTCCAAGTTGATAATGAGAAACATAAAGATTCGGAGGATACTGAAAGGGTTATTTTCTCTTAGTCTTAAAAAATGAGAAAAGAAGAGTTCAACAAAAGGTATAAAAAGCCTCCTTATATAAAAGTTTGTGTCACAAAAGGACAATTTTACAACGGCATGGATCGAACATCGACCAAAATGTTGAACGTTCCCTAAATCAGATCGATCCGAATAAGCCTACTATCTGCATGATTGTGCGCAAACATGATTTTGAATATAACCCAAGGGACTATACTGGGTTGATCGACAAAGATTGGATTTGCAAAACAAACATCGAGATCAAAGCTACCTTATTCTGCATTCTTGGCAAAGATCAATTTCAGATAAGTATGCTAAACAATACTGATTATTTTACGATGATTATATTTATGCATAAAGGCAAATTGTGCATAACAAAGAGAAGAAAATAGATATAGGCAAGAATCTGCCTGAAGGTTAATATTTCCAATTTAGTACTTCTCCCATTACAAAAAATTTTCAGCCCAAACAAGTGCACAAAAGTTGGGCGATAAAAAAAAAAAAAAAAAAAAAAAAAAAAAGAAGACAGTCCAAGGCCTGCCAGGACGAACAAAGATCACTGGGAAGGACGGTCAGTAGGCCGACTACTAGAAACAGTCCTCCGAGGAGTCAAATTACCAGCAAACGCCATCAGCTCCTCTTGACGCTTCAGATAACCAGCGTCATACCCTTCCTCATAGGACCGCCGTTGAGACTCCTCTGCAAGGGCAGCAGCCTGTATTAAATCATTTTTCTCTTTTTCAAGAACAACTTTATCAGCCTCCAGTTTTTGGAGATCATCTCTGGCAATCTGAAGCTCCAGCGTCAGCCCTGCAGCTTTAGCTTTTTCCGACTCTAACTGACGTTGATAAGCACGCTTACTCGTTCACAGTTCATCATTTTGCACACCCAGCTGGAGTGCAAAATACTTGCCCTAAAAAAAAAAAAAAGCAGAAAAAGTAAGAGAAACCGACACACAACAAGGCATTCAAAAACAAAAAACAGGAAAAATATTCAGAATATGTTTACCTGCTCACATATCTTCACCAGAGATTGAACAAGGCGAACGTTGGAGGTACCTTCGAGCTTCCTCAACTCGCCGGGCAAAATTGTGCTCATACCCAGATCACAAGATAAAGCATCAGGCTCAACTGAGCCAGGCAATTCACTATTGGAAGGGACACCATCAGAACGAGATGTCTCTGACAACATAATATCTTTAACTTGCTCGAAGATACATCGATCATCTAATAGACGAGGAGATTCTCTCCCATCGGGACTAACAGAGGTCTCCTTGCCCGAAGCAGAAATAACCGTTCGACGACCAGACCTGGAACCGGTCCCACCTCCGGAAGGTCCTCCTGATTCAAAGGATGTAGTCATTACAGTGGTATCATGAAACAAAAATTCAGGACAATCCTGCACAATAGATTGTGTCGTAGAAGGATTGACAAAAAAGCTATCACCAGCTTGCCCTCCGCTTACAGTGGGAGCAGTAGAAGCAGACAAAGGAAGGGAAATAGCAAAATCCCCTCCGTGGAAAACGTGCTCAAAAGAAGAAGTGCTGGAACTAACAGCTATATTATAAGCCGGTTCTTCGTTGGACATATCCCCAAAAGGTAATCGACCAGGGGAAGGCATGTTTCCTTCATGAGTGGAAGTAGAAAAGATTGGTTCTGAAAACGACGAGTTTACCACGGAAAGAGGTTCAGAGACAATACAACGAGTATCGATCTCCGACCTAATTGTTGGGGACGAACGAGGAGGCTCTATCGACGGCCCATCTCTTCGAGATTTTTTAGATCTATTATCTCTAGCGCCCTCACGAGAAGGTCGTTTCGAAGTATTACCAAAAAGGTTACTCATGATCGGACTATAGAAAAATACAAATTAATATCGAGAAAGTTTATCGACTAGCTAAAGAAAGAGTATTCTGTTAAGAGAGGAGTATAGCAGTAAAAAAACAAGTTCAATTTTTACCTTTCGTATTTATACTACACGAAAGGACGCAACAGACCTAAAGAAAGGGCGCGAAACAGGAAAACTGACCTTGGAGCAAACGCTGGAATTCGAAAAGACACACACATAATGATTACGGCAAATTAAATGACTTATCTGAATTATTACGGCAAAAGTGAAAAGACACGACTGTCAGAATACGAAGCGTTTAACGTACAAAATAAGCTAAAGTTACAGTTAAATCTACGAGGAAATAATTACAAAGATTATTTCAAAAATGAATCACTATTTCAAGAAGCCTGATCGCTATCCGGAATCTTCTGTTCGCTACCGACGTCCTCAGTCATGCATACGTCGTTTTCTTTTTCTTCTTCATCCTCTGGATCGATAAAAGTGTCATCGAGCTCATCATTAACATCAGAAGGAGGAATCGGCAATGGATTCCCAAATTCTTCGACAAGATGAGCCAGTGGAAAACCTTGATATTCAACATCTGGAACCTCGGAAGAAGAATAAAGTTTACCATAGCGATTCAACCGAATATGCGCCGCCTTAAAATACTCCTTTCGACGGTCATCGATCATCTCTAAGGCGACCAGCTGATGAATCGCCTTCTTAAAAGTATTCTCAAGAAGAGGACCGACCATCCGATACACCAACGCCGTATGAACAGGAGAATTAAGGAACTCGCGAACGACTCTCTCGTCAGGATTCCTACCGTATCGATCCCTAAGTCCACTAAGTGGGACATCCTTTTCATACTACTCTAAAGAAGTTTCAAGGTTTAATACTTGAGATTCAAGCTCACTAATTCGAGTCGTGCTCTGTAACTGCAATTCTTCTAACTTTCTAGCCATTTGATTGGCCTGCTCTTGAGCACGAGAAATCTCCATCACCCTGTCTATCATTTCTTGATCTTCAGTCCCGGTAGCACGAGTCTCTATGACGGGAACGGAAGAAGATGTTGAGGGACCAACCTCTGAACCGGAGGATTTATGGAGTAAAGCTTTATGCTTCTCTTCCAGAAACTCGCACTGTTGTTTCCAAAGTGCATTTTCATAGGCGTATGATGCAAGACAAGTTTTGGTCTGAAGAACAAAGAGAGCAAGAAAAAGAGATGGATTAATAAATTAAGGAAGACCTTTAAGATTATCTATTAATATGATTAAAGTAAAAAGATGTCACCTTCTCGGCATAAAGAGAAGCTCGCTGGAATTTCTCCAGAGGATCCTTATGAAGAAGCTTATTGAGATCACGAGTGAAAACACCAGACAAAAGAACGCGGGTTGCCTTATCGACTGCGTTCTCACTATCATCATGAATAAGAGAATCCTTCTCGGAGTAACCAGCGGCCCTCCTTCCCTCTAAATGATCCTTGATCATTTCGACCAGAGTAGGTTTTGGATGTTTATCTCTGAGTAAAGAAAGGTCGTCAACAGAACGTCCATAGTAACTCCTCTTTCTATCAACTGGATTATTAGTAGGATAAGGCATCGACCAGCTACGACATCCTCGAATACCCAAAGATGTTCTAAGGTGAAGAGGAGGATAACCAGATCCCGTGCCCTGACGAATGGGGGACTCACGAGAAGAATCTGGAGATTCCCCTCTATTATCCTCGGACTCATGGCCCAACTCCAGTTTCCTTTTTCGTGAAGCTCTCTGCTCGATGGGGTTGTTCTCTACGGATTTTGAAGATTTCGACAGTACCATTTTTCCCTTCAAAGAATGCCGAGAGTTTTCTACCATATGAGCTAAAAAAAAAAAAAAAAAGAAACAAAGTAAAAGTTAGTTTCTCCATATAAGAGGTATAGTTACAGCAATAAGATAAAATAAAGTACTAACCAAGGGATTCAGAAGATGAACTGATGGGAAAGTTATGAACACTTATCCCCGCCTTACGAAGGAAAGCTTCCCCGATCAAAAGAGCGCTTTGATATTTGTTTGCGCGCATTTCGGGGATTTCAGTGATAAACTGTACGTCGTCAGGGATAAGTTCTCCAGTCGGAGAGCGACCTCCAGGAATCCAACTGGAACCATGATCCCATGAAAAGGGCATGGTCGAACCATCCGCCAAGCAAAAATTAGATGGAGGACGAACGAAGAAGAAATGAGATTTCCATGAAGGATTACTAGAAACAGGGGCATCAAAGATTGCTCGACTAGGCCGCTGACTAGCAAAGAAATATCCACGATTTGAAGAACTAGAAATGTTAAAGCGGAAAAGTTGTGTAAAATTACGAAAGGAGGGTTTAAACCCCTTCGCAATCATCAAAACGGAAAAACAAACCACAAAAGCAACGGAATTTGGAACCAGCTGTGTCAAGCACACACTGAAAGTTTTCAAAACCTCCAGGAAGAGGGGAGACAAAGGAAGACACAGTCCGCTATTGAAGTGAGCCGTATAAAAGGCTCGACATCCCTCCGGAGGAGATGTGACTCTATCAGTAGAGGAAGGAAGAATTATCTCAGAACCTTCAGGAAAATATTTGGTATAATTATTCACAATATCCGGGAATGTTTCCGCCGTATATGCGCAAGCTACGTCCTCAATTGGTTCAGAAATCTGAGGAACAGTACCTTTGCCCTTTTTGGCTCGGGCAGCCACGTCGGCATCAGAAAGGATTCGTACTTTGAAGGTATCTTCTATGGGGACAACGAAGTCAGATACTGTAGTTTGTTCGCTCAAAGGATTAGAATGCAACTCCTCTCGTTATCGGGAGCGATGATCTCTCTAGAAGAAGAAGAAGATTTTCTTACAAAAGCCATATATTCTGGTTCCCCGAAGATAAAGATCGACAAAAGAGAAAATTTTATGAGATGAACGACCAGGCAGGAAAAAGAGTACAAGATATAAGAAAGTATAAAAGAGAAATGGTGAACTCGAAAGTCACCTATTTATAACAAAATGAGAAAAGACGTTTCAAACTTATTGCAGCTAGTCATATTCCCGCCAAAAACGGAAGGATACGAAGAGCCTCCCGAATGGACGCGTGGCGATCCGTAATTTGACAGAGAAAACGACTCTCTATGATATGTAGCACTCTTTTCCTTATTTAAGATTTTTTCCCACAGGGTTTTTTCTTAAGTAAGGTTTTTAACGAGGCTCCATTCATAGAAAAGAAACAGTCGTAAAGATTAATCTACTTCTACGAGCTTCTATTGTCTATACGCTCGAAGAAGTGAGGGAGTACTGATGGGGGCTATTTCGCACCCAACTTACTACTCGAATCGAACGAAGAAGATAAGATCGATTCGACCAATTAGAACAGATCGGGATCATCTTACAGACCCGGCCAAGTATAGCTCGCTTCGACAGAAGAATGTATTCCGGACCCAAGAAGGATATTTGGGCCGAGTCCTATTAGGACTATGTTTCCTTGTAACGCTAGGTTTAACATTATATAAATACCTAGTAAATCATTGTATGAGACAACTACGAAATTCCTGAACTCTAAGAATACAGGATTTGATACTGCTTACAACAGCACAATTCAATAATATTCAATATTATTACAGAGCTTTAATCCTTACATAGGTGTGTTCTTAGCCTTGTTTGGTGATTTTACTTCTTGTTCTTGAATATTGCTTTTTCTTGTAATCGATCCATCCGGAATAAAGTAACAGAGCCCTATATAATAAATATATTAGTATCGAAAACCCCCGATATCACACATTCACTGATATTCAATTAACCCGACGAAATCCGGTTAAATCAACATCCTTTCTTGAGCTCGGAGCATTCGAGTCAAAAAAGCACTTGCTTTAGTATATTCGTTTCCCAATCCATAATGTCAAGTTCCAGAAGTTCAAGGGGCAAGAATAAGGTCGGAGAGAACCAAGAGTCCGATCCTTTGCTAAAGCTTGTCGACGATTACGAAGATGGAGAATTTCATCAAGAAGACGAGTATGTTGACCCGACCGAAGATCTAGAGGAAAATGTGGTCGAGAAGCTCAGCATCGGCAGGGAGACTTCGTCAGGATTTTTAAACATACGCTTCCTTCTGACACCGCTACCTCGACCAGGTTAGAACTTCCCGCCGATCAAACTTCCTGTTATTTTTCCAAGAAGGATCGCGTTTACCTCGAGGCGGAGTTCGGGAAGTTTTTTCCCAAGGGGTTTTCGATCGTCATTCCCTCTTACACCGAACGTGTTACCGAGCCTCCGACTGGCTGTCAAGCCTTCTACGAGAATCAATTTTCTTGCGGCTTGCGTATTCCGTTCATTCCCCTTATCAGAAACATCTTGACTTTCTTTTCGCTTTCCCCCGCTCAGCTTCTCCCGCACTCTGTTGCGTATATTGTAGCGTTCAACGCTCTTATGGAGGCCAAGGGGGGAGAGGCCTCTTTTAGTAATTTTTGGAAAATATTCCGAATGGACCTATGCAAGGGTTTAAATGTGGGGTTTGTGTCCATCCATCAGCGGTCAAAGCGGCCTTTTCTTACGAATATAACAACTGGAAAGAGTAAAGGTTGGAAGAGGAGGTTCTTTTTTGTGAAAGGCCCTGATGTTCCAATATCAGAAGGTAGCTCGAAAACGAGACCATATCGATGGGATGGTGTAAACTCCTGGTCATATGGTCCTCGTAGGATTAAAGAGAAACTCAACCACCGTCTTTCCGATGAATTTCTCGAGCAGCTACGGTCCAATCCTTACCAAACCAAGCTCCTAGTTCAGGAAGGTGTTTTGCGGTTGGCTGGGTTGAGCCACTGTGATTATCCTGCCCCAATGATCAAATACTCTTACCCTTTATCCAATCAATCCTTCGAAGGATCCCTTCCGCAGTTCGGTGACTTGCCAGCTTCTGCTGCTCCGCCTCTCGCCCCTCTTTCTTTGGGTATGTTTTTAGCTTCTTCCTATTTTGAGGTGTGACAGATCAATTCTTCTTGTTTAAACTCATGCACACCTTGTGTTTCCTTTTCAGGTCGAATTGTTGAGAAGTTTCGACTGTCCGCTGCCGGCTCGGTTGGAGATACGCCTTTCTACTTCGATCCGTTACCATAGACTTCCGAAAGGAGAGCGGACACAAGTAATTTAGGCGGAAATTCAGTTGATATACCAGTTACAATTCCCGATCTGAGAGGGCTTGGTACTATGAGTTCCTTGAACTCCGCCACTGTTGGACCTCTTCGAACTCTGTTTTCCCCTGATACTTCTGCTCTTTCGTCCTTCGGTTATAGTCAACATTCCTGGAACCGGATTCTGGGTGTCCAGGAATACGAGAAACTCCTGAGCCGAAAGAGGAATGCTGACCATCCGGGACCCTCGAGGAGGGTAAAACCCTTTGGTGTGAGTTCTAACTCGGTTCCATGTCGAGAGGGTAGATCGGAGCCCGACGTGGCAGACTTCATGGACGAACATTTCCGCGGTAGCAGGGCTGCTGGATATCCTGAAGACGGGACTATTCAGACCGATCTAGATTCAGGTGGTGAGAACGAATTCGACAAAGCCACTAGAATTTATATGGATAGTCGGTTTAAGCGGGATATGCTGCTTCAAACCGTCAAGGGTAATTTTGAGGTTCTGAGTGATTTCTCTCAAACGTATCATGAGGTAAGAATTTGCCTTTTGACTATCTCTTCTTTCTTTAGAGTCTCTAACATTTACTGATAACCAAAATCTTCTCATAGGTCGGGGATTTGTTCGCTCTTCTGACCTATCGCTTAGCATTGCTAGAGCAGGAATCGCAGGATGCTCACGATGCGTATGCACAAATTTTCGTTGATAATCAAACCCTTCGATCTCAACTGGCAGAGAGTCAACGAGAATTGTCTCAAGTAAAGATAGAGCTGGAGAATGCAAGTATGAAACGTTCCTCCTCTGTGGAGGAAGAATTGTTATCTTTAATCACAGAAAAAAGCGCACTCGAAGATGAACTTAAGAGAATTAAGATCGAACTTGAACAAACCAAGCAAGATTCAGCTCGCGCTTATTCTCAAGGGGCAGAAGAGGCGGAAATCCCAGCCATACGAAAATTCCTTGGTTCCCCTGTTTTCGATCCTTTAGTTCGGATGAGGATTGGCGGAATCCTCCAAACTATATTTTATAAGGGGGTTCAACAATTGATTTCAGCCGATAGGATCGCGGATAAAATGGAAGAGTACCTCCTGTATATGAATCCTTTAAAAAATGCCGAAGGAAAAGACTATAAAGCTTCATCACTGCCCCAAGGAACTGTGAACTGGCAAAGTCATCGTTATGCCCCCTTAGTTGAGGAGTTTGGCATTCCGATGCCTAACCCAGATTTGCTCGAGCGCTCCGACGATGATCATCCTTCTGCCTCATGGGCGAATGAAAATTTTAACATAGAGGGCGGATCGGATGAAGGAGGTGATCGACCCTCAAAATATACCGTTCCATTAGGCAGCGGCGATGAAGGTGTCGGTGGTCGGAACGTTGGGTTTAGGCGTGCTGGGAGGGACGATTCATAGTCTTGTAGTTAGGACTCAAGTGTATATATGCATGTAAATTCGTTTTTCTTGTGATCGGATTTGTTTTCTTTACGATCTGGTTCGCATGACTTGTAAATTCTTATCTTATAGACATCACTTGCTTTTCAAAGTTCGATATCATTACTTTATGCTCGAAATTTATTTAATCCAAATGGAATCTTTCTTGAAGGTCGCGTCGATCCATTATTGTAATCATAGGGTGTAGTGCCTATAAATATGAGGATCTCTTCAAATTATTTACACGACACCTTTGCTTATAGAGATCGGAGCTCTCCCTATATATTCTGCATTCTTCAAATTTCTTAACTCACTCCCCGTTTATCATGGAAAATATACTAGGCAAGGCTATTGGGTGGTTTGAAGAATAAAAATTCGTCCAAAGAGCAAAAACCTGCCAAGGAAGCCAAACCCTCCAAATCCACTTCTAAAACCTCTGTGTCTTCCCCAAAAGCTCCTAAAGGAGGGGAAAATAAGAAAGAGATAAGCGCTTCATCGAAGCAAACTAAGGGCAGTTCCAACAAGTCCATCTTGGATGAAGAGCTTGAGGCTGAGCTCGGGGGCTCCTCCCCGAAAGTTGTCGATTCTTCGAGTGAAGATCCTGTTAGACAGAAAACTCCCGTTCCTTCTTCGAACAAAAGGCCTTATTCTGACGGGGTCACTCCCATCGAGGCTTTGCAGAAGCTTGTTATTGGTAACAAGCCATCTGATTTAACCGTTTTTCGTCGGGTTAATTTAATATCAGTGAATTTGTGATATCGGGGGTTTGGATATTGAATTATTCAGTATATTGGGTTCTGTTACTTTATTCTGGATGGATCGTTTACAAAGAAAAGCAATAATCAAAGGCAAGAAGTAAAACCATTAACGAAATTAAGAACGCAATGATATGGAGGTAAAGTTCTGCCACAATAATGGATATTATTGAGTTCTATTGTTATCAATGTATTCTTGTGTAATCTCAGAATTAAGAGAATTCGTAGTTGTCTTATACAACGAATAACTAGGTATTTATATTATGCTAAACCTAGTATTACAAGGAATCATAGTCCTAGTTGGACTCGGCCCAACCTATCCTTCCTGGGTCCGGAGTGTAATCTTTACTCGGAGCGAGCGGCATCAGGCTGGGTCAGTAAGAAGATCCCGATCCTTTGTAATTGGTCGAACCGGTCTTATAATCTCTGTTCGATCTGATCAGTATGTAGGGTGCGAAATAGCCCCCATCAGTACTCCCTCACTTCTTCGAGCGTATAGATAATAGGAGCTCGTAGAAGTAGATAAATCTGATCGACTGTTTCTTTTCTATGAACGGAGCCTCGTTAAAAACCTTACTTAAGAAAAAACCCAGTGGGAAAAAATCTTAAGTAAGGAAAAGAGTGCTACGTATCATAGATAGTCGTTTCTTCTGTCTAATCGTGGATCGCCACGCGTCTATTCAGGAGGCTTTTTGTATCCTTCCGTTTTTGGCGGGAATTTGAGTAGCTGTGATAAGTTCGAAACGTCTTTTCTCATTTCCTTATAAATAGGTGACTTTCGAGTTTGCCGTTTCTCTTTTATATTTGCTTTTAGATCGCAGTCATTTTCTAGTTTGGTCGTTCGTCGTATAAAATTTTCCTTTCATCGACCTTCTTCTTCCGAGAACTAGAATATAGATGGCTTCCGTTAGAAGATCTTCTTCTTCTCCTAGAGAGATCATTGCCCCCGATAACGAGGAGGAGTTACATTCTAATCCTCTGGGTGAACAGACTACGGTATCTGACCTTGTTATCCCTGTAGAAGATACTTACAAGGTACGAATCCTTTCCGATGCGGATGTAGCCGCCCGAGCCAAAAAGGGCAAAGGTACTGTTCCTCAGATTTCTGAACCAATTGAGGATGTAGCTTGCGCATATACAGAGGAAACGTTCCCTGAAGTCGTGAATAACTATACCAAATATTTTCCGGAAGGTTCTGAAATGATTCTTCCATCCCCTACTGATAGGGTCACTTCTCCACCGGAGGGATGTCGAGCCTTTTACACGGCTCACTTTAATAGCGGACTGCGTCTTCCTTTATCTCCCCTTTTTCTGGAAGTTCTAAAAACTTTCAGCGTGTGCTTGACACAACTGGTTCCAAATTCTGTTGCTTTTGTGGTTTGTTTTTCCGTTCTGATGATTGCAAAGGGATTTAAACCTTCTTTCCGTAATTTTACGCAACTTTTTCGTTTTAATATTTCTAGTTCTTCAAACCGTGGATACTTCTTAGCTAGTCAGCGGCCCAGCCGAGCAATCTTTGATGCTCCGGTTTCTAGTAATCCTTCTTGGAAATCTCATTTCTTCTTTGTTCGTCCTCCGCCTAATCTCCGTTTGGCGGATGGTTCGATCACGCCTTTCTCGTGGGATCATGGTTCCAGGTGGATTCCCGGAGGTCGCTCACCGACTGGTGAACTTGTTCCTGACGATGTACAGTTTATCACTGAGATTCCCGAGATGCGTACAAACAAATATCAAAGCGCTCTTCTGATTGGGGAATCTTTTCTTCGTAAAGCGGGGTTAAGCGTCCATAATTTTCCCATCAGTTCATCATCTGAGCCTCTAGGTTAGCATTTTATTTGATCTTTAGTATTGTCACTATACTTTTTATATGGAGAAACTAACTTTATTTTGTTTCTTTCTCAGCTCATATGGTAGAAAGCTCCCGACACTCTTCGAAGGGAAAAATGGTGCTGTCGAAATCTTCCAAGTCAGTGGAGAATAATCCTATCGAGCAGAGGGCGTCTCGAAAGAGGAAATTGGAATTGGGTCACGAATCCGAGGAGAATAGAGAGGAATCTCCGGATTCTCCACGCGAGTCCCCTATTCGTCAGGGCATGGGATCCGGTTATCCTCCGCTTCATCTTAGAACATCTTTGGGTATTCGAGGATGTCGTAGCTGGTCGATGCCTCATCCCACTAATAATCCAGTTGATAGAAAGAGGAGTTACTATGGACGTTCTGGTGACGACCTTTCTTTACTCGGGGATAAACATCCAAATCCTACTCTGGTCGAAATGATCGAGGATCATTTAGAGGGAAGGAGGGCCGCTGGTTATTCCGAGAAGGATTCTCTTATTCATGATAATAACGAGAATGCGGTCGATAAGGCGACCCGTATTCTTTTATCTGGCGTTCATACTCGCGATCTTAATAAGCTTCTTCATAAGGATCCTTTGGAGAAATTCCAGCGAGCTTCTCTCTATGCTGAAAAGGTGAGATCCTTTTTCTTTCTATTATTTTGATGAAGTGATCTTTTAAGATTTTCTCAATTTGCTAACTTGTTTCTTTCTGACCCTTTCGTTATTTCAGGTCAACACCTGTCTGACATCATACGCCTATGAAAATTCTCTTTGGAAACAACAGTGCGATTTCCTTGAAGAGAAGTATAAAGCTTTACTTCACAAGTCTTCTGGTTCAGAAGTTGGTCCCTCAACATCTTCCTCTATTCCTGTCGTAGAGACTCGTGCTGCCGGGACCGAAGACCAAGAAATGCTAGATAGAGCGATAGAGGTTTCTCGCGCTCAGGAACAAACCAATCAAATGGCAAGAAAATTAGAAGAATTGCAGTTGCAGAGCACGACTCGGATTAGTGAGCTTGAATCTCAAGTGTCAAGCCTTGAAGCTTCTTTAGAGGACTATGAAAACGACGTCCCACTTAGGCAAAGAGATCGATATGTTAGGAAATCCGACGAACAAGTAGTTCGAGAATTCCTCAACTCTCCTGTTCATATGGCGTTGGTGTACCGGATGGTCGGTCCTCTTCTTGAGAATACCTTTAAAAAATCGATTCATCAACTGGTCGCTTTGGAGATGATCGAGGATCGTCGGAAGGAGTATTTTAAGGCAGCTCATATCCGGTTGAACCGTTATGGCGAGCTTTATTCTTCTTCTGAGGTTCCAGATGTCGAATATCAAGGTTTTCCTCTGGCTCATCTTGTCGAGGAATTTGGAAATCCATTGCCGATTCCTCCTTCTGATGTTAACGATGAGCTCGATAATACTTTCATCGATCCAGTAGATGAAGAAGAAGACGAAGACGATATAGGCATGACTGAGGTCGTCAATAGTGAGCAGAAGATTTCGGATAGCGACCAGGCTTCTTAAAGTAGTGATTTATTTTTGAAATAATCTTTGTAATTATCCGCTTGTAGGTTAAATTGTAGCTTAGCTTTCCCTACTTTGTACACTAAACGTTCCTTATTCAGACAGTCGTGTCCTTTCACATTCGCTGTAATGATTCAGACAAGTCATTTAATTTGCCGTAATCATTATGTATGTGTCTTTTCAAATTCTAGCGTTTGCTCCAAGGTCAGTTTTCCTGTTTCGCGCCCTTTCTTCGGGTTAGTCGCGTCTTTTCGTGCAGTATAAATACGAGAGGTAAAATTTGACTTGTCTTTTTTACTGCTATACTCCTCTCTTAACATAATACTCTTTCTTGAGCTAGTCGATAAACTTCCTCGATATTAATTTATATTTTTCCGTAATCCGATCATGAGTAATCTTTTCGGTAATACTTCGAAGCGACCTTCTCGTGAGGGCGCTAGGGATAATAGATCGAAGAAATTTCGAAGAGAAGGGCCTTCGATGGAGCCTCCTCGTTCGTCCTCAGTTAGTAGCTCGATGATCGATACTCCTATTACCACGTCCCAACCTTTATCAGAAGTTAGTTCGTCGCTCCTCCAACCAAACTTTTCTTCTACCCCCGCGGGAGGTAATAGGTCTTCCCCAGGTCGATTAGCTTTCGGAGATCCATCCAACATGGAACCGGTTTACGACATACCTGTTTCTTCAGGTTTTTCTTCTTACGAGTATGGATCTCATGGAGGGGATTTTGTTAGTTCCCTTCCTTTTTCTACTTCTACTGCCCTGCTAGTTAGTGAGGGGCAAGTCGGTGATGGTTTTTCTGTTAATCCTTCCATAACGCAGTCTATTTCGCAATATGGTCCTGAATATCTATTTCATGATACCACTGTAACGACTGCTTCTTTTGAGTCTGGGGGACCTTCTGGGGTTCATGATCTCGGGGATGGGTATTCTGTAAATTCTCGTCGGTGTTGGGAACGTTATTATTGTCGTTCTCCTGTGGATCTTCAGATGTGTCATGACCGGTGGTTGTGTTACTTCTTGCTCCGATACGAGCGCTTTTCCTTGGGCGAGCCATATGTCGATCGAATAATTAACCTAGCCCCACGGTGGGCGCCAACTGATTTAACCGTTTTTCGTCGGGTTAATTTAATATCAGTGAATTTGTGATATCGGGGGTTTGGATATTGAATTATTCAGTATATTGGGTTCTGTTACTTTATTCTGGATGGATCGTTTACAAAGAAAAGCAATAATCAAAGGCAAGAAGTAAAACCATTAACGAAATTAAGAACGCAATGATATGGAGGTAAAGTTCTGCCACAATAATGGATATTATTGAGTTCTATTGTTATCAATGTATTCTTGTGTAATCTCAGAATTAAGAGAATTCGTAGTTGTCTTATACAACGAATAACTAGGTATTTATATTATGCTAAACCTAGTATTACAAGGAATCATAGTCCTAGTTGGACTCGGCCCAACCTATCCTTCCTGGGTCCGGAGTGTAATCTTTACTCGGAGCGAGCGGCATCAGGCTGGGTCAGTAAGAAGATCCCGATCCTTTGTAATTGGTCGAACCGGTCTTATAATCTCTGTTCGATCTGATCAGTATGTAGGGTGCGAAATAGCCCCCATCACCATCCTTTGATGATTCTTCAGCCATCCCCCCCGCAGGGGGTTTTAGCAAAAAACCTAAGTTGGAGATTGGTGGAGAAGCTTCTGCTGAATCCTTGAGAATTGATAATCTTTCCGAACCCCGCGTTGATTCCGCTCCTCTGAAAGTTACTCCTTCCCCGCCCTAGGAGTCGAAAGACGGGTCTACTTCTAAGACTGATCCCATAGATAGTCTGTTGCGGGTCGACCTTACTTCTTCCGAAACCGACATGTTCAAAGAGAGAAATTTAGAAGAGTTGTTCGAATCTGGGTCGCATTTTCTGTTTCAGGTTTAATAATTCCTTCCTTTTTTTTTTTTTTTTACTTATCTGAACTTTTAATAGGCCGGACAAGATTTTCTCGAACTCAAAACGCTTGCTGAGCGGGAAACAAATCGGCATGCTGCTATTTTCCTCGAGCTGGAGAAGAAGAAAACAGAATTCGACCGTGTCTTTGAGGAGAAGCTCGCTTTAGAGAGAGAAAAGACCGCTAAAGAACAGGGAGAAGAAATCCACAAGAAGCTAAATGAGGAGCTTGAGAAGCTGAAAAGTCTTCACGAGCAGGAGAAACAAGACTTCGAGCGCCGTGAAAAGAAGGCTTACGCTCGTTGATATGAGGCTCGTAATGCTGAGCTTCGGAAGATTTTCTCCGATAATAAGCTTCTCTAGATGTTGTCTTTTATTTTTCCAGACATGCTGTATGGCTATACTGTTTTACTTTTGTGTGATCCTGAATAATTCCTGACATTTCTATCCTCTATGGTTTGTAATAACTTATTTATTTTTCGGATTGCATATTCTTGTATGATTTGATGTGTTCTTTTTTATTCATACTTTAGTTTGCTTTCTCGTTCGAACTTGCAGTCCCTACCCTCGGGATTCTTGATCTTCGATCTTGGTATATTAACTCCGCTTATTTCCCCAAAATCAGATCACTTTTTCTTCCCGCTCAAATTCTCGGGAAGCATAACAGTCTTTTGATCTTGATCGTTCCTTTTGTTTTCTGCTAACCGTTGGATTTTTGAAAATAGCACCTATAAATGGGGTATTTCGTTTTGTATCCTTGTAAGATTTTTTTGAGAGCAGATCCCTTCAACCATGCTGATTAAAAGATCTTGTTGTATGGCTCAACATTTTGAATTTCGAGTTAGGACCTATTTTGCAGATTATAGGCTAATTAGTACTTCAATTTCGATTAGGATACCTGCAAGCGAACGCTATTCCGACCTTGGAGGCCAATAAGCCTTATTGCTGACCTCCCACGACCCAGGTAGTCCCCACTACATTCTATGGTTTAGGAGAGGCTCGAGCATCAAGTTTTTTAAGGGTGTTCAGCGGTTTGTCTGGTTCTTCCTCGAAGATGTTAGGGGTGGTGCTTCGAAGATCGAGGTCCTCAATAAAGTATTCACGTTACACCTAGAAAAAGATGCATTACCCCTCTTCTCTTTGAAGAATCATAAATAAATATGAAAGGCTGTTGGTTTGACAGGTTCCTCATTTTTTAGTAAGGACATTATCGTCCGCCGAAAATTTCATAGGATTGCCTGGTCATGAAGATCTTCTCCCGCTCGTATATATAGATTAGTTCTTTGTCGACATTCCTAGGATTGTAAAATGTACTAGTACCAAAAGATTGGTCTGATATGTAATAGGAGTTGATATTTCTGTAATTTGTAATTGCTTGATCGATCCTTACGATCGTTTTACTCAAATGTTGTACTTCATTGGTCTCGGCCATTCTCAGATGAATTACTGATAACGCTTTCTTTATAAGCTATACTCCGAATTTTTCTTCACGATTCTCTTTTGATGACCGGAACTGAGATTGTAACTAATTCGAACAGGACGAACTCGAGCAGGACTAATTTTGACATTTTCTTCACTTACCCAAACGGTTTCTTTATTTTCGGGAAGCGTAACGGTCGGCGTATTTATTGCTTGTATCTCAGCCGTTAGTTTTATAAAAATCTGAGTCGTCGATTGCCTTTTCTTTTCACTATATATAGTTCCATAGTTACCTTCATATTTTTACGTTTCAGTAATTGTTTTGATCGGCTCTATGATTGAGCTTTTACTTCCTTTGACTATTATGTTTCGCTTCCTATCTCCAATAACACGGTTTGAGGTTCGAGTTCGAACTATCTCCCTTTATTACTTTGGCTGCCTCTCATGGCGACTTATTTCGACTAGGGTATCGACAGGCGAAAAGAATTGCGACTGGGGTACCGGCAGGCGACCAGCTCTCTCTGATTCCTTCCATTTAGGGCCGGTTCGAATTCCTGTATCCTGTCGCTCCACCCAGTCGGATAGTGGGTCAACTTGTGGAAGGATCTTTAAGGTTTTGATCTCAACTTCTTTAAGATACTTTCGAAGCTGGTTCACAGTATCCCGGCTCGGGTTAGTGCGCACAGAAATCGTCCGAGATTCATCTCGCGCGCCGATCCTTCATCAGCGGGTCTTAAATCATTGGCATAGCCGTCACTACTTTTTGATGAAGACCTAAGATTGGTTAAGAGTCCGGGGCATGCTCCGATCCCGTTCTCGTCCGTTCCCTTTTTAAATTCGAAGGCTTTCAACTCTTTTGTAGTACCTGTAGTAGGACATGATAAATGTAATCCTTTTTCTCTTTTGAATTCGAACTTCATTTTTGTATTCGTAGAAAAGAAATACTCATAATTGTACTGAAGATTTTATGAATGAAAAATTTTCTTCTATATTGTTGTCGATACTTTTAATTCCGACCTCTGCAACTCGCAACATTATGAGATGATTTGAGAGCCATAACTGATTTGAATTTTTATTTCTGTAATATTTGATTCTTCCGTGAGATATCTTCCATAGTTTAGATTTTTCTGGGATTATGGATCTTTCACTCTTAGTCGAATAAACAATCGTGGAGAAATAAAATTATATGATAGAATTTAGATTGATCTTGAATTATAATTTCGATCTAAGGGGCGTAGCAACGACTTTCACCCTTAGTCGTATAAACAATCGAGGAGAAATAACATGACATAATTTAGATTGATCTTGAATAATAATTTCGATCTAAGGGGCGTAGCAACGGCTTTCACCCTTAGTCATTTCGGAGCATTATTAGCCCGAGGGTCGTAGCAACAACTTTCACCCATTTAATAATATCGATCTAAGGGGCGTAGCAACGGCTTTCACCCTTAGTCGTTTCAGAGCATTTTTAGCCCGAGGGTCATAGCAACAGCTTTCACCCATTTAATAATATCGATCAAAGGGGCGTAGCAACGGCTTTCACCCTTAGTCGTTTCAGAGCATTTTTAGCCCGAAGGTCGTAGCAACAACTTTCACCCATTTAATAATTTCGATCTAAGTGGCGTAGCAACGGCTTTCACCCTTAGTCGTTTCAGAGCATTTTTAGCCCGAGGTTCGTAGCAACAGCTTTCACCCATTTAATAATATCGATCTAAGGGGCGTAGCAACGGCTATCACCCTTAGTCATTTCAGAGCATTTTTAGCCCGAGGGTCGTCACCCACTTTTATTTTTCGATCAAAGGGGCGTAGCAACTTCTTTCACACTTGGTCGATCTTTGAGGGTCGTAGCAACAGCTTTCACCCTTTTTAATAGTAGATGGAGACAAGTAGAGATAGATAATAGATGAACAGAGATCGATAATATCGGAATATGACGAATAAATAGGAATATTGGCGAAACGAACTTTCACTGAATATATAACTCTGATCGAAATAAATTTTGATTAAATAATAGTCTTCTGTAACCATGAGAAAAGATGAATCATAGCGAAATAGCAAATAGTAAATAACCTTAGAACTTAATAAATAATCCTTTTGTCTAGTTAAGAAAATTTTTTGCGAGGTTCTTGCTTTGCTTGATCCAATGCCCTTTGCTCTCTGTTGTTGTGTATATGTTCCATATTTTGATAAGTTTGATTTTTTCCAAACGGTTCCTCATTTATCGAGAATTGCAACGGTCGACAAATCTCATCCATTAATTTCGCGGATCCTATGCCATTGGATTCCTTTCAATTTTTGCTATAAAAGGTAGTCGTACCTTTGGAGATGTCTCATTCGTTGTGCTGGCATTTTATTTGTCCGATCATGGTGATCAAGATCGTTATTCAATTAATTCAACTATTTGAGCTCAGACTTCGAACAGTCTTTAAGCGGAATAATCTTCGAGCGGAAGAAAAACTAATCCCGACCTCGCTTAGAATATCGACACGCAAATACAATTTCCATCTGGAAGGCCAATAAGCCAGAACCACGGAGTCCGCAGGTCATCGCGCAGGTCTTCGACTAGGTACCTGTTGCTACAATGCATTTAGGAAGATCAATACTGGGGAGAGAACGATGCAGAATACAGTTACCCGATAAACAGTGCGTTCGCCCCTTTGTCTTCGGAAGATTGTAAACAAAGTTAAAAGCCTGCGGATCCAAAGGAGGTTCCATGCTCGAAGCTAAGTTACTTCGAATAAACGATAGGAGAGGAGAGCGAAAATTTCATTTGATTGTAGGAAATGAAGGGGTTCTTATGTAATATATTAGCTTGTGCTATGCTCGAAACGTATCTCTCATATTTTTCCTTTGAACTCTTGTATCTTTGTAATAATATTCATAAATTCCTTTTCTATTTTCCTTGTTAATAAAGTAAAACATAATCAGATAAGTTCTTATTTTCAATAACCCAATCTCGAATACCCAAGATTAATAAGGAAACAATCCGAACAGCGCTTTTTTGATTGAGTAACAGACAAATATTTTGGCAGACTTAAAATTAATAAAGAATTCGTTGCAACTGATCCTTGCTATTGCTGAATTTCCAAAGTTGTCGAATTTTTTCAGTTCGAGAGTTTTGTTCGAGTAGACCGATCACAGCTTCTTTAAACCCGAACATCATTAGTTGGTCGTAAAGATAACGGTTTCATTCTTAGAATATCACGTGCATAAGAGTAGAATTTCGGACAAGTGTTCCCGATCCCTGTGCTATCCTTTGAATAGGATAATAAGTAAAATTTATGTTCGAACGGACTTTTCCAAATGAGCCCCTATTTACGCATTGCCAGACCGTACGTTCTCCTAACCAAACAGGACCCTATTTCTCGGGAAATGTATCGGCCAGTTCATTTATTACGTACATCCTAACCGTTTGCGATCTGTTATCTGGGCCGTTGTTTCAAAACCCTTCACCGCTATAGATAGGTCCATTTATTTATACGACATTCCTCACTTTTCCCTTTATGCTTCCTCCAATCCCCATGGGTCTAGTTTTAGATTTGATTCATACTATCTCCAAGATAAAAGAGTTTGAGATTAGACTTCGAACCCTGTTTTCCGATTTTAGTTCCTTTGGTATAAGCTTTTTCGCTTAGAATATCGACAGGCAAAAGAAATCGCACCTAGAATACCGGCAGGCAACCTGTTTTCCAAGATATACCTTATCTGGTGCTGGTTAAAATTCCATTTTTCTGGCGTAGCATCTGATCGGGAAGCTGGTTAATCTTAGAAGAGTTCTTTAAATCTGGAGCACCAGCTTCCTCGAGGGCTTTCTTGAAGTATAGTTCCTTCGAGCTCGCTTGGGGCGCCTCCGTTGAGATGACCCTTCGCTGCACCGGCTCGGATTAACCTGTAAATAATGATTGAGTATTTCAATCATTATTTACAGATGAAGACCTAAGATCGGTCAGAAGCCCTGGAGAGGAGCTCCGATCCGGCTTTTATCCCGTACGAAGACGGATGTGCGACATGTGGCGAGTGATGGCCATGAAGAATCTCTGCTGAGTTCTGCATCTGGAGCGACCTAAAGGGGATGAGGACCGAATATACAACAGGGTAGCCGTACTCGTAGAACTTGTAATAGGATAGGAGTGACTGTACTGTATCTCTTGAGCTCGAGATTTTATCCGAGGCATCACTTGTAACTTGTTTGAAGAATACTAATAAAGATTTGTTATCTGGTCGAATTTCATTGTTTTCTTCTTTTGTGTCTTTTCAATTTCTCCGATCGAATATGAGAGAGACTTGTTGGAACTTATATTTATTATGAAGTTATTTACTCCTTCCTTTTGGAACCATAATTTTCTTTTAGCCATCGAACGATTGCGCGTCCTCTGTTTCGACCCCAAGGATCTATATAACTTGTTGCCCTTCAACTAACCCTGAGATTACTAAATATGATGATCGGAAAAATAAATTCCGAACATTAATAAGTTATAACTCCATTGATTCCCTCAACCTTTTGTCGTTAGCTGATCGAGCTGATTTGTTTTAATTCTGTGTTAGTTACCTAAGGACGATATCTGTGAAACTTCTTATTCACTTATGAGTAGAGAATTTATCACTTGTGGAAAATAAATCCAACGTAGGAATAAATGAACTGAACAATCGCAGAATAGAATCATCGATTTAAAAGTCTGGAATTCACCCCGTAGGTCTTATCTTCGACCTTGAATTGACGAATGCTCCACTGGTCGGAGGTTCGTCCTGGAAGGTAAATGGCTGAGTTTCTGATTAGTGAGGCTCTCCGTAAATATATGTATTTCTCCTCTTAGTAAGCATATTTCGATCTAATACTCGAATAAGGACCCACGGTGGGCGCCAATTGATCTTACGCGTTTTCGTTAGTTCGATATGGGTGGTGTAAAATGCCGTGCTAATGTATGTAAATGGAGATAAAAGATCAATAGTATTGTATTCAGAATGATCGAGTACAGATTACAAGAATTGAGAGTCCTATCCGAGCATTATTGGATGCCGTACAAGCTAGAAGGTGAAATACATATAAGAAAGCCTATACTACATTTTCTAAGTAATTCCGAGCAGAAGCCTCGGAGGAAGAGCACCTGGGAAGTTGTGTCTTGTCATAAATGCTTGGGCTATTTATAGCTGAGTTGATGGGCTTGGGCCTGGGCTCGGCCCAATAGTAGCCTTCTGTTGGGATTTCGTGGGTATAATTGTCAACTACAACGGTGCGGAATTTAAAATTTTTATATCCACATCCCAGGCATCTTATTAGTACATATGAATAAGGTTGAATTTATTTAAGCATACAAATACAAAAATAAATACAGTGGTAAAATTGCGATTTTACCTCACCACAGGCAAGGTGGTGGTTTCTCCGGTCTTCTTGTCGGGTCACTAGAGCACCCCAAGTGTTGTGCCTCTAGAGAATAGTCCACACCAGCTGGATCTGCAATCACTTTAATCCTCAGGCTCAGAACTAGGAGAAAAGCAGCTCAGATTCAAGAGTTGGATTTAGATCCAACTCTAGATGTAGAACGGAAGAGGGAGAGAGGTGCTCGTCCCTTCTCCACAACCACGACGGCGGCGGCTTGGTTGTAGAAGGTGGCGGCGGCTAGGGCTAGTGAGGGAGAGGGGGCGGCGGCTTGTAGAGAGTAGATTAGGGTTTAGTGTTTTTGCTAGGTTAGGATTTTGATTCTCCAAGACTCCTTTTTATAGGAGAGTTCAAACCCTATCCCTAATCTTATCTCTTAGCTTATGGGCCATCAGATAAGTCTGGCCCAACCCCTCTATTTAATTAGTCCTTTTAATTAAATAGCCCAAGTCATTTAATTAACCACTTTAATTAAATGGCCCATTTATTTAATTAATACTTTAATTAAATAATCCAATAAATCTAATTAAATATTTAATTTAATTAATCAGATAAAATCTAATTAATTTTCTCTCTCCAGGAATTAACCCTTTAATTCCTTATCTTGATTTAACTTCTTTAAATCGTTCCGTTCTACAACTGACTATCACAGTTCCAGCTTTTTTGTGTGACCCTCTAGGTTCACCATCAATTGGCCGCAGGCTCACATTTCTGTGATTTAATTAATGAGCAATTAATTATTTAATTAATTGCTCCGATAAATTAAACTACTTTCAATTGACCACTCCAGAATTAATCTACCATCAATTCAGGAGTATCCACACCCCATGGTCGATGTCTAGCCACAAGCCCATGAGGCCCAACTTCAGGTGAATTGATTTCAGTGAACCTTAAACCTCTTATAAGTACCATGTACATACGGTCCCTCTAACGACTAATTTCCCGATCGAGACCTAGGGTGTGTGAATTGGTCGGCACCTCTAATCATCTCGATTCTGTACTTTCTAATTCAGGATAATACTTCCAGTGTGACTGCTAAATCTGGAAACCCTTTTCCAAATCCGTCACTGACCATGGCCATGGATTTCTCGGAATGCATCATCTAAGAATGTACAGGAAATTCCCTCATTCATTACGATGAGTCGGTAGATCCTATATTGATGCTAACCATCCGCGCATACGACTATACGTACCCAACGTAGGCGCACAATGGACAAGCTAAGTGCCCGGCTCCTAAATCAAAGTACGCACACCCGTATACCGAATTCGCCCTAGCATCTCAAGTCTAAGGACTAAATCGTACACTGTTATAAGTCTTGAGAGACATCCCACCACCGATATGCTTTTTACGCACTTCCACAATGGGTCTCTCTGTTCGGGTCGTTCGATGCGTCCGATCCCCTATCGAACCACCTAGTCATATGCACTGACATTAACAATGTCTTGTTCATGAAACAACAACAAATTCACTTTAAGTGAATCATGCATAATCGTACAAGTCTTGACGATTCATTCGATACCCCGTCTCGATATGAATCTATGACTTGGAACATTTTTGAGATCACGACCTTTGAGACTGTTTCATGATTAATCGCACCCAATACTGAAGTGAATAGTCCCGTAGTCATGAGTGATCTCAGGGTTTCAACCAATCGCTTAAATGTGTTCGCGAAAGATGAAGATGGCCATTTGTTTATATTATGAATTCTCAATAAAATAAACAGTTCGTATTAATTGATAAATCAAAGATTCTGTCAAGATAAAATAATGTTTCTATTACAAGCTCTTTTCTTGGCTTGCAGGGCACTATCCTATCAATCTCCCACTTGCCCTAAAGCCAATCACAAACGTTTCTAAGACCCATCCTTGCCAGATGCTCTTCGAACACCTTTTGCGATAATGGCTTAGTTAGTGGATCAGCTACGTTATCCTTTGAGTCGACATGCTCCATTTGAATGTCTCCTCTACCTATGATCTCCCTGGTCACATGGTATTTCCTCAATACGTGTTTGGATTTGTGGTGTGATCTCAGCTCCTTCGCTTGAGCAATTGCCCCATTGTTGTCACAGTAGACTACTATGGGATTTGCAATGCTAGGTACCACATCCAACTCTTGGATGAAGTTTCTCATCCAAACACTTTCCTTCGCTGCATCTGATGCGGCGATATATTCTGCTTCAGTGGTTGAGTCTGCAGTGGTCGACTGTTTGGAGCTCTTCCAACTCACCGCTGCGCCGTTGAGGCAAAATATATATCCAGAATTGGATTTAAAATCATCCACGTCAGACTGAAAACTCGAATCAGTGAATCCTTCGAGTTTCAATTCTCCACTCCCACCGTAGACCAAGAACATATCCTTAGTCCTTCTCAGGTACTTTAGGATAGCATTTACGGCGGTCCAGTGTTCCTCCCCTGGATTCGACTGGTAGCGGCTCGTTACACTGAGAGCGTGAGCTACGTCAGGTCTAGTACATAACATTGCATACATTATGCTGCCAATGGCAGATGCATAAGGTATGAGAGACATTCTCTTTCTTTCTTCATCACTCGTAGGGCACATTGATTTAGAAAGATAGATTCCATGTCTCATTGGAAGCAATCCTTTCTTGGATTCTTCCATACTGAATCTTTTCAGTATAGTGTTAATGTACTGGGATTGGGAGAGACCTAACATCTTCTTCGATCTATCTCTGTAGATACGTATGCCTAGTACGTAAGATGCGTCTCCCATATCCTTCATGGAGAATTGCGTGGATAACCACGCTTTCGTCTGCATCAACGTTCTGATATCGTCTCCGATCAACAGAATGTCATCGACATATAACACAATAAATTTTACCGAACTCCCATCGAATTTCTTGTACACACATGACTCATAAACGTTCTTGATGAAGCCATACCCCTTGACTGTCTCATCAAAACGTATGTTCCAGGTTCGGGACGCCTGTTTTAGGCCATAGATTGACCTTTGAAGTTTGCAAACCTTATGCTCACTTCCTTTAGATAAAGCATTTTGGCTGTTGCATATAAATTTCCTTATCAATGTCGCCATTGAGAAAGGCGGTCTTTACATCCATTTGCCATATCTCGTAGTCATGCCACGCGGCTATGGCTAATAGTATCCGAATGGATTTAGACATCGCTACTGGCGAGAAGGTTTCCTCATAGTCTATTCCAGGTCTTTGAGAATAACCTTTTGCCACAAGGCGAGCCTTATGAGTTAATATCTCTCCATTCATTCCTAGCTTGCGCTTGAAGATCCACTTGCAGCCTACAGGGATGGTTCCCTCAGGTGGATCAAGCAAAGTCCATACTTTGTTGGAATGCATGGAATCCATTTCGGATTGCATTGCTTCCTGCCACGCACCCGAATCTATGTCTGACATAGCTTCTTCGTATGTCCTTGGATCAGTGTCCAATTGATCGTTTTCGTGAATAAAGCCATATCTTTCAGGCTCTCTACGAACTCGATCGGACCTACGAAGTACTGGTGTACTAGATGGTTCAACGGGTTCAGGATCAACTCCCACTGCTTGTGGGGATGGGTCCAATTCCTGGACTTCATCAAGTTCTACGGATATCCCGCTTCTTTTAGTGAGGAAGTCATCCTCCAAGAAGTGGGCGTTCCTGGACACAAACATCTTTTGTTCCTTAGGTTCGTAGAACAGGTATCCAATGGATTCCTTTGGATACCCCACAAATTTGCACAAACTAGATCTACTATCTAGTTTATCTCCTTTTTTGTTTCTTACATAGGCAGGAGATCCCCATACTCGTAGATATGAGTATATGGGTGCTTTACTAAACCACTCTTGGTATGGCGTCGTCGGCACCGACTTTGAAGGTACAATGTTAAGTATCTTCAAAGCAGTTAATAGGGCCTGGCCCCAAAACGAAAAAGGAAGGTCAGCGAAACTCATCATGGAACGAACCATGTCTAACAAAGTTCTGTTCCTTCTCTCAGACACACCATTCAACTGCGGTGTTCTAGGAGGAGTTCGCTGAGAGAGAATTCCATTCTCTACAAGATAATCGAGGAATTCTTGACTTAAGTATTCACCACCTCGATCCGACCGAAGTGCCTTGATATATGTCCAAGTTGATTCTCAACTTCCATTCGAAACTCTTTGAATTTATCAAAAGCTTCGGACTTATACTTCATCAGGTATACATACCCATAACGACTGAAGTCGTCTGTGAAGGTTATGAAGTATGAGAATCCTCCTCTCGCACTGATACTCAGTGGTCCACAAACATCAGTATGGATTAAATCCAAGGTTTGTTTGGTTCGCTCCGGTTTCCCAGTAAAAGGCGCCTTGGTCATTTTTCCCTTGAGACAGGATTCGCAAGTTGGGAGATCATCTAGGTTCTTTATTTCAAGAGCCCTAGAGGAGACCAACTTTTGAATTCTACTCTTGGAAATATGTCCAAGCCTAGCGTGCCAAAGTTGTGGATTGTTTTCATCTTGCTTTCTTTTCTTTGATTGAATGTGCATGACATTAGAATTAGCAGGTTCTAAGGAATAAAGACCATCTATCAAAGTACCACAAGCATAAGTAAAACCACCTTTTATTATGCTAAAACTTCCATTAGAAATGGAAAAACAAAAACCATCATTGTCCAATAAAGGAATAGAAATAATGTTCTTGATAATCGTTGGTACGTACAAACAGTCTTTCAAAACCAAAGAAAAATTTCCTAGGACTAATTCAACGTCTCCTATGGCCTCTGCCGCAACCCTAGCTCCGTTTCCAAAGCGCAGGATTCTATCCCCAGGTTTAAGAGGCCTTACTGCTCCCATTACCTGCAAATCATTGCAGATATGAGAACCGGCTGCGGTGTCTAACACCCATGATGCACTGTTAATAGAAATATTAACTTCAATAAAGAAAAGACCTTTGACCACCTCTTTCAGGTAGTCTGGGCAGTTCCTTTTCCAGTGCCCTGCTTTCTTGCAGTGGAAACATTCATCTTCTGGGCTTTTTCTTTTCTTCTCGACAACCTTCTTGGTTGTTTTAGAAGAGATTACTTTCTTCTTCTTTTTCTTGCCCTTCTTAGGCTTTGCAGCCTTGGGTTGCTCAGCAATCATGACAGACTTCTCCCTTTTCAAGGTTGATTCTGCCGTGACCAATAAATTGGTCAGTTCGTGTAGAGCGAGCTCTCTATCTTCCATATTGAAGTTTAGCACGAACTGATCAAATGAGCGCGGCAGAGTATGGAGGAGAAGGTCAGTGGAGAGATCAGCGTGCAGGTCTACCTCCAAGTTCTCCAGTTTTTCATCCAGATTAATGAAGCGCAAACAGTGATCCTTCACACTTGAACCCTCAGCCATTCTCAGATTGAATAATTCTTTTGTAGTCTTGAACCTTTCGGCCCTAGACTTCTCTCCAAACAACTCTCGGAGATGAAGAATTATGTCAGCAGCATGCAACATCCTTGCATGCTGTTTCTGCAGCTCATTGGTCATTGATGCCAGCATGAGGCAACGAACCTGAATGTCATCATCGACCCACCTTTGATGGGTAGCTCGTTCCTCTTCCGAAACCCCTTCCGGAAGCGCACCAGGCATGGGTGCATCGAGAATGTAACTCCTTTTCTCGGAGTCGAGGACTATCCTCAGATTTCTAAGCCAGTCGACAAAATTTGATCCGTTCAGTTTGTTAGTGTCAAGGATGATAGCTAATGGATTCTTAGACATTTTTGCAGAATTGATCTACAAAAGTAAATGATAACGTTTAGCTGACTGATCTATATTAATACTTATAATTAACGATGTTGGACTTGTTATCGAAAAAGTTCTCCCACTATTTTATCGAAACAATTACCCCTTCAATTGTTCGGGAAATCTAATATCCTAGTAGGTCTTGACGTCCCAGCAGATATTAATTGCACCCACGACTCGCGGTCATACAATTAACTCCCCAGGTAGGTATACTTTTACCAATTGTGTTCCTCCACAACCTTCAAGCTATTTTGCCTCGGTCTTCGCACTTATCTAGCACTGCTACATCATAAGTGTTACTAATCGTTAAGTCTAACCCATCAATCATGATGAGCAACTGGCCCGGTCGTGAAGTCCCCGTAACTAGTTATCGGTCGATAATCACATCCCGACCAGTCCTCACCCTTGTCGAGTTTAATTAAAAACAGGAATCAAGGAATTTCGTGTATTGATGGAAGGCTTGGATCTTTAAAACATCATTTAAATGTACCCAATGTGACTTAATATTATTTTCAAGAGGGGTTTTTCGGGTTTAAGAGTTTGAGGTAACTCTCCTCGAGATCTCACCGTTTCAGTTATGCATTATCTTTTATTTACGATCTAAATATAACTAGCGCGCATCACCATACAAGCTCAGATATAAATACGTAAATAAATACATACACACCTAGCATGCATGCTACCACAGTATGTTTTCGATCGGGAGCCTCCTATGCGGACCACCATCGAGCCAAGGACGATGGTCCTATTGGTCAATCTATTAGGTTTCAAGGAGACCTACTCTATTACACATTTTACCATGCATACATGGCCTTTAGTCTTCTTGGGCTCCCACCTTGCTTGTAACGGGCCTCCATTCTAAGCTAATAAAACAGTAAAGCCCTATCTATTACAATGGCTCAAAGTGGCCCAAAACTTAAGGCTCGCAGGCCCAATAAAACCAATAAGATGATTAATAACCAATCACATCTACCCTAAGGGTCAAGGCTCGGCGCGATCGAAAACCACGTAAACAATTTCACGTAGAGCAAGAAACAAGGAAAACCTAATTTCTTATTTCTTATCCCATTTTAAACTTAAGATTCTAGTTTTAAAACCCCTTCTAAAACAATCTCTAACATCATTTTAAATCTCCTTTAAAATGACCCTTTGATTCTCACTTTAAGTCCCTACTAATTATGATAAAATTGACTTTCCGGATTTACTAAACCCTTTTAGTGCACAAAACAGTTTCTGTTTTTCAAGTTTGAAAAATTGCGGTTCGGCCCCTGAATTTTCAAAAATTACACTTTGACCCCTCAACTTTTGGAAATTATAAATCAGCCCCAAAATTTCCAGAATATGCAAATTGGACCAGAAAGCAGAAAATTAACAAAATTTCCAGAAACTTTTGTTTATTGCAAAACAGACCCCATATTTACGGAAAATAGCTAAAACACCCCTAACCTTTCGTAAATTGCAAAATGGTCCAGATTTTGAAAAATTCCAGAATTTACAATTTGGTCCAGAATTGCAGAAAAACAAAATTTTAATTTCTGTCTAGATTTATAAAAAATCGTAATTTGCAAATAAGCCCTCCAATTTTCGGAAATTACATTTAGGCCCAAAAATCGAAAAGTGCATAAATCCGAACACTCAATTTATCATAACAAGTAAGAATCAAATATCAGAACACAACAAATACATATAATCACATAATTTGATGCGTTCATGCCTTTTTCATATGTACATAATAAGTTAGGCTCTGATACCACTGTTGGGATTTCGTGGGTATAATTGTCAACTACAACGGTGCGGAATTTAAAATTTTTATATCCACATCCCAGGCATCTTATTAGTACATATGAATAAGGTTGAATTTATTTAAGCATACAAATACAAAAATAAATACAGTGGTAAAATTGCGATTTTACCTCACCACAGGCAAGGTGGTGGTTTCTCCGGTCTTCTTGTCGGGTCACTAGAGCACCCCAAGTGTTGTGCCTCTAGAGAATAGTCCACACTAGCTGGATCTGCAATCACTTTAATCCTCAGGCTCAGAACTAGGAGAAAAGCAGCTCAGATTCAAGAGTTGGATTTAGATCCAACTCTAGATGTAGAACGGAAAAGGGAGAGAGGTGCTCGTCCCTTCTCCACAACCACGGCGGCGGCGGCTTGGTTGTAGAAGGTGGCGGCGGCTAGGGCTAGTGAGGGAGAGGGGGCGGCGGCTTGTAGAGAGTAGATTAGGGTTTAGTGTTTTTGCTAGGTTAGGATTTTGATTCTCCAAGACTCCTTTTTATAGGAGAGTTCAAACCCTATCCCTAATCTTATCTCTTAGCTTATGGGCCATCAGATAAGTCTGGCCCAACCCCTCTATTTAATTAGTCCTTTTAATTAAATAGCCCAAGTCATTTAATTAACCACTTTAATTAAATGGCCCATTTATTTAATTAATACTTTAATTAAATAATCCAATAAATCTAATTAAAGATTTAATTTAATTAATCAGATAAAATCTAATTAATTTTCTCTCTCCAGGAATTAACCCTTTAATTCCTTATCTTGATTTAACTTCTTTAAATCGTTCCGTTCTACAACTGACTATCACAGTTCCAGCTTTTGTGTGTGACCCTCTAGGTTCACCATCAATTGGCCGCAGGCTCACATTTCTGTGATTTAATTAATGAGCAATTAATTATTTAATTAATTGCTTATTTAATTAATTGCTCCGATCAATTAAACTACTTTCAATTGACCACTCCAGAATTAATCTACCATCAATTCAGGAGTACCCACACCCCATGGTCGATGTCTAGCCACAAGCCCATGAGGCCCAACTTCAGGTGAATTGATTTCAGTGAACCTTAAACCTCTTATAAGTACCATGTACATACGGTCCCTCTAACGACTAATTTCCCGATCGAGACCTAGGGTGTGTGAATTGGTCGGCACCTCTAATCATCTCGATTCTGTACTTTCTAATTCAGGATAATACTTCCAGTGTGACTGCTAAATCTGGAAACCCTTTTCCAAATCCGTCACTGACCATGGCCATGGATTTCTCGGAATGCATCATCTAAGAATGTACAGGAAATTCCCTCATCCATTACGATGAGTCGGTAGATCCTATATTGATGCTAACCATCCGAAGTTCTTTTATCCATACCGAATCCAATACGACTATACGTACCCAACGTAGGCGCACAATGGACAAGCTAAGTGCCCGGCTCCTAAATCAAAGTACGCACACCCGTATACCGAATTCGCCCTAGCATCTCAAGTCTAAGGACTAAATCGTACACTGTTATATGTCTTGAGAGACATCCCACCACCGATATGCTTTTTACGCACTTCCACAATGGGTCTCTCTGTTCGGGTCGTTCGATGTGTCCGATCCCCTATCGATGTGTCCGATCCCCTATCGAACCACCTAGTCATATGCACTGACATTAACAATGTCTTGTTCATGAAACAACAACAAATTCACTTTAAGTGAATCATGCATAATCGTACAAGTCTTGACGATTCATTCGATACCCCGTCTCGATATGAATCTATGACTTGGAACATTTTTGAGATCACGACCTTTGGGATTGTTTCATGATTAATCGCACCCAATACTGAAGTGAATAGTCCCGTAGTCATGAGTGATCTCAGGGTTTCAACCAATCGCTTAAATGTGTTCGCGAAAGATGAAGATGGCCATTTGTTTATATTATGAATTCTCAATAAAATAAACAGTTCGTATTAATTGATAAATCAAAGATTCTGTCAAGATAAAATAATGTTCCTATTACAAGCTCTTTTGTTGGCTTGCAGGGCACTATCCTATCACCTTCGATCTCGGATTCTCTTTATAGGCTCGGAACAGTTTACTTCAAACCCTGGCTCGGCTCGGTGTTTCTGGGTACGGGAACTGGTGTTATTCGATCCACATCGAACTAGCGAGAGTAGGGGATCCAAATTACCCCTCATCTGATACCCTTACAAACAACTTTTGTTTATATGATGTATAATGTACCTAACAAAAATAACAATCTATAAATAGATTTCACAAAACGTGAAAAGTTTTTTAGCGCAAATTCAATAACAAAGTATATTTAACACTAATGGTAGTTATAAGCGTCAGAACTGAGATAAAATATGATCCCCCACTATATAAATTATTGTTTAATCAAATAAATGTATGTCAATATTTGTTACCTTATTCGAAATTTAACCTACAACATGCTAAAATTATTTTAACGAATTCAATGTAAAGGTAGTCAAGAGGGTCACATTCCTCTGCTGGACACAAACTATCATTGTTAATGCTTGGATTGATTGCACCACTGTTTCGTGAAGTGCTATCACTCTATCAGTTTCAGATGTACATTTCTCAAATACACAGAACAATCATCAAATGGACGAAGAATCTTACACTTCTGAAGATGTACCAATATTACAACAATTTTTCATCTAGCCCATCTAATTAGATTGTTTATTGAATTTGCATTTTCCAGTTTTTCGATACGGCTATATGGGACTCCGAGTTCAATTGCTATAATGTAAAAGGAGTACTTTTCCCGAAACCTCCCAATGAGGTTCCTCTAGATCCTACATTGTCATCGACGCCGCCCTGTGCATCTCCACAAACCCCTTCTAAAGTGGTTAGGGTATGACTTTATTTTTATTTTTATTTCTTTTCCAAGACACATACCTTGACTAATTAAAAACAATGCAATATACACACCTCAATTAATTATATTAAAACAATACACTCTATCTTTTTATCGATCCATATTTATTTCTTGAACAACGACGTGAGTAACAAGATGATTTTATAATGAAAAATGTGGCTAGGATGAATAACGTACCTACCAATAATAACAATCTGTAAATAGATTCACGATATATGAAAGGTTTTTGGCGCCCATTTTAAAACAGTGTATATTTAACCCTAATGTGATACTTATGCGTCAGAACTGAGATACATTATACACCAAAAATAAATATCATCTAGATCATTAAAATTCTAACTTAAATAAAATGACTACATTCCTCAATTAAGCCACATTTACTTTTGTCTAAGTTTTTATCATTCATTTACCATTTTAATCTGAATAATGTCAAAAATTAGCTCAAAAGTATCCATTGTTGAAAATCTACTCATTTTAATAATGGATCTCTGGGTAGATAGTTTCTCTTAACAGACAACAAATACATGTCAAGAAATATAAATACATAGGTCCAAGTTAATGTCATTTTTAGGTTTACCCATATATTTAATTTGTTTGAGAAATAAAAATATGAATTTTCCAAATACATATGATTAAAGAAAGTATGTAGATGTAATTCATTCAGTTTGTAAAAATGCTAGAAAGTGAATTGACGGCATTAAAATAAATTAATTTTCTCTATTCCTTAGCAAAATACCTTTGAAAGTTGCCTCGAATGAACAACTGGTGTTACGAAGTGAAGAATGGTTTCGAGATACAATTCAATATTTGAACAACGAGGAGAGTAACAAGATGATACCTTTACTGATAGGATAGTGCCCTGCAAGCCAACAAAATAGCTTGTAAAAGGACAATTATTTTATCTTGAAAGAATCTTTGATTTATCAATTAATACGAACTGTATATTTTATTGAGAATTCATAATATAAACAAATGGCCATCTTCATCTTTCGCGAACACATTTAAGCGATTGGTTGAAATCCTGAGATCACTCATGACTACGAGACTATTCACTTCGGTATTGGGTGCGATTAATCATGAAACGGTCTCAAAGGTCGTGATCTCAAAAATGTTCCATGTCATAGATTCATATCGAGACGGGGTATCGAATGAATCGTCAAGACTTGTACGATTATGCATGATTCACTTAAAGTGAATTCGTTGTTGTTTCATGAACAAGACATTGTTAATGTCAGTGCATATGACTAGGTAGTTCGATAGGGGATCGGACGCATCGAACGACCCGAACAGAGAGACCCATTGTGGAAGTGCGTAAAAATCATATCGGTGGTGGGATGTCTCTCAAGACTTATAACAGTGTACGATTTAGTCATTAGACTTGAAGTGCTAGGGAGAATTCGGTATACATGTGTGCGTACTTTGATTTAGGAGCCGGGCACATAGCTTGTCCATTGTACGCCTACGTTTGGTACGTATAGTCGTATGCGCGGATGGTTAGCATCAATATAGGATCTACCGACTCATTGTAATGGATGAGGGAATTTCCTGTACATTCTTAGATGATACATTCCGAGAAATCCATGGCCATGGTCAGTGACGGATTTGGAAAGGGGTTTCCAGATTTAGCAGTCACACTGGAAGTATTATCCTGAATTAGAAAGTACAGAATCGAGATGATTAGAGGTGCCGACAATTCACACACCCTAGGTCTCGATTGGGAAATTAGTCGTTAGAGGGACCGTATGTACATGGTACTTATAAGAGGTTTAAGGTTCACTGAAGTCAATTCACCTGAAGTTGGGCCTCCTGAATTGATGGTAGATTAATTCTGGAGTGGTCAATTGAAAGTAGTTTAATTGATTGGAGCAATTAATTAAATAATTAATTGCTCATTAATTAAATCACAGAAATGTGAGCCTGCGGCCAATTGATGGTGAACCTAGAGGGTCACACACAAAAGCTGGAACTGTGATAGTCAGTTGTAGAACGAAATGATTTAAAGAAGTTAAATCAAGGTAAGGAATTAAAGGGTTAATTCTTGGAGAGAGAAAATTAATTAGATTTATCTAATTAATTAAATCTTTAATTAGATTTATTGGTTTATTTGAAGTATTAATTAAATAAATGGGCCATTTAATTAAAGTAGTTAATTAAATGACTTGGGATATTTAATTAAAAGGACTAATTAAATAGAGGGATGGGCCATCTTATCTGATGGCCCATTAGCTGTGAGAAGATAGGGTTAGGGATATGGTTTGAATTCTCCTATTAAAAGGAGTCTTGGAGAATCAAAACCCTAAGCAAGCAAAACACTGAAACCCTAATATTTCTTTTCTCATAGCCGCCGCCCCCTCTCCCATAAGCCCTAGCCGCCGCCGCCACCTTCTACAACCTAGCCGCCGCCGCCGTGGTTGTGGAGAAGGGACAAGCTTCTCTCCTTCTTCCGATCTACATCTAGAGTTGGATCTAAATCCAACTCTCGAATCTGAACTGCTTCTCTCCTAGTTCTCAGCCTGTGGATTGAAGTGATTGGAGATCCAGCTGGTGGACTATTCTCTAGAGGCACAACACTTGGGGTGCTCTAGTGATCCGAAAAGAAGACCGGAGAAACCACCACCTTGCCTGTGGTGAGGTAAAATTGCAATTTTACCACTTTAATTTATTTTAGTATTTGTATACTGAACTGAATTCAACCTTCTTCATATGTGCTAATAAGATCCCTGGGATGTGGATATAAAAATTTTAAATTCCGCACCGTTGTAGTTGACACTTATACCCACGGAAACCCAACAGTGGTATCAGAGCCAAACTTATTATGCACGTATGAAAAAGGCCTGAACGCATCAAATTATATGATTATATGTGAATGTTGTGTCCTGATATTTGATTCTTGCTTGTTATGATAAATTGAATGTTCAGATTTATGCACTTTTCGATTTTTGGGCCTAAAATGTAATTTCCGAAAATTGGAGGGCTAATTTGCAAATTTTGATTTTTCAAAAATCTAGACAGAAAATAAAATTTTGTTTTTCTGCAATTCTGGACCAAATTGCAAATTCTGGAATTTTTCAAAATCTGGATCATTTTGCAATTTACGAAAGGTTAGGGGTGTTTTTGCTATTTTCGTAAATTTAGGGTCTGTTTTGCAATAAACAAAAGTTTCTAGAAATTTTGTTAATTTTCTTCTTTCTGGTCCAATTTGCATATTCTGGAAATTTTGGGGCTGATTTGTAATTTCCAAAAGTTGAGGGGTCAAAGTGTAATTTTCAAAAATTCACGGGCCGAACTGCAATTTTTCAAACATGAAAAACAGAAACTGTTTTGTGCACTAAAAGGGTTTAGTAAATCCGGAAAGTCAATTTTATCATAATTAGTAGGGACTTAATGTGAGAATCAAAGGGTCATTTTAAAGGGGTTTAAAATGATGTTAGAGATTGTTTTAGAAAGGGGTTTTAAAACTAGAATCTTAAATATTTTAAAAGGCTGTTTTAAAATAGGATAAGAAATAAGAAAATGGGTTTTGTTGTTTCTCGCTCTACGTGAAATTGTTTACGTGGTTTTCGATTGCGCCGAGCCTTGACCATTAGGTTACATGTGATTGGTTAATTTTAATCTTGTTTGTTTTATTGGGTCTGCGAGCCTTAAGTTCTGGGCCACTTTGAGCCATTGTAATAGATAGGGCTTTACTGTTTTATTAGTTTAGAATGGAGGCCCGTTATAAGCAAGGTGGGAGCCCAAGAAGACTAAAGGCCATGTATGCATGGTAAAATGTGTAATAGATTAGGTCTCTTTGAAACCTAATAGACTGACCAATAGGACCATCGTCTTTGGCTCGATGGTGGTCCGCATAGGAGGCTCCCGATCGAAAACATACTGTGGTAGCATGCATGCTACGTGTGTATGTGTTTATTTACGTATTTATATCTGAGCTTGTATGGTGATGCGCGATAGTTATATTTAGATCGTAAATAAAAGATAATGCATAACTGGAATGGTGAGATCTCGAGGAGAGTTACCTTAAACTCTTAAACCCGAAAAACCCCTCTTGAAAATAATATTAAGTCATATTGGGTACATTTAAAATGATGTTTTAAAGATCCAAGCCTTCCATCAATAGGGACTAGTGTAAGTTGTCTACTTATCGTTGAAGGTTATCCAGAGTCTGCCACCGTAGGCGAAGAAAGGGACAATACACGAAATTCCTTGATTCTTGTTTTTAACTAAACTTGACAAGGGTGGGGACTGGTCGGGATGTGATTATCGACCGATAACCAGTTACGGGGACTTCACGACCGGGCCAGTTGCTCATCATGATTGATAGGTTAGACTTAACTATTAGTAACACTTATGATGTAGCAGTGCTAGATAAGTGCGAAGACCGAGGCAAAATAGCTTGAAGGTTGTGGAGGAACACAATTGGTAAAAGTATACCTACCCGGGGAGTTAATTGTATGGCCACGAGTCGTGGGTGCAATTAATGTCTGCTGGGATGTCAAGACCTACTAGGAGATTAGATTTCCCGAACAATTGAAGGGGTAATTGTTTCGAGAAAATAGTGGGAGAACTTTTTCGATAACAAGTCCAACATCGTTAATTATAAGTATTAGTATAGACCAGTCAGCTAAAAGTTATCATTTACCTTTGTAGATCAATTCTGCAAAATGTCTAAGAATCCATTAGCTATCATCCTTGACACTAACAAACTGAACGGATCAAATTTCGTCGACTGGCTTAGAAGTCTGAGGATAGTCCTCGACTCCGAGAGAAGGAGTTACATTCTCGATGAACCTATGCCTGGTGCACTTCCGGAAGGGGTTTCGGAGGAGAAACGAGCTACCCATTAAAGGTGGGTCGATGATGATATTCAAGTTCGTTGCCTCATGCTGGCATCAATGACCAATGAGCTGTAGAAACAGCATGCAAGGATGTTGGATGAAGATGAAGATGAAAGAAGACAAGTAATTAAGGGAAGGTTTTGATGATTTCCAAAACATCATAATCAGCTAAGTATGGTAAGCTTAGTTCCCTTAGAAGAATTTTGAACAAGTAAAAGAAGACATCAGAAGAGTTCAAAGTTCAAAGCTCAGAAGACTAGTGATCTCTTGCTGAAACAGCGAACAGAAGGGTAGATCATCAGCCGAGTCAAATCAGATGAGTTCAGTATTTGATCAGCAGAGTATCTATCAGTAGAGTCGTTTTGATCAGCAGAGTAGAAGAGGTCAAGAGATTAGTCCAACGGTAATAAATGCACTTGGTGTAATAAATGCTGTAAGAGAAGGGTAGTAATGGCAAATGATTGAAGATATCCTCGGATCAGCAGAGTGCATTAAATGCAGCATTAAATGCGATGGACAGAAAGGTACTGTACACAGTACGGAATGCTGCAGGGAGCCGTTTCAAAAAGAGCTGAAGGATGGATTTGATTTGTGACTTGCCTTCAACGGTCATAATTTCATCTCCATGTATAAATAGAGCTGAATTTCAAATCGAGCAATACACAACAACAATCAGAGATCAAAATTTTGAAGCAGAATTTCTCTAAGTCTCAAAAGCTCGAACAGCTCACTCGTCTGGTGGAAGTCATCTGTTGACAGAAACCCAGTTGAAGAAATCAGAAAAACATTATCTGAGTGATTTTGTAATAGCTGAGTGTTGTGCGAAGTGAGAATCCATCTGTGTGAGTGATTCTACTTTAGAGGATAGGTTTTCTTTGTGAATTCCTATTGTGAGCTTACAGCCTTCTCATTAGTTGTTTAGGTGTAAGTGGAGAAATATTGTAATCTTTGTGATTATAGTATAACCCAGAATCTGTGTGATCTGGAAGAGTGGACTAAAGGATTTTTATCCATATAACCACTATAAAAATTCTTTGTGTTATCTTGCATTTAAGGTTTTCTTGCATATTTTAAAGTTTGCATTTTAAACACTTTGAATCAAACAAAAGATTTTATAAGGAGTTTGAAAACTGGGGATAAAATCTTTTGGAACTTAGTTTACTTGTGAAAAACACTTTTAAAACAATCCGCTGCAAGTATACTCTTGGAAAACTGTTTTGCTGATAAAACAGCTAAGTCATTGTAAGAAGAGTGGTCAGTCGTCTGTTCAAGATCTGTTCACGATCAGACTAGTCTGCTTACTGTTCTTCATCAGCTTAGTCTGCTGACAGAAGACTGAAAAGTTTTTAAGTTCAAAAATTTTCAGAGGTCTATTCACCCCCCCCCCCCCCCTCTAGACCTCATCTGACCACTTGGGACCAACAAGTGGTATCAGAGCAGGTGGTTCATTAGAATCAGCTGCCTGATCAACGAGCTTGATCCGAGTGTTTTTCAAAGGTTTTCAAAACTTTTCAAAAGAGCATCTTTTTGAAAAATCAAAACTTTTTGAAAAATGGATTGTATCAGCCATGTTCCCCACATTGCTGGTATGTCCTTTGAGGACTGGAAAATCAGAATGGAGATTTTCCTTGCTGCCTATAATGACAACATGCACACATGTATCATTAAAGGTCCATTCAGATTCACAAAGACCATAAAGATAAATGAAGTAGATACGGTTGTGGAGAAAGACCTTCATGAGATGACTCCAGAAGAGATAAAGCTTTACAATCTTGATAAAGTTGGGAGATTCATCATGACCAAAGCCCTGGATAATGATCGGTTTGACAAGGTCAAACATTGCAAAACCGCAAAGGAGATGTGGGACAAGGTCAGAGACATGAGTGAAGGAAATGATGCTATTAAAGAGCATCAGCTCAGTGTTGCATTGGAAAAGCTGGACAACTTCAAGATGAAGTCTGGAGAAACCATTGATCAGATGGATACCAGATTCACCAGAACTCTGAATGAAGTTTTGAAGCTGGGAAAGACTTTCACTGACAAAGAAATCTCTGTCAAAGTACTAAAGGCCCTACCTTCCAAGTTCAACATGAAGGTGACAGCAATGGAAGAATCAAGAGATCTGGGCAAGATTTCTCTAACAGAGCTGTTCTCCGTACTCAAGGCTTATGAGTATAAACTGCCAAGGATGGGAATTGAAGAAACCTCAACTTCAGGACCCACAGCTGCACTTGTTGCTGCTGAAAACACCAGAAGACCAGCCCAGAAAAGCAAAGAAGTGGACTCATCTGATGAAGCCACTCTACTCAACAAAAAGGAGTACACTGCTGGAGATGTAGCATTATTGATGAACAACTTCAAGAAGTTCTATAAGAGAAAGATGAAAAACAAATACAATCATGCTGCTTCTACTTCCAAACCTAACTTTTCTTCTCAAGATAAAGAGGATTATAAATCAAAACTGATGTGTTACAACTGCAGGAAATTGGGACACTTCATAAGAGACTGCCCATATCCAAAAGCAGAGAAGTACACTGAGGAAGAGAAGAAAATGAGAAAAGAAAGAAAACATCAGAGAGGCAAGGCAATGATGGCTGAAGCAGAAAAGCCAGCTGCTGTCTACTCATCTGATTCAGACTCAGACTCGTCTGATGAAGAATCTTCTGATGAAGAAAAACCTGCTCTCCTGTGCCTGATGGCAAAGGACTCTGATGACTCTGAGGATGAGGTAACTCCTCTTAATGATGAATTATTTAATTCATTTGAACAAATGATGCTTAACAATACTGGTATTGCTGAAGCATATAAAAAGCTTAAGGAAGAGATGATCCTGCTAAAAGAGCAAAATAGTTCACTGAAACTTTTAGCTGAGAAGCCAAAAGAATCAGCTGAATATAAACAGCTTGAGCAAGAACATGAATCTCTGAAATCTGAGTGTGAGGTTTATAAAGGAAAAATCATGGAACTTGAGAAAATTATTGAGTCTCATGATAAGTCTACTGTTGCATCCACGCATACATCTAAGAAACAGGAGACACCTTTAGTAAAGGATAAGCTAGAATTGAATCATACTGAAAAATTTATTTCTGCTGACAATAGTAAGGTCATTCTGTATGTTCAAACCTCTAGACCTACCTCAACTGAGAAAGTGGTAAAGGAGAAGAAATCTCCTAAGGCTAAAAAGAGCAAAGAGCCTAGTGTAGGAAATCAGACTAGTAAGACCAAACAGCAGAGTCCTAAGAAGTCTGCTGATAAAGCTAAATTGAACCAGTCTGTTGGTAAAGCTAAGTCTAAACAAGTTGAGCAAGCATCTAGTAAACCAAAGAAGCATAAGAATAAGAAAAATCAAAATGCTTGGTATGGAAATGAATCATATTATGTGCATCCTGCTGCATATCATCCTATGTATCATGCACCTCAGTTTCCTAATTACTATGCACCTTACCCTGCTCATCCAATGCATGCATACCCTGCTTATCATGCACCTTACCCTGCTTATGAACATTATTCATATCATACTGATCATCAACATGACTTATCTGATAACTATGATAAAAATGAAACTGTTCATGCTCCTAAAACTCAGAAACCTAAGAAGCCTAAGACTTCAACATCTTGGGTTGTCAAGGGTGGAACTAATCCTTCAGGACCCTCTCAATAAGGGTACCTAAAACAATTTTATTTTTGTTTTGTAGGTTAGGATTAGGAGTAGGAGTAAAGTAGAGAAGATTTGGTACTTGGACAGTGGATGTTCAAGGCACATGTGTGGAAACATACATGAGTTGACTGATGCAGTTGCTGTGGATGGTCCAAAAGTCACGTTTGGAGACAGCAAAGAAGGCAAGATTAAAGCTAAAGGAAGATTAATTAAGGGAAACATAGAGATATCTGACGTCTCCTATGTTAAAGGCCTAAAATATAATCTGCTGAGCATAAGTCAATTTTGTGACAAGGGATATTCAGTCATCTTCTCAACAGATAAGTGCTACGTTGAACAAATTGGTACAAAGAAGGTAATTTTATCTGGGAGACGACAAGGAAATATCTACATAGTTGACTGGAATTCTGCTGACAAGAATTCAAGTGTTTGTTTGGTGGCATCTGCACCAAGTGAAGTCAGTTGGCTATGGCACAAGAGGATGAATCATTTAAACTTCAAGACCATAAACAGATTAATCAAGAATGATTTGGTAGAAGGGATTCCAAAAGCAGTCATGAGCAAAGACAAGCTCTGTGATGCATGTCAGAAGGGTAAACAAATCAAGTCATCATTCAAAGAAAAGAAGCACCTATCCTCTGGGAGAATATTGGAGCTACTGCATATGGACTTATTTGGACCCATTGATCCAGTCAGCAATGGTGGAAAGAAATACTGCCTAGCTGTTGTGGATGATTATTCAAGATATACTTGGGTGATTTTCATGAAGAAGAAAAGTGAAACCAAGGAACATCTTACCAATCTGATGGAACTGATCCAGAATGAAAAGAGTATTAAGATATTGAAGATCAGATCAGATAGAGGGACAGAGTTTACAAACTCTACTGTTGAAGAGTATTGTAATATCAAAGGAATACATCATGAGTATTCTGCTGCAAGAACCCCTCAACAGAATGGTGTTGCTGAAAGGAGAAACAGAACACTAAAAGAAGCTGTCAGAACCATGATAGCTGAAGCTAAGCTGCCTCAAAGATTTTGGGCAGAAGCAACAAACACAGCATGCTTCACCCAAAACAGATGTATAATCAACAAAAATCAGAACAAGACTCCATATGAAGTTTGGAACAATAGAAAACCAAACATTCATTACTTTAAGATTTTTGGTTGTAAATGTTTTGTATTGAATAATGGGAAAAATCACCTTACTGCATTTGCAGAAAAGGCTGATGAAGCTGTCTTTGTAGGATACTCATCTGTTAGTAAGGCTTATAGAGTTTTTAACAAAAGAACATTACTAATAGAAGAATCTATCCATGTAGTATTTGATGAGCCAAGTCAATCTTCTGAAAAGAATCAAAGTGTAAATCAAGATCTGTCTGCTGATTTACAGAAGTTAGACGTTGGAAGAAATGAAGAATATGTTCCCATCATACTACCTAATCTAAGTTCAGCTGCTAACTCAAGTGCTGTTCATAATCACAGTGCTGATTGTCTAACAGACGAGTTGCAAACAGCTGACAGACCAGAGACTGTTCAACAGACGGCAAATGATTCAACAGACTACTACTGGAACTCCAACAGTAGTGTTGCAAGATCAAGACAGAGGACAACATCCTGATTTGCAACCTGATCTCAGATGGCTCAAGAATCACCCCCCTGAGTTAGTCATTGGTGATCCTTTAGATAGAGTGAAAACAAGAAGAGCAGCTGCACAAGATGCTATGTTTGTCACGTTTCTATCTCAAATAGAGCCCAAACAAATTGAATAAGCTCTAAATGACTCCTTCTGGATAGAAGCTATGCAAGAAGAGTTGAATCAATTTGAAAGGAATGAAGTCTGGTACTTAGTTCCTAGACCAAGTCATCAAAGAGTAATTGGCACTAAGTGGGTATTCAGAAATAAAATGAATGAAGATGGTGTTGTCACCAGAAACAAAGCAAGACTAGTGGCCAAGGGTTATTGTCAAGAAGAAGGAATTGACTTTGATGAAACTTTTGCACCAGTAGCAAGACTTGAAGCAATCAGACTGTTTCTTGCCTATGCTGCTCATAAGAACTTCACTGTCTATCAGATGGATGTGAAGTCTGCTTTTCTCAATGGAGAATTGCAAGAAGAAGTGTATGTTGAACAACCTCCAGGATTTGAAGTCTATCAAGAAGAAGACAAAGTATATCGTCTGAAGAAAGCCCTTTATGGACTGAAACAGGCTCCAAGAGCATGGTATGATACCCTATCTGATTTTCTTTTAATTAAAGGATTTCGTAAAGGTAAGGTAGATAAAACCTTGTTCACAATTGAATGGGAAAATCATATATTACTTGTGCAAATATATGTGGACGATATTATTTTTGGTTCAACTAACCAACAGATGTGTGATAAGTTCTCCAAGCTAATGCAGAATAAGTTTGAAATGAGCATGATGGGTGAACTTAACTATTTTCTTGGATTGCAAGTTAGACAGTTGCCTGATGGGATATTCATCAGCCAAGCAAAATACACAAGAGATCTGTTCAAGAAATTTGGTATGGAAACTAGCTCAACAGCTACCATTCCTATGTCTACAAGTCTTCGTTTGGATAAAGATGAAGATGGCAAATCAGTGGACATAACCAAATATAGAGGCATTATTGGTTCATTGTTGTATCTAACAGCAAGCAGACCTGATATAATGTACTCAGTTGGAATCTGTGCAAGATTTCAATCAAACCCCAAAGAATCTCATCTCTTAGCTGCCAAGAGGATATTGAAGTATGTTAAAGGCACTCAAGAATTGGGATTGTGGTATCCTAGAGAATCTGGATTTGAACTAATTGGCTATTCAGATTCAGACCTTGCTGGCTGCAAGATTGACAGAAAGAGCACAACAGGTGCCTGTCAGTTCTTAGGCAGTCGTCTGATCTCATGGATGAGTAAGAAGCAAACCTCAGTTTCTATATCTACTGCTGAAGCTGAATATATAGCTGCTGGAGCTTGTTGTGCACAGATACTTTGGTTGAAGCATCAACTAGAAGACTACAACATCAAGATCAGTGGAATTCCAATCTACTGTGATAATACAAGTGCAATTTCACTTACTCAGAACACTACAAGTCATTCAAGGACTAAACATATTGAGATTAAACATCATTTCATTAGAGATCATGTTGAAAAAGGCAATGTTTTGATTGAGTATGTTCATACTGATAATCAGATTGCTGACATCTTCACCAAACCTCTAAGTGAAGCAAGGTTCTCAACTCTAAGAGCTGAGTTAGGACTACTTAACCTGGATGCATAAGCTGAGGGGGAACTCATCAGAAGACTGGAGTTCAACAGCTTAGTCATCAGATTATTTCATTCAAGAATTAACCTTCAACAGACTAGTTAACTTATGAATTCTTAAAGACAGGGGGAACGTGTAAGACTAGCGGTACTTCTGTTCTAAAGATGAAATCTGTTAATGTCAGTTAGTTGAAGTTAAGTGTATCAAGAAGACGTGTTCTTAATTCTTGAAGATTGAAGATTATTTTGTCTTGCTGGATTGACAAACAGCAGAGGAAGATTACTAGCTATTGGCATTCTCTAGTAATATCAGATAACAGATCACTCGTCTGTCAGATAAGTTAAACTCTACTCATCTGATATCTTATATAAGCATGGTCATAAAACGTATCTTTAGAAACACGCCTTTATAAGTAAACAGATTAGTGTCGATAGAGTTTCCCGCCCATCTGACATTAAAATAATAAAATTGAAATCCGCGACTCTCATCCGCACGATTAAAAACTGTCAGATTAGATCAACGGTTTAGATAAATCACGAAAACCAAATCAAAAGGAAACCTATAAAATCCGATCTGAACAGAATAGTCATCTTACGCACTCAAAAACTCTCAAACTCTCTAACTCTCAAACCCTACTGCTTCGAAAGTTCACTGTTCTTTTGCAGAATCTACTCTCTAATCTCTGAAAATGGACAAGATTGTTAAGGGAAGATACTTCAACTACAACAAATTTCATTTCTCTGGCACCGATTTGATGCGCTCTCTACTGGTAAAGATCAAAGAAGCATCATTGGTTCCTGTTTTGGAGGCTCACGAAGATAGAGTCTACTTAGAGGATATCTACCACTTCTACCTGACCAGAAAATTCAACGATGATGACACTGTTATGACTGCTGTCATTGGTGGTAAGAAAATCGCTGTATCTGCTGCTGTTCTTAATGAAGTTTATAAGTTGACAGACAAGGGAGGAGATGTGACCTCGTTAGGGTCAGAAAAAGAAGAGGAATTTTGGGAAATTTGTGCTAAGAAAGGAGAGAAAATGACTGGGACTTTGATGAAGACCCAGCTGAAGGATGAATACCAAAGATTTGCTGACATCATAGCAAAGGTTCTAGATTGTGCTACGGGTTCTTTGGATGGGTTACCAAGGAAAAGACTCTACACCATGATATGCATCTACTATGGGATGAAAGTGAACTGGGCTGCTCATGTTTATGAGCTGTTAAGTGACAAAAGGCATTCTCATGCCATTCTGCTGAGTAACTTGTTTGCTTCTCTGCAATGCCCTATGGGTGGAGGAAAGCAAACCCATGGAAGCAAAGAATTCAAACTCTACGAACCAGTGAGGCAACTGGTGGAAAACCAAAGAGAAAAGCCCCCAAACAGTCTAAGAAGACTCCTTCTAAGAAGAGCAAGAAGGAAAGTCAGACTAGTCAATCTGCTGAGCCAACAGCACAGTCTGCTGTTGTGGCTGGATCAGCAGAACCCGAAATTGAAGTCTCTAAGAAGGTGGTAGATGACTTCACTGTTGAAATTGAAAATATGAAGACAGGGTCATCCTCTGAAGAAACTGAATCTGAAGAGGAAATTCCACTTCAAAGGTTGAAGAGACTAAGGACTAGGAGTGAGGCAAGGGGACCTCCTACTGCCAACCCCCCTGCTGTCAAGAAAATTCCTAAGTCAAAGGCCAAGAGAAAGGTCACTTTCCCTGAAGAGCCTGTTGAAACTGTAAGAAAAACAACAACTGATGCAGAAAGGCCATTAAATGTTGAAGAACCAGTTGTTGAAACTGCTAAGGCTGCTACTGCTGAACCTGAAAGTGTTCCTACAGTTGAAGTGACAACAGAAGCCTCAACTGCTGCACTATCTGCTGATATAGAAAAGGAACAGCAGACTAGTACATCACTAGAGGGAAAAATTCTGTTGCTGCATCCTAATCCAGTTGCTGCAACACCTATCCAAGCAGTTGAAAGCCCTGAATCTAGAAGAAAGAGGTTAGGCAAAACCTCAACTTATGTGACTGATGCAGAAAAGATGAGACTGGACGTTGCTGAAAAGCAAAGGATTGCTGCTGAGAAAGCAGAAGAAGATAGGCTGAAAAGCCTAGAGTTAAAAAGGCTGGAAGAAGAAGCCAGCAAAATGACTCAAGAGCAGAGAGATGCTTTTGAGGCAGCAGAGTTGGCTGCTGTCATTGAAGCAAGCATCAAGGATGCTCATGGTCCTCAGCGTACTGGTGGGATAGTTATTGGTGAGCAAAGAGATCCAAATAAACCAATACCAGCTATGCCTGCACCTAAGATTAAGGAAAAGAGAAGAGAAGAAATAAGATTATCTCTTGAAATTGTCAGGGAAGACCCTGCAATTTTTGAAGAATTTCTCAGAAGACTAGACGCTGAAAATGAAAGAGTCAACCGTCTGACACTCTTCCATTCTGAAAAGATTAAATACAACAGATGGAGAGAATTCAGATTAACAAAGAGTCCTGCTGAAATGGCCAAGTGGAAAGAATTCAAGGCTACAGAAGATTGGGTATTGAAATGGCTTGAGACAAATTCACTTATTCAAGCACTTGATTCAGAATTCTTTTTGGACAGGTTAAGGATGAGGATATGTCACTTAGTCAAGGAAGAGGCTAAGAAGATCTTTGCATCCATTTCTGAGGATTTTGATGACTCAGTAGATCTCAAAGAAAGATCTATTAAGTTGGCTATTGCTCAAGCAATGGAGCTTTGGGCCAAGAAAGCAAGGAAGTTAAGGGGACAACCAAGCTCACTGGTCCCACTTCCTAACATCAAGCACATTGTCTATGGACCAAACATCAAACCCTATGAAGAGCTGCCAGAGGAACCAACAACTACTTTTATTCCTCTTGACAACTTTACTTGGATTTGTAACAGGTCAGTAGTGGACAATGAAGGACTGATGCAGACAGTTGAAACTGTCAAGAAGATAATATCACCTGCTAATGAAGAGAAAGACAAGTCTTCTGATCAACCAAAGCAAATTGAGGGTACTTCAGACCCATCTGATCAAGACAAAGTGCAGGATGATAAGTCTGATGCTGCTGATGAATCAAAGAAGGAAGAGGAAATTCCAGCAGATCAGTTAAAGGAGAAAGAAGTTGCTGATAAAGGAGATGATCAGGCTAAGGAGAAGGAAAGCACTCCAAGCCTTGCTGATAGCTCAGCAGATCAGTCTCTTGCACTGACAACTCAACCAACAGAGCAACTTACCAAAGAAACACCTGCTGCTACAACAGAGACAAATATGTTAGACTCCATTCATCAAATGTTTACCAAATCCATGAAGGAGATGAAAGAAGAGTTAAAAGCAGAAGTGTTAGCTGCTGTTCATCAACCTATTCAGAAGGTTGCTGCTGCTGTTCCTACTGATTTAATGAAAGATACTGCTCAGAATGTACAATCTATATGTCAGGATATGGATATACTAAGGAGAAGGACACAAAGCACTACTGAAGGTTGGAAAAACATTGAACAGACTGTTGAATTGGCACTCCAAGCAGAAGATGAAGTCATGGGCAACATGATGAACGACTTCAAGGCTTCATCAAATTGGATTCTGGGAACTCAAATCCAATTAGGTGATCAAGGAGAAGATCTGCTCAAGGAGATGAATTAGGTGATCAAATCCATAAAAGCAGAAGTGTTAGCTGCTGTTCATCAACCTATTCAGAAGGTTGTTGCTGCTGTTCCTACTGATTTAATGAAAGATACTGCTCAGAATGTACAATCTATATGTCAGGATATGGATATACTAAGGAGAAGGACACAAAGCACTACTGAAGGTTGGAAAAACATTGAACAGACTGTTGAATTGGCACTCCAAGCAGAAGATGAAGTCATGGGCAACATGATGAACGACTTCAAGGCTTCATCAAATTGGATTCTGGGAACTCAAATCCAATTAGGTGATCAAGGAGAAGATCTGCTCAAGGAGATGAGAGCATTCAAAGCCAATCAACTCAGACAGCAAGCTCAGATCAATGCAATGGAGGAGAACATCAAACTTCTATGTGATTCTCTTCTAATTACACCAGTTGTACCACAATATCCACCTGTCTCTGCTGATGATGACAAAAAGGGGGAAGAAAGGATATTTGGACAGATGAGAGTTGGAACTTCCTATGAAAGAATCAGAAGATCTGTTGAAGAGGAAGAAGACAACCAAGATGAAGCAACTGAAGTGTTAGAAGAATCTGCTGGTGAGACTGCTAAAAATATGGAAGAATCAAGCAGACCAACAGATAAGAGAATAACAGAAGAAGAAGACCAAGCTGAAGAGGAAGAATCTGAAGCAAAAGCCAAGTCAGACAAAGAACTAGCTGCTGCCAAAGATTCAGCTGAAGAACAGCTTGATCCAGATGCCAAGAAAAGGAAGTTAGAGCTGCTGAAGAAAAGATTCATTGAAAATTTGGAAGCTGAGACTTCTAAATTATCTGAAGAAGAATCTGAGAAAGAAGACAAGGAAACTAAGGAAGAAAAGAAGACAGAAGACTAGCCTTGGCTAGATTTTCTTTATGTTAAAAATCCTTGTAATCTTTTAAAGTATTTTGTACTTTTCATCTTTCAACTTGTAAAATGTAATCAGTTCATTATCTATAAAATTGCAAGTTTGACTCCAACACATCATTTCTATCTCAGAAATTTTTGAGGATCAAAACTTTAGTTTAGGTACAGGTACTTAGCTGGAGTTTTGTCATCATCAAAAAGGGGGAAATTGTTGGATGAAGATGAAGATGAAAGAAGACAAGTAATTAAGGGAAGGTTTTGATGATTTCCAAAACATCATAATCAGCTAAGTATGGTAAGCTTAGTTCCCTTAGAAGAATTTTGAACAAGTAAAAGAAGACATCAGAAGAGTTCAAAGTTCAAAGCTCAGAAGACTAGTGATCTCTTGCTGAAACAGCGAACAGAAGGGTAGATCATCAGCCGAGTCAAATCAGATGAGTTCAGTATTTGATCAGCAGAGTATCTATCAGTAGAGTCGTTTTGATCAGCAGAGTAGAAGAGGTCAAGAGATTAGTCCAACGGTAATAAATGCACTTGGTGTAATAAATGCTGTAAGAGAAGGGTAGTAATGGCAAATGATTGAAGATATCCTCGGATCAGCAGAGTGCATTAAATGCAGCATTAAATGCGATGGACAGAAAGGTACTGTACACAGTACGGAATGCTGCAGGGAGCCGTTTCAAAAAGAGCTGAAGGATGGATTTGATTTGTGACTTGCCTTCAACGGTCATAATTTCATCTCCATGTATAAATAGAGCTGAATTTCAAATCGAGCAATACACAACAACAATCAGACATCGAAATTTTGAAGCAGAATTTCTCTAAGTCTCAAAAGCTCGAACAGCTCACTCGTCTGGTGGAAGTCATCTGTTGACAGAAACCCAGTTGAAGAAATCAGAAAAACATTATCTGAGTGATTTTGTAATAGCTGAGTGTTGTGCGAAGTGAGAATCCATCTGTGTGAGTGATTCTACTTTAGAGGATAGGTTTTCTTTGTGAATTCCTATTGTGAGCTTACAGCCTTCTCATTAGTTGTTTAGGTGTAAGTGGAGAAATATTGTAATCTTTGTGATTATAGTATAACCCAGAATCTGTGTGATCTGGAAGAGTGGACTAAAGGATTTTTATCCATATAACCACTATAAAAATTCTTTGTGTTATCTTGCATTTAAGGTTTTCTTGCATATTTCAAAGTTTGCATTTTAAACACTTTGAATCAAACAAAAGATTTTATAAGGAGTTTGAAAACTGGGGATAAAATCTTTTGGAACTTAGTTTACTTGTGAAAAACACTTTTAAAACAATCCGCTGCAAGTATACTCTTGGAAAACTGTTTTGCTGATAAAACAGCTAAGTCATTGTAAGAAGAGTGGTCAGTCGTCTGTTCAAGATCTGTTCACGATCAGACTAGTCTGCTTACTGTTCTTCATCAGCTTAGTCTGCTGACAGAAGACTGAAAAGTTTTTAAGTTCAAAAATTTTCAGAGGTCTATTCACCCCCCCCTCTAGACCTCATCTGACCACTTGGGACCAACAAAGGATGTTGCATGCTGCTGACATAATTCTTCCTCTCCGAGAGTTGTTTGGGGAGAAGTCTAGGACCGAAAGGTTCAAGACTACAAAAGAATTATTCAATCTGAGAAGGGCTGAAGTTTCAAGTGTGAAGGATCATTGTTTGCGCTTCATTAATATGGTTGAAAAATTGAAGAACTTGGAGGTAGACCTGCACGCTGATTTCTCCACTGACATGCTCCTCCATACTCTGCCGCGCTCATTTGATTAGTTCGTGTTAAACTTCAATATGGAAGATATAGAACTTGCTCTACACGAACTGACCAATTTATTGGTCACGACAGAATCAACCCTGAAAAGGGAGAAGTCTGTCATGATTGCTGAGCAACCCAAGGCTACAAAGCCTAAGAAGGGCAAGAAAAAGAAGAAGAAAGTAATCTCTTCTAAAACAACCAAGAAGGTTGTCGAGAAGAAAAGAAAAAGCCCAGAAGATGAATGTTTCCATTGCAAGAAAGCAGGGCACTGGAAAAGGAATTGCCCAGACTACCTGAAAGAGGTGGTCAAAGGTATTTTCTTTATTGAAGTTAATATTTCCATTAACTGTGCATTATGGGTGTTAGACACCGCAGCCGGTTCTCATATCTGCAATGATTTGCAGGTGATGGGAGCAATAAGGCCTCTTAAACCTGGGGATAGAATACTGCGCTTTGGAAACGGAGCTAGGGTTGCGGCAGAGGCCATAGGAGACGTAGAGTTAGTCCTTGGAATTTTTTCTTTGGATTTGAAAGACTGTTTGTACGTACCAACGATTATCAAGAACATTATTTCTATTCCTTTATTGGATAATGATGGTTTTTGTTTTTCCATTTCTAATGGAAAGTTTAGCATAATAAAAGGTGGTTTTACTTTGATAGATGGTCTTTATTCCTTAGAACCTGCCAACTCTAATGTCATGCACATTCAATCAAAGAAAAGAAAACAAGATGAAAATAATCCACAACTTTGGCAAGCTAGGCTTGGACATATTTCCAAGAGTATAATTCAAAATTTGATCTCATCTAGGGCTCTTGAAATAAAGAACCTAGATGATCTCCCAACTTGCGAGTCCTGTCTCAAGGGAAAAATGACCAAGGCGCCTTTTACTGGGAAACCAGAGCGAACCAAAGAAACCTTGGATTTAATCCATACTGATGTTTGTGGACCACTGAGTGTCAGTGCGAGAGTAGGATTCTCATACTTCATAATCTTCACAGACGACTTCAGTCGTTATGGGTATGTATACCTGATGAAGTATAAGTCCGAAGCTTTTGATAAATTCAAAGAGTTTGGAAGTTGAGAATCAACTTGGACATAGTATCAAGGCACTTCGGTCGGATCGAGGTGGTGAATACTTAAGTCAAGAATTCCTCGATTATCTTGTAGAGAATGGAATTCTCTCTCAGCGAACTCCTCCTAGAACACCGCATTTGAATGGTGTGTCTGAAAGAAGGAACAAAACTTTGTTAGACATGGTTCGTTACATGATGAGTTTCGCTGACCTTCCTTTTTCGTTTTGGGGCCAAGCCCTATTAACTGCTTCGAAAATACTTAACATTGTACCTTCAAAGTCGGTGCCGACGACGCCATACCAAGAGTGGTTTGATAAAGCACCCATATACTCATATTTACGAGTATGGGGATCTCCTGCCTATATAAGAAACAAGAAAGGAGATAAACTAGATAGTAGATCTAGTTTGTGCAAATTTGTGGGGTATCCAAATGAATCCATTGGATACCTATTCTACGAATCTAAGGAACAAAAGATGTTTGTGTCCAGGAACGCCCACTTCTTGGAGGATGACTTCCTCACTAAAAGAAGCGGGATATCTGTAGAACTTTATGAAGTCCAAGAAATGGACTCATCCCCACAAACAGTGGGAGTTGATCCTGAACCCGTTGAACCATCTTGTACATCAGTACTTCGTAGGTCCGATCGAGTTCGTAGAGAGCCTGGAAGGTATGGCTTTATTCACGATAACGATCAATTGGACACTGATTCGGGTGCGTGGCGGGAAGCCATGCAATCCGAAATGGATTCCACGCATTCCAACAAAGTATGGACTTTGGTTGATCCACCTGAGGGAACCATCCCTGTAGGCTGTAAGTGGATCTTCAAGCGCAAGCTAGGAATGATTGGAGAGGTATCAACTCATAAGGCTCACCTTGTGGCAAAAAGTTATTCTCAAAGGCCTGGAATAGACTATGAGGAAACCTTCTCGCCAGTAGCGATGTCTAAATTCATTCGGATACTATTAGCCAGAGTCGCGTGGTATGACTTTGAGATATGGCAAATGGATGTAAAGACCGCCTTTCTCAATGGCGACATTGATAAGGAAATTTATATGCAACAGCCAAAAGGCTTTACATCTAAAGGAAGTGAGCATAAGGTTTGCAAACTTCAAAGGTCAATCTATGGCTGATTTAACCAAATTTCGTCGGGTAGGATTATATCAGTAATTAGGTGATATTAGGGATTCTCAATTAATACGAATTAAAGGGCTCTATTACTTTATTCCGGATGGATCAATCTCAAGGAAGAACAATTTAGAGGGAACAAGTAATCATGACAATCAACGTAAAATGATTATGAATATGAAGAAAAAGCTCTTTTCTTATTGAATAATCTTGGATTATGCTGTTATGCAGGCATAAGTTGAGTATGTGAAGCGTGTGTAATACAATGATTAGCTAGGTATTTATATCATATTAAACCTACCTTTACAAGGAAACATAATCCTAATAGGACTCGGCCCAATTGTCCTTCTTGAGTCCGGATTGTAGTCTGCATGTTGAGGAGAGTCGTATTCTACCGGGTCGATAAGATGATCCCGAACTGACTTGTCTGGTCGAACCGATCTTTTATACTTCAGTCGATCCGCACATTATAAGGGGTGCAAAATAGCCCCCATCAGTACTCCCTCACTTCTTCGAGCGTATATGTAGTAGAAGCTCGTAGAAGTAGACGGTTTCTTACGACTGTTATTTTCTATGAGTCGTGCCTCGTTAAAAACCTTACTTAAGAAAAAACCCTGTGGGAAAAAATCCTAAGTAGGGAAAAGAGTGCTACGCATCATAGATAGTCGTTTTCTTTTTCCAATTATGAATCGCTACGCATCCCTTTGGAGAGACTCTTCATCTTCTTCCGTTTTCGGCGGGAACGTGATTGGTTGTGATGAGTTCGAAATGTCTTTTCACTTCTCAATATAAATAGGTGACTATTAAGTTTGTCATTTCTACTTTATAATTCCTTACACTTCGCAGTCATTTTCTTGCTTAGTCGTCCGTCATTTAAAGTTTTCCTTTTATCGACTTATATCCTCCGAGAATCCAAAAAAAATGGCTTCTTTAAAAAAATCTTCTTCCTCCTTTAGGGAGAATGTCACTCCCATTATCGAGGAAGGGTTGCATTCTAATCCTTCGAGCGAGCAAACTGGAGTTTCAGAATTCATTGTTCCTGCTGAGGATACCTTTAAGGTACAATTTCTTTCTGATACGGACGTCGCTGCCCGAGCCAAGAAAGGCAAAGGCACAGCTCCTCAAATTTTTGAACCGATTGAGGACCTAGCTTGTGCTTACACTGTGGATACTTTCTCCGAGGTTGTGAACAATTATGCCAAATATTTCCCGGAGGGTTCCGAGATAGTTCTCCCTTCTCCTTCTGATAAGGTTACATCACCGCCGGAAGGATGTCGAGCCTTTTACCCGGCCCATTTTAATAGTGGTCTGCGTCTTCCGTTGTCTTCCCTTTTTCTTGATATTCTAAAAATATTCAGTGTGTCCTTGACTCAATTAGTCCCTAATTATGTGGCCTTTGTGGTTTGTTTCTCTGTTTTGATGATAGCGAAAGGGTTCCATCCTTCCTTTCGTAATTTTACGCAATTGTTTCGATTTAACATTTCTAGTTCCTCCAACCGTGGATATTTCTTCGCTAGCCAGAAGCCTAGTCGTGCAATCTTTGACTCCCCAATTTCTAGCAACACTTCTTGGAAATCTCATTTTTTCTTTGTTCGTCCACCATTTGATCTTCATTTGGTGGATGGCTCGACTACGCCCTTTTCATGGGATCATGACTCCAAGTGGGTTTATGGAGGTCGTCTGCCGACTGGTGAACTTATTCCTGACGATCCTCAGTTTATTGGTGAAATCCAGGCTATGCGTGCCAATAAATATCAGAGTGCTCTTCTTATTGGAGAAGTTTTCCTTCGCAAAGCGGGATTGAGTACTCATGTTTTTCCAATTACTTCGTCATCTGAATCACTTGGTAAGCATTTATTTCAGCATAACGTTGTGATGATCTCTTTTCTGCAGAGGGTCTTACTTTGACCGTGTTTCTTTTTTCAGCTCATATGGTAGAAAATTCCCGACATTCTTCAAAGGAAAAAATGGTGTTGTCTAAATCCACCAAAACCATAGAGAATGTTCCTATCGAGCAGAGAGCATCTCGGAAGAGAAAATTGAAGTTGAGTTATGATTCTGAGGAGAATAGAGAGGAATCTCCAGATTCTTCTCAAGAATCTCCTATTCGTCAGGGGACAGGATCCGGTTATCCCCCTCTCCAGCTTAGGACATCTTTGGGTATACGTGGATGTCGCAGCTGGTCGATGCCTCATCCCAATGACAATCCGGTGGGGAGAAAGAAGAGTTATTACGGTCATTCTGGTAACGATCTTTCTTTACTCGGCGACAATCATCGAAAACCTACCTTGGCTGGCTATCTTGAGAATGATTCTTTAGTTCACGACGAGAGCGAAAATGCAGTGGATAAGGCCACTCGTGTTCTTTTGTCCGGCGTTTTTACTCGTGACATGAATAAACTTCGCCGGAAGGATCCTTTGGAGAAATTTCAGCGAGCTTCTCTTTATGCTGAAAAGGTGATCTGTGTTTATAGGGTAATTTTCTTCGTGAATTCCTTTAGTTTGCTAATTCATTTCTTTTTATTCCTTTTCTTTTTCTCAGACTAAGACTTGTTTGGCCTCATATGCTTATGAAACTGCACTCTGGAGACAACAATGTGAGTTTCTGGATGAGAAATATAAAACTTTACTTCATAAGTCTTCTGATTCAGAGGTTGGTCCCTCAACGACTTCTTTCGTTCCGGTCATAGAGACTCGGGCTACGGGGACTGAAGACCCGGAGATTATAGACAGGGTTCTGGAGCCTTCCCGTGCTCAAGAACAAGCCAATCGATTGGCCAAAAAGTTAGAAGAGTTCCAATTTCAGAGTACTGCTCGAATTAGTGAGTTGGAATCTCAAGTATCGAGTCTTCATGCTTCTCTAGAGGAGTATGAGAGGGACATTCTTCTTAGTGGACTCAGGGATCGTTATGGCCGAAATCCCGATGAAAAGGTGATTCGTGAATTCCTCAGCTCTCCTGTTCATACAGCGCTGGTACATCAGATGGTCGGTCCACTTTTAGAAAACACGTTCAAGAAGGCGATTCATCAGTTGGTCGCTTTTGGAATGATAGATGATCATCGAAAGGAATATTTTAAAGCGGCGCACATTCGGCTAAACCGTTATGGTGAAGTATATTCTCCTTCCGAGCTTTCAGACGTCGTTTATGAAAATTTTCCTTTGGCTCACCTCGTTAAAGAGTTCGGAAAACCATTGCCGATTCCTCCTTCAGATATTAACGATGAGGTCGATAACAATTTTATCGATCCAGAGGAAGAAGAAGAAGATATTGACATAGCCGAGGAAGGAGACGTCGCTAGCGAACAGAAGATTCTGGATGACGACCAAGCTGTGTGATACATTGATCTCTGGAATAACCTTTGTAACTATTTACCGTAGATCTAATTGTAATATTATTATTTTATACCTTTGTGAGATAAACGTTTTGTATTCTGACAGTCCCGTCCTTTCGTCTTCTCTGTAATAATTCAGACAGGTCATTAACTTTGCCGTAATCATTATGCGTATGTCTTTTCAAATTCTAGTGTTTATTCCAAGGCCAGTTTCTGTATTTCGCGCCCTTTCTTTGGGTCTATAGCGTCTTTTCGTATAGTATAAATATAAAAGGTAAAAACTTGACTCGCTATTTACCGCTTTACTCATTTTTTAAACAGAATCTTTCTTCAGCAGGTCGATAAGCTTCCTCGATATTTTAATTTTACTTTTTGAATTCCGATCATGAGTAATCTTTTTGGTAACACATCGAAGCGTCCTTCCCGCGAGAGCGCTAGGAATACTAGACTGAAAAAGTCTCGAACAGAGGGGCCCTCGATTCCTCCGTTAGTAGATCGGCGACCGATACTCCTGTCATCCCTTCTGAACCTTTTTCTGTAGTTAGTTTATCTTTTGTACAACCAAACTTCTCTTCTTCTGGTGAAGTAGGAAGTAGGCCTTCCCCTGGTAGGGTTGCCTTTGGTGACTCGTCATTTTTGGAGCATGCTTTTGACGTACCCTTTTCTTCAGGCACTTCTTCTTTCGAACATGGCACATATGAACATGTTCCTATTAATTCTCTTCCTTTTTCTACTTATGTTGCCCTGGTTGTCAGCAGAGGCCAAGTTGGTGTTGTTTCGGAGGTGATTAATCAGGGTTCCTTTGTAAATCCCTCCGCAACACAACCTATTTCTCAAGATTTCCCTGATTACTTGTTTAATGATACAAGTGTTGTTACTACTTCGTTCGAATCCGGCGGGCCTTCTGGAGGTCGGACCGGATCAAGGTCCGGTCGTCGAACCGTTATTTCTGCTTCGGGTAAGGAGACCTCGGTTAGTCTCAATGAGAGGGAATCCCCCCGTCCGTTAGATGACCGTTGCATCCTCGAGCAGGTTAAGGATATTCTGCAGTCGGTAACTCCACGTCCCGACGGTGTACCTTCCGTTAGTGAACTGCCTGGCTCTGTGGAGCTTGACGCTCTGTCGTGGAACCTGGGCCTGAGCACTATCTTGCATGGCGAGTTGAGGAAGCTGGAGGGTACCCCCAACGTTCGCCTTGTTCAGTCCCTGGTGAAGATATGTGAGCAGTTAAATATATTTTTGATTATTTTTCCCGCTTTTATTTTGATTGCCTTGTTATGTAAGGGCTTTCTTTTTCTTTTCTTTTCCAGGCTAAATATTTTGCACTCCAGCTGGGTGTGCAAAATGATGATCTGTGGATCGGCAAGGATTCCTATCATCGTCGTTTGGAGTCAGAGACGGCGAAGGCCGCAGGGCTGACCTTGCAACTGCTGCTTGCCAAAGATGATCTTCAAAAATTAGAGGATGAGAAAGTCGTCCTTGAGAAGGAGAAAAATGATTTGGTTCAGGCTGCTGCCGTGGCGGAGGAGTCTCGTAGGCAAGCTTATGAAAAAGGTTATGAAGCCGGTTATCTAAAGCGTCAGGAAGAATTGATGGCGTTTGCAGGTAACTTGTCTCCTCTGAGGAGTGCTTCTGCTAGGCGGCCTGGTGACAGCAATCCTTCTCAATGATTTGTTTCCGACCTGGTTGTTATTTGGAATTTCTCTATCTCTTTTTTTTTTTTTCTTTATTTTATTTTTTTGTAGTGCCCAACCTTCTGTGTGGCTTTTTGTGCTGAATTTTTGTACGGGGAGAATGAATTTAATGAAAATGATAATTTTTTGTGACTAGATCCACATCTTGATCAATCCTTAGTAGATATCTTTTGTTACGCACATTTTGTCGCTATGAATCAGTATAGCTTATCGACATAATCAGGAGAGATTACTTATCTGATATTGATCTTCTGGGAGAATATCCAATCTTAAAAAATGTAGCTTAATCTTGCTTGATCAGTGTTTAAGTAACTGAATGATATAACTTTGTTATGTACATCAAACTTTTTAAATTAAGAATGATGATCGACCAAGTATGGTCCCTTGGGTTATTTTCACAGTCACGTTTAGGCATTTATATGTGGACAGTGGGCCGCCCGTGTCGATAATTGATTGAATAACTGTTTAAGGAACGCTCAGCATTCTGGTCGATGTTCGATCAATGCCTTTTTTGTCATGTATATCTTATATAAGGAGCATATCATTCCTTCTGTTGAACTCTGCTTTTCTCATCATAGTTTTAAGTTTGTGGAGAAGATATCGTTCTATGTATCTTCCTAGAAATCCATGTTTTTCTGTACTGATTGTGAGTACCTTGTCCTTCAGATAAGGCAACCAGTGTACCAAATATATCAAATATCTTGATATGGGAGGAATTGGAAAATGTAAACTTATTTGTTAGATCCAGTCTGTTCAGAACTCCTTCAGCAATTCTTTGGAATGTTAGGCAGTGATTTTTTTGTAGTCCTGAATAATGACGATTATTCTCCTGATTTCCGTGTCAAATTTCTTGGATTCCAATAGAGTTACTGTGTAGCCCATCAATAAATTTTCATATAATACATGAGGCAGTGACGACCCTCGTATGCTGGAGGGTTTGGTCTTATACTTCTAGGCGAGCCAGTATTTTTTATAATGCTGTAAACTTGGATGCCTTCGTTGAGGATCTTAAATTTTCCGTCGAGCGACTATCATATGTGAGCGTGCAAACCTTTCTGGTCCGGACTCCTTTAGGTCTGCTTCGATTATTCTTTTATCGCTTCGATCCAAAGTTTCTTTACTCATCGATTCGTTGAGTCGATCAGAGAGGTGTCGTTCCAACTTACTTGCATTAATTATAGGAAGTCAAAAGGTCGCATTTCCGTCCCTTGATCAAATATCTATCCAGCCATTGGATTGTTCAGATCTATCCCTATAAATAGGGCGGTGGTTTATATACTTCATTTGTAACTCTCAAAAAGGATGGAGATCTCAGTTTCCTTAGATTTCATTTTGCCTTCTGATCCCATAACTTTCAAAAAGTCACATTATCGTGATTTATACCATAATACCTTGAATTTCTTCTATCTTGTACTGACTGGTCCCAAGGAAGCCCTACCTCGTACTGACGGGTCCCATGAGGCCTCGAACCTTGTATTTACGTGTTTGAGGTCCGTGGTTTCCTGTTTGCACATGGAGGGTTCATTTTAACCAGGCACCGCCGCTTTTGGATGTTACCTCCGGATTGATAGACCACCGGGGTGTGCTGGTAAAAATTAATGTTCACGATCGCCCCGAAGAGATGCTGCTCTAGAGTAAAATCAACTCTAATGTAAAAGCAGTGTCTCTTGTTGTGGATGAATGAGTATTGCTGGTTATCTGGCTGGTAATGCTCATTTCGTCTGGAAGAACATTTGATCTTCAGAGCCTGGCCGTCGAACCAAAGAAGTCGACCATCCTGAGCAGCATGCTTCTTAGGTGGTCAGTTACAACCACCGAGGCACTAGGGAGGAGATTGATGTTTCCGTGGACATTGTCGTGAAGATTACTGATCTATAGGATAGGATCGTTTTATCTAAACAAATGTAATGATGTGTAAATCGTATATAGACCTTTGTAATTTGATCCCAGCTTTTGCTTGTAATTTTCTACATATTCATAGATGAATAAAACTTTATTTTTACTCCTTGCATTCTTCTTGTTGTTTAATTCGGCTTAATCTTATTTATGATTGTCATCGAGGAGCGTTTATCGAACGGATCGATTTATACTCAACTCTTTTCTTTTTATACTTAGGTTTTTTATACCAAAAGTCTTTTTAGTCGTTAAAATCAATTGAGGAGTGTTTATTGATTGGATCAATTTATACTCAACTCTTTTATTTTTAGACTTAGGTTTTTTTTTTATACCAAAAGTCTTTTTAGTCGTTAAAATCAATTGAGGAGGGTTTGTTGAGCGGATCAATTTATACTCAACTCTTTTCTTTTCAATTGAGGAGGGTTTGTTGAGCGGATCAATTTATACTCAACTCTTTTCTTTTCAGACTTAGGTTTTAATACCAGAAGTCTTTTTAATCGTTGAAAACTGATCGAGGAGTGTTTATTGAGCGGATCAATGTATACTCAACTCTTTTCATTTAGACTTAGGTTTTAATACCAGGAGTCTTTTTATTCATTTTAGAATTTATCAAGGAGTGTTTATTGAGCGGATCAATGTATACTCAACTCTTTTCATTTAGACTTAGGTTTTTAATACCATAAGTCTATTTAATTGTTGAAAACGTAATCGAGGAGTGTTTATTGAGCGGATCAATGTTTACTCAACTCTTTTCATTTAGACTTAGGTTTTTAATACCAGAAGCCTTTTAATCGTTGCGAATAGATCGAGGAGTGTTTATTGAGCGGATCAATTTATACTCAACTCTTTTCTTTTAGACTTAGGTTTTTATACCAAAAGCCTTTTAATCGTTATGAATAGATCGAGGAGTGTTTATTGAGCGGATCAATTTATACTCAACTCTTTTCTTTTAGACTTAGGTTTTTATATCAAAAGCCTTTTAATCGTTATGAATAGATCGAGGAGTGTTTATTGAGCGGATCAATTTATACTCAACTCTTTTCTTTAAGACTTAGGTTTTTATACCAAAAGCCTTTTAATCGTTATGAATAGATCGAGGAGTGTTTATTGAGCGGATCAATTTATACTCAACTCTTTTCTATTAGACTTAGGTTTTTATACCAATGTCTTTGTGATAGTTTAGAAATTAATCGAGGAATGTTTATTGAGCGGATCAATGAATACTCAACTCTTTTCATTTGGATTTAGGTTTTAAGTACCAGAAGCCTTTTAATCGTTATGAATAGATCGAGGAGTGTTTATTGAGCGGATCAATGTGTACTCAACTCCTTGTACGGTTGGATCGAGGAGTGTTTATTGAGCGGATCAATGTATACTCAACTCGTTTTACGGTTGGATCGAGGAGTGTTTATTGAGCGGATCAATGTGTACTCAACTTGTTGTATGGTTGGATCGAGGAGTGTTTATTGAGCGGATCAATGTATACTCAACTCGTTGTATCTTGATCTCAACCAATTTGATAGTAGAATTCCAAGGAGTGTTTACCAAAACAATTGATTTATACTCAATCTTGATTTAATATTTAAAATTGCTAACAGGTATATTAAAATTTTAGCCGTGGGCTAAGGCCTTTTTTTACAATGAATAAAACTTACTAAAAAGAAAAAAGAAAAAGGCATATTCTACTATAATTTATTTACCATAGTATTTTCTAAGGTTGGTTGCATTCCAAGTTCTTGGTAAGGCTGTTCCATCCAAGTGTGCAATTTTGTATGAGCCTCTTTCCTACGTCAATGACAACGTATGGTCCATCCCAATTATGTTGTAGCTTTCCCACATGTTTGGATACTTCTACCTTTTTTAAGACCAGGTCCCCTTTTTTGAAGGTTCGGATGCGTACCTTTTGATTATATGCCCTTTCCTTATTTGCTTTAGTCACTTGCAAACGTACGACCGCTTTTTTTCTTAAAGCTTCTGTTAAATCAATATCATTTTCTCTTGTCTTTCCATTAGCCTGGTCGTCATACATTTCAATTCTTGGGGTTGGAATTAACGTTTCAACAGGAATAACAGCTTCCGAGCCATATACTAGACTGAACGGGGTCTCCCCGGTTGAAGTTCTGACCGTGGTCCGATTAGCCCATAGCACCCCTGGGAGTTCATCTAGCCATTTTCCCTTGGCTGCCCCTAGTCTTTTCTCCAAGGATTTTATTATTTCTCGGTTTGCTACCTCAGTCTGTCCGTTCGCTCTAGGATGCCCGACCGAAGTGAAATTTTGTTGAATTCCTAGTTTTGAACACCATTCTATTACCTGTTTTCCCGCAAATTGGGTTCCATTATCGAAAATTAGAATTCTCTGGATGCCAAATCAACATACTATGAATTTCCAGAGGAAGTTGATCACTTGGAACTGAGTTATCCGTGCAAGGGCGATGCATTCTATCCATTTGCTGAAGTATTCAACAGCAACCAGAACATATGATTTCTTGGATCTAGCTGCTGGGAAAGGTCCTACGATGTCCATTGCCCATTGATCGAACGGCCAACATACTGGTATTGGGTGTATGTTTTCTGCTGGTTGATGACATATATTAGCATGGACTTGGCAATGATGACAATTTTGGACATATTGTATGGCATCATTGTTGAGGGTAGGCCAATAATAACCTGTTCGAATGCATTTTAAAGTCAAGGCCCTCGCTCCGCTGTGATTCCCCGCATCTTAGTTAAAGCCAATAATAACCTCGTGTACCTCCCGGAGGATATCGTTGGTTTGAGATTCGGAGATGCATTTTAGAAGGATTCCTGACACTGATCTTCGGTAAAGCTTTCCTTCTATTAATGTATACCTCGGAGCCCCGTATTTTATTTTTTGAGCTTCGTTTTGGTCCAGTGGAATTTTTCCTTATCGGAGATACTCTATCATTGGAGTCATCCAGTTTGCTTCGGTTTCTCCAATTTCCATGATTTTTGTGACCGGTGTCTCATCGATATCGATTGACGGCGTATTTGAGATTAGCCAGTGGATCATGATCTTACGTGGTTTCGTTGGTTCGATCAAGGGTGTGGATGTATCACAATAATCACAAATAAAATAAAGTAAAGATCAAATGTAATTGTATTCGAATTAAATGAGTACAAGTACAAATATATCTAGGGTCCTATCCGAGCATTATAGGATGCCGTACTAGCTAGAGGGTGAAATACATAAGTTCGATCTAGAGCTATAATCCCGAGCTGCTATGAACTGTAGCTTCGAGAAGAGAGCACCTGGGAAGTTGTTCCTAACATCATAAATGCGCGGGTATTTATAGCTGAACAGACGGGCTTGGGCCTGCCTTTAGCCCAACAGTACCCCCTGATTGATCTTCTCGAGCAAGCCGTGAATATATGATCATGGGCTCGAGTTTGGCAACTTCCCTCTGTATTGGGGAGCTGAAGCCACTCGGTGTTGGATCGGGGAAGATAGCGGGGTCTAAATTACCCCTCATCAATACTCCCCCACTTCTCGAGCGTAAAGAGGAGCTTGCGCTCGAAGAAGTTTAAGTTGCGTTGTCCGTTGGATTGAAATGAGTCGTTGGGAATGTGTTTCGAATATGCCTCATTAAAAACCTAACTCGGAAAAACCCATTGGGATAAAAACCGAGCCAGGGAAAAAGAGTGCATATGCTAGAGATATCGTTTAGGAATGCGGAGGGAATACTTAGATGTCCATCGTTTTAGTAGAGCCCCTCAATTGAAATGCCCTTAGCTGTGAATTGTCATGAGACTTTCTTCGAATGCTTTCCTTATTTCCGAGCACAGACCTAGAGGGCCAACAATATTTTCCGGAAGCGACTTCCATGGTGTATTCCCCAGTCTTAGGAAACGAAGGACTGAAAGTGCAATTTTCAGAGAAATAGCTTTGAGTTTTTATCCATGGTAAGTTCAACCGTCGCGGTTACTCGGGGACCAGTTTGCAATTTACCTTTTTAACCCCATATATATATAAGTTGACTCGTTGAAAATTTATTTACATATTATATTCCCTTTTTAGCTCGAAGTATTTGGGTTCGAAACAGCATCTGCATTATATATTTGTCTTTCAATTAGTTATGTCAAGCTCTAGGAACGTCAAGGGCAAGAGTAAGGTCGAAGAGAGTCAAGAATCTGATCCTTTGTTAAAGCTCGTTGACGATTATGAAGATGGAGAATTTCATCCAGGAGGCGAGAATGATGATCCAAGCGAGGATCTCGAAGAAAATGAGGTTGAGAAGCGCAGCATCGGTGAGGGAGCCTTTGTCAGAATTTTCAAACCTGTGCCAGCCCCCGAGACAATGGCCTCAAACAGGTCGGAACTCCCCGCTAAAGAGACTTCCTGTTGCTTTTCGAAGAAAGATCGTGTTCATCTCGAGGGGGAATATGGGAAATTTCTTCCCAAAGGGTTTTCCATCGTAATTCCCTCTTATTCCGAACGCGCCACCGAGCCCCCGACAGGCTGTCAATCCTTCTATGAAGGTCAATTTTCGTGTGGTTTGCGCATTCCATTCAGTCCCCTCTTAAGGTGTATACTTTCTTTCTTTTCGCTGTCCCCCGCTCAGCTTCTTCCGCACTCTATTGCTTATATAGCAGCATTCAGTGTTCTCATGGAGGCGAAAGGAGAAGAGGCCTCCTTTAGCAATTTTTGGGACACCTTCCGAATGGACCTAGGCAAAGGTTCGAATGCGGGATTCGTATCCATCCGTCAGAGGTCGAAACGGCCTTTTCTTACCAACATAACGACGAAAAAGGACAAAGGTTGGAAAAGGCGGTTCTTCTTTGTGAAAGGTCCTGATGTTCCAACGTCCGAAGGTAGTTCGAGGACAAGACCATATCGATGGGATGGCGTAACCTCTTGGTCGTATGGTTCTCGTAGCATCAAAGAGAAGCTTAGGCAATGTCTTTCCGATGAATTTCTCGAGCAGCTGAGGTCCAATCCTTACCATACCAGGTTCCTAGTTCAGGAAGGCGTTTTGCGATTGGCTGGACTGAGCCATTGCGACTATCTTGCCCCCGCGATTAAATATCCCAACCAAACTTCCGAAGGATCGCTTCTGCAGGTCGATGGCCTTCCAATTCCTAGTGTTCCGCCTTTTGCCACTCCTTCCTTGGGTATGTTTATTACCTTGTCTATTTAAGGTTTTATCGAATAGTTTTTCTTTGTAAAGAACCGTGCCTAAAGCGTATTGTTCCTGTAGGTCGAGTCGTTGAGAAACTCCGAGTATCTGCTGCCGAATTAATTGAAGATAAACCATTTTATTTTGACCCGTTGTCTCATACTCCCGGAAATAGAACTGGTACAAGTAACTTGGGCGGAGACTCTGTTATTGTTCCGCTCACGATTCCCGAACTGAGAGGTGTTGGTACTATGAGCTCCTTGAATTCCGCCTCTGCTGGGCCAGTTCGAGCCCTATTTTCCCCTGACACTCCTGCTCTTTCTTCGGTTGGTTATAGTCAGCATTCCTGGAATCGGGTTCTGGGTGTTCAGGAGTACGAGAAACTTTTGAGTCGCAAGAGAAATGCTGAACATCCTGGACCCTCTAGGAGGGTAAAACCCTTTGGTGTGAGTTCTGACCCTGTTCCGTGTCGAGAAGGCAGATCAGAACCTGATGTGGCAGATTTCATGGACGAGCACCTTCGGGGTAGCAGGGCTGCTGGGTACCCTGAAGATGGTAGCATTCTAACTGATCTGGATTCGGGTGGTGAGAACGAGTTCGACAAGTCCGCCAGAATTTATATGGCTAGTCGGTTCAAGCGGGATATCCTGCTTCAGAGCGTTAAAAGTGACTTCGAGGTTTTGAGTGACTTTTCCCGAACGTATCACGAGGTAAACGTTTATCTTTGATTTTCTTTTCTTTCTTCGGTGCCCTCGACATTTTGCTGATATGTTTGAACTACTTCGCAGATCGGAGACTTATTTGCTATCCAAACCTATCGCTTAGCTTTATTGGAGCAAGAATCGCAGGATGCTCATGACGCGTGTGCTCAGATTCTTGTTGATAACAAAACTATTCGAGCCCAGTTAGAAGAAAATCAACGAGAATTATCTCGAGTGAAGAAGGAGCTCGAAAAAGCTACTGTGAAATGTTCCTCGTCCGTGGAAGAGGATCTGCTGGCATCCGTCAAAGAGAGAAGTGCCCTCGAGGAGGAGCTGAAGAAGGTGAGAATAGAGCTGGAGCTGGCGAAGCAAGACTCCGAGCGTGCGTATGCCCAAGGTCGGGAAGAGGCTACTATTCCAGCCATACGAGAATTTTTGGAATCTCCCGTATTAAATCCTTTAGTCCAAAGGAAGATGGGAGAAATTGCTCAGACGATCTTTTACAAAGGGGTTCAACAATTGGTTGCGGCCAAGAAAATTCCGGATGACATGGACGAGTATTTTAAGCACATGAACCCTTTCAAGAACGCTGAAGGGAAGGATTACAAAGCTTCCTCTCTACCCAAGATGGATGCTAATTGGCAGAATCATCGCTTCGCCCCCTTAGTTGAGGAGTACGGCATTCCGATTCCTAACCCCGATGTGCTCGAATACGCCTGCGACGATCCTCCCGTTGTGCTAGGGGAAAAGGGTGGGGATGCCAATGCAAGCAATGCTTTGGTTGAGGGAGACAATCGATCTTTCGACCAAGCTGGGTAATTATCCAATTTCAATATCGGAGTCGATTAAGCCGGGGGAGCAACTTAAAGTTTTGTAGTTAGGAATTTAATCGTATCGACCCATGTAATCCATTTTTGTAATCGGATTTGTTTTCTGTTTCTACCTGACTGCCGTAACTTGTAAATTCCGATCTTACTAATATCCAGTTACTATTAATTTTTAAGATTTCGATAACATTATGCTCAGATATTCGCTCTTTCCATACGGGATTTTTCTTTAAATGTTGCGTCGATCCATTATCGCAATCGGAAGGCGTAGTGTCTATAAATATTAGGGTTTCTTTTCATTATTCATACGACGCCTTACTTATAGAGATCGGAGCTCTCGCCATATTTCCTGTCTTCTCTGAATCCCTTCCAGAGTAATAGTCCGAACTATCGACCTTCAATCCACTCATCATGGAAGACACACTAGGGAAGCCTATCGACCCCAAAATGCTATTTGGCGGCTCGAAGACTAAGAATCCAAGTAAGGAGCATAAAATAGCTAAGGAAACCAAAACATCCAAGTCTTCTTCTAAGGCCTCTGCGTCTTCCCCGAGAACCGCTAAAGAAGGGGAGGACAAGAAGGAGAAAGGTGTCTCTTCAAAACAAAACAAAGGTGGTTCCCGCAAGTCCATCTTGGACGAAGAACTCGAAGCTGCGTACGAGTGTTCTTCTCCAAAAGTTATCGATTCATCGAACAAGAATCCCGTGGGAGAAAATCCTTTTGTTCCTTCTTCCAACAAGAGGCCTTACCCTGACGGGCCCACTCCTATTGAGGCCTTGCAAAATCTTGTCATTGGGAGTAAATCGTCTCTCGACACTTCGACTGTTCCTCCCGAAGGAGGTTTTAGTAAGAAATTCAAATTAGGAACCGACGAGGGGGCTTCTGCTGACGCTTTAAAAACTGATAATCCTCCGGAACCCCGGGTCGATCCCGATCATCCAAAAGTTGCTTCTTCCGGGGCTGAAGAGTCGAAAGATGGGTCCGATCCCTTGGATAGCCTGTTGCAGGTTAACTTTACTTCTTCGGAGACTAACATGCCCAAAGGGGGAAATGCGTCTAAGGAGAGGAATATAGAAGAGTTGTTCGAGTCCGGGCAGCATTTCCTGTTTCAGGTATATCTATTTATATATATATGTATATTATTATTATATTATTATTTATTATTATTTTTTTTTTTTTTTTTTTTTTTTTTTTTTTTTTTATGAAGATCAATTTGAAAAATGTCCAACTTCTTTGGCAGGCCGGGCAAGATTTTATCGAGCTTAAGACATTTGCTGAGCGGGAGATCAATTATCGTGCTGCTATTTCTCAGGAGCTGGAGAAGAAGAAAACCGAGTTCGACCGTGTCCTTGCGGAGAAGCTCGCTCTAGAGAGAGAGAAATCTGTTAGAGAAAGTGGAGAGGAGATCCATAAGCAGCTGAGCGAAGAGCTCGGAAAACTGAAAAGTCTTCACGAGCAGGATAAGCAGGAATTCACTCGTCGAGAAAAGGAAGCTTTCGATCGTGGATATAAAGCTGGATATGAGGCTCGTAGTGCCGAGCTTCGGAAGATTTTATCTGACAATAAGCTCCTCTAGGCGTTGTCTTTTATTTTCTCGGACTTGTAGTACAGCTGAAAATGTTTTTTACCTGTTGTGTAATCCTGAATAATTTTCAGACATTTTATTTTCTATGGTTTGCAGTAATTTACTTTCTTCTCGAATCGTATGCTTCTTTTGTGTGTTCTTTCTTTTATCATTCTTTAGTTTGCTTTCCTGAATTTTCGATCTTGGCGTAGTAATTCCGCTTAAATCCAAAAAGTAATATCACTTTCTTTTCCTGGTGAAGTTCTTGGGAGTCGTGAAAATCTTTTGACCTGGATCGCTTTCTTATAGCCGATGGATTTTTGAGAATAGTATTTTCTTCGTTTTGCATTCTTATAATATTTTCTGAATACAGATTCCTTCGATCATGCTGAATAGTAGATCTTGTTGCATGCCTCAATATTTCGAATTTCGGGTTAGGAGCTACTTTGCGTATTATAGTCAGGTTTATACTTTAATTTCGACTAGGGCATCTGCAGGCGAAACTATTTCAACCCTGAAAGTCTCGACCCTTTGTGGTTTAGGGTATGATGCAATTTGCTAGGCTCCCTTTTGAAAATGTTTCGGGCATTGCTTCGGAGATTGACGTCCTTTATAAAATGTTCACGTTTCTCCTGGTAAAGAGATGTATTGCCCTTCTCCTTTTCGAAGAAGCATGACCACAGTCGAAGACCTGTTGGCTCGATAGGCGTCTCCTGGTTGAGTAAGGACGCTATCGTCCGCCGAAAATTTCATAGGGTCGGTCAGTTACGAAGATGTGACGGGGGTTGATATCTTTTATCTTGTAATTATTTCCTATGCCAAGCTCGGAAAATACTTTTTATCAATATTTCGACGGCTTTACTTATTCTCAGGCCATTATCTGATGACGCTTTCTTTACACGCTGTATTTAGATCTCTTTATGATTTTTCTTGGATGATAGGAACTGGGACTACGATGAATTCGGATAGGAATGAACTCGAGTAGAATAACTTTGACATTTTCTTCATTTCTCTTCCGGAATGGTTTCTGCAATTTCGGGAATCGTAACGGTCAGCGCATTTACTGCTCATATCTCAGCCGTTAGCACCATTAAATCTTAGTCGTTAATTGCTCTTTCTCTTCACTATATATAGTTCCGCGGATACCCCCAGATTTTATATTTCAGTAACAATTTTGATCAGTCCTATGACTGAAGATTTACTCTTTCTAGCCATCCTGCCTCGTTTCCTTTCTTTGATCAAATTGTTCGAAGTTCTCCTTCGAACTATTTTTAAATTCCTATATCTCATGATGGCAACTCAATTCGACTAGGGTATCGACAGGCGAAAATAATTGCGACTGGGGTACCGGCAGGCGAAAATAATTGCGACTGGGGTACCGGCAGGCGACCTGCTTCTTTGGACTCATCCCTCCTGAGACAGGTTAGAATTCCGGTACCCTGATTTCCATCCAGTCGGATAGTGGGTCAACTGCTGGAGGAGTTTTCCTGCTCTCGACCTCTACTTCTTCAAGATATTTCTTGAAGAATGTTACCTTCGAGACTGCGTGGAATAATTTTTCTAGGTGCCTCGCTATTTTTCGATCTGGACCGGTGTGGAGCAAGTACCGAGGAAGTGATGAATGAAGGGTAGAAGCGTTGTTCTGGCCCAGTCTTACTCCTTCAACCACGGAGAAAATCTAGTGTAGGATTTATTTGTAATAGGGTTACATTAAGTGTAAAGTCTTTGCTTGACTTCTCTTATCCTTGTAATTTTGAATTCTTTTGTAACTGTTTGGAATTACATGAATAAGATATTCATTTCTTTATCACCCTTCCTTGTGGAATTGCTTTTGTATGTTGTTATCGAGCGTCAATTTTTCATGCCTCCAAAATATGATCAAGTGACATTCTTTATCTACTTTGAATAATACTTAGATGATAGATGATAATCGATATCCCTCGACTTTGAGTATAGCTTGTAAGGGGCTTTTATTCTCTCGCCATATAATTAAGACATCCAGGTAGAGGAATACAAAATGTTCTTCGAGTGACAAATTCTAATTTGAAGGGCCAAATTCTGTACTTTGGACAAATAATTGTGAAGTAATAATCGAACAGGGTCTTGTTCAATCTCGAATAATAGCTTTGATTTAAGTGTTGTGAAGATGGCTACTAGCCTTAGACGATCGAATAATAATAGAATAGAGTACTAGTTGATCTTGGTTGATCGAGGGTAATAGTTTCGATCTAAGGGGCGTAGCAACAGCTTTCACCCTTAGTCGTATCAGAGCATTTTTAGCTCGAGGGTCATAGCAGAGGCTTTCACCCGTTCGATAATTTCGACCTAAGGGGCATAGCAGAGGCTTTCACCCTTAGTCGTTTTTAGAGCATTTTTAGCTCGAGGGTCATAGCAGAGGCTTTCACCCATTCAATATTTTCGATCTAAGGGGCATAGCAGAGGCTTTCACCCTTAGTCGTTTTCAGAGCAATTTTAGCTCGAGGGTCATAGCAGAGGCTTTCACCCATTTAATAATTTCGATCTAAGGGGCATAGCAGAGGCTTTCACCCTTAGTCGTTTTTAGAGCATTTTTAGCTCGAGGGTCATAGCAGAGGCTTTCACCCATTCAATATTTTCGATCTAAGGGGCATAGCAGAGGCTTTCACCCTTAGTCGTTTTCAGAGCAATTTTAGCTCGAGGGTCATAGCAGAGGCTTTCACCCATTTAATAATTTCGATCTAAGGGGCATAGCAGAGGCTTTCACCCTTAGTCATTTTCAGAGCAATTTTAGCTCGAGGGTCATAGCAGAGGCTTTCACCCATTCAATATTTTCGATCTAAGGGGCATAGCAGAGGCTTTCACCCTTAGTCGTTTTCAGAGCAATTTTAGCTCGAGGGTCATAGCAGAGGCTTTCACCCATTTAATAATTTCGATCTAAGGGGCATAGCAGAGACTTTCACCCTTAGTCATTTTCAGAGCAATTTTAGCTCGAGGGTCATAGCAGAGGCTTTCACCCATTTAATAATTTCGATCTAAGGGGCATAGCAGAGGCTTTCACCCTTAGTCATTTTCAGAGCAATTTTAGCTCGAGGGTCATAGCAGAGGCTTTCACCCATTTAATAATTTCGATCTAAGGGGCATAGCAGAGGCTTTCACCCTTAGTCATTTTCAGAGCAATTTTAGCTCGAGGGTCATAGCAGAGGCTTTCACCCATTTAATAATTTCGATCTAAGGGGCATAGCAGAGGCTTTCACCCTTAGTCATTTTCAGAGCAACTTTAGCTCGAGGGTCATAGCAGAGGCTTTCACCCTTGTATAATAGTAGATTGAGACAAGCACAGACAGAATAAGAGAGATCAATAATATCAGGGAGAGATGAATGAATACGGATATTGACTAAATTGAAGTAAATTTTGATGAGAAAATAGTTTTCTGCAGCTATGAGGAGGATGGGTTACGGAGGAACAGCCAGTAGTGAATAACCCTAGACTTCGAAGAATCCTTATTCCTTTGTCGAGAAAACTCCTTGTTTGTAGGTTCCCGGTTTTGATAAGTTTGATTCTTTCTAAATGGTCCCTATTTTACCGGGAATCGCAACGGTCGACAAATCTTGTCCGATCCTTTTGCGAATTACACGCCGCTGGATTCATTTCTGTTTTCGGCTATAAAAGGCTGATATATTGCTGAAATTACCTCATTCGTTGCATCGAGAATTTTCTTATCTGATCATGGAGGCCAAGACGATTACTCGATTAATTCAACTTTTTGAGCTCAGATTTCGATCGATCTATAAGCAGAAAAACTTTCGAGCAGAAGAAAAAGCATCTCGATCCTCGCTTAGAATATCGACAGGCAAATACAACTTCCATCTTGAAAGCCAATATGCCAGATTCAAGGAGTCGGCAGGTTATTGCGCAGGTCTTCGATTAGGGACCTGTTGCTTCAATGCATTTAGGAAGACGTACTGAGGGGTGAACGACGACGAATACGGTTAGTTGATGAATCATATACTCGCCCCTTCGCCTCCGGAGGATCGTAAATAAGGTTAAAAATCTGCAGTTCCGAGGGAGATTTCATTGCTCGGGGATGAACTATTTCGAATCGGCCATAAAAAAAAAACCGAAAATTTCATAGGATTGTAGAAAGTAGTATCGTTCCGCTGTAATGCCAAGGCGTGAACCATGTTCGACATGTATTTCCCATACTTTGTACTTTTTCGAGATGATATACTATAAATACACTTCATTTTCGATTTGTTGATAACATGAAGCATAACTAGATAAATTTTATTTCCTGCAATTCCATTTTGATTCTCTAATGTTGATAAAGAAATAATCAAGTACCACTTGCTTGATCGAGTAATAATTTAGTAGACCTGAAATTAATAGGTCTTAAGCACCGCCAAATATCCGTAGTCGAACGAGTTTTCGTATGAAAGCTCTTGTTCGAAATATCCGTTCGTGGCTCTTCTATATCGAACTAATGATTATAAGAATGTCTGGACGAGACTGAACTTGAACCTAAATTATCAACCCTTATCGATAATGTTATAAACTCGTCATATCATTTCAGTATTTAGAAAGTTGTAGATCTTCCAATGTGCTCCGTTAAAGCATGAGTCCTCGTAACCAATCAAGGTCCTATTTCTCGGGAAATGTAACGGTCAGTCCATTTAATACGCAATCTAATATCTGGGCCGTCGATTCAAAATTCTTTATCACTATAAATAGGTCCCTTTGCGTATACCACATTTCTCATTTTCTCCTTTATGCTCCCTCCGATCACCATGGGTCGAGTTTTTGGTTTGACTTGTATTTTCTCCCAGATAAAGAAGTTTGAAATTAGAGTTCGAACTTTGTTTTTTGACCTTGCTTCCCTTGGTTTAAGCTTTCCGCTTAGAATATCGACAGGCAAAAGAAATTGCGCCTAGAATACCGGCAGGCAACCTGTTTTGCCAGACATATCATCTCTGGTGCGGGTTAGAGCTCCGGTTTCTAGGCGTAGTACTTGATCGGGCAGCTGGTTACTCCGAGCGGAGTTCTTTAAGTCTGAGGCACCAGCTTCCTCGAGGGCTTTCTTACGAGATAGTTCCTTCGAGCTCCCTTGAAGCGCCTCTGCTGGGATAACCCTTTGCTGCTCCGGTTCGGATCGATCGGTAGATAATGGTTGATTTCGACCATCATTGTTTACCGACGAAGACCTAAGATCGGTTTAAAGTCCTGGAAAGGAGCTTCGATCCGGCCTCTATCCCGTACGAAGATGGATGTGCGACACGTGGCAAGTGATTGCCAGGAAAAATCACTGCTGAGTTCTGCATCTGGGGCGATCTTAGGGAAGGGAGACCGAGTTGTAATAGCACAGAATTATTCGGAGAATTTGTAATAGGGTAGGAATAGTTGTACTTTATTTCTGGAGCTCGAATTCTGTATTCGAAGCTACGCATTTGTAATTTGTTTGAATGACATCAATAATAAAAATTTGCTCTTGAATGAACTTTGTGTAATTTTCGAGGATTTGCATAACTTCGCATAACTTCATTTAATTACTCCCAATTGATTTGAGAACTCCCATAAATTTCATTCTCGAAATTAATCAATACTATGATCGGAAAAATAAATTCCGACCATTAATAACATGTACATCTATAGATTTCCTTTTCCCTTATTCTTTAAGTTGATGATTGAATCGATTGGGCTAAATTTTGTATTAGTTCTCTGTGGACGATATCCTTGCACTTCTTGCTTGCTTATGTTAGTTGTGAATGGATCACTCATAGACAGTAAATCCAATGAGGTAACAAATAAGCTTGATAATCGTAAAATAACCGTCGATCTTAAGGTCGGAAATTCGTCCCAGAGACCTTATCTTCGAACTCAAACTGACGAATGCTCCGCTGGTCGGAGGTTCAACCTAGACAGTGAATCGCGGAGTTTCTGGTTAGTGAGGCTCTCTGCTAACATATGTACCTCTCCTCATAGTAGGCATATTTCGATCTAATACTCGAATAAGGCCCCACGGTGGGCGCCAATTGATCTTACGTGGTTTCGTTGGTTCGATCAAGGGTGTGGATGTATCACAATAATCACAAATAAAATAAAGTAAAGATCAAATGTAATTGTATTCGAATTAAATGAGTACAAGTACAAATATATCTAGGGTCCTATCCGAGCATTATAGGATGCCGTACTAGCTAGAGGGTGAAATACATAAGTTCGATCTAGAGCTATAATCCCGAGCTGCTATGAACTGTAGCTTCGAGAAGAGAGCACCTGGGAAGTTGTTCCTAACATCATAAATGCGCGGGTATTTATAGCTGAACAGACGGGCTTGGGCCTGCCTTTAGCCCAACAGTACCCCCTGATTGATCTTCTCGAGCAAGCCGTGAATATATGATCATGGGCTCGAGTTTGGCAACTTCCCTCTGTATTGGGGAGCTGAAGCCACTCGGTGTTGGATCGGGGAAGATAGCGGGGTCTAAATTACCCCTCATCAGATCACCCTTTCGGTTTTCCCGTCGTGGGAACCTGTGAACCGAGATAGCTGATCGGCCCATTTATTTTCTTCGCGCGGAATGTTCTGTATACCAAAACTTTCGAAATTTTCAGCCAATTTTTTCACTTTGGCAAGGTATTTTATCATATTAAATTCCTTAGACTCATAAAGACCTTCTATCTGTCTCTATACTAACTCTGAATCTGTTAATACTTTAAGGTTTTGTATCTTGGCCTTGGTCGCCATTTCCATTCCTGCGATCAGTGCTTCATATTCTGCTTCGTTGTTTGTTACGACAAAGTCCAAAGTTATCCCGCAATTTATATCCTCCTCATTAGGTCCGGTAAAGTTGATTCCAGCACCTCCTCCTTCTCTGCATGAGGCGCCGTCGACGTGCATTAACCAGGTCTGGTTTTCTACGATCAAGATATCATTGGCAAGGCTGGTTGATTCAGGATGTTCAACTGCCTGGCTCAGGGTTTCTAATAGAAAATCGGCTATGACTTGGGCTTTAATCGCAATTCTTGGTTTGAACTCGATATCGAACTGACTGAGTCGATCGCCCATTTGATCAGTCTTCCAGAGGCTTCTGGTTTTGCTAGGACCTGTCTTAATTGTTGGTTGGTCAATACCACGATTTTGTAGGTCAAAAAGTAAGGTCGGAGTTTTCGTGCTGCTACTACTAAGGCCAAGGCGAATTTTTCAATTTCCAAATATTTCATCTCTGCCCCTTGTAATAATTTGCTTAAGTAATAGATAGGCTTATGTTCTAAACCTTCTATTTTGACCAGAACTGAACTAACCGCCGCATCGGAGATCGAGATGTAGATGTATAATGATTCTACTTCAGTCGGTTTGGCCAACAACGGGGATGTTGTCAGGTACTCTTTTAGCTGGTCGAAAGCCCGATCGCATTCTTCGGTCCAAACAAAGTTTTTCGCCTTTCGAAGGGTTTGGAAGAAAGGCAAACTTTTGTCAGCCGATTTTGATATGAATCTGTTTAACGCTACGATTTTCCCTACCAAGCTCTGTACTTGGGAGATCGTCTTTGGAGGCTTCATTTCAGTTATGGCTCGAATTTTTTCTGGGTTGGCTTCGATTCCTCGTTGATGTACCAGATAGCCCAAGAATTTTCCTGATTTAACACCAAAGGTGCATTTGGCGGGATTTAGCTTCATGCAGTACTTTCTCAATATTCAGAAGCATCGATCGAGATGTCTTATGTGATCCGCTTCATTCATGCTTTTGACCAGCATGTCGTCTACGTAGACTTCCATTATTTCTCCAATTAATCCTTTGAACATTTGGTTTACTAACCTTTGGTACGTGGCCCCGGCGTTCTTTAACCCAAATGGCATAACTATGAAGCAATACACTCCTTGCTCGGTTATGATTGCAGTTTTCTCTTGGTCTTGCTCATTCATGTATATTTGATAAAAACCCTGGAAAGCATCCATCATGCTGAAGATCGCAAAGCCAGCGGTTGAGTCGACTAATAAGTCGATCCTTGGGAGGGGATACGGATCGCGCGGGCATAATTTGTTAAGGTCGGTAAAATCGTTGCACATTCTCCACTTGTTATCCTTTTTATCCCATTTTGCTACTAGAACAACATTACATAACCATTCCGAGAAGTTTATTTCTCGAATTTGTTTTGCTTTGAGTAGCCTTTCTACTTCTGCTTTGATGATTTTATCTTTTACTGGCCCATGATTTCTCTTCTTTTGTCTAGCAGGTTTTGCCAAAGGGTCGATTTTTAGCGAGTGTTTGATTACTCGAGGGTCAATCCCTTCAATGTCGTTCGCACTCCAAGCGAAGACATCCATATTATTTCTGAGAAAGTTGATCAACATTATTTCCCCTTCCTTGCTTAATTCAGTACCTATTCTTGTTGTTTTCGATGAGTCCCCTTGTACCAGTATGACATCCTTATGTTCTGGTGGTTTTAAAGCTAAATCGACCGGTTCTTTTCCCTTTTTATCTATTCGGTCAGGGCTAGGGATTTCAACCTCGTTTCTACCGACATCGTCTTGGAGCTTTCTTTTGCTCGGAGTAATTGGTTCAGGGGGGTTTTTCAAAGTTAATGATGTACTGTAGCAATCCCATGCTATACAATGATCATTCACTATTTCCCCGATACCCGTATCAGTCGGGAATTTTATCTTCTGATGGTAAGTTGAGACAACGGCTCGGAACAAGTTGAGGGCAGGTCGCCCTAAGATCGCATTGTATGCAAAAGGAGTTTCTACTACTAAAAATTTTACCAGCTTCACTGTCCGATGTGGTTTCTTCCCGAGTGAGACACTTAAAGATATTGTTCCACTGGGGACAATTTCGGATCCTCCAAATCCCACTAATGGTGTAGCTACCTTTTGGTGTGTTATTTGTCCCAAGTTCATCTGGGCTAGGACCTCCCTAGAGATGATATTCGCTGAGCTCCCATTATAGATCAGGATCCTTTTGACGTTGTAGTTTGCTATTTCTAGCGACACCACCATCGGGAAATCGGGGTTATCCTCTTTTGTGTCCCAAACTAGATTTTTGGGTACTTCGCCCTCGTTAAAACTGATCGGCTGGTTGTTTGTTGATTTACTTTCTAGAGTCCATACTTCCTTCGAGTATTTTAATCCTCCGATTATCGATCTAGCAGTTCTTCGTCGAGCGTTACGACTGTCCCCGCCAGCGGGTCCTCCGGAAATTGTATGAATGGTACCATTGATCTGGTCATGGTTCAACTCCTGTGTAGGACCATCCTCGGGTGACTTTCGACGGGAATTCCTCCTTTGATTATTATTCCGAGGGCTCCTACTTCTTCCTCTTTTACGGTTATCCCGCTCTAAATAGTCGTCTAGTTTTCCTTGTTCGATTAGTTTTTCAATTTCTCTCCTAAGGTGAAAACAATCTTCAGTGCGGTGCCCATGTGCTCTGTGATATTTGCAGTACAAGTCATAGTTTCGGGCACCAGGTCTGGGCTGAGCGATTTTCTTCGCTTCCGGGATCCAATTATTCCTTTCTAATACGGGCAGGATTTCTTCTATTGGAACAGTTAGCCTTGGGTGTTCTACTTGATTAACCCTGCTCCTGATTGCCGGTTCTGCAGTTCTAGATCTCTGATAGATGTTAGGTCGTCTGTCCTGATCGTTTTTATTGTATTCTAATCGCTGAAAAATGTTGCCCTTTCTGAATGTCCGCTCATAGTCCATGGATCTTTGGGCAGGAATTCTATCTTGCCGTTTGGAGCCTGAGGCCGTAACTTTATTTTTGTTCTTATCTTTAAAGGAATGCATCTCTTCTTGGGTCATATATTTAGACGCCAAGCTCATGATATCGGCGAACGTTCTTGGTTGTTTTCGGCTGAGAGCATTTCCGAACTGCCTATTTTTCGTGAGGTCGAAGAGAATAGAGATTATGTAATCGATATTTGGGGAATCGATTTTGAGCAATTCTACATTAAATCTTGCTAACCAGTTTCTTAGTGATTCTCCCTCTTGTTGATAGATTGTTCCCAAGTAGCTCATTGGAAGTTTTTGCCTCTTCTGACTGGCAAACTGTTGTGTCAATTTGTTGCATAATTCTCGAAAACTAAATATAGAGTTGGCTGGTTGCTTGGCGAACCAGTCCAAAGCGAGTCCTTCCAACGTGGTCACCATTAATTTGGCGGTGAATTCCGCCGAGTGAGCATATAAGTTCATTATGCTCGTGAAGCTAAAAATATAGTCATCTGGATCAGTGGTCCCATCATATCTGGGTAGTCTACCCGGAACCTGTCCGGTTGACTGCGCCTCTTTTATTTCTCTGCAAAGGGAGAGCATGCTGCGAGGCTCTCCTGGAGTTCTGTGGTTCTAGTCCACGGGTTTTGAATGGATCCTAAGCGTTGCTCGAGTCGTTCTTGCACCATCCTTTTGATTTCTCTTTCGAAGAATCGCATTGTTCTTGGTCGATCTGGGATCGCCTCGCCCACGTCATCCTCGATGGGAATTATGGTATGTTCCTTTGACTCGGTGCGTTGTGGTCTCCTTCGATCCGCTTTTCTTCTGACGTTGTCATCGAAGGGTTTTGAATTGCCCTGCCGCTGACTGTGTAGCGAGACCCGCTCGCTCGCCGGGCTATCAGCCTGTTGAGAGATTTGATCGTTTTGCCTCGGCGTTCTTTGAGTGGGATTTGCCCTAGTAGTTCTAATGTTTCGAGGAACCTGTTCGAGTACGAGTAATTCCTCTGGGGAGAGTGATTTAAGGAGCATAGCAATCTGTCGTAACTTTTCCTGAGCGTCTGATAACGCCGTGAAAACGTCGTTATTATCTATCCCTTTAAGCTCAAAACATCTTGTTTTGATCCGAGTTTCTTTGTGTCTTTGCGTGTTTTCGTGTCGTTTGTGCTTTGGGTCCCTTTGTTCGACCTTTGTTCGTTTTACTTGTTTTGTTCGTGTTTTGCTTTTGTTTTTTATGTGGTTTGCAGGATTCGACATAGCGAAGCGTTTTCGGAACATTTCGTACGTGGATAGCAAGTCTTCGTCGACCAAGTGGGGGCCTAACGCAAACGAGAGAGCAAGAATCGAAGAATTAGGTGCCTGCTTAACCTCGCCGCAGCGAGGTAGTTGCTCGCCGCCGCGAGCTGAGGCAGAAACATTCTGCCCAGGTCTCGCGGCCGCGAGGTTCAACCTCGCGGCCGCGAGAAGCAGGCAGAAGGTTTCTGCCTCGACCTCGCGGCCGCGAGCCTCCAGCTCGCCGCCGCGAGGTGACCACCACCTGCAGGCTCGCGGCCGCGAGCCCAGGTCTCGCGGCCGCGAGACCTGTTCTGTTTTTCTGAGCACTTTGAAGGGCCTTTTTGTATATTGTCTTCTTCCCCACTTGTAATTAGAACCTTCCTTTAGGGATATTTTGGCCTAAGTTGCTATAGTTTTTGGGGCAATTTAGGCATGAGTGGGTGATAGTTTGCTAGGTTATAAGGGTAGAAGGTGGAATTCATTCACAACTCTTGAAACTCACACACACTTGAAGAAAAGAAAATATCTCTTGCCTCCATTAAAAAGAAGAAGAGTTCTTGCTTGGAGCTTTGGTTGGAAGACTAAAGAAGCTTGAGAGAAGAGTTGTAGTGGTTTCCATCACATAAGCTTATCTCTATCCTTTGTATTTATCTTATACTTATGAATATGTTGAATGTAATGAATGTTTTATTGATAAATATGAGTAGCTAAGCATTTAACTCCTTGGTTTTCATGAAGCTTTGATTGATCTATGATTGAATGATGAGTTTATGATTGTAGCTATGCTTACAAGTGTTTGTTCATCTAGTTTGAGCCTTTGTCAACTTGTGGTTAGGCCAACCATAGGATGAAATGGATTGATCTTTAATTGCTAGACATAGTTGATTAAAGATTAGATTATGAAACTAGGTTGTGATTTGATTTTAGGATAGGAATATACCTAGGTCATTTCATGTTCTATTAAGGTTTGGGAACTAAAGCATCACTTAAGCTTAATCCTTTTAGACATAAATTGGATTAGTTTACTTTGGTAGGTTCGTACGATATCGAAAGATACGTATGAATAAACTATGAAACCTTGAACAACAAACATAAGTATAGTCGTCAACTTGTGAATCATTCGAGATTGGATCACTCTTAGTGACATGGAAATCTAGGAACCTTTATTTAATTCAATCAAAGTATTGTGTTTTTATTCATTTCACTTTTATGTGTTCAAACAAACTACAAACCAACTACTTTTAATCACATAAGTTCGCGTAAGATATTAGAATAGATCTTGATAATTATTCGTTAGATTCCTCGTGGGTTCGACACCCTTTACCACTTTATTACTTGAAAGCGACCGTATACTTGCGTTTCTACGCATTCGTATTTGGAGCGTAACAGCGTCTGACAGGGGGACCGGGATCGTTGGAGCCGCATGTTCTTCCGGTACAGCGCCAGTAGGGATCTCTCGTGGTTCCGCCTGATTCTGATGATGCTCGTTCTGTTGCTGGTTGTCGTTGGATCCAGGGGCGTTATTATCGGTATTGCCCTATGGATCCTCAGACGCATTAAGCTGGTTGGTTGTGTTACTTCTTGTTCCGTTACGAGCGCTCTTCCTTGGGCGAGCCATATGTTGATCGAATAATTAACCTAGCCCCTCGGTGGGCGCCAACTGATTTAACCGAATTTCGTCGGGTAGGATTATATCAGTAATTAGGTGATATTAGGGATTCTCAATTAATACGAATTAAAGGGCTCTATTACTTTATTCCGGATGGATCAATCTCAAGGAAGAACAATTTAGAGGGAACTACAAGTAATCGTGACAATCAACGTAAAATGAATATGAATATGAAGAAAAAGCTCTTTTCTTATTGAATAAACTTGGATTATGCTGTTATGCAGGCATAAGTTGAGTATGTGAAGCGTGTGTAATACAATGATTAGCTAGGTATTTATATCATATTAAACCTAGCTTTACAAGGAAACATAATCCTAATAGGACTCGGCCCAATTGTCCTTCTTGAGTCCGGATTGTAGTCTGCTTGTTGAGGAGAGTCGTATTCTACCGGGTCGATAAGATGATCCCGAACTGACTTGTCTGGTCGAACCGATCTTTTATACTTCAGTCGATCTGCACATTATAAGGGGTGCGAAATAGCCCCCATCAATGGCCTAAAACAGGCGTCCCGAACCTGGAACATACGTTTTGATGAGACAGTCAAAGGGTATGGCTTCATCAAGAACGTTTATGAGTCATGTGTGTACAAGAAATTCGATAGGAGTTCGGTACAATTTATTGTGTTATATGTCGATGACATTCTGTTGATCGGAGACGATATCGGAACGTTGACACAGACGAAAGCGTGGTTATCCATGCCATTCTACATGAAGGATATGGGAGACGCATCTTATGTACTAGGCATACGTATCTATAGAGATAGATCGAAGAAGATGTTAGGACTCTCCCAATCCCAGCACATTAACACTATACTGAAGAGATTCAGTATGGAAGAATCCAAGAAAGGATTGCTTCCAATGAGACATGGAATCTATCCTTCTAAATCAATGTGCCCTACGAGTGATGAAGAAAGAAAGAGAATGTCTCTCATACCTTATGCATCTGCCATTGGCAACATAATGTATGCAATGTTATGTACTAGACCTGACGTAGCTCACGCTCTCAGTGTTACGAGCCGCTACCAGTAAAATCCAGGGGAGGAACACTGGACCGCCATAAAGGCTATCCTAAAGTACCTGAGAAGGACTAAGGATATGTTCTTGGTCTACGGTGGTAGTGGAGAATTGAAGCTCGAAGGATTCACTGATTCGAGTTTCCAGTCTGACGTGGATGATTTTAAATCCAATTCTGGATATATATTTTGCCTCAACGGCGCAGCGGTGAGTTGGAAGAGCTCCAAACAGTCGACCACTGCAGACTCAACCACTGAAGCAAAATATATCACCACATCAGATGCAGCGAAGGAAAGTGTTTGGATGAGAAACTTCATCCAAGAGCTGGATGTGGTACCTAGCATAGCAAATCCCATAGTAGTCTACTGCGACAACAATGGGGCAATTGCTCAAGCGAAGGAGCCGAGATCACACCAACAGTCCAAACACGTATTGAGGAAATACCATGTGATCAGGGAGATCATAGGTAGAGGAGACATTCAAATGGAGCGTGTCTATTCAAATGATAACGTAGCTGATCCACTAACAAAGCCATTATCGCAAAAGGTGTTCGAGGAGCATCTGGAAAGGATGGGTCTTAGAAACGTTTGTGATTGGCTTTAGAGCAAGTGGGAGATTGATAGGATAGTGCCCTGCACGCCAACAAAATGGGTTGTAAAAGGAACATTATTTTATCTTGAAAGAATCTTTGATTTATCAATTAATACGAACTGTTTATTTTATTGAGAATTCATAATATAAACAAATGGCCATCTTCATCTTTCGCGAACACATTTAAGCGATTGGTTGAAACCCTGAGATCACTCATGACTACGGGACACTTCGGTATTGGGTACGATTAATCATGAAACAGTCTCAAAGGTCGTGATCTAAAAAATGTACCAAGTCATAGATTCATATCGAGACGGGGTATCGAATGAATCGTCAAAACTTGTACGATAATGAAAGATGTGGCTTGGATGAATAACGTACCTACCAATAATAACAATTTGTCAATAGATTCACGATATATGAAAGGTTTTTGGCGCACATTTGAAAACAGTGTATATTTAACCCTAATGTGATACTTATGCGTCAGAACTGAGATACATTATACACCAAAAATAAATATTATCTAGATCATTAAAATTCTAACTTAAATAAAATGGCTACATTCCTCAATTAAGCCATATTTACTTTTGTCTAACTTTTTATCATTCATTTACCATTTTATTCTGAATAATGTCAAAAATTAGCTCAAAAGTATCCATTGTTGAAAATCTACTCATTTTAATAATGGATCTCTGGGTAGATAGTTTCTCTTAACAAACAACAAATACATGTCAAGAAATATAAATACATAGGTCCAAGTTAATGTCATTTTTAGGTTTACCCATATATTGAATTTGTTTGAGAAATAAAAATATGAATTTTCCAAATACATATGATTAAAGAAAGTATGTAGATGTAATTCATTCAGTTTGTAAAAATGCTAGAAAGTGAAATAATGGCATTAAAATAAATTGATTTTCTCTATTGCTTAGCAAAATACCTTTGAAAGTTGCCTCGAATGAACAACTGGTGTTACGAAGTGAAGAAAGGTTTCGAGATACAATTCAATATTTGAACAACGAGGAGAGTAACAAGATGATACCCTTACTGATAGGATAGTGCCCTGCAAGCCAACAAAATAGCTTGTAAAAGGAACATTATTTTATCTTGAAAGAATCTTTGATTTATCAAGTAATACAAACTGTTTATTTTATTGAGAATTCATAGTATAAACAAATGGCCATCTTCATCTTTCGCGAACACATTTAAGCGATTGGTTGAAATCCTGAGATCACTCATGACTATGGGACTATTCACTTCGGTATTGGGTGCGATTAATCATGAAACGGTCTCAAAGGTCGTGATCTCAAAAATGTTCCAAGGCATAGATTCATATCGAGACGGGGTATCGAATGAATCGTCAAGACTTGTACGATTATGCATGATTCACTTAAAGTGAATTTGTTGTTGTTTCATAAACAAGACATTGTTAATTTCGGTGCATATGACTAGGTGGTTCGATAGGGGATCGGACGCATCGAACGACCCGAACAGAGAGACCCATTGTGGAAGTGCGTAAAAATCATATCGGTGGTGGGATGTCTCTCAAGAATTATAACAGTGTACGATTTAGTCCTTAGACTTGAGGTGCTAGGGCGAATTTGGTATACGGGTGTGCGTACTTTGAATTAGGAGCCGGCACTACAACAAAAATGATCTTTGGTGGCATCAAGCTTGATGGCATTTTGAAGAAAATGTTAGAAAAAACTAATACAGTTACATTTTTTAAAAATGTCAGGAATTATAAATGTTAAATATACTATTTAGTGACATTTTAATATATTATGGCATTTTATAATGTTACATCTTGTTATGATAGTGACATTTAACTTTTAGTCACACCGCTACAAGTGGCAGTTTGAAAAATGTCGTTATATATAAAATGTCACTAGCAAAGTGCCACTTGTAGCGGTGTGGCTAAATGTATCAATATCACAATTATAGTTAAAAGTAACATTATAAAATATCACTATAGTATAAAAATGTCACTAATCCGTCAAATTAACACTTATACTTTGTGGCATTTTCTAAAAATGTGACTATATTAATAATTTGTGACATTTTCTTTAAAATGTTATCAAACATGGTGCCACTATAGATCATATTTGTTGTAGTGCGGGCACATAGCTTGTCCATTGTGCGCCTACGTTGGGTACTGATTTAACCGGATTTGGTCGGATTAATGGTATCAGTAAAATTGTGATATTGGGGATTCTCAATATATAGTTTATAGGGCTCTGTTACTTTACTCAGGATGGGTCAATCTCAAGGAAGAGCAATTTCGTAAGAACAATAAGTAAATATCGTAACCAACGCAAGTATAACACAAGTATGAAGAGAAAGCTCTTTCTTTTTATTAAGTGATACTGAGTTATGCTGTTTATGCAGAATTCAATGGCGTATTAGCCTTATGATTCAGAGTTGTCTAATACAATGATTGACTAGGTATTTATATCATACTAAACCTAGTGTTACAAGGAAATATAGTCCTAATAGGACTCGGCCCAAATATCCTCCTTGGGTCCGGAGTATAGTCTTCTTGTCGAAGAGAGCTGTATTCGGCCGGGTCGATAAGATGATACCGAACTGTATGATTTGGTCGAACCGATCTTATGTTCTTTAGTCGATCCGCACATTATGTGGGGTGCGAAATAGCCCCCATCAGTACTCCCTCACTTCTTCGAGCGTGTAGATAATAGAAGCTCGTAGAAGTAGATAATTTTATACGACTGTTTATCTTCTATGAATGGTGCCTCGTTAAAAACCTTTCTTAAGAAAAAACCCTGTGGGAAAAAATCTTAAGTAAGGAAAAGAGTTCTACGCATCATAGATAGTCGTTTTCTCTTTCCAACTATGAATAGCCACGCGTCCTTTCGTGAGGCTTTTAATCTTCTTCCGATTTTGGCGGGAATGTGATTTAGTTGTGACGAGTTCGAAACGTCTTTTCTTTTCTTAGTATAAATAGGTGATTTTTGAGTTCGTTATTTTTCCTTTATACTTGCTTATAGTCCGTAGTCATTTTCTTGCTTAGTCGTTCATCATAAAAAGTTTTCCTTTTATCGACCTACATCCTCCGAGAATCTGAAAATAGGGCTTCTTTAAGAAAATCTTCTTCTTCCTCTAGGGAGAATGTCGCTCCTAATAACGAGGAGGAGTTGCATTCTAATTTTTTGGGCGAACAAACTGCAGTTCCTGAAATTGTCGTTCCTGTTGAAGACACTTTTAAGGTACAAATCCTTTCCGATACAGATGTCGCTGCCCGAGCCAAAAATGGCAAAGGTACTGCTCCTCAGATTTCTGAACCAATTGAGGACCTAGCTTGCGCTTATACGATGGACACTTTTCCAGAGGTTGTGAATAATTACGCCAAATATTTCCCAGAGGGTTCTGAAATAATTCTCCCTTCCCCTGCTGATAGGGTTACATCTCCACCGGAAGGATGTCGAGCCTTTTACACGGCCCATTTCAATAGCGGTTTGCGTCTTCCGTTGTCTCCCCTCTTTCTTGATATTCTACGAATATTCAGTGTGTCCTTGACACAATTAGTTCCTAATTCTGTGGCTTTCGTGGTTTGTTTTTCTGTCTTAATGATCGCAAAGGGGTTTAAACCTTCTTTTCGTAATTTTACACAACTTTTCCGGTTCAATATTTCCAGTTCTTCCAATCATGGATATTTTTTCGCTAGTCAGAGGCCTAGTCGAGCAACTTTCGATTCCCCTATTTCTAGCAATCCTTCTTGGAAATCTCACTTCTTTTTTGTTCGTCCCCCACCTCGTATTCGTTTGGCGGATGGTTCGACCATGCCCTTCACATGGGATCGTGGTTCCAGTTGGGTTCCCGGAGGTCGCTTGCCGACTGGTGAACTTGTTCCAGATGACGCTCAGTTTATTGGTGAAATCCCCGCTATGCGTGCCAACAAATACCAGAGTGCTCTTCTGATTGGAGAAGCTTTCCTTCGTAAAGCGGGATTAAGCGCTCATGATTTTCCAATCAGTTCATCATCCGAATTACTTGGTAAGCATTTTACTACAGCCTGGTGATGCGATGATATCTTTTTTACTGAGAATCTAATTTTTATCTTGTTTCTTTTTCAGCCCATATGGTAGAAAACTCCCGACATTCTTCGAAGGGAAAAATGGTGCTGTCTAAATCTTCCAAATCCGTAGATAACGTCCCTATCGAGCAGAGAGCGTCACGGAAGAGGAAACTGGAGTTGAGTCATGAGTCCGAGGAGAATGGAGAGGAATCTCCAGATTCTTCTCGAGAGTCCCCCATTCGTCAGGGCACAGGATCCGGTTATCCTCCTCTTCAGCTTAGAACATCTTTGGGTATTCGTGGATGTCGCAGCTGGTCGATGCCTCATCCTACTAATAATCCAGTTGATAGAAGGAGGAGCTACTATGATCGCTCTGGTAACGATCTTTCTTTACTCGAAGACAATCATCCAAAACCTACTTTGGTCGAAATGATTGAGGATCACTTAGAGGGAAGGAGGGCCGCTGGCTACTCCGAGAATGATTCACTTGTTCATGACGATAGTGAGAACGCGGTCGATAAGGCAACCCGTGTTCTTTTGTCTGGCGTTTTTACTCGCGATCTGAATAAGCTTCTTCGTAAGGATCCTCTGGAGAAATTTCAGCGAGCCTCTCTTTATGCTGAAAAGGTGATTTCTCTTTTTCTTTGATCATACTAACAAAGTAATTTTCTTTAAGGATCTTTCTTAATTTGCTAACCCATTTCTTTTTGCTCTCTTTGTTCTTTCAGACTAAAACTTGTCTGGCATCATATGCTTATGAAAATGCTCTCTGGAAACAACAATGTGAGTTTCTGGAGGAGAAATACAAAGCTTTACTCCATAAGTCCTCTGGTTCAGAGGTAGGCCCATCAACGTCTTCTTCCGTTCCGGTCGTTGAGACAGGGGCTACAGGGACTGAAGACCAGGAGATTATGAACAGGGTCCTGGAGACCTCCCGTGCTCAAGGGCAAGCCGATCAAATGGCTAAAAAGTTAGAGGAATTCCAGTTTCATAGTACTGCTCGGATTAGTGATCTAGAATCTCAAGTATCGAGTCTTCAGGCTTCATTAGAGGAGTACGAGAAGGTCATTCCTCTGAGTGGACTCAGGGATCGTTATGGTCGTAATTATGATGAAAAAGTGATTCGTGAATTCCTTAATTCTCCCGTTCATACGGCGTTGGTAAATCAGATGGTCGGTCCCCTCTTAGAAAATACGTTCAAGAAGGCAATCCATCAATTGGTCACTTTCGACATGATAGATGATCGTCGAAAGGAATACTTCAAAGCGGCACATATTCGGTTGAACCGCTATGGCGAAGTATACTCGCCTTATGAGCTTCCAGATGTTGTATATCAAAACTTTCCTTTGGCACACCTTGTCAAAGAGTTCGGAAAACCATTGCCAATTCCTCCTTCAGATATCAATGATGAGCTCGACAAAACCTTCATCGATCCAGAAGATGAAGAAGAAGAAGAAGATATTGGCATAGCTGAGGAAGAGAACGTCGGTAGCGAACAGAAAATTCCAGATAGCGACCAGGCTACATGATATATTGATTTTTTGAAATAATCTTTGTAATTATTTACCCGTAGGTTTAATTGTAATTTTACCCTTTCATCCCTTTGAAATAATCGTTTGGTATTCTGACAGTCACGTCCTTTCGTGTTCTCTGTAATAATTTGGACAATTCATTAACTTCGTCGTAATCATTATGCGTGTGTCGTTTCAAATTCTAGTGTTTATTCCAAAGCTCTTTTCTGTATTTCGCGCCCTTTCTTCGGGTCTATCGCGTCTTCTCGTATAGTATAAATACAAAAGGTAAAAGCTTGATTCGGTTTTTACTGCTATACTCATCTCTTCTAATAGAATACTCTTTCCCCAGTTAGTCGATAAGCTTTCTCGATATTTAAATTGTACTTTTCAACAATCCGATCATGAGTAATCTTTTTGGCAATACTTCGAAGCGACCTTCCCGTGAAGGCGCTAGGGATAACAGATCTAAAAAATCTTGAAGATAGGGGCCCTCGATGGAGCCTCCTCGTTCGTCTCCACTAACTAGGTCGGTGATCGACTCTCATGTTATCCCTTCTGAACCTCTTTCCGTAATTAGTTCGTCTTTTGTACAACCAAATTTTTCTTCTTCTACTGAAGTTGGGAGTAGGCCTTCCCCTGGTCGGGTGGTTATCGGTGATACATCAAATGTAGAGCAGACTTTTGATATACCTATTTCTTCAGGCGTTTCTTCTTTTGAGCATGGGTTTCATGGAGGGGATTTTGTCAGTACCTTCCTTTTTCTACCTCTGCTGCCCCGGTCGTTAGCGGGGGCCAAACTGAAGAAGGCTCCTTTGTCAATCCCTCCACAACACAATCTATTCTGCAAGATTATCCTGACTATCTGTTTGGTGATACTACTGTGATGACTACTTCTTTCGAATCTGGAGGACCTTCTGGAGGTCGGTTTGGGTCGAGGTCTGGTCGTCGAACCATTATTTCTGCTTCGGGTAAGGAGACCTCAGTTAGTCCCAACGAGAAGGATTCTCCTCGTCCGTTAGACGATCGATGCATCCTTGAGCAGGTTAAGGATATTACGTTGTCGGAGATTCCGCGCCCAGACGGTGTCCCTTCTGATAGCGAATTACCTGGCTCTATTGAGCTTGATGCTTTGTCTTGGGATCTGGGCTTAAGCACCATTTTGCCTGGTGAGCTGAGGAAACTTGTGGGTACATCCAACGTTCGCCTTGTCCAGTCGCTAGTGAAGATATTCGAGCAGGTAGACATATCTTTTGATAATTTTCCCTACTTTTATTTCGATTTTCTTGTTGTGTGAGGGTTTTTCTCATTCTTCTTCTTTTCTAGGCCAAATATTTTGCCCTTCAGCTGGGTGTGCAGAACGATGATCTGTGGAATGGTAAGGATGCTTACCAAAGACGGTTGGAGTCGGAATCGGCGAAGGCCGCAGGGCTGACCCTGCAACTGCAGCTTGCCAAAGATGATCTTCAAAAATTAGAGGCCGTGAGGGTCGTTCTTGAAAAAGAGAAAAATGATCTAGTTCAGGCTGCTGTCTTGGCGGAGGAGTCTCGTCGGCAGGCTTATGAAGAATGTTATGATGCCGGCTATCTCAAGCGTCAGGAGGAGTTGATGGAGTTTGCTGGTAACTTGACTCCTCGAAAGACTGTTTCTGCTAGTCGGCCCAGTAACGGCTCTTCTCAGTGATCTGTTCGACCTGGCAGGCTTTTGACTGTTTCCTCTTTTTTTTTTTTTTTTTTTTTTGTTTGGTGCCCAACTTGTTTGTGTAGGTGCTTGGGCTGAATTTTTTGTATTGGGAGAATGATTTGCTCAAAACTATGAATATGCAGATCAAAGCCTTGATCTCTTTTAATCCATAGATATATTTTGTTATGCCTATTTGCTGTTATGCATGAATACAACTTCTTTGAAGTAAGAAATATAGATTAGTATACTTATCTCGTGTTGATCTTCTTGGAGGATGTCTAGTCTTTGAAAATGTAGCTTTAGTCTTGCTTGACCGATGTTTAAGTAACTGAATGTTACAACATTTTGGACTTGCAAATTAAATCCTTTAAAATTAAGTATAAGAATGATGATCAATCGAGCATGATTCCTTATGGTCTCCGAGAAGTCGTGTTAATAGCAAAGCATCCATGTAGATATCTGATCAAATATTTTTAAAAAAAATTCTCAGCTTTGTCGTCGCTGTTCGATCAGTCCCTTATAAATTTGTCTTTTAGTTAAAGACATCTTATTTAAAGATGTTGTCTTTTTGTTGAGCTTTGCTCTTCTTTTTTCTGAAACTGCAAAATTGTTCTAGATAAATTCTCAAGATCCATGTTTCTCTGTAGTGCTTGTGAGTTCCTTGTTTTTCAAATAAAGCAATCAGTGTATCCATATACCATTGCTTTGATATGGGAGGAATTGGAAAACGTAGAATTATTAGCCAGATCTATCTTGTTCAGACCCCCTTCAGCAATTCTTTGGAATATTAGGCAGTGACTAGTTTGAAATCTTGAGTAATGACGGCTATTCTCCTGATTTCCATGTCAGATTTCTTGGATTCCAAATGGAGTTCTTGTATGGCTAATATAATAGTTCCCCATATGATGTATGAGGCAGTGACGCCCCTCGTATGGTGGATGGTTTGGTTTTTCATCTCTAGGCGAGCAAGTATCCTGTTTTCAACGGCTTAAACTTGCATGCCTTCGTTGAGGATCTTTAAATTTTTCTGTCGAGCGACTATCATAAGTGATCGTTCAGACCTTTCTGGTCCGGAACTTCTTTAAGCCTTCTTGGATTATTTCGTTGATCGCTTCGATCCACGGATTCTTTTGTTATCGATTGGTTGAGTTGATCAGATAGGTGCCGTTCCAACTTACTTGCATTTATTACGGGGAGTCAAAAGGTCGCATTTTCGTCCCTTGATCAAATTTCTATCCAGCCGTAGGATCATTCTCACGAGCGCCTATAAATAAGTAGGCAGTTTCCTTATCTTTTATTCAGAACAGATGGAGATCTCAGTATCCTTAGATTTCATTTTGCCTTCTGATCCCATAATATTCAAAAAGTCACATTATCGCGATTTATATCACAACGGCTTAAATTTAATTAGCCTTGTACTGACGGGTCCCATGGAAGCCATACCTCGTACTGACGGGTTCCATGAGGCCTCGAACCTTGTATTTACGGGTTTGAGGTCTGTGGTTTCCTGTTTGCACATGGAGGGTTCATATTTGCCAGTCACCCCCGCTCTTGGATGTTACCTCCGGAGTGATAGACTGCCGGGGTGTACTGGTAAATATTAATAATTCACGACCGCCCCAAAGAGATGCTGCTTTAGAGTAAAATGTTTTATCTTTAAGTAAAAGCAGTATCTTGTTGTGGGTGAATGAGTATTGCCGGTTATCTGGCTGGTAATGCTCATTTCGTCTGGAGGAACATTTGATCTTCAGAGCCTGGCCATCGAACCAAAGAAGTCGACCATCCTGAGCAGCATGCTTCTTAGGTGGTTTATCATAATCGACGAGGTACTAGGGAGGAGATTGGTGCTTCCGTGGACATTGTCGTGAAGATCGCTGATCTATAGGGTCATTTTATCTAAACCCTTGTAATTGTATACGAACTTTGTAATCAAGTTTTTGTAACTCGTCTACATGTAAAAAGATGAATAAAACTTCATTTTTATTTCTTGCATTCTTTGTTGTATTCGGTTTTAATCTTTATTTGTGATTGTCAACGAGGAGTGTTTATTGAGTGTATCAATGTTTACTTAACTCCTTTAGTTTAGACTTAGGCTTTCAGTACCAGAAGTCTTTTAATCGTTGAAAAACAATCGAGGAGTGTTTATTGAGCGGATCAATGTTTACTTAACTCCTTTATTTGAGACTTAGTTTTTCATGCCAAAAGCCTTTTAGTCGTTATAGCAGGTCGAGGAGTGTTTATTGAGCGGATCAATGTATACTCAACTCGTTATAATTTAGACTTAGGTTTTTAATACCAGAAGCCTTTTAGATCGTCAAAAACAAATCGAGGAGTGTTTATTGAGCGGATCAATGTATACTCAACTCGTTATAATTTAGACTTAGGTTTTTAATACCAGAGGCCTTTTAGATCGTCGAAAACAAATCGAGGAGTGTTTATTGAGCGGATCAATGTATACTCAACTCGTTATAATTTAGACTTAGGTTTTTAATACCAGAAGCCTTTTAGATCGTCGAAAACAAATCGAGGAGTGTTTATTGAGCGGATCAATGTATACTCAACTCGTTATAATTTAGACTTAGGTTTTTAATACCAGAAGCCTTTTAGATCGTCGAAAACAAATCGAGGAGTGTTTATTGAGCGGATCAATGTATACTCAACTCGTTATAATTTAGACTTAGGTTTTTAATACCAGAAGTCTTTTAAATCGTTGAGAAATTGATCGAGGAGTGTTTATTGAGCGGATCAATGTATACTCGACTCGTTTTGTTTAGACTTAGGTTTTTAATACCAGAAGTCTTTTAGATCGTTGAAAAATTGATCGAGGAATGTTTATTGAGCGGATCAATGTATACTCGACTCGTTTTGTTTAGACATAGGTTTTTAATACCAGAAGTCTTTTAGATCGTTGAAAAATTGATCGAGGAGTGTTTCTTGAGCGGATCAATGTATACTCGACTCGTTTTGTTTAGACATAGGTTTTTAATACCAGAAGTCTTTTAGATCGTTGAAAAATTGATCGAGGAGTGTTTATTGAGCGGATCAATGTATACTCGACTCGTTTTGTTTAGACTTAGGTTTTTAATACCAGAAGTCTTTTAATCGTCTTAAGTAGATCGAGGAGTTTTTATTGAGCGGATCAATGTATACTCGACTCGTTGTTTGGTTGGATCGAGGAGTGTTTATTTAGCGGATCAATGTATACTTAACTCCTTTTGTCCCGATCTCCACCAATATGATAGTAGAATTCCAAGGAGTGTTTACCGAAACAATCGATTTATACCCAATCTTGACTTAATATTTAAAATTGCTAAAATAATTGAACTGTAGGCTAAGGCATTTATTACCAAGATTAAAACTTAATAAAATAAAATAAAGCAGCATAATCTGCTAAAATATATTTACCATAGTATTTCCTAAGGTTGACCGCATTCCAGGTTCTTGGTAAGGCTGTTCCATCCAAGTGTTCAATTTTGTATGAACCTTTCTTTCCTATGCCAATGACAACGTAAGGTCCATCCCAATTTTGTTGTAATTTTCCCACATGCTTTGATACTTCTACCTTTTTCAAGACCAGGTCTCCTTCTTTGAGAAGGTTCGGATGCGTACCTTTTGATTGTATGCCTTTTCCATATATGCTTTAGTGACTTGCAAACGTACATCGGCTTTTTCTCTTAAAGCTTCTGTTAAATCGATATCATTTTCTCTTGTCTTCTCATTTTCCTGATCATCGTACATTTCAATTCTTGGTGTTGGAATTAGAGTTTCAACAGGAATAACAGCTTCCGAACCATATACTAAGCTAAATGGGGTTTCCCCGGTTGAGCTCGTGACAGTGGTTCGATTAGCCCAAAGTACTCCTGGGAGTTCATCGAGCCAGGAGTTCATCGAGCCATTTTCCTTTGGCCGCTCCTAATCTTTTTTCCAAGGATTTTATTATTTCTCGGTTTGCTACTTCAGTCTGTCCGTTCGCTCTAGGATGCCCGACCGAAATGAAATTTTGTTGAATCCCAAGTTTCGAACACCATTCTATTACCTGTTTTCCCACGAAATGGGTTCCATTATCAGAGATTAGGATCCTTGGGATGCCAAATCGACAAACTATGAATTTCCATAGGAAGTTGATCACTTGGAATTGAGTTATTCGTGCAAGGGCGATGCATTCTATCCATTTGCTGAAGTATTCTACAGCGACCAGGACATAAGCTTTCTTGGATCTTGCCGCTGGGAACGGTCCCACGATGACCATTCCCCATTGGTCGAAAGGCCAACATACCGGTATAGGGTGCATATTTTCTGCTGGTCTATGACATATATTAGCATGGACTTGGCCGTGATGACATTTTTGGACATACTGAGCGGCATCGTTGTCGATGGTAGGCCAATAATAACCTGTTCGGAGGCATTTTAAAGCCAATGCTCTTGCTCCGCTGTGATTCCCTGCATTTCCTTCATGTATCTCTCGTAGAATATCAGTGGTTTGTGATTCAGAGACGCATTTCAGAAGAATTCCTGACACTGATCTCCGGTAGAGTTTTTCTCCTACTAATGTGTATTTTGGAGCCCGATATTTTATTTTCCGAGCTTCATTCTGGTCAAGCGGCAATTTTCCTTCTCGAAGATAGTTTATCATTGGAGTCATCCAATTTTCTTCTGCTTCTTCGATTTCCATTATATCGACCGCCGGTACCTCATCGATGTCGATGGCCGGTGTACTAGAGATTAACCAGTTGATTACCCGTTCAGTTTTTCCGTCATGGGCTCCTGTGAACCTAGATAGTTGATCGGCCCATTTGTTTTCCGAACGTGGGATGTTCTGTATAACGAAGCTTTCGAATTTTTCCGCTAGTGTTTTCACTTTGGTAAGGTACTTAACCATATTAAATTCTTTAGCCTCATATAGGCCTTCTATTTGTCTTTGCACTAACTCTGAATCTGTTAACACTTTAAGGCTTCTAATGTTTGCCTTGATCGCCATTTCCATTCCTGCGATTAACGCTTCATATTCTACTTCATTGTTTGTTACGACGAAGTCCAATGTTATTGCATAATTTAAATCCTCTTTATTCGGTCCGGTGAAGTTGATTCCAGCGCCTCCTCCTTCTCGGCACGAAGCACCGTCAACATGCATTAACCAAGTTTGACCTTCTATGATCAAGATATCGTCGTTGAGGCTGCTCGATAGTTCGGTTGCTTGTGTGGGAGTTTCCAGTAGGAAATCAGCTAATACTTGGGCCTTAATTGCAATTCTCGGTTTGTAGTCGATTTTGAATTGACCGAGTTCGATCGCCCATTTGATTAGTCTTCCGGAAGCTTCTGGCTTTGCTAAGAATTGTCTTAGCGGTTGGTTTGTTAATACCACGATTTTGTAGGTCAAAAAGTAAGGTCGAAGTCTTCGTGCTGCCACTACTAAGGCCAAAGCGAATTTCTCAATTTCCAAGTAATTCTTCTCCACTCCTTGTAGTAATTTGCTTAAATAATAGACAGGCTTATGTTCTGATCCTTCTATTTTGATCAGTACTGAACTAACGCCCGCATCGGAGATCGAGATGTAGATATACAATGGTTCCCATTCGGTCGGTTTGGCCAACAACGGGGCTGTTGTTAAATATTCTTTGAGCTGGTTGAAGGCCTGATCGCATTCTTCGGTCCAAACGAAGTTTTTTGCTTTTCGAAGCGTTTGGAAGAAGGGCAAACTTCTGTCTGCTGATTTTGATATGAATCTGTTCAGCGCTACGATTTTTCCTACCAAGCTTTGAACTTGGGAGATGGTTTTGGGAGGCTTCATTTCGGCTATGGCTCGAATTTTTTCTGGGTTGGCTTCTATTTTTCGTTGATGTACCAAATAGCCTAAGAATTTTCCTGACTTAACACCGAAAGTGCATTTCGCGGGATTCAACCTCATGCGGTATTTTCTCAATATTCGAAAACATCGATCAAGATGTTTTACATGATCTGCTTCGTTCATGCTTTTGACTAACATGTCGTCTACATAGACTTCCATTATCTCTCCGATTAACTCTTTGAACATTAGGTTTACTAACCTTTGGTAAGTAGCCCCGGCATTCCTTAAGCCGAATGGCATTACAATAAAGCAATATACTCCCTGCTCGGTTATGAACGCAGTCTTCTCTTGGTCCCGCTCATCCATATATATTTGATAAAACCCTTGAAAGGCATCCATCATGCTGAAAATCGCGAAGCCAGCGGTTGAGTCAACTAATAAGTCGATCCTTGGGAGGGGATATGGATCACGTGGGCATAATTTATTAAGGTCGGTAAAATCATTACACATTCTCCATTTGTTGTCCTTTTTATCCCCTTTTGCTACTAGAACAACATTACATAGCCATTCTGAGAAGTGTATTTCTCGGATTTGTTTGGCTTCAAGTAGCCTTTCTACTTCGGCTTTGATGATTTTATCTTTTACTGGCCCGTGATTTCTCTTCTTTTGTCTAGCGGGTTTTGCCAAGGGATCAATTTTTAGCGAATGCTTGATTATTCGAGGATCAATTCCTTCAATGTCATTCGCGCTCCAAGCGAAGACGTCGACATTATCTCTGAGAAATTCAATCAACATTACTTCCCCTTCTTTGCTCAATTCAGTACCTATTCTTGTTGTTTTCGACGAGTCCCCTTGCACTAGAATTACATCCTTATGTTCAGGTGGCTTCAAAGCTAAATCTAGCGGTTCTTTTCCCTTTTTATCTATTCGATCAGTACTAGGGATTTGAACCTCGTTTCCAACGTCATCGTCTACGAGCTTTCTTTTGCTCGGGGTAATTGATTCGGGGTGGTTTTTCAAAGTTAATGAGGTGTTGTAGCAATCCCATGCCATACAGTGATCATTCATTATTTCACCGATACCTCTGTCGGTCGAAAATTTTATCTTCTGATGATAAGTAGAGACAACAGCTCGGAATAGGTTGAGGGCTGGTCGTCCTAATATTGCGTTATAAGCGAAGGGTGTTTCTACTACTAGAAATTTTATTAGCTTCACTGTCCGGTGCGGTTTTTTCCCGAGTGATACACTTAAGGTTATTGTTCCGCTGGGGACGATTTCGGATCCTCCAAACCCTACTAATGGCGTAGCTACTTTCTGTAGGTTTATCTGTCCCAAGTTCATCTAGGCTAAAACCTCCCGGGAGATGATATTCGCCGAGCTCCCATTATCGATTAGGATTCTTTTGACATTATAATTCGCTATTTCTAGCGAGACTACCATCGGGAAATCTGGGTTATCCTCTTTTGTGTCCCAAACAATGTTTTTGGGTACTTCGCCTTCGTTAAAGCTGATCAGCTGGTCGTTTGTTGGTTTGTTTTCTAGAGTCCATATTTCTTTTGGGTATTTTAAGCTTCCAATTATGGATCTAGCAGTCCTTCGTCGAGCGTTACGACTATCCCCGCCTGCTGGTCCTCCGAAAATTGTATGGATGGTACCATTGATCTGGTCATGGTTCAACTCCTGTGTAGGACCGTGCTCGGGTGACCTTCGACGAGAACTCCTTCTTTGATTATTATTCCGAGGACTTCTACTTCTTCCCCTCTTGCGGTTATCTCGCTCTAGATAGTCGTCTAGTTTTCCTTGTTCGATTAGTTTTTCAATTTCTTTTTTAAGATGAAAACAATTTTCTGTTCGATGTCCATGTGCCCGATGGTACTTGCAGTACAACTCATAGTTTCGAGATCCTGGTCTGGGCTGAGCGATTTTCTTCGCTTCAGGGACCCAATTATTCCTTTCTAGTAGTTCCAATATTTCTTCTAACGGAGCATTTAGCCTTGGGTGTTCTACTTGATTAACCCTGCCTCTGATCGCTAGTTCGGGGTTTCTTGGTCTTTGATAGAAATTAGGTTGTCTGTCTTGGTCAGTTTTATTGTATTCCATCCGCTGGAAAACGTTGCCTTTTCTAAAAGATCGTTCATAATCCATGGATCTTTGGGCAGGAATCCTATCTTGCCGTTTGGAGCCTGAAGTTGCGACTTTGTTTTTGTTTTTATCTTTAAATGAATTCATCTCTTCTTGGGTCATATATTTAGATGCCAAGCTCATGATGTCGGCGAACGTTCTTGGTTGTTTTCGACTGAGGGCATTTTCGAACTGCCTGTTCTTCGTGAGGTCGAAGAAAATGGAAATTATGTAATCAATATTTGGGGAATCGATTTTAAGTAATTCTACGTTAAATCTCGCCAACCAGTTTCTTAAAGATCTCCCTCTTGTTGGTGTATAGTTCCTAAGTAGCTCATCGGAAGTTTTTGCCTCTTCTGACTGGCAAACTGCTGTGTCAATTTGTTGCATAATTCCCGAAAACTGAATATGGAGTTGGCAGGTTGCTTGGCGAACCAGTCCAAAGCGAGTCCTTCAAATGTGGTCACCATTAATTTGGCGGTGAATTACGCCGAGTGAGCGTATAAGTTCATTATATTCGTGAAGCTAAAAATATAGTCATCTGGATCAGTGGTTCCGTCGTATCGGGGTAGTCTACTCGGGACCTGTCCAATAGACTGTGCCTCTTTTATTTCTCTGCAGAAGGGAGAACAGGCCGCAAGGCTCTCATGGAGTTCCGTGGTTCGGGCCCACGGGTTTTGAACAGATCGTAGGCGTTGTTCGAGTCGTTCCTGTACCATCCTTTCGATTTCTCTTTCCGAGAATCGAATTGTTCGTGGTCGATCTGGGATTGCATCATCTATGTCATCCTCGATAGGGATTATCGTACGTTCCTTGGACCCGCTGCGTCCCGGCTGTGGTTTTCTTTGTCCTGGTTTCCTTCGGGGATGGTTATCGGAGGGTTTTGAATTGCCCTGCTGCGGACTGTGTAGCGAGCGCCGCTCGCTTGCCGGGCTGTCAGCTTGTTGAGAGGTTCGATGGTTTTGCCTTGGCGCTCTTTGAGCGGGATTTGCCCTAGCAGTACTATCGTTTCGAGGAACTTGTTCAAGTACGAGTAATTCCTCTGGGGAGAGTGATTTAACGAGCATAACAATCTGTCGCAATTTTTCCTGAGCGCCTGGGAGAGGAACGGGGATCGCAGGGACTTCCGGTTCTTCCGGTATGGTACCAGGAAGATCTCCTTGGGGTTCCTGCTGATGAGGAAGAGGACCCTGCAAATTCTCGTTCGTGTCGTGGGCGTTATTATCATTATTATCCTGCGGATCTAGATCATTATACTGCAAAAATAAATATCATCTAGATCATTAAAATTCTAACTTAAATAAAATGACTACATTCCTCAATTAAACCACATTTACTTTTGTCTAATTTTTTATCATTCCTTTACCATTTTATTCTGAATAATGACAAAAATTAGCTAACTAGTATCCATTGTTGAAAATCTACTCATTTTAATAATGGATCTCTGTGTAGATAGTTTCTCTTTAAGAAACAACAAATACATGTCAAGAAATATAAATACATATGTCCAAGTTAGTGTCATTTTTAGGTTTACCCAAAGATTGAATTTGTTTGAGAAATAAACATATGAGTTATACAAGTACATATGATTAAAGAGCAACAAATTTCTATTGCGTAAGTATGTAGATGTAATTCATTAAGTTTGTAAAAATGATAGGAAGTGAAATAACGGGATTAAAATAAATGGATTTTCTCTATTGCTTAGCAAATTACCATTGAAAGTTACCTCGAATGAACAACTGGTGTTACGAAGTGAAGAAAGCTTTCGTGATACAATTCAATATTTGAACAACGAGGAGACTAACAAGATGATACCCTTAGAAGCACACTTTGTTTATATGATGTATAATGTACCAAACAATAATAACAATCTAAAAATAGATTCACAAAATGTGAAATGTTTTTTAGAGCAGATTCAATAACAAAGTATATTTAACACCAATGCTATTTACACACGTCGGAACTGAGATAAAAATATGCGCCCCAACTATATAAATTATTGTTTAATAAAGTAAATGTATGTAAATATTTGTTACCTTATTCGAAAGGTAACCTATAACATGCAGAAATTCTTTTAACGAACTCAATATAAATGTAGTAAAGAAGGTCACATTACTCTGCTGGTCACAAACTATCATTGTTAATGCTTGGATTGATTGCACCACTGTTTTGTGAAGTGCTATCACTCTATCTATTTCAGACGTACATTTCTCAAATACACATAACATTCTTCAAATTGACGACGAATCTTATGCTTCTGAAGATGTACAAATATTACAATAATTTTACATCTAGCCCATCTAATTAGATTGTTTATAATAATTTGCATTTTCCAGTTTTTCGATAGGGCTATATGGGACTCCGATTTCAATTGCTATAAGGTAAAAGGAGTACTTTTCCCCAAACCTCTCAAAGAGTTTCCACTAGATCCTACATTGCCATCGGCACCGCCCCGTGCATCTCCACAAGCCCCTTCTAAAGTGGTTAGTGTATGACTTAATTTTTATATTTATTTATGTTCCTAGACACATACCTTGACTAATTAAAAACAATGCAATATACACACCTCAATTTATTATATCTAAACAATACACTTAATCTTTTTTCTCGATTCATGTTTATTTCTTTAACTACGACGTGAGTAACAAGATGATTTTATTATGAAAGATGTGGCTAGGATGAATAATGTACCTACCAATAATAACAATCTGTAAATAGATTCACAAAATATGAAAGGTTTTTATAGCACATTAGAAAACAATGTATATTTAACACTGATGTGATACTTATGCGACTGAACTGAGATACATTATACTGCAAAAATAAATAACATCTAGATCATTAAAATTCTAACTTATATAAAATGACTACATTCCTCAATTAAGCCACATTTACTTGTGTCTAATTTTCTATCATTCATTTACCATTTTATTCTGAATAATGGCAAAAATTAGCTCATAAGTATCCACTGTTGAAAATCTACTCATTTTAATAATGGATCTCTTGGTAGATATTTTATTTTAACAAAACAAATACATGTCAAGAAATATAAATACATATGTCCAAGTTAATGTCATTTTCATGTTTACCCAAAGATTGAATTTGTTTGAGACATAAACATATGAGTTTTACAAGTACATATGATTAAAGAGCAATAAATTTCTATTGCGTAAGTATGTAGATGTAATTCATTCAGTTTGTAAAAATGCTAGAAAGTAAAATAACGGCATTAAAATAAATTGATTTCCTCTATTGCTTAGCAAAATATCATTGTCGAATGAAGAACTGGTGTTACAAAGTGAAGAAAGCTTTTGAGATACAATTCAATATTTGAACAACGAGGAGAGTAACAAGATGATACCCTTACAAACACACTTTGTTTATATGATGTATAATGTACCAAAAAATAATAACAATCTATAAATAGATTCAATAACAAAGTATATTTAACACTATTGTGAAAAGTTTTTTAGAGAAGATTTAATAACAAAGTATATTCAACATTAATGCGATTTACATGCGTCAGAACTGAGATAAAAATATGCGCCTCCACTATATAAATTATTGTTTAATCAAAAAAATGTATATCATTATTTGTTACCTTATTCGAAAGGTAACCTACAACTTATGTTAACGAATTCATTGTAAAGGTAGTCAAGAGGGTCACATTCCTCTGCTGGCCACAAACTATCATTGTTAATGCTTGGATTGATTGCATTACTGTTTCATGAAGTGCTATCACTATATCAGTTTCAGACGAAAACTTCTCAAATACACAGAACAATCTTCAAATGGACGATGAATCTTATGCTTATGAAGATGTACCAATATTACAACAAATTTTCATCTAGCCCATCTAATTTTTTTGTTTATATGAATTTGCATTTTCCAGTTTTTCAATACGGCTATATGGGAATCTGAGTTCAATTGCTATAAGGTAAAATGAGTGCTTTCCTCGAAACCTCTCAATGAGGTTCCACTAGATCCTACATTGCCATCGACGCCGCCCTGTGCATCTCCACATACCCCTTCTAAAGTGGTTAAGGTATGACTTTATTTTTATTTTTATTTCTATTCCAAGACACATATATTGACTAATTAAAAACAATGACATATACACACCTCAATTAATAATATCAAAACAGTACACTTTATCTTTTTTCTCGATCCATGTATTTTTTCTTGAACAACGACGTGAGTAACAAGATGATTTATAATGAAAGATGTGGCTAGGATGAATAATTTACCTACCAATAATAACAATCGTTAAATAGATTCACCAAATATGAAATGTTTTTAGCGCACGTTAGAAAACAGTGTATATTTAACACTGATGTGATACTTATGCGACAAAACTGAGATATATTATACAGCAAAAATAAATATCATCCAGATCATTAAAATTCTTACTTAAATAAAATGACTACATTCCTCAATTAAGCCACATTTACTTCTGTCTAATTTTTTATCATTCATTTACCATTTTATTCTGAATAATGACAAAAATTAGCTCACAAGTATCCATTGCTGAAAATCTACTAATTTTAATAATGGATCTCTGGGTAGATAGTTTCCTTAACAAACAACAAATACATGCCAAGAAATATAAATACATATGTCCAAGTTAATGTCATTTTTGGGTTTACCCAAAGATGAGTTTGTTTGAGAAATAAAAATATGAGTTTTACAAGTACTTATGATTAAAGAGCAACAAATTTCATTTAGTTTGTAAAAATTCTAGAAAGTGAAATAACGGCATTAATATAAATTGATTTTCTCTATTGCTTAGCAAAATACCAATGAAAGTTTCCTCGGATGGACAACTGGTGTTACGAAGTGAAGAAAGCTTTCGAGATACAATTCAATATTTGAACACCGAGGAGAGTAACAAGATAATACCCTTACAAACACACTTTGTTTATATGATGTATAATGTACCAAACAATAATAACAATCTATAAATAGATTCACAAAATGTGAAAAGTTTTTTGCGCTGATTCAATAACAATGTATATTTAACACTAATGCAATTCACATGCGTCGGAACTCAAATAAAAATATGCGCCCCCTCTATATAAATTATTGTTTAATCAAATAAATGCATCTCAATATTTGTTACCTTATTCGAAAGGTAACCTACAACTTGCTGAAATTATTTTAACGAATTCAATGTAAAGGTAGTCAAGAGGGTCACATTCCTCTGCTGGCCACAAAATATTGTTGTTAATTCTTGGATTGATTGCACCATTGAAGTTCTATCACTCTATCAGTTGCAGACGTACACTTCTCAAATACACATAACTATCTTCAAATGGACAATGAATCTTTTGCTTTTGAATATGTACAAATATTACAACAATTTTTCATCTAGCCCATCTAAGTAGTTTGCTTATTTGAATTTGCATTTTCCAATTTTTTCGATACGGCTATATGGGACACCGAGTTCAATTGCCATATGATAAAACGAGTTCTTTTGCCAAAACCTCTCAATGAGGTTCCACTAGATCCTACATTGCCATCGACCCCGCCCGGTGCATCTCCACAAACCCCTTCTAAAGTGGTTAGGGTATGACTTTATTTTTATTTTTATTTATGTTCCAAGACACATACCTTGACTAATTAAAAAAATGAAATATACACACCTCAATTAATTATATCAAAACAATACACTTTATCTTTTTTTCTCGATCCATGTTTATTTCTTGAACAATGTTGGATGAAGATGAAGATGAAAGAAGACAAGTAATTAAGGGAAGGTTTTGATGATTTCCAAAACATCATAATCAGCTAAGTATGGAAAGCTTAGTTCCCTTAGAAGAATTTTGAGCTGGTAAAAGAAGACATCAGAAGAGTTCAAAGTTCAAAGCTCAGAAGACTAGTGATCTCTTGCTGGATCAGCGAACAGAAGGGTAGATCATCAGCCGAGTCAAATCAGATGAGTTCAGTATTTGATCAGCAGAGTATCTATCAGCAGAGTCGTTTTGATCAGCAGAGCAGAAGAGGTCAAGAGATTAGTCCAACGGTAATAAATGCACTTGGTGTAATAAATGCTGTAAGAGAAGGGTAGTAATGGCAAATGATTGAAGATATCCTCGGATCAGCAGAGTGCATTAAATGCAGCATTAAATGCGATGGACAGAAAGGTACTGTACACAGTACGGAATGCTGCAGGGAGCCGTTTCAAAAAGAGCTGAAGGATGGATTTGATTTGTGACTTGCCTTCAACGGTCATAATTTCATTTCCATGTATAAATAGAGCTGAATTTCAAATCGAGCAATAACACAACAACAATCAGAGATCGAAATTTTGAAGCAGAATTTCTCTAAGTCTCAAAAGCTCGAACAGCTCACTCGTCTGGTGGAAGTCATCTGTTGACAGAAACCCAGTTGAAGAAATCAGAAAAACATTATCTGAGTGATTTTGTAATAGCTGAGTGTTGTGCGAAGTGAGAATCCATCTGTGTGAGTGATTCTACTTTAGAGGATAGGTTTTCTTTGTGAATCCCTATTGCGAGCTTACAGCCTTCTCATTAGTTGTTTAGGTGTAAGTGGAGAAATATTGTAATCTTTGTGATTATAGTATAACCCAGAATCTGTGTGATCTGGAAGAGTGGACTAAAGGATTTTTATCCATATAACCACTATAAAAATTCTTTGTGTTATCTTGCATTTAAAGTTTTCTTGCATATTTTAAAGTTTGCATTTTAAACACTTTGAATCAATTAAAAAGATTTTATAAGGAGTTTTAAACTGGGGATAAAATCTTTTTAGAACTTAGTTTACTTGTGAAAAACACTTTCAAACAATCCGCTGCAAGTATACTCTTGAAAAACTGTTTGCTGAAAAACAGCTAAGTCATTGTAAGAAGAGTGGTCAGTCGTCTGTTCAAGATTTGTTCACGATCAGACTAGTCTGCTTACTGTTCTTCATCAGCTTAGTCTGCTGACAGAAGACTGAAAAGTTTTTAAGTTCAAAAATTTTCAGAGGTCTATTCACCCCCCCCCTCTAGACCTCATCTGACCACTTGGGACCAACAAGTGGTATCAGAGCAGGTGGTTCATTAGAATCAGCTGCCTGATCAACGAGCTTGATCCGAGTGTTTTTCAAAGGTTTTCAAAACTTTTCAAAAGAGCATTTTTTGAAAAACAAAAACTTTTTGAAAAATGGATTGTATCAGCCATGTTCCCCACATTGCTGGTATGTCCTTTGAGGACTGGAAAATCAGAATGGAGATTTTCCTTGCTGCCTATAATGACAACATGCATACATGTATCATTAAAGGTCCATTCAGATTCACAAAGACCATAAAGATAAATGAAGTAGATACGGTTGTGGAGAAAGACCTTCATGAGATGACTCCAGAAGAGATAAAGCTTTACAATCTAGATAAAGTTGGGAGATTCATCATGACTAAAGCCCTGGATAATGATCGGTTTGACAAGGTCAAACATTGCAAAACCGCAAAGGAGATGTGGGACAAAGTCAGAGATATGAGCGAAGGCAATGATGCTATTAAAGAGCATCAGCTCAGTGTTGCATTGGAAAAGCTGGACAACTTCAAGATGAAGTCTGGAGAAACCATTGATCAGATGGATACCAGATTCACCAGAACGCTGAATGAAGTTTTGAAGCTGGGAAAGACTTTCACTGACAAAGAGATTTCTGTCAGAGTACTGAAGGCTCTACCATCCAAGTTCAACATGAAGGTGACAGCAATGGAAGAATCAAGAGATCTGGGCAAGATTTCTCTAACAGAGCTGTTCTCCGCACTCAAGGCTTATGAGTATAAACTGCCAAGAATGGGAATTGAAGAAACCTCAACTTCAGGACCCACAGCTGCACTTGTTGCTGCTGAAAACACCAGAAGACCAGCACAGAAAAGCAAAGAAGTGGACTCATCTGATGAAGCCACTCTACTCAACAAAAAGGAGTACACTGCTGGAGATGTAGCATTATTGATGAACAACTTCAAGAAGTTCTATAAGAGAAAAATGAAAAACAAATACAATCATGCTGCTTCTACTTCTAAACCTAACTTTTCTTCTCAGGATAAAGAGGATTATAAATCAAAACTGATGTGTTACAACTGCAGGAAATTGGGACACTTCATAAGAGACTGCCCATATCCAAAAGCAGAGAAGTACACTGAGGAAGAGAAGAAAATGAGAAAAGAAAGAAAGCATCAGAGAGCCAAGGCAATGATGGCTGAAGCAGAAAAGCCAGCTGCTGTCTACTCATCTGATTCAGACTCAGACTCGTCTGATGAAGAATCATCTGATGAAGAAAAACCTGCTCTCCTGTGCCTGATGGCAAAGGAATCTGATGACTCTGAGGATGAGGTAACTCCTCAAGAAAATGAACTATTTAATTCTCTAGAGCAAATGATGTTGAATAATACTACTATTGCTGGAGAATTTGTTAAGCTTAAGGAAGAGATGAACTTGCTAAAAGAGCAAAATAGTTCACTGAAACTTTTAGCTGAAAAGCCTAAAGAATCAGCTGAATATAAACAGCTTGAGCAAGAGCATGAATCTCTGAAAGCTGAATGTGAGGTTTATAAAGGAAAAATCATGGAACTTGAGAAAATCATTGAGTCTCATGATAAGTCTACTGTTGCATCCATGCATACATCTAAGAAACAGGAGACACCTTTGGAAAAGGATAATCTAGAATTGAATCATACTGAAAAATTTATTTCTGCTGACAACAGTAAGGTCATTCTGTATGTTCAAACCTCTAGACCTACCTCATCTGAGAAAGTGGTAAAGGAGAAGAAATCTCCTAAGGCTAAAAAGAGCAAAGAGCCTAGTGTAGGAAATCAGACTAGTAAGACCAAACAGCAGAGTCCTAAGAAGTCTGCTGATAAAGCTAAAGTCAATCAGACTAGTGGTAAAACTAAGTCAAAAACAAATGAGCAAGCACCTAGTAAACCAAAGAAGCATAAGAATAAGAAAAATCAAAATGCTTGGTATGGAAATGAGTCATATTATGTGCAACCTGCTGCATATCATCCTATGTATCATGCACCTCAATTTCCTAATTACTATGCACCTTATCCTGCTCATCCAATGCATGCATATCCTGCATATCATGCACCTTACCCTGCTTATGAACATTATTCATATCATACTGATCATCAACATGACTTATCTGATAACTATGATAAAAATGAAACTGTTCATGCTCCTAAAACTCAGAAACCTAAGAAGCCTAAGACTTCAACATCTTGGGTTGTCAAGGGTGGAACTAATCCTTCAGGACCCTCTCAATAAGGGTACCTAAAACAATTTTATTTTTGTTTTGTAGGTTAGGATTAGGAGTAGGAATAAAGTAGAGAAGATTTGGTACTTGGACAGTGGTTGTTCAAGGCACATGTGTGGAAACATACATGAGTTGACTGATGCAGTTGCTGTGGATGGTCCAAAAGTCACTTTTGGAGACAGCAAAGAAGGGAAGATTAAAGCTAAAGGAAGATTAATCAAGGGAAACTTAGAGATATCTGACGTCTCCTATGTTAAAGGACTAAAATATAATCTGCTGAGCATAAGTCAATTTTGTGACAAAGGATATTCAGTCATCTTCTCAACAGATAAGTGCTACGTTGAACAGATTGGTACAAAGAAGGTAATCCTATCTGGAAGACGACAAGGGAATATCTACATAGTTGACTGGAATTCTGTTGACAAGAATTCAAGTGTTTGTTTGGTGGCATCTGCACCAAGTGAAGTCAGTTGGCTATGGCACAAGAGGATGAATCATTTAAACTTCAAGACCATAAACAGATTAATCAAGAATGATTTGGTAGAAGGGATTCCAAAAGCAGTCATGAGCAAAGACAAGCTCTGTGATGCATGTCAGAAGGGTAAACAAATCAAGTCATCATTCAAAGAAAAGAAGCACCAATCTTCTGGAAGAATATTGGAGCTGTTGCATATGGACTTATTTGGACCCATTGATCCAGTCAGCAATGGTGGAAAGAAATACTGCCTAGCTGTTGTGGATGACTATTCAAGATACACTTGGGTGATTTTCATGAAGAAGAAAAGTGAAACCAAGGAACATCTTACCAATCTGATGGAACTGATCCAGAATGAAAAGAGTATTAAGATATTGAAGATCAGATCAGATAGAGGGACAGAGTTTACAAACTCTACTGTTGAAGAGTATTGTAACATGAAGGGAATACATCATGAGTATTCTGCTGCAAGAACCCCTCAACAGAATGGTGTTGCTGAAAGGAGAAACAGAACACTAAAAGAAGCTATCAGAACCATGATAGCTGAAGCTAAACTGCCTCAAAGATTTTGGGCAGAAGCAACAAACACAGCATGCTTTACCCAGAACAGATGTATGATCAACAAAAATCAGAACAAGACTCCATATGAAGTTTGGAACAATAGAAAGCCAAACATTCACTACTTTAAGATTTTTGGTTGTAAATGTTTTGTATTAAATAATGGGAAAAATCACCTTACTGCATTTGCAGAAAAGGCTGATGAAGCTGTCTTTGTAGGATACTCATCTGTTAGTAAGGCTTATAGAGTTTTCAATAAAAGAACATTGCTAATAGAAGAATCTATCCATGTAGTATTTGATGAGCCAAGTCAATCTTCTGAAAAGAATCAAAGTGTAAATCAAGATCTGTCTGCTGATTTACAGAAGTTAGACGTTGGAAGAAATGAAGAATATGTTCCCATCATACTACCTAATCTAAGTTCAGCTGCTAACTCAAGTGCTGTTCAAAATCACAGTGCTGATTGTCTAACAGACGAGTTGCAAACAGCTGACAGACCAGAGACTGTTCAACAGACGGCAAATGTTCAACAGACTACTACTGGAACTCCAACAGTAGTGTTGCAAGATCATAACAGAGGACAACATCCTGATTTGCAGCCTGATCTCAGATGGCTCAAGAATCACCCTCCTGAATTAGTCATTGGTGATCCTTTAGATAGAGTGAAAACAAGAAGAGCTGCTGCACAAGATGCTATGTTTGTTACATTCCTATCTCAAATAGAGCCCAAACAAATTGAAGAAGCTCTCAATGATTCCTTCTGGATAGAAGCTATGCAAGAAGAGTTGAATCAATTTGAAAGGAATGAAGTCTGGTACTTAGTTCCTAGACCAAGTCATCAAAGAGTAATTGGCACTAAGTGGGTATTCAGAAATAAGATGAACGAAGATGGTGTTGTCACCAGAAACAAAGCAAGACTAGTGGCCAAGGGTTATTGTCAAGAAGAAGGAATTGACTTTGATGAAACTTTTGCACCAGTAGCAAGACTTGAAGCAATCAGACTGTTTCTTGCCTATGCTGCTCACAAGAACTTCACTGTCTATCAGATGGATGTGAAGTCTGCTTTTCTCAATGGAGAATTGCAAGAAGAAGTGTATGTTGAACAACCTCCAGGATTTGAAGTCTATCAAGAAGAGGACAAAGTATATCGTCTGAAGAAAGCCCTTTATGGACTGAAACAGGCTCCAAGAGCATGGTATGATACCCTATCTGATTTTCTTTTAATTAAAGGATTTCGAAAAGGTAAGGTAGACAAAACCTTGTTCACTATTGAATGGGAAAATCATATATTACTTGTGCAAATATATGTGGACGATATTATTTTTGGTTCAACTAACCAACAGATGTGTGATAAGTTCTCCAAGCTGATGCAGAATAAGTTTGAAATGAGCATGATGGGTGAACTTAACTACTTTCTTGGATTGCAAGTTAGACAGTTGCCTGATGGAATATTCATCAGCCAAGCAAAGTACACAAGAGATCTGTTCAAGAAATTTGGTATGGAAACTAGCTCAACAGCTACCATTCCTATGTCTACAAGTCTTCGTTTGGATAAAGATGAAGATGGCAAATCAGTGGACATAACCAAATATAGAGGCATTATTGGTTCATTGTTGTATCTAACAGCAAGCAGACCTGATATAATGTACTCAGTTGGAGTCTGTGCAAGATTTCAATCAAACCCCAAAGAATCTCATCTCTTAGCTGCCAAGAGGATATTGAAGTATGTTAAAGGCACTCAAGAATTGGGATTGTGGTATCCTAGAGAATCTGGATTTGAACTAGTTGGCTACTCAGATTCAGACCTTGCTGGCTGCAAGATTGACAGAAAGAGCACAACAGGTGCCTGTCAGTTCTTGGGCAGTCATCTGATCTCATGGATGAGTAAGAAGCAAACCTCAGTTTCTATATCTACTGCTGAAGCTGAATATATAGCTGCTGGAGCCTGCTGTGCACAGATACTTTGGTTGAAACATCAACTAGAAGACTACAACATCAAGATCAGTGGAATACCAATCTTCTGTGACAATACAAGTGCAATCTCACTTACTCAGAATACTACAAGTCATTCAAGGACTAAACATATTGAGATTAAACATCATTTCATTAGAGATCATGTGGAAAAAGGCAATGTTTTGATTGAGTATGTTCATACTGATAATCAGATTGCTGACATCTTCACCAAACCTCTAAGTGAAGCAAGGTTCTCAACTCTAAGAGCTGAGTTAGGTTTACTTAACCTGGATGCATAAGCTGAGGGGGAACTCATCAGAAGACTGGAGTTCAACAGCTTAGTCATCAGTTATTTCATTCAAGAATTAACTCTCAACAGACTAGTTAACTTATGAATTCTTAAAGACAGGGGGAACGTGTAAGACTAGCGGTACTTCTGTTCTAAAGATGAAATCTGTTAATGACAGTTAGTAGAAGTTATGTTACCAAGAAGATGTGTTCTTAATTCTTGAAGATTGAAGATTATTTTATCTTGCTGGATTGACAAACAGCAAAGGAAGATTACTAGCTATTGGCATTCTCTAGTAATATCAGATAACAGATCACTCGTCTGTCAGATAAGTTTAACTCTACTCATCTGATACCTTATATAAGCATGGTCATAAAACGCATTATTAGTAACACGCTTTTATAAGTAAACAGATTAGTGTCGATAGAGTTTCCCGCCCATCTGACATTAAAATAATAAAATTGAAATCCGCGACTCTCATCCGCACGATTAAAAACTGTCAGATTAGATCAACGGTTTAAATAAATCACGAAAACCAAATCAAAAGGAAACCTATAAAATCCGATCTGAACAGCATAGTCGTCTTACGCACTCAAAAATTCTCAAACTTTCTATCTCTCAAACCCTCTTGTTGCGAAAGTTCACTATTTTGCAGAATTTACTCACAAATCTCAGAAATGGACAAAGTTATTGAAGGAAGATACTTCAACTACAGCAAATTCCATTTCTCTGGCACCGATTTGATGCGCGCTTTACTGGAAAAGATCAAGGAAGCATCTTTGGTCCCAGTCTTGGAAGCACACGAAGATAGGGTTTATCTTGAAGATGTATACCACTTCTACACTTCCAGGGAGCTCAACGATGATGACACCGTTATGACTGCTGTCATAGGTGGTAAGAAAATCGCTGTATCTGCTGCTGTTCTTCATGAAATTTATAAGCTGACAGACAAGGGAGGAGATGTGACCTCGTTAGGGTCAGAAAAAGAAGAGGAATTTTGGAAAATTTGTGCTAAGAAGGGAGAGGAGATGACTGGGACTTTAATGAAGACCCAGCTAAAGGATGAATACCAAAGATTTGCTGATATCATAGCAAAGGTTTTGGATTGTGCTACGGGTTCTCTGGATGGCCTACCTAGAAGAAGGCTTCACACTATGATTTGCATTTACTATGGGATGAAAGTGAACTGGGCTGCTCATGTTTATGAGCTGTTAAGTGACAAAAGGCATTCTCATGCCATTCTGCTGAGTAACTTGTTTGCTTCTCTGCATTGCCCTATGGGTGGAGGAAAACAAACCCATGGAAGCAAAGAATTCAAACTCTACGAACCAGTGAGGCAACTGGTGGAAAAACCAAAGAGAAAAGCCTCCAAACAATCCAAGAAGACCCCTTCTAAGAAGAGCAAGAAGGAAGGTCAGACTAGTCAGTCTGCTGAGCCAACAGCACAGTCTGCTGTTGTGGCTGGATCAGCAGAGCCTGAAATTGAAGTCTCTAAGAAGGTGGTAGATGACTTCACTGTTGAAATTGAAAACATGAAGACAGGATCATCCTCTGAAGGAACTGAATCTGAAGAGGAAATTCCACTTCAAAGACTGAAGAGACTAAGGACTAGGAGTGAAGCAAGGGGACCTCCTACTGCCAACCCCCCTGCTGTCAAGAAAATTCCTAAGTCAAAAGCCAAGAGAAAGGTCACTTTCCCTGAAGAGCCTGCTGTAACTGTGAGGAAAACAACAACTGAGGCAGAAAGGCCATTAAATGTTGAAGAACCAGTTGTTGAAGCTACTAAGGCTGCTACTGCTGAGCCTGAAAGTGGTCCTACAGTTGAAATGACAACAGAAGCCTCAACTGCTGCACTATCTGCTGATGTGGAAAAGGAACAGCAGACTAGTACACAAATGGAGGGAGAAATTCTGTTAATACATCCTACTCCAGTTGCTGCAACACCTATCCAAGCAGTTGAAAGCCCTGAATCAAGAAGAAAGAGGTTAGGCAAAACCTCAACCTATGTAACTGCTGCAGAGAAGATGAAACTGGATGTTGCTGAAAAGCAAAGGATTGCTGCTGAGAAAGCAGAAGAAGATAGGCTGAAAAGCCTAGAGTTAAAAAGGCTGGAAGAAGAAGCCAGCAAAATGACTCAAAAGCAGAGAGATGCTTTTGAGGCAGCAGAGTTGGCTGCTGTCATTGAAGCAAGCCTCAAGGATGCTCATGGTCCTCAGCGTACTGGTGGGATAGTTATTGGTGAGCAAAGAGATCCAAATAAACCAATACCAGCTATGCCTGCACCCAAGATTAAGGAAAAGAGAAGAGAAGAAGTCAAACTGTCTCTTGAAATTGTCAGGGAAGACCCTGCAATTTTTGAAGAATTCCTTAGAAGACTGGATGCTGAAAATGAAAGAGTCAACCGTCTGACACTCTTCCATTCTGAAAAGATCAAATACAATAGATGGAGAGAATACAGATTAACAAAGAGTCCTGCTGAAATGGCTAAGTGGAAAGAATTCAAGGCTACAGAAGACTGGTTACTTAAATGGCTTGAGACAAATTCAACCATTCAAGCACTTGATTCAGAGTTCTTTCTGGACAGGTTGAGGATGAGAATATGTCATATAGTCAAGGAAGAGGCCAAGAAGATCTTTGCATCCATTCCTGAGGATTTTGATGACTCAGTAGATCTCAAAGAAAGATCTATCAAGTTGGCTATTGCTCAAGCAATGGAGCTTTGGGCCAAGAAAGCAAGGAAGTTAAGGGGACAACCAAGCTCACTGGTTCCACTTCCTAACATCAAGCATATTGTCTATGGACCAAACATCAAACCCTATGAAGAGCTGCCAGAGGAACCAACAACTACTTTTATTCCTCTTGACAACTTTACTTGGATTTGTAACAGGTCAGCAGTGGACAATGAAGGTTTGATGAGGACAGTTGAAACTGTCAAGAAGATTATATCACCTGCTGATAAAGAAGGAGCAGAGTCCTCTGATCAACCAAAGCAAATTGAGGGTACTTCAGACCCATCTGATCAAGACAAAGTGCAGGATGACAAGTCTGATGCTGCTGATGAATCAAAGAAGGAAGAAGAAATTCCAGCAGATCAGTTAAAGGAGAAAGAAGTTGCTGCTGAAGAAGATGATCAGGCTAAGGAGAAGGAAAGCACTCCAAGCCATGCTGGTGAACCAGCAGATCAGTCCCTTGCAATGATAACTCAACCATCAGAGCAACATCTCAAGGAAACCGTCTCTGCTACTCCATCAGAAGATCCTTCAATATCTCAGAGTTCTCAAACCAATCTGTTGGATTCCATCCAACAACTGATTATCAAATCAATGAAGGAAATGAAGGAGGAGATAAAAGCAGAAGTAATAGCTGCTGTTCATCAACCTATTCAGAAGGTTGCTGCTACTGTTCCTACTGACTTACTGAAAGATACTGCTCAGAATGTACAATCTATATGTCAGGATATGGATATACTCAGGAGAAGGACACAAAGCACCACTGAAGGTTGGAAGCAGATTGAACAGACTGTTGAATTGGCTCTCCAAGCAGAAGATGAAGTCATGGGCAACATGATGAAAGACTTCAATGCTTCATCAAATTGGATTTTAGGAACTCAAATCCAGTTGGGTGATCAAGGAGAAGACTTGCTCAAAGAAGTCAAGACTGTTAAAGCCAATCAACTTAACCAGCAAGCTCAGATCAATGCTATGGAAGAAAACATCAAGCTTCTATGTGATTCACTTCTAATCACACCAGTTGTGCCACAATATCCATCTGTCCCTGCTGATGATGACAAAAAGGGGGAAGAAAGGATATTTGGACAGCAAAGGGTTGATTTCCAAAGGGAAGGAAATCAAAATGCTGAGGAAACAGAAGTGTTAGAAGAATCTGAAGAGTCTGCTAATAATAGGAATGAAGCAGCAAATGAAGACACAAGCAGATTAGCAGATGAGAAGATCACTGAAGAAGAAGACCAAGCTGATGAGGAAGAATCTGAAGCAAAAGCTAAGTCAGACAAAGAACTAGCTGCTGCCAAAGATTCAGTTGAAGAACAGCTTGATCCTGATGTTAAAAAGAAGAAGCTAGAGCTGTTGATGCAGAAATTGGAAGTTGGAACCTCCAAGTCTGCTGAAGAAGAAAAGAAGACAGAAGACTAGCTTGGCTAGATTTTCTTTAAAAATTCTTGTAATCCTTTAGAGTATTTTGTACTTTTCATCTTTCAACTTGTAAAATGTAATCAGTTCTATATCTATAAAATTTGCAAGTTTGACTCCAACATATCATTTCTATCTCAGAAATTTTTGAGGATCAAAACTTTAGTTTAGGTACAGGTACTTAGCTGGAGTTTTGTCATCATCAAAAAGGGGGAAATTGTTGGATGAAGATGAAGATGAAAGAAGACAAGTAATTAAGGGAAGGTTTTGATGATTTCCAAAACATCATAATCAGCTAAGTATGGAAAGCTTAGTTCCCTTAGAAGAATTTTGAGCTGGTAAAAGAAGACATCAGAAGAGTTCAAAGTTCAAAGCTCAGAAGACTAGTGATCTCTTGCTGGATCAGCGAACAGAAGGGTAGATCATCAGCCGAGTCAAATCAGATGAGTTCAGTATTTGATCAGCAGAGTATCTATCAGCAGAGTCGTTTTGATCAGCAGAGCAGAAGAGGTCAAGAGATTAGTCCAACGGTAATAAATGCACTTGGTGTAATAAATGCTGTAAGAGAAGGGTAGTAATGGCAAATGATTGAAGATATCCTCGGATCAGCAGAGTGCATTAAATGCAGCATTAAATGCGATGGACAGAAAGGTACTGTACACAGTACGGAATGCTGCAGGGAGCCGTTTCAAAAAGAGCTGAAGGATGGATTTGATTTGTGACTTGCCTTCAACGGTCATAATTTCATTTCCATGTATAAATAGAGCTGAATTTCAAATCGAGCAATAACACAACAACAATCAGAGATCGAAATTTTGAAGCAGAATTTCTCTAAGTCTCAAAAGCTCGAACAGCTCACTCGTCTGGTGGAAGTCATCTGTTGACAGAAACCCAGTTGAAGAAATCAGAAAAACATTATCTGAGTGATTTTGTAATAGCTGAGTGTTGTGCGAAGTGAGAATCCATCTGTGTGAGTGATTCTACTTTAGAGGATAGGTTTTCTTTGTGAATCCCTATTGCGAGCTTACAGCCTTCTCATTAGTTGTTTAGGTGTAAGTGGAGAAATATTGTAATCTTTGTGATTATAGTATAACCCAGAATCTGTGTGATCTGGAAGAGTGGACTAAAGGATTTTTATCCATATAACCACTATAAAAATTCTTTGTGTTATCTTGCATTTAAAGTTTTCTTGCATATTTTAAAGTTTGCATTTTAAACACTTTGAATCAATTAAAAAGATTTTATAAGGAGTTTTAAACTGGGGATAAAATCTTTTTAGAACTTAGTTTACTTGTGAAAAACACTTTCAAACAATCCGCTGCAAGTATACTCTTGAAAAACTGTTTGCTGAAAAACAGCTAAGTCATTGTAAGAAGAGTGGTCAGTCGTCTGTTCAAGATTTGTTCACGATCAGACTAGTCTGCTTACTGTTCTTCATCAGCTTAGTCTGCTGACAGAAGACTGAAAAGTTTTTAAGTTCAAAAATTTTCAGAGGTCTATTCACCCCCCCCCCTCTAGACCTCATCTGACCACTTGGGACCAACAAACAACGAGGTGAGTAACAAGTCGACTTTATAATGAAAGATGTGGCTTTCTAGAAAGGATACTTATATGAATGGTTGATTGCACCAAACTATCATTGTTAATGCTTGGATTGATTGCACCACTTAAGTACTATCGCTCTATCAGTTTCAGATGTACACTTCTCAAATACACAGAACATGGTGAGATCTCGTTTCCCTTTCATTGAGCAATTGCCTTATCTAAATCAGTTAAGATTACGATAGGCTTTTCCCATGCTAGGTACTTCATCCAATCCTTGGATGAATGTTTCTCATCCAAACACTTTCTTCTTCCGCATCCCAATGATGCGTGTATTCTGTTTGAGTTGGCAATGGTATACTATTGGAATTTCTTCCAATTTACCTCTTCTCCATCAGGAAAGAATAATTTATCCACTTTAGACTAGAAATCTCGAATAACTAAATCCTTCGAGTTTCAATCCTCCACTACTACCTCAGACCAGCAATTTGTCCTTTAATTATCTCCGAGGATTGCTTTTATGGTAGTCCATTTGTCATTTACTAGTGTTCGACTAACAAAAGCTCGTGAAAGATCAGAGCTCTTGATGAGTCAGGTCTTGTACAAGACTTTGCATGCTACATGCAATCCAAATGTCAATGCATAAGGCTTCGTGAAACAATTTCTTCTTTACTTATTTATATGTAGGGCTCATTAAATAAGAAAGAGAGATTTGTGTCTCTTTGGAAACAATCCTTCCTTGGATTCTTCCATATTAAATTTATTCAATATTCTGTCTATGTACTTAGATTCGGTGAATTTCAACATCTACTTCACTCTATCTCTATAGATATGTATTGTCAGTACGTGAGATGTAATTCCCAAATCTTTATCATGGAGAATTGCGTGAAGAACACGGTTTCGTCTGTGCTTTTGCACTGATCCTTTTGCACAAATGGGATCCATATGCCTTTTGACAAAGTCAACAGTCTTGATCAACATATCAAGTTGCATGTTCCAAGTTCGGGAAAAAGTCATAAATTGACCTTTGGATTCGAATAGAGATCTTCTCATCAATTTTCAAATTGTGAGAGGCAGGATTCATATCCAATAGTCATATTATTGATGGTCAAAACCACCTTCTATGGCTAATAGGTTCGAGATGGATTTTGACGTTGCAAATGGATGAAAGGTATTCTCATTAGTCCTAAAAGGGCTTTTGAAGAATGACCTATAGCCATTAAGCGAGTCAAGTAAGTTAACAACTTTCCGTTTCGGGTCTTATGGCTTCATGCCACATCCCTCAGTTTATGTTTAAACATAATTTCTTTGTAATATTGGATTAATATCCAATTTCTCAGTTTCGTAAAATGGAATTTTGAGTTCCTTACGAATTTGATTAGATTACGAAGTGTTTGTGCGTAACGCAGTTCAATAGGTTTCAGGGTTTGCTCCCACTGTTTGTGGGGATGGGTCCAATTCTTGGACTTCATCAAGTTCTAAGACATTCCCTATTTCCTTTGACGAGAATTTCATCAACAGAGGAACAGGCTACTTACGAGAAGCTTTCGTTTCTCGTTGTTTTTCGTTGGATACCCCACGAATTTTGTACGAATCGGATCTACTATCATATTTTAGTACAAGGATATTTTGCCATGTCATAAATGATGCGGTGGTGTAAGGACTTAATTCAAAAATACTAGTCCGTGTACCTTTGAAAAGTCAGGAGAGGCTATCCCCTAATGTGAATAAAGGAAGTTTAGCTAAATCACAATCGTGAAAAGAACTAAGTTTCAACAAAGTTCGATTCCTTCTTTGATTCGCTGCGTGAGAATTATATTATCTTTTTAGATAATCAAGGAATTAATTGCTTATGTTTCGGCAAGTATGATTAGATCAAAATGCTTTCGACATAATGCACTTAGTTACTTCATTTCCGAAACTTCTGTTGAATTACTTCAACAGTTTCAGAATTGTACTTCACAAAGTACTCATACACTTTGATGATTAAAATAATCGTTAGTATATATGAAGTAACGTCCTTTTGAACTAGTGCTTTTAGTTCTCCACGTTTGTCCTTATGGATTAAATCCATTCGGTTGAAATGTTTGGAATGCCTAGCAATCCTTTATTTCGGTTATTATTCCTTTAAGACAAGATTTGAAGTTACGAGTTCATCCGAGTTCTATATTTCAAGAGCTTTAAATGAAAACCTTCCTTTCGAATCCTTCTTTGGGAAGAATGTCCAAAATAAACATTTCAAGCGCAGATGATTATCTCATTTGTTTTACTACTTTTCGATTCAGCATATAGCTTTCAATGTTTTTGATTGTTTATCATTGTTTTACTTTTATGCTAGAAAACATCAATATTTGTACAAAGTTAAATAACTTTAGTTAAAAAGATTCCATTCATAATGGTAAAGCAATAATGTCTTGTACAAAAATTAGAAATAAAACTCAAAAACAAATAAACCTAAAAACTTGTGCTAATACGAAAAACTAAGTAAAACTCCTTTTGCTAGATAAAGTATAGGTTCAGATAGTCCTTGACCCAATCCCTAAAGCAACTTTCCCTAATTTCTCTTTGCACTTCTTGCATTTTCCTTCCAAGGAATTTTCTCCTTTTAGGGAGCGAGGGAACACCATCATCACCTGCAAACACTTTTACAGATATGAGGCTTTATGGATCTCTTACATCAAATGAATTAACAGGTGTATAACTATGTCATACCGTTGTTAAGTCTGTTCAGGAATTTCTTTCCAGCAAGCTTCCTTAATTTCTTATCGTGCTTACACAGGGGGGAATTCCATTCACTCAGACCCAGTCCCTGTAAATGGGCTTCCTCATATTTGTCTAACAACTTATGCACGTCTTTTGTTTTCATTCCATCACACGGAATAATACAATGTTGCATAAAATGAGTAAAGGTGTCGGACAAGCCATTGAGAGTAATTTCTATCTCATCTTCGAGAGTCAAATCAGCGCCTAGCTTTTTGATTCAATTCATTATCTTGGTTAGGTAAGAACAATATTCCCTATCATTGTTAAACCTAGCCATGCTCGTCTCGTGGAGTGAATTACATACGATATTCATCAAGGTTTGTTTGCTCCTTATGCGTACCAAGGTTCGTTTGAACATGGTTGTGGATTTTGAATGGCTAAACAATTAATTAGACAACTGTAAGCATACAGGTTTAAAAATAATACTTATAATTAACGAAATTTGGACTTTTTATCGAAAAAGTTCTCCCACTATTTTTATCGAAACAATAACCCCTTTCTAGTTTCGAGAAATTCTATTTCCTAGTAGGTCTTGACGTCCCAGCAGCTATTAATTGCACCCACGACTCATGGCCATACAATTAATTCCCCAGGTAGGTATACTTTTACCAATTATGTCCCTACACAACCTTCAAGTTATTTTGCCTCGGTTTTCACATTTATCTAGCATTGCTACATCATAAATGTTACTACTCGTTAAGTCTAACCCATTAATCATGATGAGCAACCGGCCCGGTCATGAAATCCCCGTAACTGGTTATCGGTCGATTTTCACGTCTCGACCAGTCCCCTCCCTTGTCGAGTTTTTAAGAAAACAAGAATCAAGGAATTTCCTGTATTGTCCCTTTCTTCGACTCGGGTGCCAGACTCTGGATCACCTCTATCGATAAGTAGACAACATACATTAGTTCCTATTAATGGAAGGCTTGGATTTATAAAACCTCATTTTATAGTTAACCCAATATGACTTAATATTTATTCAAGAGGGGATTTTCGTTTTTGAAAGTTTGAATAAACTCTCCTCGAGATCTCACCGCTTTAATTATGCTTTGTCTTTTATTTACGATCTAGATTCTAGCGCGCATCACACAAGCAATCATAAATCGACAAATAAATTAAAACCGTACAAGCCTAGCATGTATGCTACCACAGTATGTTTTCGATTGGGAGCCTCCTATGCGGGCCATCATCGAGCCATGATGTTGGCCTAATTGGTCAATCTAAAGGGTTCTCAGAGGACCTAGGCTATTACATAAATTACCATGTATACATGGCCTTCTTTTCTTCTTGGGCTCCCAGCTTGCTTGTAAACGGGTCTCCCTTCTAAACTAATAAAACAGTAAAAGCCCTAATCTATTACAAAGGCTACAAGTGGCCCCAAAACAGCTTTAGGCTCGCAGGCTCAATAAAAACCAAACAATAAATTAAACCAATTACATCTAACCTATGGTCAAGGCTCGGCGCGATCGAAAAACCACTTAAAAAGTTCACGTAGAGCAAGAAACAAACAAATGTTTTTTTTACGTATTTCTTTCTTATTCTTAAACATCTCTTTTAAAAATAAACTTCCTATGATTCTTACTTTTTAGTCTCTACTAATTATGACAAAATAAATTTTCGGGTAAACAAAACAAGTTTTTTGCATAAAAACATATTCGGATTTTTCAACTTTTGAAAATTGCAGTTTGGCCCCTCAACTTTCATAAATTGCAATTTTAAACCCAAAGTTTTTGAAAAGTTACAAAACACCCCGAAACAGTTTCGGACAGAGGAGCAGAAAATAAAATTTTTGAATCCAGAAATTTTTTCAAAATTTGCAAACAGACCCCTGAACTTTCAAAAATTACAAAACAGTCCTTTAATTTTCAAAAATTGCAAAAATGACCTAAAATTACTAATCGACCAGAATTTCAAAACAATCCAAATTATTTCAAAAATTTTCAGAAATAGAAAATTGAATTTTCAGCCCTAATTTTCATGTTATGCGATTTTTAGCACAAAAAATCCTGATGTTTCGAAAAACTATAAATTTCTCACAGATCCGAAAAAACAGTTTTACCCAATCATAGATCTAGTCATAACAAGTAAGAATCAAGTAACATAACAAAATAATCACACGTATTCATACATATAATCACGCATATATGTAAACACATTATTATGTTCAGGCCTTTTCGCATAATAATTATGGAGTTGGCTCTGATACCACTATTAGGTTACCTCGATTGTCAGACCAACAAAAGTGCAGAATTTTAAATTTTTTCGAGGCACCCATCAGTCCCATAAATCTGTCTCCATATTATATATACGAAAAGGTTGAATCAAACAATAATTAAAACAAAGTAGGGGTGATATGCGATTTTACCTCACCACAGCTCGGTGGTGGTTACCTCCGGACTTCATGTTTGATTCACAACGCAGTGATCCAATTGTCTCAACTCCAATGTTGATCCACACCAGTTGGATTGTAGAGACACCTCCAAGTCGTAGGCTACGAACTAGATCTTGAAGGTTGTCACTAAAGGAACGTGCAGATCTTGATCAGGACTTAGATCTGGATCTGGGATAGGAGATCGACTGGAAGAAGACTGAGCAACGGGGCTTGGGCGGGCTTGGGCGGATAGGGCTGGATCGGCCAACAGTGTTCGGCCAGGGTTGGGTTCGGCCAAGCTTAGGTTCGGTCAGTGTTGGCGGAGCTTGGTTGGGGCCAAAAGCTTGGGGCGGTTTTGGAGTTAATAAAACCTTGTGCAATTTTCAGATTTCTACTTTCTTATATTATACAAAAGTGTTTTTGTCAATTAATGATAATCTTTTCATTAGCTTATGGAAGATGTGAAGAGTTATAGTTATAGGAGAAGAGTTCTTCTCTTATAAGATATCTCTTCAAGATTTGGTAAACCTTTCCTTATCACAATAGGAAATAAGATTTAACCAAATCTCTTGTTTGTGACTTAATGACCAAGAAACAAACTCTTCCCTTCTTTATCTCTTCTCCAAAAATCGTCCAACTTGCCCTAATCATGCTTACCAAAAATCAACACATATGGTATAATTGTCCAATCCGAAAATTGGGTAATTATTTAATCTTCCAACTTTATTAATTAACTACTTTAATTAATCATAATTAATCAGATAATTCAAATTAATCAAGTACACATTAATCAATTAGATATCTAATTAATATTCTCCCACTTGAATTAATACCTTAATTCAATAACTTTGATTCAACATCTTTAAATCAATCATTTCCTTTTATGACAATCATTGTCCAACTGTATTTTTTGTGACCCTCTGGTTTCACCATCAATTAGTAACGAGCAACTAAAGGCTCCGATCGATTAAACACTTTTAATTGACCACTCCAGAATTAATTTCCTGATTAATTCAAGAGTACCCACACTTCATGGTCGATGTCTAGCCACAAACCCATGAAGCCCAACTAAAGGTGAATTGATATTTGTGAACCTCACCTCTTATAAATTCCATGTACATACGGTCCTTCTAAAGAGTAATTTCCCGACCGAGACCTAGGGTGTGTGAATTGATCGGCACCCCTAATTATCTCGATTCTTTACTTTCTAATTCTGAATAATAATTCCAGTGTGACTGCTAAATTTGGAAACCCCTTTCCAAATTCGTCATTGACCATGGCCATGGATTTCTTGGAACATATTATCAAAGAACGTACAAGAAATTCTCCCCCTTATCAGGATGAGTCGATAGATCCTTTCTTAGTACTAACCACTGGCGTACACAATTGTACGCACCCAACATAGGCACATTATGGATAGGCTATGTGAGACCAGTTCCTAAATCTACGAACGCACATTCATGTACCGAATTCGTCCTAGCACCTCAATTTTAAGGACTAAATCGTCCACTATTATAAGCCTTGAGAAACATCCCATCACCGATATGCGTCATGCGCTTCCATAATGGGTTTCTCTGTTCGGGTCGTTCGATGCATTCGATCCTCTATCGAACCACCTACTCATATGCACTGGCCTCAAATGCCTTGCTTATGAAACGCTATAAATTCACTCCATGTGAATCATACATAATCGTACAAGTCTTAGCGATTCCTTCGATACCCCGACTCATTCGGAATCTATGACATGCAATGTGTTTTAAGATCACGACCTTAGAGACTATTTCATGATTACACTCAATACTGAAGTGAATCGTCCCATAGTCTAATGTGACCTTAGGATTTCATCCAATCGCTTAGATAAGTTCGCAAGAGATGTAGTTGGCCATTGTTTAATTTAAATACTATAAATAAACAGGCGTATTAATTATAAACCATAAGAGTAAAAGTTCTCCAACAAGCTAATTAATATTGGCTTGCTGGGCACTATCCTTTCACTGTCCACAAACTATCGTCGTTAATGCTTGGATTGATTGCACCACTGTTTCATGAAGTGCTATCACTCAATCAGTTTCAGACGTACACTTCTCAAATACACAGAATAGTCTTCAAACGGACGATGAATCTTATGCATCTGAAGATGTACAAATATTACAACAAGTTTTCATCTAGCACATCTAATTAGTTTGTTTATTTGAATTTGCATTTTCCAATTTTTTGATACGGCTATATGGGACTCCGAGTTCAATTATTATAAGGTAAAACGAGTACTTTTCCCGAAACCTCTCATTGAGGTTCCACTAGATGCTACATTGCCATCGACACCACCCTGTGCATCTCCACAAACCCCTTCTAAAGTGGTTAGGGTATGACTTTATTTTTATTTTTATTTATCTTCCAATACACATACCTTGACTAATTAAAAACAATGCAAAATACACACCTCAATTAATTATATCAAAACAATATACTTTATCTTTTTTCTCGATCCATGTTTATTTCATGAACAACGAGGTAAGTAACAAGAAGACTTTATAATGAAAGATGTGGCGTTCTTGAAAGGATGAATAATGTACCTACCAATAAAAACTATCTGTAAATAGATTCACAAAATATGTAAGGTTTTTAGCGCACATTAGAAAGCAGTGTATATTTAACACTAATGTGATACTTATGCGTCAGAACTGAGATACACTATACAACAAAAATAAATATCATCTAGATCATTAAAATTCTAACTTAAATAAAATGACTACATTCCTCAATTAAGCCACATTTACTATTATCTAATTTTTTATCATTCATATCCTATTTTATTCCGAATAATGACAAAAAAATAGCTCACAAGTATCCATTGTTGAAAATCTACTCATTTTATTACTGGATCTCTTAATATTGGATCTCTGGGTAGATAGTTTCTATTAACAAACAACAAGTACATGTCAAGAAATATTGTTGGTCCCAAGTGGTCAGAAGAGGTTTAGATGGGGGGGGGGGGGGATGAATAAACCTCTTTAAAATTTTCTTCGAATTTTAACTTTAAAACTTTTCTCTAACTGTGAACAGACTAAGCTGATCAGAGTAGCAAGTTACAAGTCTGTTCGCGAACAATCTTTGAACAGGTTTGATGACCACTCGTCTGATAATTACTTAACTAATTTTGTTAAAATCAGTTTTAATACTTAGAGTATTTGCAGCGAATTTTCAAAGTGTTTTTCACAAGTATTCCTAGTAGTTTGAAAAATGTTTCCCCAGTTTTATAAACTCCTTTTCAAACAGTTAACTAATGTGTTTTATGAAATTTTGAAATATGCAAGTAAAAGTGCGAGTAAAAACACAAGTAATTTTTATAGTGGTTATATGGATTTGAATATCCTTTAATCCACTCGTACAAGTCACAAAGATCTTGGGTTATACTAGAAACACAAAGTAACCAGTACACTCTGATTACGCCGATCAACAAATGAACAGGCCGTAAGTGCGCAGTAAGAAATCACAAAGAAATCCTACTCTCTGAAGTAATATCACTCACTTAGATGGATATCTACTTCTCGCAACACTCTATTTTACAAATTCACTCAGAAGATGTGTATAGCTTTGTTCTTCAACTTCGCTTTTCGTCAACAAATGACTAAGCTGATTAGTGAGCTGTTCTTGAGACTTAAGAGTTCTGCTTCGAAAATTCTCTCAGAAAGTGTGTTGCTTCTTTTCTCTTCGTCTCTTTCAGCTATTTATACTTGAGGTTTGAAAAATGTCCGTTGAAGAGAGACAAGATTCAAATTCCTCGAGTACTGGTCCTTAATTTCCGCGAACGGCTCTTTTGCAGTCTGTCCGTACTGTCAACAGTACTATTCTGCAGGCTGCATTAAATGCACCCAGCTGATGCGAAGCATTTCTTCAGTCATTTGTCTTTAATAACCTTGTACTTCAGCATTTATTACTCCAAGGGGCATTTATTACCATTGGGAAGACTTTATGATCTTTTCCACTTGGCTGACGAAAGTGCAAGTCTGATGGCGAACTAGGCTGATCTCAAACTTGAACAAATCTGATTTGAGTCGGCTGATCTTCATCAGTCTGATATCTTTCTTTCAGCAGATCAGAAGTCTTGGACCTTGAAATTTCACTCTTCTTATGTCTTCATTACATAGTCAAAATTTCTTCAAAGGGATCATCAGCTAAGTTAATCCATACTTAGCCTATTATTGATGCTTTGGAATCCTTCAAAACCTCCCTTAACCAATTGTCTTCAGTGCCTTCATCTTCATCCTTATCCAACAAATATAAATACATATGTCCAAGCTAATGTCATTTTTAGGTTTACCCAAAGATTGAATTTGTTTGAGAAATAAAAAATTTATGAGTTTTACAAGTACATATGATTAAAGAGCAACAAATTTCTATTGCGTATGTATGTACATGTAATTCATACAGTTTTTAAAAATGCAAGAAAGTGAAATAACTGCATTAAAATAAATTTATTTACCCTATTGCCTTGCAAAATAACATTGAAAGTTGCCACGAATGAACAACTGGTGTTACGAAGTGAAGAAAGTTTTGAGATATAATTAAATATTTGAACAACGAGGAGAGTAACAAGATGATACCCTTACAAACACACTTTGTTTATATGATGTATAGAGTACCTAACAATAATAAAAATCTATAAATAGATTCACCAAATGTGAAAAGTTTATTAGCGCAAATTCAATAACAAAGTATATTTAACACTAATGCGATTTATATGCGTCAGACCTAAGATAAAAATATGCGACACCACTATATAAATTATTGTTAATCAAATAAATGAATGTCAATATTTGTTACCTTATCCTAAAGGTAACATACAATATCTGAAATTATTTCAACGAATTCAATTTAAAGGTAGTCAAGAGGTCACATTTCTCTGCTGGCCACAAACTATCATTTTCTTATTACTTGGATTGATTGTACCACTGAAGTGCTATCATTCTAAAACTTTTAGACGTACATTTCTTAAATAGACAGAACAATCTTCAAATGGACGATGGATCTTATGCTTCGGAAGACGTACAAATATTACAACAATTTTTCATCTAGCCCATCTAATTGGTTTGTTTATTTGAATTTGCATTTTCCAGTTTTTTGATACGGCTATATGGGACTCCGAGTTCAATTGCTATAACATAAAATGAGTACTTTTCCCGGAACCTCTCAATGAGGTTCCACTAGATCTTACATTGCCATCGACACCGCCCTGTGCATCTCCACAAACCCCATCTAAAGTGGTTAGGGCATGGGTTTATTTTTATTTTTATTTTTGTTCCAAGACACATACCTTGACTAATTAAAAACAATGCAATATACACACCTCAATTAATTATATCAAAACAATACACTTTATCCTTTTTCTCGATCCATGTATATTTCTTGACAACTAGGTGAGTAACAAGATGACTTTATAATGAAAGATGTGGTATTCTTGAAAGGATGAATGATGTACCTACCGATAATAACATTATGTAAAAAGATTCACAAAATATGAAAGGTTTTTAGCACAAATTAGAAAACAATGTATATTTAACACTGATGTGATACTTATGCGTCAGAACTGAGATACATTATACAGCAAAAATAAATATCATCTAGATCATTAAAATTCTAACTTAAATAAAATAAGATGACTTTATAATGAAAGATGTGGTATTCTTGAAAGGATGAATGATGTACCTACCGATAATAACATTATGTAAAAAGATTCACAAAATATGAAAGGTTTTTAGCACAAATTAGAAAACAATGTATATTTAACACTGATGTGATACTTATGCGTCAGAACTGAGATACATTATACAGCAAAAATAAATATCATCTAGATCATTAAAATTCTAACTTAAATAAAATGACTACATTCCTCACTTAAGCCACATTTATTTTTTTCTAATTTTTTATCATTCATTTACCATTTTATTCCGAATAATGACAAAAATTAGCTCACAAGTATCGATTGTTGAAAATTTACTCATTTTAATAATGGATCTTTGGGTATATAGTTTCTCTTAACAAACAACAAATACATATCAAGAAATATAAATACATATGTTCAAGTTGATGTCATTTTTAGGTTTACCCAAAGATTGAATTTGTTTGTGAAATAAAAATATGAGTTTTATAAGTATATATGATTAAAGAGCAACAAATTTCTATTTCGTAAGTATGTACATGTAATTCATACAGTTTTTAAAAATGCTCGAAAGTGAAATAACTGCATTAAAATAAATAGATTTTCTCTATTGCTTTGGAAAAAACCACTGAAAGTTGACTCGAATGAACAACTGGTGTTACGAAGTGAATAAAGCTCTCGAGACACAATTCAATATTTGAACAGGAGGAGAGTAACAAGATGATACCCTTATAAACACACTTTGTTTATATGATGTATAGTGTACCTAACAATAATAACAATCTATAAATAGATTAACAAAATGTGAAAAGTTTTTTAGCGCAGATTCAATAACAAAATATATTTAAAACTAATGCGATTTATATGCGTCAGAACTGAGATAAAAATATGCGCCACCACTATCTAAATTATGGTCTAATCAAATAAATGTATGTCAATGTACTTTCTTCGAAAGGTAACCTACAATATGCTGAAATTATTTCAACGAATTCAATGTAAAGGTAGTCAAGATGGTCGCATTACTCTGCTGGCCACAAACTATCGTTGTTAATGCTTGCATTGATTTCACCACTTAAGTGATATCATTCTATCAGTTTCAGATGTACACTTCTCAAATACACAGATTACAACAATTTTTCATCTGGCCCATCTAATTAGTTTGTTTATTCAAATTTGGATTTTCCAATTTTTCGATACGTCTATATGGGTCTCCGAGTTTAATTGCTATAAGGTAAAATGAGTACTTTTCCCGAAACCTCTCAATGAGGTTCCATTAGATCCTACATTGCCATCGACACCGCCCTATGCATCTCCGCAAACCCATTCTAAAGGGCTTAGGGTATGACTTTATTTTTATTTTTATTTATGTTCCAAGACACATACCCTGACTAATTAAAAAGATTGAAATATACAAACCTGAATTAATTACATAAATAAAATACACTTTATCTTTTTTCTCGATCAATGTTTATTTCTTGAACAAGGTGAGTAACATGTTGACTTTATAATGAAAGAAGTGGTGTTCTTGAAAGGATGAATAATGCACCTACCAATAATAACAATCTGTGAATAGATTCACGAAATATAAAAGGTTTTTAGCGCACATTAGAAAACAGTGTATATTTAACCATAATGTGATACTTATGCGTCAGAACTGAGATACATTATTCAGGAAAAAGAAATACCATCTAGATCATTAAATTATAACTTAAATAAAATGACTACATTCCTCAATTAAGCCACATTTACTTTTGTCTAATTTTTTATAATTCATTTAACATATTATTCTGAATAATGAAAAAAAATTAGCTCACAAGTATACATTGTTGAAAATCTACACATTTTAATAATGGATCTCTGGGTAGATAGTTTCTCTTAACAAACAAAATATACATGTCAAGAAACGTAAATACATATGTCCAAGTTTATGTCATTTTTAGGTTTACCCAAGGATTGAATTTGTTTGAGAAATAAAAATATAAGTTTTACAAGTACATATGATTAAACTGCAACAACTTTCTATTGCATATGGATGTACATGTAATTCATTCAGTTTGTAAAAATGCTAGAAAGTTAAATAACGGCATTAAAAGTTTCCTCGAATGAACAACTGGTGTTACGAAGTTAAGAAAGCTTTCGAGATACAATTCAATATTTTAACAATGAGGGGATTAACAAGATGATACCCTTACAAACACATTTTGTTTATATGATGTATAATGTACCTAACAATAATAACAATCTATATATAGATTCACAAAATGTGAAAAGTTTTTTAGCGCAGATTCAATAACAAAGTATATTTAACACCAATGCGATTTATATGCGTCAGAACAGAGATAAAAATATGCGCCACCACTATATAAATTATGGCCTAATCAAATAAATGTATGTCAATCTACCTTATTCTAAAGGTAACCTACAATATGCTGAAATTATTTCAAAGAATTCAAAGTAAAGGTAGTCAAGAGGGTCACATTCCTCTGCTGGCCACAAAATATCATTGTTAATGCTTGGATTGATTGCACCACTGAAGTGCTATCACTCTATCAGTTTCAGACGTACACTTCTCTAATACACAAAACAATCTTAAAATGTACGATGAATCTTATGCTTCTGAGGATGTACAAATATTAAAACAATTTTTCATCTAGCCCATCTAATTAGTTTGTTTATATGAATTTGCATTATCTAGTATTCCGATACGGCTATATGGGACTACGAGTTCAATTGCTATAAGGTAAAAGAAGTACTTTTCCCGAAACCTCTCAATGAGGTTCCACTAGATCCTACATTGCCATCGACGCAACCCTACGCAACCCTGTGCATCTCCACAAAACCCCTTCTAAAGTGGTTAGGGTATGACTTTACTTTCATTTTTATTTCTGTTCCAAGACACATACCTTGACTAATTAAAACCAATGAAATATACACACCTCAATTAATTATATCAAAACAATACACTTTATATTTTTTCTCGATCCATGTTTATTTCTTGAACAACAAGGTGAGTATCAAGATGATTTTATAATGAAAGATGTGGCGTTCTTGAAAGGATTAATAATGTACCTACCAATAATAACAATCTGCAAATAGATTCACAAAATATGAAAGGTTTTTAGCTCACATTAGAAAACAGTGTATATTTTACACTAATGTGATACTTATACGTCAGAACTGAGATACATTATATAGCAAAAATAAATATCATCTAGATCATTAAAATTCTAACTTAAATAAAATGACTACATTCCTCAATTAAGTCACATTTACTTTTGTCTAATTTTTATCATTCATTTACCATTTTATTCTGAATAATGGCAAAATATTAGCTCAAAATTATCCATTATTGAAAATCTACTCATTTTAATAATGGATCTGTGGGTAGATAGTTTCTCTTAACAAACAACAAATACATGTCAAGAAATATAAATACATATGTCCAATTTAATTTTACAAGTACATATGATTAAAGAGCAACAAATTTCTATTGTGTAAGTATGTACATGTAATTCATTCAGTTTGTAAAAATGCTAGAAAGTGAAATAGCGGCATTTAAATAAATTGATTTTGTCTTTTGCTCAGCATAATATATGAAAGTTGCCTCGAATGAACAACAGGTGTTACGAAGTGAAGAAAGCTATCGAGATACAATTAAATATTTGGACAATGAGGAAAGTAACAAGATAATAACCTTATGAACACACTTTGTTTATATGATGTATAATGTACCTAATAATAATAACAATCTATAAATAGATTCAAAAAATGTGAAATTTTTTTTAGCGCAGATTCAATAAGAAAGTATATTTAACACTAATGCGATTTGTATGCGTCAGAACTGTGATAAAAATATGCTCCACCACTATATAAAATATTGTCTAATCAAATAAATGTATGTCAATATTTGTTACCTTATTGGATAAGTAACCTACAATACACTGTAATTATTTCAACGAATTCAAAGTAAAGGAAGTCAAGAGGGTCACATTCCTCTACAGGCCAAAAAATATCATTGTTAATGCTTGGATTGATTGCACCACTGAAGTGCTATCACTCTATCAGTTTCAGACGTACACTTCTCAATTACACAAAACAATCTTCAAATGTACGATGAATCTTATGCTTCTGAGGATGTACAAATATTAAAACAATTTTTCATCTAGCCCATCTAATTAGTTTGTTTATATGAATTTGCATTTTCTAGTATTTTGATACGGCTATTTGGGACTACGAGTTCAATTGCTATAAGGTAAAAGAAGTACTTTTCCCGAAACCTCTCAATGAGGTTCCACTAGATCCTACATTGCCATCGACGCAACCCTGTGCATCTCCACAAAACCCCTTCTAAAGTGGTTAGGGTATGAATTTACTTTTATTTTTATTTCTGTTCCAAGACACATACCTTGACTAATTAAAAACAATGAAATATACACACCTTAATTAATTATATCAAAACAATACACTTTATCTTTTTTCTCGATCCATGTTTATTTCTTGAACAAGAAGGTGAGTATCAAGATGACTTTATAATGAAAGATGTGGCGTTCTTGAAAGGATTAATAATGTACCTACCAATAATAACAATCTGCAAATAGATTCACAAAATATGAAAGGTTTTTAGCGCACATTAGAAAACAGTGTATATTTAACACTAATGTGATACTTATACGTCAGAACTGAGATAAATTATATAGCAAAAATAAATATCATCTAGATCATTAAAATTCTAACTTAAATAAAATGACTACATTCCTCAATTAAGCCACATTTACTTTTGTCTAATTTTTTATCATTCATTTACCATTTTATTCTGGATAATGAAAAAATATTAGCTCACAAGTATCCATTATTGAAAATCTACTCATTTTAATAATGGATCTCTGGGTAGATAGTTTCTCTTAACAAACAACAAATACATGTCAAGAAATATAAATACATATGTCCAAGTTAATGTAATTTTTAGGTTTACCCAAAGATTGAATTTGTTTGAGAAATAAAAATATGAGTTTTACAAGTACATATGATTAAAGAGCAACAAATTTCTATTGCATAAGTATGTGCATGTAATTCATTCAGTTTGTAAAAATGCTAGAATGTGAAATAGCGGCATTTAAATAAATTGATTTTATCTATAGCTCAGCAAAATATCATTGAAAGTGGCCTCGAATGAACAACAGGTGTTACGAAGTGAAGAAAGCTATCGAGATACAATTAATTATTTGAACAACGAGGAAAGTAACAAGATAATAACCTTACAAACACACTTTGTTTATATGATGCATAATGTACCTAATAATAAAAACAATCTATAAATAGATTCACAAAATGTGAAAAGTTTTTTAGCGCAGATTCAATAAGAAAGTATATTTAACCTTAATGCGATTTGTATGCGTCAGAGCTAAGATAAAAATATGCTCCACCACTATATAAAATATTGTCTAATCAAATAAATGTATGTCAATATTTGTTACCTTATTCGATAAGTAACCTACAATCCGCTGTAATTATTTCAACGAATTCAAAGTAAAGGATGTCAAGAGGGTCACATTCCTCTGCTGGCCACAAACTATCGTTGTTAATGCTTGGATTGATTGAACCACATAAGTGCTATCACTATATCAGTTTCAGACGAACACTTCTCAAATACACAGAACAATCTTCAAATGGACGATGAATCTTATGCTTATAAAGATGTACAAATATTACAACAATTTTTCATCTTGCCCATCTAATTAGTTTTCTTATTTGAGTTTGCATTTTCCAGTTTATCGATACGACTATATGAGACTCCGAGTTCAATTGCTATAAGGAAAAACGAGTACTTTTCCCGAAACCTCTCAATGAAATTCCACTAGATCCTACATTGCCATCGACGCCGCCCTGTGCATCTCCACAAACAACTTCCAAAGTGGTTAGTGTATGACTTTATTTTTATTTTTATTTCTGTTCCAAGACACGTAACTTGACTAATTAAAAACCATGAAAATATACACACCTCAATTAATTATATCAAAACAATACACTTTATCGTTTTTCTCGATCCATGTTTATTTCTTGAACAACGAGGTGAGTAACAAGATGACTTTATAATGAAAGATGTGGCGTTCTTGAAAGGATGAATAATGTACCTACCCATAATAATTGTTGGTCCCAAGTGGTCAGATGAGGTCTAGGGGGGGTTAATAGACCTCTGAAAATTTTTAGACTTAAAAACTTTTCAGTCGTCTGTCAGCAGACTAAGCTTATGAAGATCAGTAAGCTGACTATGCTGATCGTGAATGAACAGCAGAGTGACCACTTATCTTATAACAACTTAGCTGATTACAGCAAAATTAGTTTTTCAAGAATATACTTGCAGCGGATAAATTTAAAGTGTTTTTCACAAGTAGACTAAGTCCTTCAAAAGATTTTATCCCCAGTTTCAAAAACTCCTTTAAAATCTTTTAATTAATTCAAAGTGTAACCTTATGCAATTTTGAAATATGCAAGAAAACTTAAATGCAAGATTAGCACACATAATTTTATAGTGGTTATATGGATAAAAATCCTTTAGTCCACTCTTCCAGATCACTTAGATTCTGGGTTATACTATAAACACAAAGTTTTCAATATTTCTCCACTTACACCTAGACAACAAATGAAAAGGTTGTAAGCTCGCAATAGGAAATCACTTAGAAAACCTATCCTCTGAAGTTAAATCACTCATAAAGACGGATTTAAACTTCGCACAACACTCAGCTTATTACAAATTCACTCAGAATGTATTTTCTAATTTTCTCCAACTAGGTTTCTGTCAACAGATGACTTCCACCAGACGAGTGAGTTGTTCGAGCTTCTTGAGACTTAGAGAAATTTCTGCTTCAAAAACGAAATCTCGGAATGTTGTTTTTTCTCTCTTCGAAATTAGCTCTATTTATACTTGGATGAAATTATGACCGTTGAAGGAAATCAAACTTCAAATCCATAGCCTTAGCCCAAATTCAGAACGGCTCCCTGCTACAGTACCTTTTCTGCTGTACTTTCCTGTAGCTGCATTAAATGCACTATGCTGATCCGAGAATATTCTTCAATCATTTGTCATTACTACCCTTCTCTTACAGCATTTATTACACCAAGTGCATTTATTACCGTTGAACTATCCCATGATCTCTTCTACTCTACTGATCGAAGCAACTCTGCTGATAGATACTCTGCTGATCAAATACTGAACTAATCTGATTTGAGTTAGCTGATGACCTACCCTTCTGATTGCTGTTTCAACATGAGATCTGTAGTTTTCTGGGCTTTGAACTTTGAACTCTTCTGATATCTTCTTTACTTGTTCAAAATTCTTCTAAGGGACCTAAGCTTTCCATACTTAGCTGATTTTGACGTTTTGGAAATCATCAAAATCTTCCCTTATCTTTTTATCTTCTTTGCACTTCATCTCCATCTTCATCCAACAATTTCCCCCTTTTTGATGATGACAAAACTTCAGCTAAGTACCTGTACCTAAACTAAAGTTTTGATCCTCAAAAATTTCTGAGATAGAAATAGTTTATTGGATAAAACACTTGAACTTTTTATAGATTTGCAAATATTACATATTACAAGTTCAGTCAGATGAGATGTGCAAAAAATATTTCAAGGAATTAAACAGAAGTAATCTAAACAAGACTATTCTTCTGGCTTGTCTTCTTCTTTCTTGTCTTCTTCAGCTTCCTTGTTTTCTTCTTCTTCTTCAGCAGGTTTGGAAGATTTAGCTTCCAACTCTTTGAAGAATCTTTTTCTAAGCAGCTCCATCTTCTTGTATTTGACATCAGGGTCAAGCTGTTCTTCAGCTGAGTCCTCAACAGCAGCTATCTCTTTATCAGACTTAGCTTTTGCTTCAGTTTCAGTTTCATCAGCTTCACCTTCTTCTTCTGTATCAATCTGATCTACTGGTCTGCTATTTCCTTCATTTTCACTTTCTTCCTTGGCAGATTCTTCCAGTAATTCAGTATCATCCAACCCAGCAGTCTTGGAGAAAGAGTTACCATCTTCAGCTTCATCTCCTTTTTGGCTAACTTTTTCTTCTTCTTCACCAGGTTCCTTATCTTCCCCCTTTTTGTCATCATCAGCAGGGTGACTTGATACTTGGGTAAGACTGGTGTGATTTGGAGAGTGTCACAAAGAAGCTTGATAGCATCAAGTTGAGCTTGCTGTCTGAGTTGATTGGCCTCAAAAGCTTCCATCTGTTGAGAACAACTTCTCCTTGGTCACCTAGCTGAATCTGAGTTGCCAGAATCATATCAGTAGATGCCTTGAAGTCTTTCATCATATTTTCTAATGCTTCATCCTCAGCTTGAATAGCCATTTCAACTGTCTCTGTAATGTCCCTCCAACCAGCAGTTGTGCTTTGTGTTCTGGCTTGAATCATATCCATATCCTATCTGATAGCTTTCACATTATTTGCAGTGTCTTCAATCACATCAGTAGGAATGGGAGCAGATTTCTGTGTTGGATGACTTAAGGCAGCCAACAGATTTGCAGTCACCTTTTCTTCTAACTCCTTCATAGATTTTGAGATCATCTGCTGAATTGAATTCAGCAGAGAAGACTGCAAGTCTTGAGAAGTAGAGGCAACTTCAGATGGAATTGGAGGTAAGGCAAGAGGTTCTATTTCAGTGATCTGATCTGCTGAACCAGGAATGGTCTCCTTTTCTTTGGTCTCATCAGCTTGACTGGGAGTGCTTTCCTTCTCCTCAGTCTGATCAGTAGCCTTCTCTTTCTCATTTTCCTCTTTATCTTTGATCTGATCAGCAGGGTTAGAAGTGTCTTCTGTTTCTTTGGTTTTATCAGCTTGGTCAGAAGAGCCTTCTTTCTCTTTATTCTGATCAGCAGGAGGTGCTTTGATTTTCTTAACTTCTGTAATAGTGTGCACTTTTCCAGCTTCATCCAAAGCAGTCCTGTGAGTGATCCATGTTAAGTCATCAATGGGAACAAATGGAGATACAGGATCCTCAGGTAGTTCTTCATATGTCCTAATAGCAGGTCCATACACAATTTGCTTCAGACTAGGAAGGGGAATCATGGAGCTTGGTTGTCCCTTCATCTTTCTAGTCTTCTTGGCTCATGTTCCATAGTTTGGAAACTGCCAACCTTATTGACCGTTCCTTTAGGTCTTCATCATCAGCATACTCTTCAGGAACTGAGTCATATATCTTCTTTGCCTCAGTTTTCACAATATGACAGATTCTCAATCTCAATTTGTCTAAAAAGAATTCTGAGTCTAATGCTTGGATCAGTGAACCTATCTCAAGCCACTTCAGCACCTAGGCTTCTTCATCAGCGAAGGCTTTCCAACTTGCAATATGATCTTTACTCTTAGTCAGACGATAGTCCCTCCATCTGTTATAACGGACTTTCTCCTTATTGAACATCGTCAGACGAGTGATCTTTGCATTTTCAGCATCCAACCTAGCAATGAACTCATCAAATGCTTCAGGGTTATCTCTGACAATCTCCAATGCCAGTTTTACTTCTAATCTTCTCTTAGGTTGAATAACAGGAGTTGGCATGATTCGTTTGGGCTTGGTGGTATCTCTTGGTTCTTCAATCCTTATACCACCAGCTTGCTTTGGACCATGAGAGTCCTTGGCACTTGCTTCAATAGCAGCAGCTAACTCTGCTGCTTCTATAGCATCCCTTTGTGCTTGAGTCATCTTGCTGGCTTCTTCTTCCAACCTTTTGAGCTCAAGGCTTTTCAGACGATCCTCCTCAGCCTTTTCTGCAGCTTTCTTTTGTCTTTCATCCTCATCTTGTCTCTTCTTTTCAGCAGCAGAAACATAAGGAATCACAGTCTTACCAGTCCTCAGCTTCTTTGCTTCTGGACTTTCCACAACTTGAATTGGAGTGGCAGCAACAGGAGTGGGGTGCAATTGAAGAGTTTCTCCCTCACTTGTTGTGCCAGTCTGCTGTTCTACTCTTTCCTCAGCAGACGCTCCAATATCAACAACAGATTTTCCAGCAGGCTCTTCAATAATGATTGGCCTCTTAGCTGTTGCTGGAATCTCTCTTACCTTTTCAGTTGACTCTTCAGTAAATGTGACTTTTCTCTTGGCCTTGGACTTGGCAACTCTTCTTGTAGGTTTAGCTTGGGGAGGTCCCCTTGCAGAACTTCTTGTCCTCATTCTTTTTGCAGGTTGAATGGGAACAGCTTCTTCAGACTCAGTCCTTTCAGTAGATGATCCAGTCTCCATATTCTCTAGTTCTTTAGTAAAGTCATCAATTACTTTCTCAGGGATCACAACTTCGGGTTTTGCTGATCCAGCTTCAACAGTGGTGGTCACTGTTTGATCAGCAGACCTACTGGTCTGACCATCCTTCTTGCTCTTCTTAGAAGGGGCCTTAACAGCCTTGGCAGGTGCCTTTCTCTTAGAAGTTTCCATACTTCTAACCGGTTCATATAATTTCAACTCTTTACTAGGATGGGTAGTCTTTCCACTTCCCATTTGGCATCTCAAAGTCATGAACAGATGACTAAGCAGAATGGTAAAGTTTGTCTTCTTGTCACTCAGCAACTCATAAACATGTGCTGCCCAGTTAACTTTCAACCCGTAGTGGATGCAGATCATGGTGTAATAACTCTTTCTGGGTAACCCATCCAAAGAGCTTGTACTGCAGTCCAGTACCTTTGCAATAATGTCAGCAAACCTCTGATACTCATCTTTTAGTTGAGTCTTCATTAAGGTTCCGGTCATTTCTTCCCCTTCTTTAGCACAAATCCTCCAGAATTCTTCCTCTCTCTCAGACCCTAGGTCTGTTACATCTCCTCCTTCATTTGTTAACCCGTAAACTTTAGTCAAAACAGCAGTGGAAACACAAATCTTCTTCCCTCCAATTGTGACCGTCATAGTTGTTCTCTTGCTGTTGAATTTCCTGTTCTTGTAGAATTCTGCAACATCTTCCAGGTACACCCGATCCTCATGTGCTTCCAGAACTGGTACTAGTGATGCTTCTTTGATTTTCTTCATGATTTCTCGCATCAGATCGGTGCCAGAGGAGTAAAATTTGTCGTAACTAAGGTATCTTCCCTCAGCAATAGCCATTTTGTGAGATTAATTTGTGAGATTTTGTAAGAAAACTGTAAGCTTGAAAACAAAGAGCTTAGAGAGTTAGAGAATTTTAGGAATTTTGTGTGCGTAAGACGACTACTCTGTTCTGATCGGATTTTATACGTTTCATTCAGTTTGGTTATCGTTGATAGAATAGTGCCCAGCAAGCCAGTTCAATTAGCATGTAATAGGTCTATTCTGTAAGAAACAATCTTTTAATTTTATAATTATACGCGCGTTTATTTATATGAGTATAAGGATAAACAATGGCCAACTTCATCTATCGCGAATGCATTTAAGCGATTGGATGAAACCCTTAGATTACATCTGACTATGGGACGATTCACTTCAGTACTGAGTGCAATCATGAAACATTCTCAAAGGTCGTAATCTTAAAACTGTTCCAAGTCATAGATTCCGAACGAGACGGGGTATCGTAGGAATCGCCAAGACTTGTACAAGTATGCATGATTCACATGGAGTGAATTTGTAGCGTTTCATGAACAAGGCATTTGAGGCCAGTGCATACGAGTAGGTGGTTCAATGGAGGATTGAATGCATCGAACGACCCCAACAGAGAAACCCATTGTGGAAGCGCATGACGCATATCGGTGATGGGATGTTTCTCAAGGATTATAATAGTGTACGATTTAGTCCTTTGACTTGAGGTACTATGGCGAATTTGGTGCATGGAAGTGCGTACTTAGATCTAGGTATAGGCCACGTAGCTTGGTCATAACATGCCTAGGTTGGGTGCGTATGGACATGTACGCGAGTGGTTAGTACCGATATGGAATCTATTGACTCACTGTAATGGGTGAGAGAATTTCCTATACGATTCTTAGATAATATATCCAAGGAATCTGCGGCCGCAGTCGGTGACGGATTTGGAAAGGGGTTTCCAAATTTAGAAGGTCACAATGGAATATTATCCTGAATTAGAAAGTATAGTTATCGAGACAAATTTAGAGATGCCGATCAATTCACACACCCTAAGTCTTGATCAGGAATATTAGTCGATAGAAGGACCGTATGTACATGGTAATTATATGAGACGAGGTTCACAAGTATCAATTCACCTGAAGTTGGGCTTCATGAGCTTGTGGCTAGACATCGACCATGAAGTGTAGGTACTCCTGAGTTAATAGAGGAATTGATTCTAGGAGTGGTCAATTAAAGGTTGTTTAATTGACCGGAGCAATTTATTGTTCATAAATTAAATCACGAGGAATTCGTGGGCCTGCTGCCAATTAATGGTGAACCTAGAGGGTCACACACAATACAATTGGACGGTGATTGTTGAAAGGGATACAAAAGGAATTAATTGATTTAAAGGTAATTAAATCAATTAAATGAATTTAAAGTATTTAATTCAAGTAGGAGATTACTTAATTGGCTAACTTGATTAATTAAATACTTAATTGAGTTGCTAATTAATTATATAAAAGAAATAATTATTTAATTGGACTGGGCATTTAATTAAGTAATTAATTAAACGAAAAGGCTTGCAAGACATGGGCCTTTAATTAAAAGCCCATAAGAAGTCTTGCAAAACCTAGGTCAAGAGGGAGTCTATAAAAGGGGTTCTACTTGAGCTAAAAAAGCTAACACCCTAAGAAGAAAACACTGGCCTCTCCTCTCAACCCTAGCCGCCGCCCCATGTGCTAGAAACCCTAGCCGCCGCCGCCACCTGCTGCCGTGGGCTGCTCTAGTGCCGCCGCCCCTCTCCCTTTGTTCCTCTGTGTTAGATCTTGACCTGTCAAGAGAATCTACACAATCCTGCTTCGACAAACCTCCTGAATCCAGTTCTGAGCCTAAGATCTTGAGGTGTTGCCAGAATCCGATTGGTGTGGACTAACTTTGGAGGTGAGACGCTTGGATCACTTCTGTGAACCAGATCCAAATCAGATCCAGAACCGAAGGTTTCCACAACCTTGCCTGTGGTGAGGTATATCGCAAAAAACCCCTTTGTTTAAATACTATGTGTGTTTTTGTTCTTTCTTACGTATAATTAATATGGAGAATAAATATGGGACCTTGGGTGCTTCGAAAAATTTTAAATTCCGCACTGTCGTTGTTCTGACAATCGAGGCATCCCAACCACTATCCCAACAATGGTATCAGAGCCAACTCCATCATTATTATACGAAAAGCCTGAACATAATGGTTTTCACCGTATATGTTTAATTATGTATATGTAAACACGTGATAATTATGTTCTGTAAGTTGATTCTTACTTGTTATGACAGGATCTATGATTGGGTAAAACTGCTTTTTTAGATCTGTGCCGTTTTTATAGTTTTTGAAAACTTCAGGACTTTCATGCTAAAAATCGAGATTAGGGTTTTTGTGGGCTGAAAAATTCGAATTTTTGAAATCTGGAAATTTCAAAATCATGGACTGTTTTTGCAAATCTAGTCGCACGGGTTTTGGGGTCAATTTGAAATTTCCGAAAACTTTGGGGCTGTTTTGCAATTACCGAAACATGAGGGGTCAATTTGAAAAATCAAAAATTTTCAGAATTCAAAATATTATTTTCCGGTATCTGCCCAAATCTGCCCAGGGGTGTTTTTGTAACTTTTTAAAAGTTTATGGGTCAAAGTGCAATTTTCGAAAGTTGAGGGGCGAAAATGCAATTTTCAAAGGTTGAAAAACAGAATCTGAATTTTAGCAGAAAATTTATTTTGGTTTACCCGAATATTCATTTTGTCATAATTAGTAGTGACTAAAAAGTAAGAATCATAGAATGTTAGTTTTAAAAGGTATTTTTAAAATTAAGAAAGAAATAGGTAAAGGATGTTTGCTTGTTTCTTACTCTATGTGAATTGTTTACGTGGCTTTCGATCGAGCCGAGCCTTGACCTTAGGTTAGATGTGATTGGTTTAATTTATTGTTTGGTTTTTATTGGGCCTGCGAGCCTATTATGTTTTTGGGCCATTTTGAGCCTTTGTAATAGAATAGGGCTTTACTGCTTTCCTAGTTTAGGATGGAGGCCCGTTTACAAGCAAGGTGGGAACCCAAGAAGATATGAAGGCCATGTATGCATGGTACATTTTGTAATAGCATAGGCCCATTTACAAACCCTTTAGATTGACCAATAGGGCCAACATCATTGGCTCGATGATGGCCCACATAGGAGGCTCCCGATCGAAAACATATTGTGGTAGCATGCATGCTAGGCTTGTATGGCTTTTATTTATTTTGTCGATTTATATTTAGCTTGTATGAGATGCGCACTAGAATCTAGATCGTAATAAAAGATAAAGCATAACTGAATCGGTGAGATCTCGAGGAGAGTTAGTATAACTTTCAAAACCAGAAATTCCCCTCTCGAATTAAATATTAAGTCATATTGGATAAAAATAAAATGAAGTATTTATATAAATCCAAGCCTTCCATCAATAGGGACTAGCGTAAGTTGTCTACTTATCGATAGAGGTGATCCAGAGTCTGGCACCCGAGTCGAAGAAAGGGACAATACGTGAAATTCCTTGACTCCTGTTTTTAACTAAACACGACAAGGGCGAGGACTGGTCGGGATGTGAGGATCGACCGATAACTAGTTACGGAGAACTCACGACCGGGCCCGTTGCTCATCATGATTGATGGGTTAGACATAACGATTAGTAAAACTTATGATGTAGCAGTGCTAGATAAGTGCGAAAACCGAGGCAAAATAACTTGAAGGTTGTGGAGTAACACAATTGGTAAAAAGTATACCTACCTGGAGAATTGCTGCTGGGACGTCAAGACCTACTAGTAACACAATCAAAGGGGTGATTGTTTCGATAAAATAGTGGGAGAACTTTTTCGAAAACAAGTCCAAAATTCGATAATTATAAGTATTAGACATAAGATCAGAAAGCTAAATGTTGTCTTCTTTCCATTTGTAGATATTAAGTACAATGTCTAAGAATCCATTATCTGTTATCCTCGACGCAAACAAGTTGAATGGCTCAAACTTCGTTGACTGGCTGAGAAATCTCAGAATTGTCCTCGACTCCGAGCGACGAAGCTATGTGCTCGACACACCCATGCCTGCTGCACCCGCAGCACGAGCTAGTGAGGAACAACGAACCGCCCATGCTAAAAGGGTTGATGATGATCTTCAGGTTCGATGTCTCATGCTAGCCTCGATGTCGAATGAACTGCAGAAACAGCATGCTGCTATGCCGCTTGCTAGAGAGATACTTCTCCACCTCCAGCAGATGTTTGGAGAGAGATCTCGTACCGAAAGGTTCGCGACCACTAAGGAGTTGTTTCATCTCAAGATGGCTGAGGGAAGCAGTTTTAAGGATCACTGTCTGCGTTTCATCAACCTGGTTGAAAAACTGGGGCGATTGGACGTGGATTTGCACGCTGATCTTAGCACTGACCTCTTTCTCCATACGCTGCCCCGTTCTTTTGACCAGTTCGTGTTGAACTTCAACATGGAGGATAGAACCCACGCTCTTCACGAACTGACCAATTTGTTGGTAACGGCAGAATCGACTCTCAAGAAAGAGAAGCCGGTAATGATTGCACACCAATCGAAGGCTGCAAAGCCCAAGAGAGGTAGGAAGAAGAAGAAGGTATTTTCTTCGAAGGCAGTCACAAAGGTGGTTGAAAAGAAGCGCAAGAGCCCGAAAGACGAATGTTTCCACTGCAAGAAAGCAGGGCACTGGAAAAGGAACTGCCCAGACTACCTAAAGATGAAATTGGTAGCCAAAGGTATTTTCTTGGTTGAAGTTAATATTTCTATTAACTGTGCATCGTGGGTGTTAGACACCGCGGCAGGTTCTCATATCTACAATGATTTGCAGGTGATGGGAGCAGTAAGATACCTGAAGCCCGGGGATAGAATCCTGCGTTTTGGAAACGGAGCTAGGATCGCCGCTGAGGCTATTGGGGACGTCGAATTGGTTTTAGGAAATTTTACTTTAATTTTAAGGGATTGTATGTACGTACCAAACATTATTAAGAACATCATTTCTATACTTGTGTTGGATATTAATGGTTTTAATTTTTCCATTGAAAATGGAGCTTTTTGCATATTTTAATGTGGTTTAATGTATGCTCGTGGTACTTTGATAGATGGTCTGTATTCCCTAGAACCTACAAATTCCGACGTCATGCACATTCAATCTAGAAAAAGAAAATATGATAATCAAACTCCACAAATTTGGCACGCTAGACTTGGACATATTTCCAAGAGTAGGATTCAAAAGCTAGTTTCCTCTAAGGCTCTTGAAATAAAGAACTTGGATGAACTCCCAACTTGCGAGTCTTGTCTCAAAGAAAAGATGACCAAATCACCCTTCACCGGGAATCCTGAGCGAACCAAGCAAACATTGGATTTAATCCATACTGATGTTTGTGGACCATTGAGTGTCAATGCGAGGGGAGGATTTTCTTACTTCGTAACATTCACCGACGATTTTAGTCGTTATGGATATGTGTATCTTGTGGAACACAAATCCGAAACTTTTGAGAAATTCAAAGAGTTTCGAATGGAAGTTGAGAATCAACTTGGACATAGTATTAAAGCACTTCGTTCTGATAGAGGTGGTGAGTACTTAAGCCAAGAATTCTTTGATTATCTAAAAGAGAATGGAATTCTCGCCCAGCGAACTCCCCCTAGGACGCCCCAACTCAATGGAGTGTCCGAGCGGAGGAACCGAACATTGTTAGACATGGTTCGTTCCATGATGAGCTTCGCTGACCTTCCCTTTTTGTTTTGGGGCATAGCCCTATTAACTGCATCGAAGATACTAAACATAGTACCTTCGAAGTCAGTGCCAACGACACCGCACCAAGTATGGTATGGTAAAGCACCCGTGTATTTGTATCTACGAGTATGGGGATCTCCTGCCTATTTAAGAAACAAGAAAGGAGATAAACTAGATAGTAGATCTAGTTTGTGCAAATTTGTGGGGTATCCAAAGGAATCCATTGGATACCTGATCTTCGATCCTAAAGAACGTAATACGTTCGTATCTAGGAACGCCCACTTCTTGGAAGAGGATTTCCTCACTAACAGAAATGGGACAATCGTAGAACTTGATGAAGTCCAAGAATCGGACCCATCCCAACAAACAGTGGGAGCTGAACCAGAATTTATTGAACCTACTAGTACACCTACTCTTCGAAGGTCTGATCAAATTCGTAAGGAGCCAGAGCGATTTGGTTTCATTCACGAAAACGAAAAAGGTGATAATGATCCAAGGACCTATCAAGAAGCGATGTTAGACATAGACTCGGGTGCGTGGCTCGAAGCCATGCAATCCGAAATGGATTCCATGCATTCCAACAAGGTTTGGACCTTGGTCGATCCACCTGAGGGAACTATCCCTGTAGTATGCAAATGGATCTTCAAGCGCAAGCTTGGAATGAATGGAGAGGTATTAACTCATAAAGCTCGCTTAGTGGCGAAAGGGTATTCTCAAAGGCCTGGAATAGACTATGAGGAAACCTTCTCTCCCGTGGCGATGTCGAAATCCATTCGGATACTACTTGCCATAGCCGCGTGGCATGACTACGAAATATGGCAAATGGACTTAAAGACCGCCTTTCTCAATGGAGACATTGACAAGGAGATCTTTATGCAACAACCCGAAGGTTTTTACGTCCAAAGGAAGTGAGCACAAATTGTGTAAACTTCAAAGGTCTATGGCCTCAAACAGGAATCCCGAACCTGGAACATACGATTTGATGAGACAGTCAAAGCATTTGGCTTCATCAAAAACGTATATGAACCTTGTGTGTAAAAGAAGAATAGTGGGAGCTCGATACAATTCATTGTTTTGTACGTCGATGACATTTTGTTAATCAGAGACGATATCAAGATGTTAGCGTAGACTAAAGCGTGGTTATCCGTGCAGTTTTCCATGAAAGATATGGGAGATGCATCTTACATATTGGGAATACGTATCTATAGGGATAGATCGAAGAAGATGATAGGACTCTCACAATCTCAGTACATCAACACTATTTTGAAGAGATTCAAAATGGAAGAATCCAAGAGAGGATTGCTTCCAATGAGACATGGTATCTCTCTTTCTAAGTCTATGTGCCCTACAACTGACGAAGAAAAAACGAGAATGTCTCTCATACCTTATGCCTCTGCTATAGGGAGTATAATGTATGCGATGTTGTGTACTCGACCAGACATAGCACACGCTCTAAGTGTAACGAGCCGCTATCAGTCAAATCCAGGCGAAGAGCACTGGACTGCCGTAAAAGCAATCCTATAGTACCTGCGAAGGACTAAGGATATGTTTTTTGTCTACGGTGGTAGTGGAGAACTGAAACTTGAAGGATTCACTGATTCGAGTTTCCAGTCTGACGTGGATGACTTCAAATCTAACTCTGGATACATATTCCGCATCAACGGAGGAGCGGTCAGTTGGAAAAGCTGTAAACAGTCTACCACTGCCGACTCAACCACAGAAGCAGAATATATCGCAGCATCAGATGCGGCAAAAGAAAGTGTATGGATGAAAAACTTCATCCAAGAATTGGATGTCGTTCCTAGCATTGCTGAACCTGTAGTCGTCTTCTGTGACAACAACGGGGCGATAGCTCAAGCAAAGGAGCCGAGATCACACAATCAATCCAAACACGTACAGAGGAAATACCACGTGATCAGGGAGATCATTGGTAGAAGTGACATGCACATGGAGTATGTCAAATCGGAAGACAACGTAGCTGACCCACTAACTAAGCCACTTTCACAAAAGGCGTTCGATAGTCATCTAGAGAAGATGGGTCTTAGAACCATAGGTGAATGGCTTTAGGGCAAGTGGGAGATTGATAGAATAGTGCCCAGCAAGCCAGTTCAATTAGCTTGTAATAGGTCTATTCTGTAAGAAACAATCTTTTGATTTTATAATAATACGCGCGTTTATTTATATGAGTATAAGGATAAACAATGGCCAACTTCATCTCTCGCGAATGCATTTAAGCGATTGGATGAAACCCTTAGATTACATCTGACTATGGGACGATTCACTTCAGTACTGAGTGCAATCATGAAACAGTCTCAAAGGTCGTAATCTTAAAACTGTTCCAAGTCATAGATTCCGAACGAGACGGGGTATCGTAGGAATCGCCAAGACTTGTACAAGTATGCATGATTCACATGGAGTGAATTTGTAGCGTTTCATGAATAAGGCATTTGAGGCCAGTGCATACGAGTAGGTGGTTCAAAGGAGGATTGAATGCATCGAACGACCCGAACAGAGAAACCCATTGTGGAAGCGCATGACGCATATCGGTGATGGGATGTTTCTCAAGGATTATAATAGTGTACGATTTAGTCCTTTGACTTGAGGTACTAGGGCGAATTCGGTAACATCAGAAGGAGGAATCGGCAATGGATTTCCAAATTCCTCGACAAGATGAGCCAGAGGAAAACCTTGATATTCGACATCTGGAACCTCAGAAGAAGAATAAAGCTCGCCATAACGGTTCAACTGGATATGAGCTGCCTTAAAATACTCCTTCCGACGATCCTCGATCATCTCCAAAGCGACCAGTTGATGAATCGATTTTTTAAAGGTATTCTCAAGAAGAGGACCGACCATCCGGTACACCAACGCCATATGAACAGGAGAGTTGAGGAATTCTCGAACTACTTGTTCGTCGGATTTCCTAACATATCGATCTCTTTGCCTAAGTGGGACGTCGTTTTCATAGTCCTCTAAAGAAGCTTCAAGGCTTGACACTTGAGATTCAAGCTCACTAATCCGAGTCGTGCTCTGCAACTGCAATTCTTCTAATTTTCTTGCCATTTGATTGGTTTGTTCCTGAGCGCGAGAAACCTCTATCGCTCTATCTAGCATTTCTTGGTCTTCGGTCCCGGCAGCACGAGTCTCTACGACAGGAATAGAGGAAGATGTTGAGGGACCAACTTCTGAACCAGAAGACTTGTGAAGTAAAACTTTATACTTCTCTTCAAGGAAATCGCACTGTTGTTTCCAAAGAGAATTTTCATAGGCGTATGATGTCAGACAGGTGTTGACCTGAAATAACGAAAGGGTCAGAAAGAAACAAGTTAGCAAATTGAGAAAATCTTAAAAGATCACTTCATCAAAATAATAGAAAGAAAAAGGATCTCACCTTTTCAGCATAGAGAGAAGCTCGCTGGAATTTCTCCAAAGGATCCTTATGAAGAAGCTTATTAAGATCGCGAGTATGAACGCCAGATAAAAGAATACGGGTCGCCTTATCGACCGCATTCTCGTTATTATCATGAATAAGAGAATCCTTCTCGGAATAACCAGCGGCCCTCCTTCCCTCTAAATGATCCTCGATCATTTCGACCAGAGTAGGATTTGGATGTTTATCCCCGAGTAAAGAAAGGTCGTCACCAGAACGTCCATAGTAACTCCTCTTTCTATCAACTGGATTATTAGTGGGATGAGGCATCGACCAGCTACGACATCCTCGAATACCCAAAGATGTTCTAAGATGAAGCGGAGGATAACCGGATCCCATGCCCTGACGAATAGGGGACTCGCGTGGAGAATCCGGAGATTCCTCTCTATTCTCCTCGGATTCGTGACCCAATTCCAATTTCCTCTTTCGAGACGCCCTCTGCTCGATAGGATTATTCTCCACTGACTTGGAAGATTTCGACAGCACCATTTTTCCCTTCGAAGAGTGTCGGGAGCTTTCTACCATATGAGCTGAGAAAGAAACAAAATAAAGTTAGTTTCTCCATATAAAAAGTATAGTGACAATACTAAAGATCAAATAAAATGCTAACCTAGAGGCTCAGATGATGAACTGATGGGAAAATTATGGACGCTTAACCCCGCTTTACGAAGAAAAGATTCCCCAATCAGAAGAGCGCTTTGATATTTGTTTGTACGCATCTCGGGAATCTCAGTGATAAACTGTACATCGTCAGGAACAAGTTCACCAGTCGGTGAGCGACCTCCGGGAATCCACCTGGAACCATGATCCCACGAGAAAGGCGTGATCGAACCATCCGCCAAACGGAGATTAGGCGGAGGACGAACAAAGAAGAAATGAGATTTCCAAGAAGGATTACTAGAAACCGGAGCATCAAAGATTGCTCGGCTGGGCCGCTGACTAGCGAAGAAGTATCCACGGTTTGAAGAACTAGAAATATTAAAACGAAAAAGTTGCGTAAAATTACGGAAAGAAGGTTTAAATCCCTTTGCAATCATCAGAACGGAAAAACAAACCACAAAAGCAACAGAATTTGGAACCAGTTGTGTCAAGCACACGCTGAAAGTTTTTAGAACTTCCAGAAAAAGGGGAGATAAAGGAAGACGCAGTCCGCTATTAAAGTGAGCCGTGTAAAAGGCTCGACATCCCTCCGGTGGAGAAGTAACCCTATCAGTAGGGGATGGAAGAATCATTTCAGAACCTTCCGGAAAATATTTGGTATAGTTATTCACGACTTCAGGGAACGTTTCCTCTGTATATGCGCAAGCTACATCCTCAATTGGTTCAGAAATCTGAGGAACAGTACCTTTGCCCTTTTTGGCTCGGGCGGCTACATCCGCATCGGAAAGGATTCGTACCTTGTAAGTATCTTCTACAGGGATAACAAGGTCAGATACCGTAGTCTGTTCACCCAGAGGATTAGAATGTAACTCCTCCTCGTTATCGGGGGCAATGATCTCTCTAGGAGAAGAAGAAGATCTTCTAACGGAAGCCATCTATATTCTAGTTCTCGGAAGAAGAAGGTCGATGAAAGGAAAATTTTATACGACGAACGACCAAACTAGAAAATGACTGCGATCTAAAAGCAAATATAAAAGAGAAATGGCAAACTCGAAAGTCACCTATTTATAAGGAAATGAGAAAAGACGTTTCGAACTTATCACAGCTACTCAAATTCCCGCCAAAAACGGAAGGATACAAAAAGCCTCCTGAATAGACGCGTGGCGATCCACGATTAGACAGAAGAAACGACTATCTATGATACGTAGCACTCTTTTCCTTACTTAAGATTTTTTCCCACTGGGTTTTTTCTTAAGTAAGGTTTTTAACGAGGCTCCGTTCATAGAAAAGAAACAGTCGATCAGATTTATCTACTTCTACGAGCTCCTATTATCTATACGCTCGAAGAAGTGAGGGAGTACTGATGGGGGCTATTTCGCACCCTACATACTGATCAGATCGAACAGAGATTATAAGACCGGTTCGACCAATTACAAAGGATCGGGATCTTCTTACTGACCCAGCCTGATGCCGCTCGCTCCGAGTAAAGATTACACTCCGGACCCTGGAAGGATAGGTTGGGCCGAGTCCAACTAGGACTATGATTCCTTGTAATACTAGGTTTAGCATAATATAAATACCTAGTTATTCGTTGTATAAGACAACTACGAATTCTCTTAATTCTGAGATTACACAAGAATACATTGATAACAATAGAACTCAATAATATCCATTATTGTTGCAGAACTTTACCTCCATATCATTGCGTTCTTAATTTCGTTAATGGTTTTACTTCTTGCCTTTGATTATTGCTTTTCTTTGTAAACGATCCATCCAGAATAAAGTAACAGAACCCAATATACTGAATAATTCAATATCCAAACCCCCGATATCACAAATTCACTGATATTAAATTAACCCGACGAAAAACGGTTAAATCAGTTGGCGCCCACCGTGGGGCTAGGTTAATTATTCGATCGACATATGGCTCGCCCAAGGAAAAGCGCTCGTATCGGAGCAAGAAGTAACACAACCACCGGTCATGACACATCTGAAGATCCACAGGAGAACGACAATAATAACGTTCCCAACACCGACGAGAATTTACAGAATACCCATCCCCGAGATCATGAACCCCTAGGAGGTCCTCCCGGCACGATACAGGAAGAGCCGGAAGTCCCCGAGATCCCTGCTCCTCTCCCGGGTGCTCAGGAGAAATTACGACAAATAGCGATGCTCTTTAAATCACTCTCCCCGGAAGAATTACTTGTGCTTGATCAAATTCCGCAAAACCCTAGGGCTGCCAGGACAATTCCTGCTCGGAGAACGCCCGGACAAAACGATCATGTATCTCAACAAGCTGATAGCCCACCAAGCGAGCACCGCTCGCTACACAGTCCACAACAGGACAATTCGAAACCCTCCGACAACAATCCTCGAAGGAAACGAGGTCACAGAAAAACCCCGGCGAGGCGTAGTAGATCCAGGGAACGAACAATTATCCCTATTGAGGATGATATAGATGATACAATCCCTGATCGACCACGAACGGCTCGACTGACGGAAAGAGAAATTGAAAGGATGGTGCAGGACCGACTTGAACAACGCTTACGGACTATTCAAAATCCGTGGGCCCGAACCACGGAACTCCAGGAAAGCCTTGCGGCCTGTTCTCCCTTCTGCAGGGAAATAAAAGAGGCACAATCGATCGGACAAGTCCCGGGCAGACTACCTCGCTACGATGGAACCACTGACCCGGATGATTATATTTTTAGCTTTACGAACATTATGAATCTATATGCCCACTCCGCCGAATACACTGCCAAGCTAATGGTGACAACATTCGAAGGACTCGCGTTGGATTGGTTTGCCAAACAGCCGGCAAATTCCATATTCAGTTTCCGAGAATTATGCAATAAACTAACACAGCAATTTGCCAGTCTGAAGAGACAAAAACTGCCGATGAGTTACCTAGGAACAATATACCAACAAGAGGGGGAATCCCTAAGAAATTGGTTGGCAAGATTCAACGTAGAGTTACTCAAAATCGACTCTCCGAATATCGATTACATAATTTCTATCCTCTTCGACCTCACTAAAAACAGGCAGTTTGGAAACGCCCTCAGCCGAAAACAACCAAGAACGTTCGCCGACATCATGAGCCTAGCATCTAAGTATATGACTCAAGAAGAGATGAATTCCTTTAAGGATAAAAACAAAAACAAAGTTACGGCTACAGGGTCTAAGCGGCATGATAGGATTCCCGCCCAAAGATCCTTGGATTACGAGCGATCTTCCAAGAGAGGTAACGTTTTCCAGCGACTGGAATACAGCGGAGCCGACCGAGAAAGGCAACCTAATTTCTACCAAAGACCAAGAAACCCTGAACCACCAATCAGAAGCAGAGTGAATCAAGTAGAACACCCAAGATTAAATGCTCCAATCGAAGAAATCTTGGAAGTTCTAGAAAGGAATAATTGGATTCCTGAGGCGAGGAAAATCGCTCAGCCCAGACCAGGGTCTAGAAACTATGATCAATACTGTAAGTACCATAGGGCACATGGGCATCGAACGGAAAATTGTTTTCACCTTAAGAGAGAAGTTGAAAAACTGATCGAGCAAGGAAAACTAGACGAATACATAGAACGAGATAATCGCAAAAGGGAAAGAAGCAGAAGCCCCCGGAACGGAACTCAAAGGAGAAGTTCTCATCGAAGGTCACCAGAACATCGACCTACTCAGGAGTTGAATCACGACCAGATCAATGGAACTATCCACACTATATCCGGGGGGCCTGCGGGTGGAGATAGTCGCAATGCTCGACGAAGAATGGCCAGATCCTTAATTGCAAGTTCTAAATATCCAAATGAAATATGGACGTTAGAAAATAGGCCAACAAATCACGAGCCGATTAGCTTTAACGAAGGCGAAGTACCTAAAAACATTACTTGGGATACGAAAGAAGATAACCCAGATTTCCCTATGGTAGTGTCGTTAGAAATAGCGAATTACAATGTGAAAAGAATCCTAATCGATAATGGAAGCTCAGCAAATATCATCTCCAGGGAGGTTTTAGCACAAATGAACCTCGGACAAATAAACCTACAAAAGGTAGCCACACCGTTAGTAGGCTTTGGAGGGTCCGAGATCATCCCCAGCGGAACAATATCTTTGAGTGTATCGCTCGGAAAGAAGCCACTTCGAACAGTGAAGCTGGTAAAATTCCTAGTGGTAGAAACACCCTTCGCTTATAACGCTATATTAGGGCGACCAGCCCTTAACCTTTTTCGAGCTGTGGTCTCTACCTATCACCAGAAAATAAAATTTCCGACCGATAGCGGCATTGGAGAAATAACGAATGACCACTGTATGGCGTGGGATTGCTACAGCACGTCGCTGACCTTGAGAGAACATCCTAACCCTATTACTCCGAGCAAGAGAAAGATCGAAGACGATCCAATTAGAAATGAGGACGAAATTCCTATTACTGATCGATTAGATAAAAAGGGGAAAGAACCACTAAGATTTATCCTTGCAACCCCCAGAACATAAAGATATAATTCTAGTAGAAGGCGACTCGTCCAAAAGGACAAGAATTGGTACAGAATTGAGCAAAGAAGGAGAAGTAATGTTAATCGAATTTCTAAGAAATAACGTGGACGTTTTCGCTTGGAGTGCAAATGACATCGAAGGGATCGATCCTCGAGTAATCAAGCATACCCTAAAAATTGACCCTTCGGCGAAACCCGCCAGACAGAAGAAAAGAAATCATGGACCAGTGAAAGATAAAATCATTAAAGCCGAAGTTGAAAGACTGATGGAAGCAAAACAAATCCGAGAAATACATTTCTCGGAGTGGCTATGTAATGTTGTACTAGTAGCAAAGGGGGATAAAAAGGACAACAAATGGAGGATGTGTAATGATTTCACCGACCTTAACAAGTTATGTCCACGCGACCCTTACCCCCTCCCAAGAATCGACTTATTGGTCGACTCGACTGCTGGCTTTGCGCTGTTCAGCATGATGGACGCCTTCCAAGGCTTTTACCAAATATACATGGACGAGCGCGACCAAGAGAAGACCGCATTCATAACCGAACAGGGAGTATACTGCTTTATAGTAATGCCGTTCGGATTAAGGAACGCTGGGGCTACATACCAAAGATTGGTAAACCTAATGTTCAGGGAGTTAATCGGAGAAATAATGGAGGTCTATGTAGACGACATGTTAGTTAAAAGTATGAATGAAGCAGATCACGTAAAACATCTAGATCGATGTTTCCAAATCTTAAGAAAATATCGTATGAAGTTGAACCCCGCAAAATGCACCTTCGGTGTTAAGTCAGGAAAATTTTTGGGATATTTGGTACACCAGCGAGGAATAGAAGCCAACCCAGAAAAAATTCGAGCCATAACTGAAATGAAACCTCCCAAGACCATCTCTCAAGTGCAAAGCTTGGTTGGGAAAATCGTAGCGTTGAATAGATTTATATCTAAATCGGCGGATAGAAGCTTGCCCTTTTTCCAAACACTTCGAAAAGCGAAAAACTTCATTTGGACCGAAGAATGTGAACGAGCTTTCGAACAACTCAAAGAATATTTAACATCCCCTCCGATGTTGGCCAAACCGACAGAAGGGGAACCATTGTATTTATACATCTCCATCTCCGATACGGCCGTTAGCTCAGTCCTAATTAAGATAGAGGGTTCAGAGCATAAGCCTGTCTATTATCTCAGCAAGTTATTACAAGGGGCGGAGAAGAATTACTTGGAAATAGAAAAATTCACGCTGGCCTTAGTAGTGGCTGCACGAAAACTCCGACCCTACTTCTTAACCTACAAAATCATCGTTTTGACGAATCAACCGTTAAGACAAATCCTAGCAAAACCAGAAGCCTCCGGACGACTAATCAAATGGGCCATCGAACTCAGCCAGTTCGAGGTAGACTACAAACCGAGGATTGCCATCAAGGCCCAGGTGTTGGCCGATTTTATACTAGAAACACCGACGCAGGCCACTGAATCGTCGAGATGCCACAACAACGATGTTTTGATGATTAAGGATCAAACTTGGTTAATGCATGTCGACGGTGCTTCATACCGAGAAGGGGGAGGCGCCGGAATTAACTTCACTGGACCAAATAAGGAAGATTTGAATTACGCGATAACATTGGACTTCGTCGTAACAAACAATGAAGCCGAATATGAAGCGTTAATCGCAGGAATGGAGATGGCGATAAAAGCCAACATAAAGAGTCTTAAGGTACTAACTGATTCGGAATTAGTACAAAGACAAATAGAAGGCCTATACGAGGCTAAAGAGTTCAATATGATCAAATACCTCGCCAAAGTGAAATCTCTAGCTGGGAAATTTGAAAGCTTCAGTATCCAGAACATCCCACGTTCGGAAAATAAATGGGCCGATCAGCTATCAAAATTCACAGGATCCCATGACGGAAAGACCGAACGGGTGATTAACTGGTTGATATCTAATACACCAGCAATCGATATCGATGAAATACCGATAATCGATATAATGGAAATCGAAGAACCCGAAGAAAACTGGATGAACCCAATGAAAGACTATCTTCAAGATGGAAAACTACCATCTGATCAGAATGAAGCTCGGAAAATAAAATATCGAGCCCCAAAGTATACACTTATAGAAGGAAAACTCTACAGACGATCAGTATCGGGAATTCTCCTGAGATGCATCCCTGAATCACAAACCATGGATATACTGCGAGAAATACATGAAGGAGACGCAGGAAATCACAGTGGATCGAGGGCATTGGCCTTAAAATGTCTCAGAACAGGTTACTATTGGCCAACCATCAATAAAGATGCCGCTCAATATGTCCAAGAATGTCATCACTGCCAGATTCATGCTAACATATGCCATCGACCAGCAGAAAATATGCACCTTATCCCGATTTGTTGGCCATTCGATCAATGGGGAATGGACATCGTGGGACCTTTCCCAACAGCTAGATCAAAGAAATCCTATGTCCTGGTCGCTGTAGAATACTTTAGCAAATGGATAGAATGCGTCGCCCTCGCACGAATAACCCAATTCCAAGTTATTAACTTCCTCTGGAAATTCATAGTATGTCGATTCGGCATCCCAAGGGTCCTTATCTCCGATAATGGAACTCAATTCGCGGGAAAACAGATAATAGAATGGTGTACAAGACTCGGAATTCAACAAAATTTTACCTCGGTAGGACATCCTCGAGCAAATGGACAAACTGAAGTAGCAAACCGAGAGATAATAAAATCTTTGGAAAAAAGGTTAGGAGCCGCCAAAGGAAAATGGCTCGATGAGCTACCAGGAGTTTTGTGGGCTAATCGAACTACGGTAAGAAATTCAACTGGGGAAACCCCATTCAGCTTGATGTATGGGTCGGAAGCTGTTATCCCTGTGGAAACTTTAATTCCAACTCCAAGAATAGAGATGTTCAATAAAGAAGAAAATGAAAAGGCGAGGGAAAATGACGTTGATTTAACAGAAGCCTTAAGAGATAAAGCTGCTGTACGCCTACAAACCACTAAGGCAAATATGGAGAAAGCATACAATCAAAAAGTACGCGTCCGAACCTTCAAAGAAGGAGACTTGGTTTTGAAAAAGGTAGAAGTATCCAAGCATGTGGGAAAGTTACAACAAAATTGGGATGGACCTTACATCGTCATTGGCGTAGGAAAGAAAGGTTCATACAAAATTGCACACATGGATGGGACAGCCTTACCAAGAACCTGGAACGCAGTCAACCTTAGGAAATACTATGGTAAATAAATTTTAGCAGATTATACTTCATTGTTTTATTTTTACTTTATCAAGTTTTAATCCTTGTAACGAAGGCCCTAGCCTAGAGTTCAAATAGTAAAAATTTTAGCATTTTCTATACATCGATTATTTCGATTAACGCTCTGTGGAATTACACTAGCATATTGATAAATATGAGAACGAAACGAGTCGAGTATACATTGATCCGCTCAATAAACACTCCTCGATCTATATCAACAGCAACAAAGACTTTTTGGTGATAAACCTAAGTCTGAATTATAAATGAGTCGAGTATACATTGATCCGCTCAATAAACACTCCTCATCCCGACGACAAAAACGAGTTGAGTAAACATCGATCCGCTCGATAAAAACTCCTCAACATATATATTTAATGATCAAAAAGACTTTTGGTACGAAAAACCTAAGTCTAAAACAAAATGAGTTGAGTAAACATCGATCCGCTCGATAAAAACTCCTCAACATATATATTTAATGATCAAAAAGACTTTTGGTACGAAAAACCTAAGTCTAAAACAAAATGAGTTGAGTAAACATCGATCCGCTCGATAAAAACTCCTCGATATATCTATAATGATTAAAAGACTTCAGGTATTAAAAACCTAAGTCTGAACAAAACGAGTTGAGTAAACATCGATCCGCTCGATAAAAACTCCTCGATATATCTATAATGATTAAAAGACTTCAGGTATTAAAAACCTAAGTCTGAACAAAACGAGTTGAGTAAACATCGATCCGCTCGATAAAAACTCCTCGATATATCTATAATGATTAAAAGACTTCAGGTATTAAAAACCTAAGTCCGAACAAAACGAGTTGAGTAAACATCGATCCGCTCGATAAAAACTCCTCGATATATCTATGATGATTAAAATACTTCAGGTATTAAAAACCTAAGTCCGAACAAAACGAGTTGAGTAAACATCGATCCGCTCGATAAAAACTCCTCGATATATCTATAATGATTAAAAGACTTCAGGTATTAAAAACCTAAGTCCGAACAAAACGAGTTGAGTAAACATCGATCCGCTCGATAAAAACTCCTCGATATATCTATGATGATTAAAAGACTTCAGGTATTAAAACCTAAGTCCGAACAAAACGAGTTGAGTAAACATCGATCCGCTCGATAAAAACTCCTCGATATATCTATGATGATTAAAAGACTTCAGGTATTAAAACCTAAGTCTAAACAAAACGAGTTGAGTAAATATTGATCCGCTCAATAAAAACTCCTCGATTAATTACAACGACAAAGAAGGATTTTGTTATGAAATCCTAAGTCTAAATTATAGCAAGATTGAGTACACATTGATACGCTCAATAAAAACTCCTCGATCTACTCCTAACGATCTAAATAAGATCCGCTGATACTCCTAAAGTTTTGAAAGGTAAATCAAGTATGAATTCATCTGCTCGGAAATTACTCCTCGTAAATAAAATTATCAAACGACAAAGAAAATGCAAGAAATAAATAATATTTTATTCATCAAATCAATTACATACAAATATTCTACGTTACAAAAATCTGCTTGCTATCTAAAGATCGTTACAATGATCTAGTTAAATTGATCCTACGGGATCGACTATCTTCACGACAATGTCCACGGAAACACCAATCTCCTCCCTAGTACCTCATCGATCATAATAAACCACCTAAGAAGCATGCTGCTCAGGATGGTCGACTTCTTTGGTTCGATGGCAGGGCTCTGAAGATCGTATGTGATTCCAGATGAAATGAACACTACCAGCCAGATAAGCTAGCAATGCTCACTCACCCGGAAGAAGATACTGCTTTTACTTTATCTATAAAACATTTTACTCTAGAGCAGCATCTCTTCGGGACCGTCGTGAAACGGTAAGTTTACCAGCCACCCCGGCGATCTATCACTCCGGAAGTCACATCCAAGAGCGAGGGTGACTGGCAAGTATGAACCCCCCATGTGCAGACGGAAACCACGGACCTCTAAAGTGATGAAGACTAAAGCGGAGATCTCATGGGATTCGTCGATACAAGGAAGGGCTGACATGGGACCCGTCAATACAAGACTGGGGACAATTCCTTTACTGCGAACGAACAAATCACGATAATGTGACTTCTTAAACATTATGGGATCTGAAGGCAAAATGAAATCTAAGGAAACCGAGATATCCATTGTTATGAATAGAAAATAAGGAAACTGCCTACTTATTTATAGGCGCCCGTGAGAATGATCCTACGGACGATAGGAGTTTAATCAAGGGACGAGAACGCGACCCTTTGACTTCCCGAATTAAATGCAAGTAAGTTGGAACGGCGCCCGTCTGATCGACTCAACTGATCGACGACAAACAAATCTACAGATCGAAGCGATCAACAAAATAATCCAAGAAAACTTAAAGAAGTTCAAAGACCAAAACGATCTGCACGATCATATATGAGGGTCGCCTAATAGAAAATATTAAGAACTCCTCAACGAAGGCATGCAAAGTTGGACCGTTGAAAGAGGATAATTGCTTAAAAACGACCAGAGCCTCCACCATATGGGGGTCGTAACTGCCTCATACATCATAGGGGGACTACTAAGTTGGCTATACAAGAATTCCATTTAGAATCCAAGAAATCTGACATCGAAATCAGGAGAATAGCCCTCCCTATTCGAAACTATAAGGCCGTCACTGCCTAATTTTCCAAAGAATTGCTGAAGGAGGTCTGAACGGGTCAGATCTGGCCAGGACTGTTACATTTTCCAATTCCTCCCATATCAAGAGTATGATATACTGGCTAGGGATATGTATAGTTGAAAAGCTAATAATGGAAGACATGGATAGGTGAAAAGCACCTAAAGGAAAATTTCTCTCTGAGGAAAAGAAGAACTGAAATTCAACGGGAGGAACAATAACCTCCTTATATAAGATATATGTCATATAAGGACAAATTTATAAGGCATGAATCGAGCATCGACCAGACAGCTAAGGGTTTACACAACGACGATCGGCTGGATCGATCAACAAAGATTAAATATGCGAAGCAAATATTATACCGTTCAGTTATCTTACAAGCGACCAAAGCAAGATCAAGCTTACTTTCTCCATACTCAAATCTCTCCGCAGAAATAAAAATTCAGATAAGTAAAACTAATCTTTGTCAATTACTACATGACGGTATATTTGTGCGTAGCAATTACATATATGAAAAAGATATATCATTAGAATCAAGGCAAGAATCTGCCTACAGAAGAGATCATAATATTTCCATTTTAGTACTTCTCCCATTACAAAATTTCAGCCCAAACGAATGCGCAAATGTTGGGCGACAAAGAAAAAAAAAAAGAAAAAGAAAAAAAAAAAAAAAAAAAAAAAAAAAAAAAGACAGTCCAAGGTCTGCCAGATCGAATAAAGATCATTGAGAAGAATCGCCAGAGGGGCGACCAGCAGAAACAGGCCTCCGAGGAGTTAGGTTACCAGCAAACGCCATCAACTCCTCCTGGCGCTTAAGATAACCGGCATCATAACCATCATCATATGCCTGTTGACGAGATCCCTCTGCCGACGCGGCAGCCTGAACTAGGTCGCCTTTCTCTTTCTCAAGAATAACTTTGTCAGCCTCTAACTTTTGGAGATCATCTTTAGCAAGTTGCAGCTGCAGCTCCAAACCCCTGGTTTTAGCTTTCTCCGACTCCAGCTGACCTTGAAGAGCTCTCCGACTATTCCACAGTTCATCATTTTGCACACCCAGCTGGAGTGCAAAATACTTGCCCTAAAAACAGAAAGAGTAAGAAAAACCACTGTACAACAAAGAATTCAAAACAAAGAACAAAAATGTCTACCTGCTCACATATCTTCACCAAAGATTGAACAAGGCGAACATTGGAAGTACCTTCGAGCTTCCTCAATTCGCCGGGCAAAATAGTACTCATACCTAAGTCCCAAGACAAAGCATCAGGTTCAACAGAACCAGGCAGCTCGCTTGTCAAAGGGACACCGTCGGAACGTGGAGTCTCCGACAAAAGAATGTCATTAACCTGCATAAGCACACAGCGATCATCTAACGGACGAGGGGAATCCCGCTCGTTGGGACTAACAGAGGTCTCTTTGCCGGAAGCAGATATAACGGTCCGACGACCTGACCTCGACCCAGATCGACCCCCAGAAGGTCCCCCAGACTCAAAAGAAGCAGTCGTTACAGTGGTATCATGAAATAGATATTCAGGACCATATTGCGAAATAGACTGCGTTATGGAAGGATTGACAGAAAAACCATCACCGACTTGCCCTTCACTAACTAGCAGGGCAGTAGAAGTAGAAAAAGGAAGGGAACTAACAAAATCCCCTCCATGAGATCCATACTCGTAAGAAGAAAAACCTGAAGAAACAGGTATGTCGTAAACCGGTTCCATGTTGGATGGATCTCCGAAAGCTAATCGACCTGGGGAAGACCTATTACCTCCCGCGGGGGTAGAAGAAAAGTTTGGTTGGAGGAGCGACGAACTAACTTCTGATAAAGGTTGGGACGTGGTAATAGGAGTATCGATCATCGAGCTACTAACTGAGGACGAACGAGGAGGCTCCATCGAAGGCCCTTCTCTTCGAAATTTCTTCGATCTATTATCCCTAGCGCCCTCACGAGAAGGTCGCTTCGAAGTATTACCGAAAAGGTTACTCATGATCGGATTACGGAAAAATATAAATTAATATCGAGGAAGTTTATCGACTAGCTCAAGAAAGAGTATTATGTTAAGAGAGGAGTATAGCAGTAAAAAAGACAAGTCAAATTTTACCTCTCGTATTTATACTGCACGAAAAGACGCGACTAACCCGAAGAAAGGGCGCGAAACAGGAAAACTGACCTTGGAGCAAACGCTAGAATTTGAAAAGACACATACATAATGATTACGGCAAATTAAATGACTTGTCTGAATCATTACAGCGAATGTGAAAGGACACGACTGTCTGAATAAGAAACGTTTAGTGTACAAAGTAGGGAAAGCTAAGCTACAATTTAACCTACAAGCGGATAATTACAAAGATTATTTCAAAAATAAATCACTACTTTAAGAAGCCTGGTCGCTATCCGAAATCTTCTGCTCACTATTGACGACCTCAGTCATGCCTATATCGTCTTCGTCTTCTTCTTCATCTACTGGATCGATGAAAGTATTATCGAGCTCATCGTTAACATCAGAAGGAGGAATCGGCAATGGATTTCCAAATTCCTCGACAAGATGAGCCAGAGGAAAACCTTGATATTCGACATCTGGAACCTCAGAAGAAGAATAAAGCTCGCCATAACGGTTCAACCGGATATGAGCTGCCTTAAAATACTCCTTCCGACGATCCTCGATCATCTCCAAAGCGACCAGTTGATGAATCGATTTTTTAAAGGTATTCTCAAGAAGAGGACCGACCATCCGGTACACCAACGCCATATGAACAGGAGAGTTGAGGAATTCTCGAACTACTTGTTCGTCGGATTTCCTAACATACCGATCTCTTTGCCTAAGTGGGACGTCGTTTTCATAGTCCTCTAAAGAAGCTTCAAGGCTTGACACTTGAGATTCAAGCTCACTAATCCGAGTCGTGCTCTGCAACTGCAATTCTTCTAATTTTCTTGCCATTTGATTGGTTTGTTCCTGAGCGCGAGAAACCTCTATCGCTCTATCTAGCATTTCTTGGTCTTCGGTCCCGGCAGCACGAGTCTCTACGACAGGAATAGAGGAAGATGTTGAGGGACCAACTTCTGAACCAGAAGACTTGTGAAGTAAAGCTTTATACTTCTCTTCAAGGAAATCGCACTGTTGTTTCCAAAGAGAATTTTCATAGGCGTATGATGTCAGACAGGTGTTGACCTGAAATAACGAAAGGGTCAGAAAGAAACAAGTTAGCAAATTGAGAAAATCTTAAAAGATCACTTCATCAAAATAATAGAAAGAAAAAGGATCTCACCTTTTCAGCATAGAGAGAAGCTCGCTGGAATTTCTCCAAAGGATCCTTATGAAGAAGCTTATTAAGATCGCGAGTATGAACGCCAGATAAAAGAATACGGGTCGCCTTATCGACCGCATTCTCGTTATTATCATGAATAAGAGAATCCTTCTCGGAATAACCAGCGGCCCTCCTTCCCTCTAAATGATCCTCGATCATTTCGACCAGAGTAGGATTTGGATGTTTATCCCCGAGTAAAGAAAGGTCGTCACCAGAACGTCCATAGTAACTCCTCTTTCTATCAACTGGATTATTAGTGGGATGAGGCATCGACCAGCTACGACATCCTCGAATACCCAAAGATGTTCTAAGATGAAGCGGAGGATAACCGGATCCCATGCCCTGACGAATAGGGGACTCGCGTGGAGAATCCGGAGATTCCTCTCTATTCTCCTCGGATTCGTGACCCAATTCCAATTTCCTCTTTCGAGACGCCCTCTGCTCGATAGGATTATTCTCCACTGACTTGGAAGATTTCGACAGCACCATTTTTCCCTTCGAAGAGTGTCGGGAGCTTTCTACCATATGAGCTGAGAAAGAAACAAAATAAAGTTAGTTTCTCCATATAAAAAGTATAGTGACAATATTAAAGATCAAATAAAATGCTAACCTAGAGGCTCAGATGATGAATTGATGGGAAAATTATGGACGCTTAACCCCGCTTTACGAAGAAAAGATTCCCCAATCAGAAGAGCGCTTTGATATTTGTTTGTACGCATCTCGGGAATCTCAGTGATAAACTGTACATCGTCAGGAACAAGTTCACCTGTCGGTGAGCGACCTCCGGGAATCCACCTGGAACCATGATCCCACGAGAAAGGCGTGATCGAACCATCCGCCAAACGGAGATTAGGCGGAGGACGAACAAAGAAGAAATGAGATTTCCAAGAAGGATTACTAGAAACCGGAGCATCAAAGATTGCTCGGCTGGGCCGCTGACTAGCGAAGAAGTATCCACGGTTTGAAGAACTAGAAATATTAAAACGAAAAAGTTGCGTAAAATTACGGAAAGAAGGTTTAAATCCCTTTGCAATCATCAGAACGGAAAAACAAACCACAAAAGCAACAGAATTTGGAACCAGTTGTGTCAAGCACACGCTGAAAGTTTTTAGAACTTCCAGAAAAAGGGGAGACAAAGGAAGACGCAGTCCGCTATTAAAGTGAGCCGTGTAAAAGGCTCGACATCCCTCCGGTGGAGAAGTAACCCTATCAGTAGGGGATGGAAGAATCATTTCAGAACCTTCCGGAAAATATTTGGTATAGTTATTCACGACTTCAGGGAACGTTTCCTCTGTATATGCGCAAGCTACATCCTCAATTGGTTCAGAAATCTGAGGAACAGTACCTTTGCCCTTTTTGGCTCGGGCGGCTACATCCGCATCGGAAAGGATTCGTATGATGGGGGCTATTTCGCACCCTACATACTAGTCTGATCGAACAAAGATTACAAGATCGATTCGACCAACTCTAACGGATCGAGATCTTCTTACTGACCCAGCCTGATGCCGCTCGCTCCGAGTAAAGATTACACTCCGGACCCAAGAAGGATAGGTTGGGCCGAGTCCAACTAGGACTATGATTCCTTGTAATACTAGGTTTAGCATAATATAAATACCTAGTTATTCGTTGTATAAGACAACTACGAATTCTCTTAATTCTGAGATTACACAAGAATACATTGATAACAATAGAACTCAATAATATCCATTATTATTGCAGAACTTTACCTCCATATCATTGCGTTCTTAATTTCGTTAATGGTCTTACTTCTTGCCTTTGATTATTGCTTTTCTTTGTAAACGATCCATCCAGAATAAAGTAACAGAACCCAATATACTGAATAATTCGATATCCAAACCCCCGATATCACAAATTCACTGATATTAAATTAACCCGACGAAAAACGGTTAAATCAGTTGGCGCCCACCGTGGGGCTAGGTTAATTATTCGATCGACATATGGCTCGCCCAAGGAAAAGCGCCCGTGTCGGAGCAAGAAGTAACACAACCACCGGTCATGACACATCTGAAGATCCACGGGAGAACGACAATAATAACGTTCCCAATACCGACGAGAATTTACAGAATACCCATCCCCGAGATCATGAACCCCTAGGAGGTCCTCCCGGCACGATACAGGAAGAGCCGGAAGTCCCCGAGATCCCTGCTCCTCTCCCGGGTGCTCAGGAGAAATTACGACAAATAGCGATGCTCTTTAAATCACTCTCCCCGGAAGAATTACTTGTGCTTGATCAAATTCCGCAAAACCCTAGGGCTGCCAGGACAATTCCTGCTCGGAGAACGCCCGGACAAAACGATCATGTATCTCAACAAGCTGATAGCCCACCAAGCGAGCACCGCTCGCTACACAGTCCACAACAGGACAATTCGAAACCCTCCGACAACAATCCTCGAAGGAAACGAGCTCACAGAAAAACCCCGGCGAGGCGCAGTAGATCCAGGGAACGAACAATTATCCCTATTGAGGATGATATAGATGATACAATCCCTGATCGACCACGAACGGCTCGACTGACGGAAAGAGAAATTGAAAGGATGGTGCAGGACCGACTTGAACAACGCTTACGGTCTATTCAAAATCCGTGGGCCCGAACCACGGAACTCCAGGAAAGCCTTGCGGCCTGTTCTCCCTTCTGCAGGGAAATAAAAGAGGCACAATCGATCGGACAAGTCCCGGGCAGACTACCTCGCTATGATGGAACCACTGACCCGGATGATTATATTTTTAGCTTTACGAATATAATGAATTTATATGCCCACTCTGCTGAATTCACTGCCAAATTAATGGTAACCACATTCGAAGGACTCGCGTTGGACTGGTTCGCGAAACAACCTGCCAACTCCATATTCAGCTTTAGGGAACTCTGTAACAAATTGACACAGCAGTTCGCCAGCCAGAAGAGACAAAAACTTCCAATGAGCTACCTTGGAACTATATATCAACAAGAAGGAGAATCTCTAAGGGATTGGTTGGCCAGATTCAACGTAGAATTGCTTAAAATCGATTCCCCAAATATCGATTACATAATATCTATCCTCTTCGATCTCACTAAAAACAGGCAGTTCGGAAATGCCCTCAGTCGAAAGCAACCAAGAACGTTCGCCGACATCATGAGCCTAGCATCTAAATATATGACTCAAGAAGAGATGAATTCCTTTAAGGATAAAAACAAAAACAAAGCCACTACCTCAAGCTCAAAACGGCATGACAGGTTTCCTATCCAAAAATCTTTGGATTTCGAGCGATCCTTCAGGAGAGGTAATGTCTTCCAGCAACTGGAATACAACAAAGCCGACCAAGATAGGCAACCCAATTTCTACCAAAGACCAAGAAACCCTGAGCAACCAACCAGAAGCAGGGTGAATCATGTAGAACACCCGAGGTTAAATATTCCAATGGAAGAAATATTGGAAATTCTAGAAAGAAATAACTGGATTCCCGAGGCGAGAAAAATCGCACAGCCAAGACCAGGATCTCGAAACTACGATCAATACTGTAAGTACCATAGGGCACACGGACATCGAACGGAGAATTGTTTTCACCTTAAGAGAGAAGTTGAGAAACTAATCGAACCACGGTAAGAAACTCAACTGGAGAAACCCCTTTCAGCTTGGTATATGGGTCGGAAGCTGTTATCCCTGTGGAAACTTTAATTCCAACTCCAAGAATAGAGATGTTCAATAAAGAAGAAAATGAAAAGGCGAGGGAAAATGACGTTGATTTAACAGAAGCCTTAAGAGATAAAGCTGCTGTACGCCTACAAGCCACTAAGGCAAATATGGAGAAAGCATACAATCAAAAGGAAAGAAAGGTTCATACAAGATTGCACACATGGATGGGACAGCCTTACCAAGAACCTGGAACGCAGTCAACCTTAGGAAATACTATGGTAAATAAATTTTAGCAGATTATACTGCATCGTTTTATTTTACTTTATCAAGTTTTAATCCTTGTAACAAAGGCCTTAGCCTAGAGTTCAATTAGTAAAAATTTTAGCATTTTCTATACATCGATTATTTCGATTAACGCTCTGTGGAATTACACTAGCATATTGATAAATATTAGAACGAAACGAGTCGAGTATACATTGATCCGCTCAATAAACACTCCTCGATTTATATCAACAGCAAAAAAGGCTTTTTGGTGATAAACCTAAGTCTAAATTATAAATGAGTCGAGTATACATTGATCCGCTCAATAAACACTCCTCATTCCGACGACAAAAACGAGTTGAGTAAACATCGATCCGCTCGATAAAAACTCCTCGACATATATATATTCAACAGTAAAAAAGACTTTTTGGTGATAAACCTAAGTCTAAATTATAAATGAGTCGAGTATACATTGATCCGCTCAATAAACACTCCTCATTCCGACGACAAAAACGAGTTGAGTAAACATCGATCCGCTCGATAAAAACTCCTCGACATATATATATTCAACTGTAAAAAAGACTTTTTGGTGATAAACCTAAGTCTAAATTATAAATGAGTCGAGTATACATTGATCCGCTCAATAAACACTCCTCATTCCGACGACAAAAACGAGTCGAGTAAACATTGATCCGCTCAATAAAAACTCCTCGATCGAACACAACAAACATAAAGACTTACAGGTATTAAAAACCTAAGTCTGAACAAAACGAGTTGAGTAAACATCGATCCGCTCGATAAAAACTCCTCGATATATCTATGATGATTAAAAGACTTCAGGTATTAAAAACCTAAGTCTGAATAAAACGAGTAGAGTAAGCATCGATCCGCTCGATATACACTCCTCGAACTATTTACAACGAGAAAAAGACTTTTGGTACGAAAAACCTAAGTCTAAAACAAAACGAGTTGAGTAAACATCGATCCGCTCGATAAAAACTCCTCGACGTATATATTTAATGATCAAAAAGACTTCAGGTATAGAAAACCTAAGTCTAAACAAAAGGAGTTGAGTAAAACATCGATCCGCTCGATAAAAACTCCTCGACAAATATATTTAACGATCAAAAAGACTTTCAGGTACTAAAAACCTAAGTCTAAATAAAACAAGTTGAGTAAACATCGACCCGCTCGATAAAAACTCCTCGACATATCTACAGCGATCAGGAAGACTTCAGGTATAGAAAACCTAAGTTTAAACAAAAGGAGTTGAGTAAAACATCGATCCGCTCGATAAAAACTCCTCGACATATATATTCAACGATCAAAAAGACTTTCAGGTACTAAAAACCTAAGTCTAAACAAAGAGGGTTGAGTAAACATCGATCCGCTCGATAAAAACTCCTCGACATATATATTCAACGATCAAAAAGACTTTCAGGTACTAAAAACCTAAGTCTAAACAAAGACGAGTTAAGTAAACATCGATCCGCTCGATAAAAACTCCTCGGTATATGTTCAACGATCAAAGAGATTTTTGGGTTAAAAACCTAAGTCTAAACAAAACGAGTTGAGTAAACATTGATCCGCTCAATAAAAACTCCTCGATTAATTACAACGACAAAGAAGGATTTTGTTATGAAATCCTAAGTCTAAATTATAGCAAGATTGAGTACACATTGATAAGCTCAATAAAAACTCCTCGATCTACTCCTAACGATCTAAAAAAGATCCGCTGATACTGCTAAAGTTTTGAAAGATAAATCAAGTATGTATTCATCTGCTCGGAAATTACTCCTCGTAAATAAAATTATCAAACGACAAAGAAGATGCAAGGAATAAAATAACATTTTATTCATCAAATCAATTACATACAAATATCCTACGTTACAAAAATCTGCTTGCTACCTATAGATCGTCACAATGATCCAGTTAAATTGATCCTATGGGATCGACTATCTTCACGACAATGTCCACGGAAACACCAATCTCCTCCCTAGTACCTCATCGATCATAATAAACCACCTAAGAAGCATGCTGCTCAGGATGGTCGACTTCTTTGGTTCGATGGCCAGGCTCTGAAGATCGGTATGTTCCTCCAGGTGAAATGAGCATTACCAGCCAGATAACCAGCAGTACTCAATTCACCCACAAAAGATACTGCTTTTACATTATCTATAAAACATTTTACTCTGAAGCAGCATCTCTTCAGGACCGCCGTGAAACGGTAACTTTACCGGCCACCCCGGTGGTCTATCAATCCGGAAGTAACCTCCAAGGACGAGGATGGCCGGCAAAGTACGAACCCTCCTTGTGCAGATGGAAACCACGGACCTCTAATGTGATGAAGACTAAGGCAGAGATCTCATGGGATCCGTCGATACAAGGAAGGGCTGACATGGGACCCGTCAATACAAGACTGGGGACAATTTCTTTACTGCGAACGAACAAATCACGATAATGTGACTTCTTGAACATTATGGGGTCCGAAGGCAAAATGAAATCTAAAGAAACAGAGATCTTCATTGTTATGAATGGAAAATAAGGAAACTGTCTACTTATTTATAGGCGCCCGTGAGAATGATCCTACGGATAATAGGAGTTTAATCAAGGGACGAAAACGCGACCCTTTGACTTCCCGAAATAAATGCAAGTAAGTTGGAACGGCGCCCCGTCTGATCGACTCAACAGATCGATGACAAACAAATCTACAGATCGAAGCGATCGACAAATAATCCAAGAAAACTTAAAGAAGTTCAAAGACCAAAACGACCTGCACGATCATATATGAGGGTCGCCTAATAGAAAATATTAAGAACTCCTCGACGAAGGCATGCAAAATTAGACCGTTGAAAGAGGATAAATGCTTAAAAACGACCAGAGCCTCCACCATATGGGGATCGTAACTGCCTCATACATCATAGGGGGACTACTAAGTTGGCCATACAAGAATTCCATTTAGAATCCAAGAAATCTGACATCGAAATCAGGAGAATAGCCCTCCCTATTCGAAACTATAAGGCCGTCACTGCCTAATTTTCCAAAGAATTGCTGAAGGAGGTCTGAACGGGTCAGATCTGGCCAGGACTGTTACATTTTCCAATTCCTCCCATATCAAGAGTATGATATACTGGTTAGGGATATGTATAGTTGAAAAGCTAATAATGGAAGACATGGATAGGTGAAAAGCACCTAAAGGAAAATTTCTCTCTGAGGAAAAGAAGAACTGAAATTCAACGGGAGGAACAATAACCTCCTTATATAAGATATATATCATATAAGGACAAATTTATAAGGCATGAATCGAGCATCGACCAGACAGCTAAGGGTTTACACAACGACGATCGGCTGGATCGATCAACAAAGATTAAATATGCGAAGCAAATATTATACCGTTCAGTTATCTTACAAGCGACCAAAGCAAGATCAAGCTTACTTTCTCCATACTCAAATCTCTCCGCAGAAATAAAAATTCAGATAAGTAAAACTAATCTTTGTCAATTACTACATGATGGTATATTTGTGCGTAGCAATTACATATATGAAAAAGATATATCATTAGAATCAAGGCAAGAATCTGCCTACAGAAGAGATCATAATATTTCCATTTTAGTACTTCTCCCATTACAAAATTTCAGCCCAAACGAATGCACAAATGTTGGGCGACAAAAAAAAAAAAAAAAAAAAAAAAAAAAAAAAAAAAAGAGACAGTCCAAGGTCTGCCAGATCGAATAAAAATCATTGAGAAGAATCGCCAGAGGGGCGACCAGCAGAAACAGGCCTCCGAGGAGTTAGGTTACCAGCAAATGCCATCAACTCCTCCTGGCGCTTAAGATAACCGGCATCATAACCATCATCATATGCCTGTTGACGAGATCCCTCTGCCGACGCGGCAGCCTGAACTAGGTCGCCTTTCTCTTTCTCAAGAATAACTTTGTCAGCCTCTAACTTTTGGAGATCATCTTTAGCAAGTTGCAGCTGCAGCTCCAAACCCCTGGTTTTAGCTTTCTCCGACTCCAGCTGAACTTGAAGAGCTCTCCGACTATTCCACAGTTCATCATTTTGCACACCCAGCTGGAGTGCAAAATACTTGCCCTAAAAACAGAAAAGAGTAAGAAAAACCGCCGTACAACAAAGAATTCAAAACAAAGAACAGGAAAAATGTTCGAAATATGTTTACCTGTTCACATATCTTCACCAGAGATTGAACAAGGCGAACATTGGAAGTACCTTCGAGCTTCCTCAATTCACCGGGCAAAATAGTACTCATGCCTAAGTCCCAAGACAAAGCATCAGGTTCAACAGAACCAGGCAGTTCGCTTGTCAAAGGGACACCGTCGGAACGTGGAGTCTCCGACAAAAGAATGTCATTAACCTGCATAAGCACGCAGCGATCATCTAACGGACGAGGGGAGTCCCTCTCGTCGGGACTAACAGAGGTCTCTTTGCCGGAAGCAGATATAATGGTCCGACGACCAGACCTCGACCCAGATCGACCCCCAGAAGGTCCCCCAGACTCAAAAGAAGCAGTCGTTACAGTGGTATCATGAAACAGATATTCAGGACCATATTGCGAAATAGACTGCGTTATGGAAGGATTGACAGAAAAACCATCACCGACTTGCCCTTCACTAACTAGCAGGGCAGTAGAAGTAGAAAAAGGAAGGGAACTAACAAAATCCCCTCCATGAGATCCATACTCGTAAGAAGAAAAACCTGAAGAAACAGGTATGTCGTAATTTCTTCGAAAGCTAATCGACCTGGGGAAGATCTATTACCTCCCGCGGGGGTAGAAGAAAAGTTTGGTTGGAGGAGCGACGAACTAACTTCTGACAAAGGTTGGAACGTGGTAATAGGAGTATCGATCATCGAACTACTAACTGAGGACGAACGAGGAGGCTCCATCGAAGGCCCTTCTCTTCGAAATTTCTTCGATCTATTATCCCTAGCGCCCCCACGAGAAGGTCGCTTCGAAGTATTACCGAAAAGGTTACTCATGATCGGATTACGGAAAAATATAAATTAATATCGAGGAAGTTTATCGACTAGCTCAAGAAAGAGTATTATGTTAAGAGAAGAGTATAGCAGTAAAAAAGACAAGTCAAATTTTACCTCTCGTATTTATACTACACGAAAAGACGCGACTGACCCGAAGAAAGGGCGCGAAACAGGAAAACTGACCTTGGAGCAAACGCTAGAATTTGAAAAGACACATACATAATGATTACGGCAAATTAAATGATTTGTCTGAATCATTACAGCGAATGTGAAAGGACACGACTGTCAGAATAAGAAACGTTTAGTGTACAAAGTAGGGAAAGCTAAGCTGCAATTAAACCTACAAGCGGATAATTACAAAGATTATTTTAAAGATAAATCACTATTTCAAGAAGCCTGGTCGCTTTCCGGAATCTTCTGCTCACTATCGACGTCCTCAGTCATGCCTGTATCGTCTTCTTCTTCCTCTTCATCTACTGGATCGATGAAAGTATTATCGAGCTCATCGTTAACATCAGAAGGAGGAATCGGCAATGGATTTCCAAATTCCTCGACAAGATGAGCCAGAGGAAAACCTTGATATTCGACATCTGGAACCTCAGAAGAAGAATAAAGCTCGCCATAACGGTTCAACCGGATATGAGCTGCCTTAAAATACTCCTTCCGACGATCGTCGATCATCTCCAAAGCGACCAGTTGATGAATCGATTTTTTAAAAGTATTCTCAAGAAGAGGGCCGACCATCCGGTACACCAACGCCGTATGAACAGGAGAGTTGAGGAATTCACGAACGACTTGTTCATCAGATTTCCTAACATATCGATCCCTTTGCCTAAGTGGGACGTCATTTTCATACTCCTCTAAAGAAGCTTCAAGGCTTGACACTTGAGATTCAAGCTCACTAATCCGAGTCGTGCTCTGCAACTGCAATTCTTCTAATTTTCTTGCCATTTGATTGGTTTGTTCCTGAGCGCGAGAAACCTCTATCACTCTATCTAGCATTTCTTGATCTTCGGTCCCGGCAGCACGAGTCTCTACGACAGGAACAGAGGAAGATGTCGAGGGACCAACTTCTGAACCGGAAGATTTGTGAAGTAAAACTTTATATTTCTCTTCAAGGAATTCGCACTGTTGTTTCCAAAGAGAATTTTCATAGGCGTATGATGTCAGACAGGTGTTAACCTGAAATAACGAAGGGGTCAGAAAGAAACGAATTAGCGAATTAAGAAAATCTTAAAATATCACTTCATCTGAATAATAAGAAAGAAAAGGATCTCACCTTTTCAGCGTAAAGAGAAGCTCGCTGGAATTTCTCCAAAGGATCCTTATGAAGAAGCTTATTAAGATCGCGAGTATGAACGCCAGATAAAAGAATACGGGTCGCCTTATCGACCGCATTCTCGTTATTATCATGAATAAGAGAATCCTTCTCGGAATAACCAGCGGCCCTCCTTCCCTCTAAATGATCCTCGATCATTTCGACCAGAGTAGGATTTGGATGTTTATCCCCGAGTAAAGAAAGGTCGTCACCAGAACGTCCATAGTAACTCCTCTTTCTATCAACTGGATTATTAGTGGGATGAGGCATCGACCAGCTACGACATCCTCGAATACCCAAAGATGTTCTAAGATGAAGCGGAGGATAACCGGATCCCATGCCCTGACAAATAGGGGACTCACGTGGAGAATCCGGAGATTCCTCTCTATTCTCCTCGGATTCGTGACCCAATTCCAATTTCCTCTTTCGAGACGCCCTCTGCTCGATAGGATTATTCTCCACTGACTTGGAAGATTTCGACAGCACCATTTTTCCCTTCGAAGAGTGTCGGGAGTTTTCTACCATATGAGCTGAAAAAGAAACAAAATAAAGTTAATTTCTCCGTATAAAAAGTATAGCGACAATACTAAAGGTCAAATAAAATGCTAACCAAGAGGTTCAGGTGATGAACTGATGGGGAAATTATGGACACTTAACCCCGCCTTACGAAGAAAAGCTTCCCCAATCAGAAGAGCACTTTGATATTTGTTTGTACGCATCTCGGGAATCTCAGTTATAAATCGTACATCGTCGGGAACAAGTTCGCCAGTTGATGAGCGACCTCCAGGAATCCAACTAGAGCCATGATCCCATGAAAAAGGTATGGTCGAACCATCCACCGAACGGAGATTAGACGGAGGACGAACAAAGAAGAAATGAGATTTCCATGAAGGATTACTAGAAACCGGAGCATCAAAAATTGCTCGGCTAGGTCGCTGACTAGCAAAGAAATATCCACGATTTGAAGAACTAGAAATATTAAAACGGAAAAGTTGCGTAAAATTGCGGAAAGAAGGTTTAAACCCCTTTGCAATCATCAGAACGGAAAAACAAACCACGAAAGCAACAGAATTTGGAACCAGTTGTGTCAAGCACACGCTGAAAGTTTTCAGAACTTCCAGGAAAAGGGGAGACAAAGGAAGACGCAGTCCGCTATTAAAATGAGCCGTATAAAAGGCTCGACATCCCTCCGGCGGGGTAGTAACCCTATCAGTAGGTGAAGGGAGAATTATCTCAGAACCCTCCGGAAAATATTTGGTATAGCTATTCACGACTTCGGGGAATGTTTCCTCTGTATATGCGCAAGCTAGATCCTCAATTGGTTCAGAAATCTGAGGAACAGTACCTTTGCCCTTTTTGGCTCGGGCGGCTACGTCCGCATCGGAAAGGATTCGTACCTTGTAAGTATCTTCTACAGGGATAACAAGGTCAGAGACCGTAGTTTGTTCACCCAGAGGATTAGAATGTAACTCCTCCTCGTTATCGGGGGCGATGATCTCTCTAGGAGAAGAAGAAGACCTTCTTACGGAAGCCATCTATATTTTAGTTCTCGGAAGAAGAAGGTCGATGAAAGGAAAATTTTATACGACGAACGACCAAACTAGAAAATGACTGCGATCTAAAAGCAAATATAAAAGAGAAATGGCAAACTCGAAAGTCACCTATTTATAAGGAAATGAGAAAAGACGTTTCGAACTCATCGCAGCTACTCAAATTCCCGCCAAAACGGAAGGATACAAAAAGCCTCCTGAATGGACGCGTGGCGATCCATAATTAGACAGAAGAAACGACTATCTATGATACGTAGCACTCTTTTCCTTACTTAAGATTTTTTCCCACTGGGTTTTTTCTTAAGTAAGGTTTTTAACGAGGCTCCGTTCATAGAAAAGAAACAGTCGACAAGTTTTATCTACTTCTACGAGCTCCTATTATCTATACGCTCGAAGAAGTGAGGGAGTACTGATGGGGGCTATTTCGCACCCTACATACTAGTCTGATCGAACAAAGATTACAAGATCGATTCGACCAACTCTAACGGATCGAGATCTTCTTACTGACCCAGCCTGATGCCGCTCGCTCCGAGTAAAGATTACACTCCGGACCCAAGAAGGATAGGTTGGGCCGAGTCCAACTAGGACTATGATTCCTTGTAATACTAGGTTTAGCATAATATAAATACCTAGTTATTCGTTGTATAAGACAACTACGAATTCTCTTAATTCTGAGATTACACAAGAATACATTGATAACAATAGAACTCAATAATATCCATTATTATTGCAGAACTTTACCTCCATATCATTGCGTTCTTAATTTCGTTAATGGTCTTACTTCTTGCCTTTGATTATTGCTTTTCTTTGTAAACGATCCATCCAGAATAAAGTAACAGAACCCAATATACTGAATAATTCGATATCCAAACCCCCGATATCACAAATTCACTGATATTAAATTAACCCGACGAAAAACGGTTAAATCATCGTACCTTGTAAGTATCTTCTACAGGGATAACAAGGTCAGATACCGTAGTCTGTTCACCCAGAGGATTAGAATGTAACTCCTCCTCGTTATCGGGGGCAATGATCTCTCTAGGAGAAGAAGAAGATCTTCTAACGGAAGCCATCTATATTCTAGTTCTCGGAAGAAGAAGGTCGATGAAAGGAAAATTTTATACGACGAACGACCAAACTAGAAAATGACTGCGATCTAAAAGCAAATATAAAAGAGAAATGGCAAACTCGAAAGTCACCTATTTATAAGGAAATGAGAAAAGACGTTTCGAACTTATCACAGCTACTCAAATTCCCGCCAAAAACGGAAGGATACAAAAAGCCTCCTGAATAGACGCGTGGCGATCCACGATTAGACAGAAGAAACGACTATCTATGATACGTAGCACTCTTTTCCTTACTTAAGATTTTTTCCCACTGGGTTTTTTCTTAAGTAAGGTTTTTAACGAGGCTCCGTTCATAGAAAAGAAACAGTCGATCAGATTTATCTACTTCTACGAGCTCCTATTATCTATACGCTCGAAGAAGTGAGGGAGTACTGATGGGGGCTATTTCGCACCCTACATACTGATCAGATCGAACAGAGATTATAAGACCGGTTCGACCAATTACAAAGGATCGGGATCTTCTTACTGACCCAGCCTGATGCCGCTCGCTCCGAGTAAAGATTACACTCCGGACCCAGGAAGGATAGGTTGGGCCGAGTCCAACTAGGACTATGATTCCTTGTAATACTAGGTTTAGCATAATATAAATACCTAGTTATTCGTTGTATAAGACAACTACGAATTCTCTTAATTCTGAGATTACACAAGAATACATTGATAACAATAGAACTCAATAATATCCATTATTGTTGCAGAACTTTACCTCCATATCATTGCGTTCTTAATTTCGTTAATGGTTTTACTTCTTGCCTTTGATTATTGCTTTTCTTTGTAAACGATCCATCCAGAATAAAGTAACAGAACCCAATATACTGAATAATTCAATATCCAAACCCCCGATATCACAAATTCACTGATATTAAATTAACCCGACGAAAAACGGTTAAATCAACTTGGACATATTTCCAAGAGTAGGATTCAAAAGCTAGTTTCCTCTAAGGCTCTTGAAATAAAGAACTTGGATGAACTCCCAACTTGCGAGTCTTGTCTCAAAGAAAAGATGACCAAATCACCCTTCACCGGGAATCCTGAGCGAACCAAGCAAACATTGGATTTAATCCATACTGATGTTTGTGGACCATTGAGTGTCAATGCGAGGGGAGGATTTTCTTACTTCGTAACATTCACCGACGATTTTAGTCGTTATGGATATGTGTATCTTGTGGAACACAAATCCGAAACTTTTGAGAAATTCAAAGAGTTTCGAATGGAAGTTGAGAATCAACTTGGACATAGTATTAAAGCACTTCGTTCTGATAGAGGTGGTGAGTACTTAAGCCAAGAATTCTTTGATTATCTAAAAGAGAATGGAATTCTCGCCCAGCGAACTCCACCTAGGACGCCCCAACTCAATGGAGTGTCCGAGCGGAGGAACCGAACATTGTTAGACATGGTTCGTTCCATGATGAGCTTCGCTGACCTTCCCTTTTTGTTTTGGGGCATAGCCCTATTAACTGCATCGAAGATACTAAACATAGTACCTTCGAAGTCAGTGCCAACGACACCGCACCAAGTATGGTATGGTAAAGCACCCGTGTATTTGTATCTACGAGTATGGGGATCTCCTGCCTATTTAAGAAACAAGAAAGGAGATAAACTAGATAGTAGATCTAGTTTGTGCAAATTTGTGGGGTATCCAAAGGAATCCATTGGATACCTGATCTTCGATCCTAAAGAACGTAATACGTTCGTATCTAGGAACGCCCACTTCTTGGAAGAGGATTTCCTCACTAACAGAAATGGGACAATCGTAGAACTTGATGAAGTCCAAGAATCGGACCCATCCCAACAAACAGTGGGAGCTGAACCAGAATTTATTGAACCTACTAGTACACCTACTCTTCGAAGGTCTGATCAAATTCGTAAGGAGCCAGAGCGATTTGGTTTCATTCACGAAAACGAAAAAGGTGATAATGATCCAAGGACCTATCAAGAAGCGATGTTAGACATAGACTCGGGTGCGTGGCTCGAAGCCATGCAATCCGAAATGGATTCCATGCATTCCAACAAGGTTTGGACCTTGGTCGATCCACCTGAGGGAACTATCCCTGTAGTATGCAAATGGATCTTCAAGCGCAAGCTTGGAATGAATGGAGAGGTATTAACTCATAAAGCTCGCTTAGTGGCGAAAGGGTATTCTCAAAGGCCTGGAATAGACTATGAGGAAACCTTCTCTCCCGTGGCGATGTCGAAATCCATTCGGATACTACTTGCCATAGCCGCGTGGCATGACTACGAAATATGGCAAATGGACTTAAAGACCGCCTTTCTCAATGGAGACATTGACAAGGAGATCTTTATGCAACAACCCGAAGGTTTTTACGTCCAAAGGAAGTGAGCACAAATTGTGTAAACTTCAAAGGTCTATGGCCTCAAACAGGAATCCCGAACCTGGAACATACGATTTGATGAGACAGTCAAAGCATTTGGCTTCATCAAAAACGTATATGAACCTTGTGTGTAAAAGAAGAATAGTGGGAGCTCGATACAATTCATTGTTTTGTACGTCGATGACATTTTGTTAATCAGAGACGATATCAAGATGTTAGCGTAGACTAAAGCGTGGTTATCCGTGCAGTTTTCCATGAAAGATATGGGAGATGCATCTTACATATTGGGAATACGTATCTATAGGGATAGATCGAAGAAGATGATAGGACTCTCACAATCTCAGTACATCAACACTATTTTGAAGAGATTCAAAATGGAAAAATCCAAGAGAGGATTGCTTCCAATGAGACATGGTATCTCTCTTTCTAAGTCTATGTGCCCTACAACTGACGAAGAAAAAACGAGAATGTCTCTCATACCTTATGCCTCTGCTATAGGGAGTATAATGTATGCGATGTTGTGTACTCGACCAGACATAGCACACGCTCTAAGTGTAACGAGCCGCTATCAGTCAAATCCAGGCGAAGAGCACTGGACTGCCGTAAATGCAATCCTATAGTACCTGCGAAGGACTAAGGATATGTTTTTTGTCTACGGTGGTAGTGGAGAACTGAAACTTGAAGGATTCACTGATTCGAGTTTCCAGTCTGACGTGGATGACTTCAAATCTAACTCTGGATACATATTCCGCATCAACGGAGGAGCGGTCAGTTGGAAAAGCTGTAAACAGTCTACCACTGCCGACTCAACCACAGAAGCAGAATATATCGCAGCATCAGATGCGGCAAAAGAAAGTGTATGGATGAAAAACTTCATCCAAGAATTGGATGTCGTTCCTAGCATTGCTGAACCTGTAGTCGTCTTCTGTGACAACAACGGGGCGATAGCTCAAGCAAAGGAGCCGAGATCACACCATCAATCCAAACACGTACAGAGGAAATACCACGTGATCAGGGAGATCATTGGTAGAAGTGACATGCACATGGAGTATGTCAAATCGGAAGACAACGTAGCTGACCCACTAACTAAGCCACTTTCACAAAAGGCGTTCGATAGTCATCTAGAGAAGATGGGTCTTAGAACCATAGGTGAATGGCTTTAGGGCAAGTGGGAGATTGATAGAATAGTGCCCAGCAAGCCAGTTCAATTAGCTTGTAATAGGTCTATTCTGTAAGAAACAATCTTTTGATTTTATAATAATACGCGCGTTTATTTATATGAGTATAAGGATAAACAATGGCCAACTTCATCTCTCGCGAATGCATTTAAGCGATTGGATGAAACCCTTAGATTACATCTGACTATGGGACGATTCACTTCAGTACTGAGTGCAATCATGAAACAGTCTCAAAGGTCGTAATCTTAAAACTGTTCCAAGTCATAGATTCCGAACGAGACGGGGTATCGTAGGAATCGCCAAGACTTGTACAAGTATGCATGATTCACATGGAGTGAATTTGTAGCGTTTCATGAATAAGGCATTTGAGGCCAGTGCATACGAGTAGGTGGTTCAAAGGAGGATTGAATGCATCGAACGACCCGAACAGAGAAACCCATTGTGGAAGCGCATGACGCATATCGGTGATGGGATGTTTCTCAAGGATTATAATAGTGTACGATTTAGTCCTTTGACTTGAGGTACTAGGGCGAATTCGGTGCATGGAAGTGCGTACTTAGATCTAGGTATAGGCCACATAGCTTGGTCATAACATGCCTAGGTTGGGTGCGTATGGACATGTATGCGAGTGGTTAGTACCGATATGTAATCTATTGACTCACTGTAATGGGTGAGAGAAGTTCCTATACGATTCTTAGATAATATATCCAAGGAATCTGTGGCCGCAGTCGGTGACGGATTTGGAAAGGGGTTTCCAAATTAAGAAGGTCACAATGGAATATTATCCTGAATTAGAAAGTATAGTTATCGAGACAAATTTAGAGGTGCCGATCAATTCACACACCCTAAGTCTTGATCGGGAATATTAGTCGATAGAAGGACCGTATGTACATGGTAATTATATGAGACGAGGTTCACAAGTATCAATTCACCTGAAGTTGGGCTTCATGAGCTTGTGGCTAGACATCGACCATGAAGTGTAGGTACTCCTGAGTTAATAGAGGAATTGATTCTAGGAGTTGTCAATTAAAGGTTGTTTAATTGACCGGAGCAATTTATTGTTCATAAATTAAATCACGAGAAATTCGTGGGCCTGCTGCCAATTGATGGTGAACCCAGAGGGTCACACACAATACAATTGGATGGTGACTGTTGAAAGGGATACAAAAGGAATTAATTGATTCAAAGGTAATTAAATCAATTAAATGAATTAAAAGTATTTAATTCAAGTGGGAGATTAATTAATTGGCTAACTTGATTAATTAAATACTTAATTTAGTTGCTAATTAATTATATAAAAGAAATAATGATTTAATTGGACTGGGCATTTAATTAGGTAATTAATTAAATGAAAAGGCTTGCAAGACATGGGCCTTTAATTAAAAGCCCATAAGAAGTCTTGCAAAACCTAGGTCAAGAGGGAGTCTATAAAAGGGGTTCTACTTGAGCTAAAAAAGCTAACACCCTAAGAAGAAAACCCTAGCCTCTCCTCTCAACCCTAGCCGCCGCCGCCACCTAGAGACGCCGCCACCTGCTGCCGTGGGCTGCTCTAGTGCCGCCGCCCCTCTCCCTTTGTTCCTCTGTGTTAGATCTTGACCTGTCAAGAGAATCTACACAATCCTGCTTCGACAAACCTCCTGAATCCAGTTCTGAGCCTAAGATCTTGAGGTGTTGCCAGAATCCGATTGGTGTGGACTAACTTTGGAGGTGAGACGCTTGGATCACTTCTGTGAACCAGATCCAAATCAGATCCAGAACTGAAGGTTTCCACCACCTTGCCTGTGGTGAGGTATATCGCAAAAAACCCCTTTGTTTAATTACTATGTTTGTTTTTGTTCTTGCTTACGTATAATTAATATGGAGAATAAATATGGGACCTTGGGTGCTTTGAAAAATTTTAAATTCCGCACTGTTGTTGTTTTAACAATCGAGGCATCCCAACCACTATCCCAACAGTGGTATCAGAACCAACTCCATCATTATTATACGAAAAGCCTGAACATAATGTGTTTTCACCGTATATGTTTAATTATGTATATGTAAACACGTGATAATTATGTTCTGTAAGTTGATTCTTACTTGTTATGACTGGATCTATGATTGGGTAAAACTGCTTTTTTAGATCTGTGCCGTTTTTATAGTTTTTGAAAACTTCAGGATTTTCATGCTAAAAATCGAGATTAGGGTTTTTGTGGGCTGAAAAATTCGAATTTTTGAAATCTGGAAATTTCAAAATCATGGACTGATTTTGCAAATCTGGTCGCACGGGTTTTGGGGTCATTTTGAAATTTCCGAAAACTTTGGGGCTGTTTTGCGATTACCAAAACTTGAGGGGTCAATTTGAAAAATTTGAAATTTTCAGAATTCAAAATATTATTTTCCGGTATCTGCCCAAATCTGCCCAGGGGTGTTTTTGTAACTTTTTAAAAGTTTTGGGGTCAAAGTGCAATTTTTGAATGTTGAGGGGCGAAAATGCAATTTTCAAAAGTTGAAAAACAGAATCTGAATTTGAGCAGAAAATTTATTTTCGTTTACCCGAATATTCATTTTGTCATAATTAGTAGTGACTAAAAAGTAAGAATAATAGAAAGTTAGTTTTAAAAGGTAGTTTTAAAATTAAGAAAGAAATAGGTAAAGGATGTTTGCTTGTTTCTTGCTCTATGTGAATTGTTTACGTGGTTTTCGATCGAGCCGAGCCTTGACTTTAGGTTAGATGTGATTGGTTTAATTTATTGTTTGGTTTTTATTGGGCCTGCGAGCCTATTATGTTTTTGGGCCATTTTGAGCCTTTGTAATAGAATAGGGCTTTACTGCTTTCCTAGTTTAGGATGGAGGCCCCATGTATGCATGGTACATTGTGTAATAGCATAGGCCCATTTACAAACCCTTTAGATTGACCAATAGGGCCAACATCATTGGCTCGATGATGGCCCACATAGGAGGCTCCCGATCGAAAACATATTGTGGTAGCATGCATGCTAGGCTTGTATGGCTTTTATTTATTTTGTCGATTTATATTTAGCTTGTATGAGATGCGCACTAGAATCTAGATCGTAATAAAAGATAAAGCATAACTGAATCGGTGAGATCTCGAGGAGAGTTAGTATAACTTTCAAAACCAGAAATTCCCCTCTCGAATTAAATATTAAGTCATATTGGATTAAAATAAAATGAAGTATTTATATAAATCCAAGCCTTCCATCAATAGGGACTAGCGTAAGTTGTCTACTTATCGATAGAGGTGATCCAGAGTCTGGCACCCGAGTCGAAGAAAGGGACAATACGTGAAATTCCTTGACTCCTGTTTTTAACTAAACACGACAAGGGCGAGGACTGGTCGGGATGTGAGGATCGACCGATAACTAGTTACGGAGAACTCACGACCGGGCCCATTGCTCATCATGATTGATGGATTAGACTTAACGATTAGTAACACTTATGATTAGTAACACAATTGGTAAAAAGTATACCTACCTGGATAATTGGTTGTATGGCCACGAGTCGTGGGTGCAATTAATTGCTGCTGGGACGTCAAGACCTACTAGGAATTAAATTTCCCGAGCAATCAAAGGGGTGATTGTTTCGATAAAATAGTGGGAGAACTTTTTCGAAAACAAGTCCAAAATTCGATAATTATAAGTATTAGACATAAGATCAGTTAGCTAAACGTTGTCTTCTTTCCATTTGTAGATATTAAGTACAATGTCTAAGAATCCATTATCTGTTATCCTCGACGCAAACAAGTTGAATGGCTCAAACTTCGTTGACTGGCTGAGAAATCTCAGAATTGTCCTCGACTCCGAGCGACGAATCTATGTGCTCGACACACCCATGCCTGCTGCACCCGCAGCACGAGCTAGTGAGGAACAACGAACCGCCCATGCTAAAAGGGTTGATGATGATCTTCAGGTTCGATTTCTCATGGTAGCCTCGATGTCGAATGAACTGCAGAAACAGCATGCTGCTATGCCGCTTGCTAGAGAGATACTTCTCCACCTCCAGCATATGTTTGGAGAGAGATCTCGTACCGAAAGGTTCGCGACCACTAAGGAGTTGTTTCATCTCAAGATGGCTGAGGGAAGCAGTGTCAAGGATTACTGTCTGCGTTTCATCAACCTGGTTGAAAAACTGGGGCGATTGGACGTGGATTTGCACTCTGATCTTAGCACTGACCTCCTTCTCCATACGCTGCCCCGTTCTTTTGACCAGTTCGTGTTGAACTTCAACATGGAGGATAGAACCCTCGCTCTTCACGAACTGGCCAATTTGTTGGTAACGGCAGAATCGACTCTCAAGAAAGAGAAGCCGGTAATGATTGCACACCAATCGAAGGCTGCAAAGCCCAAGAGAGGTAGGAAGAAGAAGAAGGTATTTTCTTCGAAGGCAGTCACAAAGGTGGTTGAAAAGAAGCGCAAGAGCCCGGAGGACGAATGTTTCCACTGCAAGAAAGCAGGGCACTGGAAAAGGAACTGCCCAGACTACCTAAAGATGAAATTGGTAGCCAAAGGTATTTTCTTGGTTGAAATTAATATATCTATTAACTGTGCATCGTGAGTGTTAGACACCGCGGCAGGTTCTCATATCTACAATGATTTGCAGGTGATGGGAGCAGTAAGATACCTGAAGCCCGGGGATAGAATCCTGCGTTTTGGAAATGGAGCTAGGATCGCAGCTGAGGCTATTGGGGACGTCGAATTGGTTTTAGGAAATTTTACTTTAATTTTAAGGGATTGTCTGTACGTACCAAACATTATTAAGAACATCATTTCTATACTTGTGTTGGATATTGATGGTTTTAATTTTTCCATTGAAAATGGAGCTTTTAGCATATTTAAAGGTGGTTTAATGTATGCTCGTGGTACTTTGATAGATGGTCTGTATTCCCTAGAACCTACAAATTCCGACGTCATGCACATTCAATCTAGAAAAAGAAAATATGATAATAAAACTCCACAACATTGGCACGCTAGACTTGGAGATATTTCCAAGAGTAGGATTCAAAAGCTGGTTTCCTCTATGGCTCTTGAAATAAAGAACTTGGATGAACTCCCAACTTGCGAGTCTTGTCTCAAAGAAAAGATGTCCAAATCACCCTTCACCGGGAATCCTGAGCGAACCAAGCAAACATTGGATTTAATCCATACTGACGTTTGTGGACCATTGAGTGTCAATGCGAGGGGAGGATTCTCTTACTTCGTAACATTCACCGACGATTTTAGTCGTTATGGATATGTGTATCTTATGAAACACAAATCTGAAACTTTTGAGAAATTCAAAGAGTTTCGAATGGAAGTTGAGAATCAACTTGGACATAGTATTAAAGCACTTCGTTCTGATAGAGGTGGTGAGTACTTAAGCCAAGAATTCTTTGATTATCTAAAAGAGAATGGAATTCTCGCCCAGCGAACTCCCCCTAGGACGCCCCAACTCAATGCAGTGTCCGAGCGGAGGAACCGAACATTGTTAGACATGGTTCGTTCCATGATGAGCTTCGTTGACCTTCCCTTTTTGTTTTGGGGCTTAGCCCTATTAACTGCATCGAAGATACTAAACATAGTACCTTCGAAGTCAGTGCCAACGACACCGCACCAAGTATGGTATGGTAAAGCACCCGTGTATTCGTATCTACGTGTATGGGGATCTCCAGCGTATGTAAAGAACAAAAAGGGAGATAAGCTAGATAGTAGATCTAGTTTGTGCAAATTTGTGGGGTATCCTAAGGAATCCATTGGATACCTGTTCTTCGATCCTAAAGAACGTAATACATTCATATCTAGGAACGCCCACTTCTTGGAAGAGGATTTCCTCACCAACTGAAATGGGACAATCGTAGAACTTGATGAAGTCTAAGAATCGGACCCATCCCCACAAACAGTGGGAGCTGAACCAGAATTTATTGAACCTACTAGTACACCTACTCTTTGAAGGTCTGATCGAATTCGTAAGGAGCCAGAGCGATTTGGTTTCATTCACGAAAACGAAAACGATGATAATGATCCAAGGACCTATCAAGAAGCGATGTTAGACATAGACTCGGGTGCGTGGCTCGAAGCCATGCAATCTGAAATGGATTCCATGCATTCCAACAAGGTTTGGACCTTGGTCGATCCACCTTCTCTCCAGTGGCGATGTCGAAATCCATTCGGATACTACTTGCCATAGCCGCGTGGCATGACTACGAAATATGGCAAATGGACGTAAAGACCGCCTTTCTCAATGGAGACATTGACAAGGAGATCTTTATGCAACAACCTGAAGGTTTTGCGTCCAAAGAAAGTGAGCACAAATTGTGTAAACTTCAAAGGTCTATGGCCTCAAACAGGCATCCCGAACCTGGAACATACGATTTGATGAGACAGTCAAAGCATTTGGCTTCATAAAAAACGTATATGAACCTTGTGTGTAAAAGAAGAATAGTGGGAGCTCGATACAATTCATTGCTTTGTACGTCGATGACATTTTCTTAATCGGAGACGATATCAAGATGTTAGCGCAGACTAAAGCGTGGTTATCCGCGCATTTTTCCATGAAAGATATGGGAGACGCATCTTACGTATTGGGAATACGTATCTATAGGGATAGATCGAAGAAGATGATAGGACTCTCCCAATCTCAGTACATCAACACTATTTTGAAGAGATTCAAAATGGAAGAATCCAAGAGAGGATTGCTTCCAATGAGACATGGTATCTCTCTTTCTAAGTCTATGTGCCCTACAACTGACGAAGAAAAAACGAGAATGTCTCTCATACCTTATGCCTCTCATATAGGGAGTATAATGTATGCGATGTTGTGTACTCGACCAGACATAGCACACGCTCTAAGTGTAATGAGCCGCTATCAGTCAAATCCAGGCGAAGAGCACTGGACTGCCGTAAAAGCAATCCTAAAGTACCTGCGAAGGACTAAGGATATGTTTTTGGTCTACGGTGGTAGTGGAGAACTGAAACTTGAAGGATTCACTGATTCGAGTTTCCAGTCTGACGTGGATGACTTCAAATCCAACTCTGGATACATATTCCGCATCAACGGAGGAGCGGTCAGTTGGAAAAGCTGTAAACAGTCTTCCACTGCCGACTCAACCACAAAAGCAGAATATATCGCAGCATCAGATGCGGCAAAAGAAAGTGTATGGATGAAAAACTTCATCCAAGAATTGGATGTCGTTCCTAGCATTGCTGAACCTGTAGTCGTCTTCTGTGATAACAACGGGGCGATAGCTCAAGCAAAGGAGCCGAGATCACACCATCAATCCAAACACGTACAGAGGAAATACCACGTGATCAGGGAGATCATTGGTAGAAGTGACATGCACATGGAGTATGTCAAATCGGAAGACAACGTAGCTGACCCACTAACTAAGCCACTTTCACAAAAGGCGTTCAATAGTCATCTAGAGAAGATGGGTCTTAGAACCATATGTGAATGGCTTTAGTGCAAGTGGGAGATTGATAGAATAGTGCCCAGCACGCCAGTTCAATTAGCTTGTAATAGGTCTATTCTGTAAGAAACAATCTTTTGAAGTGTAGGTACTCCTGAGTTAATAGAGGAATTGATTCTAGGAGTGGTCAATTAAAGGTTGTTTAATTGACCGGAGCAATTTATTGTTCATAAATTAAATCATGAGGAATTCGTGGGCCTGCTGCCAATTGATGGTGAACCCAGAGGGTCACACACAATACAATTGGACGGTGACTGTTGAAAGGGATACAAAAGGAATTAATTGATTTAAAGGTAATTAAATCAATTAAATGAATTAAAAGTATTTAATTCAAGTGGGAGATTAATTAATTGGCTAACTTGATTAATTAAATACTTAATTGAGTTGCTAATTAATTATATAAAAGAAATAATAATTTAATTGGACTGGGCATTTAATTAAGTAATTAATTAAATGAAAAGGCTTGCAAGACATGGGCCTTTAATTAAAAGCCCATAAGAAGTCTTGCAAAACCTAGGTCAAGAGGGAGTCTATAAAAGGGGTTCTACTTGAGCTAAAAAAGCTAACACCCTAAGAAGAAAACCCTAGCCTCTCCTCTCAACCCTAGCCGCCGCCCCCTTGTGTTAGAAACCCTAGCCGCCGCCGCCACCTGCTGCCGTGGGCTGCTCTAGTGCCGCCGCCCCTCTCCCTTTGTTCCTCTGTGTTAGATCTTGACCTGTCAAGAGAATCTACACAATCCTGCTTCGACAAACCTCCTGAATCCAGTTCTGAGCCTAAGATCTTGAGGTGTTGCCAGAATCCGATTGGTGTGGACTAACTTTGGAGGTGAGACGCTTGGATCACTTCTGTGAACCAGATCCAAATCAGATCCAGAACTGAAGGTTTCCACCACCTTGCCTGTGGTGAGGTATATCGCAAAAAACCCCTTTGTTTAATTACTATGTGTGTTTTTGTTCTTGCTTACGTATAATTAATATGGAGAATCAATATGGGACCTTGGGTGCTTCGAAAAATTTTAAATTCCGCACTGTCGTTGTTCTGACAATCGAGGCATCCCAACCACTATCCCAACAATCGTGATTTATTTGAACCGTAAGATTGATCTGACAGTTTTAGATCATGTGGGTGAGAATTGCGGATTTCAGTTTTATTATTTTAATGTCGGACGGGCGGGAAACTCTATCGGCACTTATCTGTTACTTATAAAAGCGTGTTTCAAAAGATGCGATTTATAACCATGCTTATATAATGTATCAGATGAGTAGAGTTTAACTTATCTGACAGACGAGTGATCTGTTATCTGATATTAATAGAGAAAGCCAATAGCTAGTAATCTTCCTCTGCTGTTTGTCAATCTAGCAAGATAAATTAATCTTCAATCTTCAAGAATTAAGAGCACATCTTCTGATGACATAACTTCAACTAACTGTCATCAACAAATTTCATCTTTTAATCAGAAGTACCGCTAATCTTACACGTTCCCCCTGACTTTAAGAATTCATAAGTTAACTAGTCTGTTGAGAGTTAATCCTTGAAAATAATAACGGATGACTGTGCTGATGAACTTCAGTCTTCTGATAAGTTCCCCCTCAGCTTATGCATCCAAATTTAGTAATCCTAGTTCAGCTCTTAGAGTTGAAAACCTTACTTCACTTAAAGGTTTAGTGAAAATGTCAGCTATCTGATTGTCTGTATGAACATACTCAATCATGACATTTTCTTTTTCCACATGATCTCTAATGAAATGATGTTTAATCTCAATATTCTTAGTCCTTGAATGACTTGTAGTATTCTGAGTAAGAGATATTGCACTTGTATTGTCACAGTAGATTGGAATTCCACTGATCTTCATATTATAATCTTCTAGTTGATGCTTCAACCATAGAATATGTGCACAGCAAGCTCCAGCAGCTATATACTCAGCTTCAGAAGTAGATATAGAGACTGAGGTATGTTTCTTACTCATCCATGAGATCAGATGACTACCCAAAAATTGACAAGCACCTGTTGTGCTCTTCCTATCAATTATGCAGCCAGCAAGGTCTGAATCTGAATATCCAATAAGCTCAAATCCAGATTCTCTAGGGTACCATAATCCCAATTCTTGAGTGCCCTTAATATATTTTAGAATTCTTTTGGCAGCTAAGAGATGAGATTCCTTAGGATTTGATTGAAATCTTGCACAAACCTCAACTGAGTACATGATATCAGGTCTGCTTGCTGTTAGATATAACAGTGACCCAATAATGCCTCTGTATTTTGTTATGTCCACTGATTTGCCATCTTCATCTTTATCCAAACGAAGAGTTGTAGACATTGGAACAGTAGCAGTAGAGCTAGTTTCCATACCAAATTTCTTAAACAGATCTCTTGTGTATTTTGCTTGGTTGATGAAAATTCCATCAGGCAATTGTCTAACTTGCAAACCAAGAAAATAATTTAGTTCACCCATCATGCTCATTTCAAACTTATTCTGCATCAGCTTGGAGAACTTGTCACACATCTGTTGGTTAGTTGAAACAAATATAATATCGTCTACATATATTTGCACAATTAATATGTGATTCTCCCATTCAATTGTGAACAAGGTTTTGTCTACCTTACCTTTACGAAATCCTTTAATTAAAAGAAAATCAGATAGGGTATCATACCATGCTCTTGGAGCCTGTTTCAGTCCATAGAGGGCTTTCTTCAGACGATACACCTTGTCTTCCTGTTGATAAGCTTCAAATCCAGGTGGTTGTTCAACATACACTTCTTCTTGCAATTCTCCATTGAGAAAAGCTGACTTCACATCCATCTGATAGACAGTGAAGTTCTTGTAAGCAGCATATGCTAGAAACAGTCTGATTGCTTCAAGTCTTACTACTGGTGCAAATGTTTCATCAAAGTCAATTCCTTCTTCTTGACAATAACCCTTGGCCACTAATCTTGCTTTATTTCTGGTGACAACACCATCTTCATTCATCTTATTTCTGAAAACTCATTTAGTGCCAATTACCCTTTGATGACTTAGTCTTGGAACTAAGTACCATACTTCGTTCCTTTCAAATTGATTCAACTCTTCTTGCATAGCTTCAATCTAGAAGGAATCATTGAGATCTTCTTCAATTTGTTTAGGCTCTATTTGAGATAGAAAAGTGACAAACATAGCATCTTGTGCAGCAGCTCTTCTTGTCTTCACTCTATCTAAGGGATCACCAATCACTAACTCTGGTGGGTGATTCCTGAGCCATCTGAACCTGGATGTTGTCCTCTGTTTTGATCTTGCAACACTACTGTTGGAGTTCCAGTAATAGTCTGTTGAACAGTTGTAGTCTTTTGAACAGTCTCTGGTCTGTCAGCTGTTTGCAACTCGCCTGTTAGACAATCAGCACTGTGACTTTGAACAGCACTTGAGTTAGCAGCTGAATTGAGATTATGTAGTATGATGGGAACATATTCTTCATTCTTTCCAATATCCAACTTCTGTAAATCAGTAGACAGATCTTGATTAGTACTTTGATTCTTTTCAGAAGATTGACTTGGCTCATCAAAAACTACATGAATGTATTCTTCTATTAGCAATGTTCTTTTGTTAAAAACTCTATAAGCCTTACTAACAGTAGAGTATCCTACAAAAATAGCTTCATCAGCCTTTTCTGCAAATGCAGTAAGGTGATTTTTCCCTTTTTTTAACACAAAGCATTTACAGCCAAAAATTTTAAAGTAATGAATGTTTGGCTTCCTGTTGTTCCAAACTTCATATGGAGTCTTGTTCTGATTTTTGTTGATCATGCATCTGTTCTGGGTAAAGCAGACTTTATTTGTTGCTTCTGCCCAAAATCTTTGTGGCAGCTTATCTTCAGCTATCATGGTTCTGACAGCTTCCTTTAGTGTTCTGTTTCTCCTTTCAGCAACACCATTCTGTTGAGGGGTTCTAGCCGCTGAATACTCATGATGTATTCCTTTGATGTTACAATACTCTTCAACAGTAGAGATTGTGAACTCTGTCCCTCTATCTGATCTGATCTTTAATATTTTTATGCTTTTCTCATTCTGGATCAGTTCCATCAGATTAGTAAGATGTTCCTTGGTTTCACTTTTCTTTTTCATGAATATCACCCAAGTATATCATGAATAATCATCCACAACAGCTAGGCAGTATTTTTTTCCACCATTGCTGACTGGATCAATAGGTCCAAATAAGTCCATATGTAGTAGGTCTAATATTCTTTCAGAAGATTGGTGCTTCTTGCTTTTGAATGATGACTTGATTTGTTTCCCTTTCTGACAGGCGTCACAGAGCTTATCTTTGCTCATGACTGTTTTTGGAATCCCTTCTACCAGATCATTCTTTATCAATCTTTTGATGGTCTTGAAGTTTAAATGATTCATCCTTTTGTGCCAAAGCCAACTGACTTCACTTGGTGTTGATGCCACCAAACAAATGCTTGAATTCTTGTCAGCAGAATTCCAGTCGACTATGTAGACATTCCCTTGTCCTCTTCTAGATAAAATTACCTTCTTTGTACCAATCTGTTCGACATAGCACTTATCTGTTTAGAAGATGACTGAATATCCTTTGTCACAAAATTGACTTATGCTCAGCAGGTTGTACTTTAGGCCTTTAACATATGAGACGTCAGATATCTCAATGTTTCCTTTGATTAATCTTCATTTAGCTACAATCTTGCCTTCTTTGATGTCTCCAAAAGTAACCTTTGGACCATCCACAGCAACTGCATCAGTCAGCTCATGTATGCTTCCACACATGTGCCTTGAACAACCACTGTCCAAGTACCAGATCTTCTCTACTTTACTCATACTCCTAATCTTAACCTACAAAACAAAAATAAAATTGTTTTAGGTACCCTTATTGAGAGGGTCCTGAAGGATTAGTTCCACCTTTGACAACCCAAGATGTTGATGTCTTAGGCTTCTTAGGCTTCTGAGTTTTGACAGGAGCATGAACAGTTTCATCTTTATCATAATTAGCAGATAAGTCATGTTGATGATCAGTATGATAAGAATAATGTTCATAAGCAGGGTAAAGTGCATGATAAGCAAGGTATGCATGCATTGGATGAGCAGGATATGGTGCATAGTAACTTGGAAATTGAGGTGCATGATACATAGGAGGATATGCAGTAGGTTGCACATAATAAGACTCATTTCCATACCAAGCATTTTGATTTTTCTTATTCTTATGCTTCTTTGGTTTACTAGAGACTTGCTCATTAACAGACGACTTAGTTTTACCACTAGTCTAATTCAATTTAGCTTTATCACCAGACTTCTTAGGGCTCTGTTGTTTAGTCTTACTAGTCTGTTTACCTACGCTAAGCTCTTTGCTCTTTTTAGCCTTAGGAGATTTCTTCTCCTTTAACACTTTCTCAGATGAAGCAGGTTTAGTAGTTTGAACATACAGAATGACCTTACTATTGTCAGCAGATATAAATTTTTCAGTATGATTCAATTCTAGCTTATCCTGTTCTAAAGGCATTTTCTGTTTACTAGACATATGAGTGGATGCAACAGATGATTTCTCATGAGACTCAATGACTTTTTCAAGTTCCATGATTTTTCCTTTATAAACTTCACATTCAGCTTTCAAAGATTCATGTTCTTGCTCAAGCTTTTTATATTCATCTGATTCTCTTGTCTTTTCAGCTGTGAGTTTCAGTGAACTATTTTGCTCTTTTGGCAATATCATCTCTTCCTTAAGCTTTTTATATGCTTCAGCAATACTAGTATTGTTAAGCATCATTTGTTCAAATGAATTAAATAATTCATTATCAAGAGGAGTTACCTCATCCTCAGAGTCATCAGATTCCTTGGCCATCAGGCAGAGGAGAGCAGATTTTCCTTCATCAGAAGATTCTTCATTAGACGTGTCTGAGTCTGAATCAGATGAATAGACAGCAGTCAGCTTTTCTGCTTCAGCCATCATTGCCTTGCCTCTCTGATGCTTTCTTTCTTTTCTAATTCTCTTCTCTTCTTCAGTGTATTTTTCTGCTTTTGGATATGGACAGTCTTTGATGAAGTGTCCCAATTTCCTGCAGTTATAACACATTAGTTTGGCTTTATAATCATCCTTATCTTGAGAAGAAAAGTTAGGTTTAGAGGTAGAAGCATTGTTGTATTTGTTCTTCACTTTTCTCTTGTAGAACTTTTTGAAATTGTTTATCAGCAATGCTACATCTCCAGCTGTGTACTCCTTTTTGTTGAGTAAAGTGGCTTCATCAGATGAGTCCACTTCTTTACTTTTCTGTGCTGGTCTTATGGGATTTTCAACAGCAACTAAGGCAGCTGTGGGTCCTGAAGTTGAGGTTTCTTCAATTCCCATTCTTGGCAGTTTATACTCATACGCCTTGAGTACTGAGAACAGCTCTGTAAGAGAGATTTTTCCCAAATCTCCTGATTCTTCCATCGCTGTCACCTTAATGTTGAATTTTGGAGGTAAGGCCTTCAGCACTCTGATGGTTATCTCCTTATCTGTGAAGGTTTTTCCAAGCTTTAAAACTTCATTCAATGTTCTGGTGAACCTGGTATCCATCTGATCAATGGTCTCTCCAGACTTCATTTTGAAGTTGTCCAGCTTTTACAGAGCAACACTCAGCTGATGCTCTTTAATGGCGTCGTTTCCTTCGCTCATATCTCTGACTTTATCCCACATTTCCTTCAGTTTTGCAATGTTTGACTTTGTCAAACCGATCATTATCCAGGGCTTAAGTCATTATGAATCTTCCGACCTTATCCAGATTGAAAAGCTTTATTTCTTCTGGAGTCATCTCATGAAGATCTTTCTCCACCACGGTATCAACTTCATTTATCTTTATCGTCTTGGTGAACCTGAATGGACCTTTTATGATACATGTGTACATGTTATCATTATAAGCAGCCAGGAAAATCTCCATCCTGATTTTCCAGTCTTCAAAAGACACACCAGCAATGTGGGGAACATGGCTGATACAATCCATTTTTCAAAAAGTTTTTGTTTTTCAAAAAGATGCTCTTTTGAAAAGTTTTGAAAACCTTTGAAAAACACTTGGATCAAGCTCGTTGATCAGGCAGCTGATTCTAATGAACCACCTGCTCTGATACCACTTGTTGGTCCCAAGTGGTCAGACGAAGTCTAGAGGGGGGGGGGGTGAATAGACCTCTGAAAAATTTTAGACTTAAAAACATTTCAGTCGTCTGTCAGCAGACTAAGCTTATGAAGATCAGTAAGCTGACTATGCTGATCGTGAATGAACAGCAGAGTGACCACTTATCTTATAACAACTTAGCTGATTACAGCAAAATTAGTTTTTCAAGAGTATACTTGCAGCGGATAAATTTAAAGTGTTTTTCACAAGTAGACTAAGTCCTTCAAAAGATTTTATCCCCAGTTTCAAAAACTCCTTTAAAATCTTTTAATAATTCAAAGTGTAACCTTATGCAATTTTGAAATATGCAAGAAAAACACACAGAATTTTATAGTGGTTATATCGATAAAAATCCTCTAGTCCACTCTTCCAGATCACTTAGATTCTAGGTTATACTATAAACACAAAGTTTACAATATTTCTCCACTTACACCTAGACAACAAATGAAAAGGCTATAAGCTCGCAATAGGAAATCACTCAGAAAACCTATCCTCTGAAGTTAAATCACTCACAAAGAAGGATTTAAACTTCGCACAACACTCAGCTTAATACAAATTCACTCAGAATGTATTTTCTAATTTTCTTCAACTGGGTTTCTGTCAACAGATGACTTCCACCAGACGAGTGAGCTGTTCGAGCTTCTTGAGACTTAGAGAAATTTATGCTTCAAAAATGAAATCTCAGAATGTTGTTTTTTCTCTCTTCGAAATCAGTTCTATTTATACATGGATTTGAAATTATGACCGTTGAAGGAAATCAAACTTCAAATCCATAGCCTCAGCCCAAATTCAGAACGGCTCCCTGCCACAGTACCTTTTCTGCTGTACTTTCCTGTAGCTGCATTAAATGCACTATGCTGATCCGAGAATATTCTTCAATCATTTCTCATTACTACCATTCTCTTGCAGCATTTATTACACCAAGTGCATTTATTACCGTTGAACTATCTCATGATCTCTTCAACTCTGCTGATCGAAGCAACTCTGCTGATAGATACTCTGCTGATCAAATACTGAACTAATCTGATTTGAGTCAGCTGATGACTTACCCTTCTGATTGCTGTTTCAGCATGAGATCAGTAGTTTTCTGGTTTTTGAACTTTGAACTTTGAACTCTTCTGATATCTTCTTTACTTGTTCAAAATTCTTCTAAGGGACCTAAGCTTTCCATACTTAGCTGATTTTGACGTTTTGGAAATCATCAAAACATTCCCTCATCTTTTTATCTTCTTTGCACTTCATCTACATCTTCATCCAACAATAACAATCTGTAAATGGATTCACAAAATACGAAAGGTTTTTAGCGCACAATAGAAAATAGTGTATATTTAACACCAATGTGATACTTATGCGTCAGAACTGAGATACATTATACAGCAAAAATAAATATCATCTAGATCATTAAAATTCTAACTTAAATAAAATGACTACATTCCTCAATTAAGCAACATTTACTATGGTCTAATTTTTTTATCATTCATTTACCATTTCATTCTGAATAATGACAAAAAATTAGCTCACAAGTATCCATTGTTGAAAATCTACTCATTTTAATAATGTATATCTGGGTAGATTGTTTCTCTTATCAAACAACAAATACATCAAGAAATATAGATACATATGTCCAAGTTAATGTCATTTTTAGGTTTACCCAATGATTGAATTTGTTTGAGAAATAAAAATATAAGTTTTACAAGTTCATATGATTAAAGAGCAACAAATTTCTATTGCGTAAGTATGTACATTTAATTCATTAAGTTTGTAAAAATGCTAGAAAGTGAAATAACGGCATTAAAATAAATTAATTTTCTCTATTGCTTAGCAAAATATCATTGAAAGTTGCCTCGAATGAACAACTGGTGTTACGAAGTGAAGAAAGCTTTCGAGATACAATTCAATATTTGAACAACGAGGAGAGTAACAAGATGATACCCTTACAAACACACTTTGTTTATATGATGTATAATGTACCTAACAATAATATCAATCTATAGATAAATTTTCAAAATGGGAAAAGTTTTTTAGAGCAGATTCAATAACAAAGTATATTTAACACTAATGCGATTTGTATGCGTCAGAACTGAAATAAAAATATGCGCCACCACTATATAAATTGTAGTCCAATAGAATAAATGCATGTCAATATTCGTTACCATAAACGAAAGGTAACCTACAATATCCTGAAATTATTTCAACGAATTCAAAGTAAAAGTAATCAAGAAGGTCACATTCCTCTGCTGGCCACAAACTATTGTTGTTAATGCTGGGATTGATTGCACCACTTAAGTTCTGTCACTCGATCAGTTTCAGATGTACACTTCTCAAATACAAAGAACAATCTTCAAATGGACTAAGAATCTTGTGCTTATGAAGATGTACAAATATTACAACAATTTTTCATCTAGCCCATCTAAGTAGTTTGCTTATTTGGAAGTTTTCTCGAATGAACAACTGTTGTTACGAAGTTAAGAAAGCTTTCGAGATACAATTCAATATTTGAACAAGGAGGGGAGTAACAAAATGATACCCATACAAACACACTTTGTTTATATGATGTATAATGTACCTAACAATAATAAAGTTACAATATGATAAAAATTTTCGAAAGGCAACCTACAATAAGCAGAAATTATTTCAACGATTTCAAAGTAAAGGTAGTCAAGAGGGTCACATTCCTCTGCTTGCCACAAACTATCATTGTTAATGCTTGGGTTGATTGCACCACTGAAGTGCTATCACTCTATCAGTTTCTGACGTACACTTCACAAATACATAGAACAATCTTCGAATGGACGATGAATCTTATGCTTCTGATGATGTACAAATATAACAACAATTTTTCATCTAGCCCATCTAATTAGTTTGCTTATTTGAATTTGCATTTTTCAGTTTTTCGATACTGCTATATGGGACTCCGAGTTGAATTGCTATAAGGTAAAAGCAGTACTTTTGCCGAAACCTCTCAATGAGGTTCCACTAGATCCTACATTGCCACCGATGCCGCCCTGTGCATCTCCACAAACCCTTTCTAAAACGGCATTAAAATAAATTGATTTTCCCTATTGCTTAGTAAAATATCATTGAATGTTGCCTCGAATGAAAAACTGGTGTTACGAAGTGAAGAAAACTATTGAGATACAATTCAATATTTGAACAACGAGGCGAGTAACAAGATGATACCCTTACAAACACACTTTGTTTATATGATGTATAATGTACCTAACAATAATAACAATCTAACAAAAGATTCACGAAATTGGAAAAGTTTTTTAACGCTGATTCAATAAGAAAGTATATTTAACACTAATGCGATTTGTATGCGTCATAACTGAGATAAAAATATGCGCCACCACTATATAAATTATTGTTTAGTCAAATAATGTATGTCAATATTTGTTACCTTATTCGAAAGGTAACCTACAATATGCTGAAATTATTTCAACGAATTTAAAGTGAAGGTAGTCAAGAGGTTCACATTCCTCTGCTAGCCACAAACTATCGTTGTTAATGCTTGGATTGATTGCACCACTGAAGTGCTATTACTCTATCAGTTTCAGACGTACTCTTCTCAAATACACAAAACAATCTTCAAGTGGAAGATGAATCTTAGATGTAAAAATATTACAATAATTTTTCATCTAGCCCATCTAATTAGTTTGTTTATTTGAATTTGTATTTTCCAGTTTTTCGATACTGCTATATGGGACTCCGAGTTCAATTTCTATAAGGTAAAATGAGTACTTTTCCCGAAACCTCTCAATGCGGTTCCACTAGATCCTACATTGCCATCGACGCCGCCATGTGCATATCCTCAAACCCCTTCTAAAGTGGTTAGGGTATGACTTTATTTTTATTTTTATTTCTGTTCCAAGACACATACCTTGACTAATTAAAAATAATGCAACATACACACCTCAATTAATTATATCAAAACAATACAATTTTTTTTTCTCGATCCATGTTTATTTCTTGAACAAGGACATGAGTAACAAGATGATTTTATAATGAAATATGTGGCTAGGATAAATAATGTACCTACAATAATAACAATCTGTAAATAGTTTTACATAATATGAAAGGTTTTTAGAGCACATTAGAAAACAATGTCTATTTAACACTAATGTGATACTTGTGCGTCAAAACTGAGATCATTAAAATTCTAACTTAAATAAAATTACCACATTCCTCAATTAAGCCACATTTACTTTTGTCTATTTTTTTATCATTCATTTACCATTTTATTCTGAATAATGACAAAATTATTAGCACAAATGTATCCATTGTTGAAAATCTACTTGATTTAACCATTTTTCGTGTCGTTCGATTAAATCAATGATATATGCTTAGGGTTATGTTTATATTGCAATTTTAGGGCTTAGTTACTTTATTCCGGATGGATCAATCTAAAGGAGGAGCGATACGTAACGAGATTAGAATAAGAATAAGAATAATAAAGATCAATAAGTATAGCAAAAACTTTTGTATTAGAATAATCTTGAATTGTACAAGTATGTAGGCGTAAGCTCAATTCTTGTTTATAATACAATGTCTGATTTAGGTATTTATAGGGTAAAATCCCTAGATATACAAGGAAACATAATCCTACAAGGACTCTGGGTATTTGTCCTTCTCAAGCTCGGATCGCAGCCTGGTCGCTGAGGAGAATCGTCTCTGATCGGGTCGATTCGTGATAGTGTGTGAGCTATATTTTCGAGCCGATGTAACATCTCGGAGTTGATCTGAGTATCATATAGGGTATAAAATAGCCCCCATCAGTACTCCCTCACTTCTTCGAGCGGATATGTAATAGAAGAACGTAGAAGTATTGAACATTGTTCGACTGACTTTTCTATTAATTGTGCCTCATTAAAAACCTTACTTGGAAAAAACCCTATGGGAAAAAATTCAAAGTAAGGAATAGAATGCGACAATTCATAGATAGTCATTTTGTCGTTTTCGAGTTGTGCCATTGTTTTGTTTCAAGGAGTCAGTTCTCTTCGTTTGATGGCGGGAATACGAATACTCGCGAAAGGGATCAAAGCGTCATTTTGACCTCGTATATATATATGCGTCCCTGGTTTCACCCTCACTTTACACTCTCTGCCTTTTGTCTTTTAGCGGTAACTTTCTTAGTCGATAATTCACCTAAATATCATACTTATTGACAATAATTTTCGAAAATCTTTATTATGGCTTCAAATTCGAGAAATCCCTACTCCTCGTCTATCGAGGATGTCAATCCAGTTATCGATGTGGAAGCTTCCCCGAGTCCTCCTCCAGAACAAACAGGGGCTCCAAATGTAAATATCCCCGAGAAAGATACATTCAAGGTGGGTATTCTTTCCGATGCGGAGGTGGTCGCTAAGGCTAAGAGGAGCAAGGGCGCTAATCCTCAGGTGTCGGATCTGGTTGAGAACCTCGTTTGTGTCTATACCGAGGATAATTTTCATGAGGTACTAGATAATTATAGAAAGTATTTTCCAGAAGGCTCTGACATTCTTCTCCCATCCCCAACTGACAGGGTTACTTCACCCCCTGAAGGCTGTCGCGCTTTTTACACAGCTCATTTTAATCATGGCCTCAGACTTCCATTGTCTCCTTTGTTCTTGGAGATATTAAAAATATTTAGTGTCTCCTTGACACAATTAGTTCCTAACATTGTGGCCTTCGTCGGTTCTTTTTCGGTTTTGATGATTGCCAAAGGATTCCAGCCTTCCTTCCGCAATTTTTATTAGTTATTTCGTTTTAACATTTTAAGTTCCTCTAATCATGGCTACTTTTTTACAAGTCAACGATCTGGACTTTCTATTTTTGATTCACCCGTATCCAGTAATTCCGACAGGAAATTCCACTTTTTCTTTGTTCGTCCTCCGACGCATAGGACATTAGCTGATGGATCGAGATGACCTTTTACCTGGGACCATGATTCTAAGTGGACTTTTGGTGGTCGCTCAGTTGATGGTCAACTGATTCCCGACAAACCCATCCTGTTGGATAAAATAAAAAAGATGCATTTGGACAAATACCAATGCGCAATACTTATTGGGGAGGCCTTTCTTTCCAAAGCGAGCCTAAGTTCTCATACATTCCCCCTTTCTACCTCTTCTCAGCCTCTTGGTAAGCTTCTTTTCATAGTTGCAATATGTTTTCTTTGTCTTTATTCCATTAGTATTTACAACAAATTTTCGTTTCTCCCTCAGCTTTTATGGTTTAAAATTTCTAGGCGTTCTAGAAAGGGAAAAATGGTTTTGTCAAAATCTACCCAAACGTTAGAGAGCCATCCCATAGAGCAACGGGTTTCTAGGAAGAGGAATTTGGATCAAGGTCTTGACTCTGACGATAACAGAGAGGAAACTCCAAAGCCTTCCCAAGAGATTCTTGACGAACCCTCTTCTTCTCAGATTCCTATTTCTACTAGGATCGGACAAGGTTATCCTCCCCTGCAACTTAGATCTTCCCTCGGTATACGTGGATGCCGCATGTGGTCTTTGCCTAATTCGACTAATCCCGTGGCAAAGAGAAGGAAGAAGACCTCAATCTTGATGTTCTTACTGATCGGTATGGTAAAAGCCCTAGGGAGAAGGTTATTCGTGAGTTCCTCAGCTCCCTAGTTCATACGGCTTTAATTACCAAAAGGTGGGCCCTCTTTTGGAGCGTAATTTTAAGAAAGCCGTTCATCAGATGGTTGCCATGGGTTTGATCGAGGATCGTCGAAGGGAGTATTTCAAGGCCATTCATGTTAGACTTGATCATCATTGTCAGAATTATTCTTCTTCTGACGTTCATACTGTGAATTTCGAGCATCTCCCTTTGGCGCATTTGGTAAAGGAGTTTAGAGTACCCTTGCCGGTGCCTCCTCCCGACGTTGATTTCGAGCAGGATAAAGATTTGAGCGATCCGGAAGAGGAAGAGGAGAACCCTGAGCCAGTAAATAATGCCACGAGAAGGTTCAGGTTGAAGACGACCAGCAAGTCAGAGGTGAAGGCGACGAGCAGATAATAGGTGAGGGCGACCAGCAGATTCGGGGTGAAAGCGAGCAGTAGTTTTTTAGGAAGAGTAATCATCACAATGTAATTTGTAACTATACGATTTTATCCTTTGTACTGAGACGATTCATATTCTGTCTTTAAGGTTTAACTTCCTCGTTTATTAGACAAATTCAGACATAAGTCTTATTTTTGTGTATATTTATTATATGTTTTCAAATTCTGCGCAACTGACGCGTCTTTTCCTTTAGTATAAATACATCAGGTAAAAAGTTCTTCGCTATTTACTGCGCATCCCTACTCAGATATAATATTCTCCTCAGTAAGTCGTTCACTCTCCTCGATATTTCAATCACTTCCTTGATTTTTCGAGAATGAGTTCATTATTCGACAATAGTTCCAAGCACTCTTCGCGCGACCATCATAGAAACACTAGATCTAAAAGGTCCCGCATTGAGGGGCCTTCCTCTGGCCCTCCCAAACCTCGATCATCTGCCAGCTCGGGAGCATAGGAGTCTACTATTTCTCCAAGTAGACTGAGTGGCGAGCCTAATGCGACCACTCATCCAAGTTCTGTACAACAAAACCTTTCCTCTTCAGATGATCTTCACAGAAGGACTTCCCCAGGTTGGGTTGTTTTTGGGGATATGTCTCATGAGGAGCCATCCTTTGACATTCCCATTTCGAGTTCCTATTATGGTCTTCAAGGTCATGCTTATATCGACCCAAGTCATATTAACCCTTCAACAGATTCAACTGTTGCTAGAGTCAGGTAGATAACACTGCTGGGCCAGTTAGCAGTGGATTGTTTTTTGATGAGGGGTAATTTGGATCCCCTATTCTTGCTAGCCCAATATGGATCGAACAATGCATGTTTACATTCCTGGAAGTGCCGATCCAAGTCGGGGCATATAATGATCTGTTCCAAGTCGGTAAAGAGAATCCGAGGTCGAAGGTTACTGTTGGGCTGAGCCCAGGCCCAAGCCAGCGGGCCAGAAAAGTACTCATGCATGTGTGTTAGAAAGCCCATCATCTCAGCTATAAATAACCCTAGCATTTATGACGACGAGACAACTTCCCAGGTGCTCTTCCTCCGAGGCTGCTGCTCGGAACTACTAGGAAGTATAATATAGGTTTTCTCATGTGTATTTCACCCTCTAGCTTGTACGGCATCCTATAATGCTCGGATAGGACTCTAGATACTTGTAATTTGTACTCAACCGTTCAGAATACAATAATATTGATCTTTTATTCCTGTTTACAATCATTAGCATAGAATTTACACCACTCAGATCGAACAAGCGAAAACGCGTAAGATCAAATGGCGCCCACCGTGGGGCCTTATTCGAATATTAGATCGAAATATGCCTACTAAGAGGAGAAATACGTATATCAGCGTATACTTTCCAGGATCGAAATATGCCTACTAACCAGAAACTCCGCCATTTACTTTCCAGGACGATCGTCCGACCAGCGGAGCATTCTTCGATTTAAGATCGAAGATAAGACCTACGGGGCAAATTTTCGACTTTTAGATCGGTGGTTCTATTATGTGATTGTCCAGCTCATTTATTCCTTCGTTGGATTTATTTTCCACAGATGATCAATTCTCTATTCATAAGTGAATAAGAAGTTTCACAGATATCATTCTCAGCTTACTAACACAGAATAAATCCAATCAACTTGATCATCATTTAACGACGTAAGGTTACGAGAATCTATGGAGTTACAGCTTATTAATGGTCGGAATTTATTTTTTCGATCATCATATTTAATAATCTCGGGATAAATTACACAAATCAATTATTTCTCGATCAGTTGCATAATCCGTATAGAAGTTCATTCCTTTGCTCGATGACAATTTCTAATGGATCCTGCAATTGAATGTTAGTACAACGGCAACAAGTTATATAAATCCTCGAAGTCGCAACCGAGGGTGGGCAACCGTTCGATCGCTAAAAGAAACTTATGGTCCCAAAGGGAAGGGATAAATAACTTCATGATAACTACGAATTCTAACAAGTCTCGCTCATATTCGATCGGAGAAATTGAAAAGACATAAAAGAATAAAACAATGAAATTCGACCAAATAACAAAAGTTTTATTATTGATATTCTTCATACAAGTTACAAGCGATGCCTCGGATATAATATTAAATCTCGAGCTCAAGATATACAGTACAATCACTACTACCCTACTACAAATTCTACGAGTAAGTCTACCCCGTTATATATTCAGTCATCCTTCCCTTTAGATCGCTCCAGATGCAAAACTCAGCAGTGATTCTTCATGGCCATCACTCGCCACGTGTCGCACATCCGTCTTCATACGGGATAAAAACCGGATCGAAGCTCTTCTCCAGGGCTTCAAACCGATCTTAGGTCTTCATTTGTAAATAATGATTGAAATACTCAATCATTATTTACAGGTTAATCCGAACCGGTGCAGCGAAGTGTTATCTCAACGGAGGCGCCCCAAGCGAGCTCGAAGGAACTATACTTCAAGAAAGCCCTCGAGGAAGTTGATGCTCCAGATTTAAAGAACTCTTCTGAGATTAACCGGCTGCCCGATCAGATGCTACGCCAGAAAACCAGAATTCTAACCCACACCAGATAAGGTATATCTAGGAAAACAGGTTGCCTGCCGGTATTCTAGGCGTTTTGCCTGTCGATATTCTAAGCGAAAAAGGTTACACCAAAGGAACTAAGATCGAAAAACAGGGTTCGAATTCTAATCTCAAACTCCTTTATCATGGAGATAATATGAGTCAAATCTAAAACTCGATCCATGGAGATCGGAGGAAGCATAAAGGGATAAGTGAGGAATGTCGTATAAATAAGTGGACCTATTTATAGCGGTGAAGGGTTTTTAACCAAGGGCCCAGATAACGGATCGCGAACGGTTAGGGTTTACGTAATAAATGAACTGACCGATACGCTTCCCAAGAAATAGGGTCCTATTTGGTTGGGAGAACGTACGGTCTAACGGTGCGTAAAGAGGGACTCATTCAAAAAGTTCGATCGAACAAATCTTTTACTTATTATCCTATTCGAAGGACGGCACCGGGATCAGGATCACTTGTCTAAAATTCAACTATGGTGCACATGATGTTCTGAATATGAAACCGCTATTTTTACGACCATCTAATGATGTTCGAATTGAAAAAGCTATGATCGGTCTACTCGAACAAAACTCTTGAACTGAAAAGTTCAACAACTTTGGAAATTCGACAATACCAAGGATCAGTCGCTACAAGTTCCTTATTGATTTTAGATCTATCAAAGTATTTGTTTGTTACTCACTCAAGAATGCGGTGTTCGGTTATTTTCTTATTTATTTTAGGTGTTCGAGATCGGATTATCGAAAACAAGAACTTATCTGATTAGGCTTTACTTTATCAACAAGGAGAAGAGAAAAAAGCATTTATGAATATTATTACAAAGATACAAGAGTTCAAAGGAAAAATATGGGAGATACATTTCGAGCATAGCGCAAGCTAATATGTTACATAAGAACCCCATTACTTTCTACAATCCTATGAAATTTTCGGTCTCTTCTCCTGTCGTTTATTCGAAGTAACTTAGCTCCGAGCATGGAATCTCCTTTGGACCCGCAGGCTGTTAACTTTATTTACGATCTTCCGAAGACGAAGCGGCGAACACACGGTTTGTAATGTAACTGTATTCTTCGTCGTTCTCTCCCCAGTACGTCTTCCTAAATGCATTGTAGCAACAGGTCCCTAATCGAAGACCTGCGCGATAGCCTGCGGATTACATAGGTCTGGCTTATTGGCCTTCCAGATGGAAATTGTATTTGCCTGTCGATATTCTAAGCGAGGTCGGGTTAGTTTTTCTTTCGCTCGAAGATTGTTCCGCTTAAAGATTGTTCGAAGTCCGAACTCAAATAGTTGAATTAATTGAATAATGATCTTGATCACCATGATCGGACGAATAAAATGCCAGTACGACGAATGAGACAGTTTCAAAGCTACGACTGCCTTTTATAGCGAAAATTAAAAGGAATCCAACGACAGATAATCCGCGAAGTAAATGGATGAGATTTGTTGACATGGAAAAAATCAAACTTACCAAGAATTGGAACATATACACAACATCAAAGAACAAAGGGCATTAGGTCAAACAAAGCAAGAACCTCGCAAAGAATATCCTTATCAAGACAAAAGGATTATCTATTAAGTTCTAGGACTATTTACTATTTGCTATCTCGCTATGTTTCATCTATTCTCACGGTTACAGAAGACTATTATTTCATCAAAGTTTATTTCGAACTAAGTTATCTATTCAGTGAAAGTTTGTTTCACCAATGTTCCTATTTATTCATTATATTCTGATATTTCTCGATCTCTATTCATCTATTATCAATCTCTATTTTGTCTCCATCTACTATTAAAAAGGCTGAAAGCTGTTGCTACGACCCTCGAAAATCGACTAAGGGTGAAAGCTGTTGCTACGCCCCTTGGATCGAAAAATTAAAATGGGTGACGACCCTCGGGCTAAAAATGCTCTGAAACGACTAAGGGTGAAAGCCGTTGCTACGCCCCTTAGGTCGAAATTATTAAATGGGTGAAAGCCGTTGCTATGACCCTCGGGCTAAAAATGCTCTGAAATGACTAAGAGTGAAAGCCGTTGCTACACCCCTTAGATCGATATTATAAACTGGGTGAAAGCCGTTGCTATGACTGTTGGGTTTTTGTGGGTATAATTGTCAACTACAACGGTGCGGAATTTAAAATTTTTATACACCACATTCCAGGGTTCTTATTAGCACATATGAATAAGGTTGAATTTATTTCAGCACATAAATACTAAAATAAATAAAGTGGTAAAATTAAGATTTTACCTCACCACAGGCAAGGTGGTGGTTTCTCCGGTCTTCTTTTCGGATCACTAGAGCACCCCAAGTGTTGTGCCTCTAGAGAATAGTCCACACCAGCTGGATCTGTGATTGCTTCAATCCACAGGCTACGAACTAGGAAAGAAGCACTTCAGATTCAAGAGTTGGATTCAGATCCAACTCTAGATGTAGAACAAGAAGATGGAGAGAGGTACTGCAAGGCCGATCTACAACCAGGGGCGGCGGCGGTTTGGTAGTGTAGGGCGGCGGCGGCTAGGGCAAATGGGGAGAGGGGGGCGGCCAAGAGAGAGGAGAGATTAGGGTTGCTTGTGTTTTCTTGCTGTTAGTCTTTTGAGTCTCCAAGACTCCCCTTTTATAGTAGAGTCCAACCCTATCCCTAATCTCTATCCTTATCCTTATCTCTTCTTGACCTTATCTCTTTCTTGGCCTAATGGGCCATCAGATAAGTTAGCCCATACCTCTTATTTAATTAGTCCTTTTAATTAAATAAGCCCAAGTCATTTAATTAACCACTTTAATTAAATGGCCCAATTATTTAATTAGTTCCTTAATTAAATATTTAATTAATTAGATAAATCCAATTAATTTTCTCTCTCTAAGAATTAATCCTTTAATTCTTTTCTTTGATTTAACCCCTTTAAATCAATTCCTTCTGCGACTAACTATCACAGTTCCAGCTTTTGTGTGTGACCCTCTAGGTTCACCATCAATTGGCCGCAGGCTCACATTTCTGTGATTTAATTAATGAGCAATTAATTATTTAATTAATTGCTCCGATCAATTAAACTACTTTCAATTGACCACTCCAGAATTAATCTACCATCAATTCAGGAGTACCCACACCTCATGGTCGATGTCGAGCCACAAGCCCATGAGGCCCAACTTCAGGTGAATTGACTTCAGTGAACCTTAAACCTCTTATAAGTACCATCTACATACGGTCCCTCTAACGACTAATCTCCCGATCGAGACCTAGGGTGTGTGAATTGGTCGGCACCTCTAATCATCTCGATTCTGTACTTTCTAATTCAGGATAATACTTCCAGTGTGACTGCTAAATCTGTAAACCCTTTTCCAAATCCGTCACTGACCATGGACATGGATTTCTCTGAATGTATCATCGAAGAATGTACAGGAAATTCCCTCATCCATTACAATGAGTCGGTAGATCCTATATTGATGCTAACCATCCGCGCATACGACTATACGTACCCAACGTAGGCGCACAATGGACAAGCTATGTGCCCGGCTCCAAAATCAAAGTACGCACACCCGTATACCAAATTCGCCCTAGCATCTCAAGTCTAAGGACTAAATTGTACACTGTTATAAGTCTTTAGAGACATCCCACCACCGATATGCTTTTTACGCACTTCCACAATGGGTCTCTCTGTTCGGGTCGTTCGATGCGTCCGATCCCCTATCGAACCACCTAGTCATATGCACTGACATTAACAATGTCTTGTTCATGAAACAACAACAAATTCACTTTAAGTGAATCATGCATAATCGTACAAGTCTTGACGATTCATTCGATACCCCGTCTCGATATGAATCTATGACTTGGAACATTTTTGAGTTCACGACCTTTGAGAATGTTTCATGATTAATCGCACCCAATACTGAAGTGAATAGTCCCGTAGTCATGAGTGATCTCAGGGTTTCAACCAATCACTTAAATGTGTTCGCGAAAGATGAAGATGGCCATTTGTTTATATTATGAATTCTCAATAAAAATAAACAGTTCGTATTAATTGATAAATCAAAGATTCTTTCAAGATAAAATAATGTTCCCTATTACAAGCTATTTTGTTGGCTTGCAGGGCACTATCTATCAGTCTCCCACTTGCCCTAAAGCCAATCACAAACGTTTCTAAGACCTATCCTTCCCAGATGCTCTTCGAACACCTTTTGCGATAATGGCTTAGTTAGTGGATCAGCTACGTTATCCTTTGAGTCGACACGCTCCATTTGAATGTCTCCCCTACCTATGATCTCCCTGATCACATGGTATTTTTTCAATACGTGTTTGGACTGGTGGTGTGATCTCGGCTCCTTCGCTTGAGCAATTGCCCCATTGTTGTCGCAGTAGACTACTATGGGATTTGCTATGCTAGGTACCACATCCAGCTCTTGGATGAAGTTTCTCATCCAAACACTTTCCTTCGCTGCATCTGATGCGGCGATATATTCTGCTTCAGTGGTTGAGTCTGCAGTGGTCGACTGTTTGGAGCTCTTCCAACTCACCGCTGCACCGTCGAGGCAAAATATATATCCAGAATTGGATTTAAAATCATCCACGTCAGACTGGAAACTCGAATCAGTGAATCCTTCGAGTTTCAATTCTCCACTACCACCGTAGACCAAGAACATATCCTTAGTCCTTCTCAGGTACTTTTGGATAGTCTTTACGGCAGTCCAGTGTCCCTCCCCTGGATTTGACTGATAGCGGCTCGTAACACTGAGAGCGTGAGCTACGTCAGGTCTAGTACATAACATTGCATACATTATGCTGCCAATGGCAGATGCATAAGGTATGAGAGACATTCTCTTTCTTTCTTCATCACTCGTAGGGCACATTGATTTAGAAAGATAGATTCCATGTCTCATTGGAAGCAATCCTTTCTTGGATTCTTCCATGCTGAATCTTTTCAGTATAGTGTTAATGTACTGGGATTGGGAGAGACCTAACATCTTCTTCGATCTATCTCTATAGATACGTATGCCTAGTACATAAGATGCGTCTCCCATATCCTTCATAGAGAATTGCGTGGATAACCACGCTTTCGTCTGCGTCAACGTTCTGATATCGTCTCCGATCAACAGAATGTCATCGACATATAACACAATAAATTGTACCGAACTCCCATCGAATTTCTTGTACACACAAGACTCATAAACGTTTTTTGATGAAGCCATACCCCTTGACTGTCTTATCAAAACGTATGTTCCAGGTTCGGGACGCCTGTTTTAGGCCATAGATTGACCTTTGAAGTTTGCAAACCTTATGCTCACTTCCTTTAGATGTAAAGCCTTATGGCTGTTGCATATAAATTTCCTTATCAATGTCGCCATTGAGAAAGGCGGTCTTTACATCCATTTGCCATATCTCGTAGTCATACCACGCGGCTATGGCTAATAGTATCCGAATGAATTTAGACATCACTACTGGCGAGAATGTTTCATCATAGTCTATTCCAGGCCTTTGAGAATTACCTTTTGCCACAAGGCGAGCCTTATGAGTTAATACCTCTCCATTTATTCCTAGCTTGCGCTTGAAGATCCACTTGCAGCCTACAGGGATGGTCCCCTCAGGTGGATCAACCAAAGTCCATACTTTGTTGGAATGCATGGAATCCATTTCGGATTGCATGGCTTCCTGCCACGCACTCGAATCTATGTCTGACATAGCTTCATCGTATGTCCTTGGATCAGTGTCCAATTGATCGTTTTCGTGAATAAAGTCATACCTTTCAGGCTCTTTACGGACTCGATCGGACCTTCGAAGTGCTGGTGTACTAGATGGCTCAAAGGGTTCAGGATCAACTCCCTCTGTTTGTGGGGATGGGTCCGCTTCCTGGACTTCATCAAGTTCTACGGATATCCCGCTTCTTTTAGTGAGGAAGTCATCCTCCAAGAAGTGGGCGTTCCTGGACACAAACATCTTTTGTTCCTTAGGTTCGTAGAACAAGTATCCAATGGATTCCTTTGGATACCCCACAAATTTGCACAAACTAGATCTACTATCTAGTTTATCTCCTTTCTTGTTTCTTACATAAGCAGGAGATCCCCATACTCGTAGATATGAGTATATGGGTGCATTACCAAACCACTCTTGGTATGGCGTCGTCGGCACCGACTTTGAAGGTACAATGTTAAGTATCTTCGAAGCAGTTAATAGGGCTTGGCCCCAAAACGAAAAAGGAAGGTCAGCAAAACTCATCATGGAACGAACCATGTCTAACAAAGTTCTGTCCCTTCTCTCAGACACACCATTCAACTGCGGTGTTCTAGGAGGGGTTCACTGAGAGAGAATTTCATTCTCAACAAGATAATCGAGGAATTCTTGACTTAAGTATTCACCACCTCGATCCGACCGAAGTGCCTTAATACTATGTCCAAGTTGATTCTCAACTTCCATTCGAAACTCTTTGAATTTATCAAAAGCTTCGGACTTATACTTCATCAGTACATACCCATAACGACTGAAGTCGTCTGTGAAGGTTATGAAGTATGAGAATCCTCCTCTCGCACTGATACTCAGTGGTCCACAAACATCAGTATGGATTAAATCCAAGGTTTGTTTGGTTCGCTCCGGTTTCCCAGTAAAAGGCGCTTTGGTCATTTTTCCCTTGAGACAGGATTCGCAAGTTGGGAGATCATCTAGGTTCTTTATTTCAAGAGCCCTAGAGGAGACCAACTTTTGAATTCTACTCTTGGAAATATGTCCAAGCCTAGCGTGCCAAAGTTTTGGATTATTTTCATCTTGTTTTCTTTTCTTTGATTGAATGTGCATGACATTAAAATTAGCAGGTTCTATGGAATAAAGATCATCTATCAAAGTACCACAAGCATAAGTAAAACCACCTTTTATTATGCTAAAATTTCCATTAGAAATGGAAAAAAAAAACCATCATTATCCAATAAAGGAATAGAAATAATGTTCTTGATAATCGTTGGTACGTACAAACAGTCTTTCAAAACCAAAGAAAAATTTCCTAGCATTAACTCTACGTCTCCTATGGCCTCTGCCGCAACCCTAGCTCCGTTTCCAAATCGCAGGATTCTATCCCCAGGTTTAAGAGGCCTTACTGCTCCCATCACCTGCAAATCATTGCAGATATGAGAACCGGCTGCGGTGTCTAACACCCATGATGCACAGTGAATAGAAATATTAACTTCAATAAAGAAAATACCTTTGACCACCTCTTTCAGGTAGTCTGGGCAGTTCCTTTTCCAGTGCCCTGCTTTCTTGCAGTGGAAACATTCATCTTCTGGGCTTTTTCTTTTCTTCTCGACAACCTTCTTGGTTGTTTTAGAAGAGATTACTTTCTTCTTCTTTTTCTTGCCCTTCTTAGGCTTTGCAGCCTTGGGTTGCTCAGCAATCATGACAGACTTCTCCCTTTTCAGGGTTGATTCTGCTGTGACCAATAAATTGGTCAGTTCGTGTAGAGCGAGCTCTCTATTTTCCATATTGAAGTTTAGCACGAACTGATCAAATGAGCGCGACGGAGTATGGAGGAGGAGGTCATTGCGAAGGTCAGCATGCAGGTCTACGTCCAAGTTCTCCAATTTTTCAACCAGATTAATGAAGCGTAAACAGTGATCCTTCACACTTGAACCCTCAGCCATTCTCAGATTGAATAATTCTTTTTTAGTCTTGAACCTTTCGGTCCTAGACTTCTCTCCAAACAACTCTCGGAGATGAAGAATTATGTCAGCAGCATGCAACATCCTTGCATGTTGTTTCTGCAGCTCATTGGTCATTGATGCCAGCATGAGGCAACGAACCTGAATATCATCATCGACCCACCTTTGATGGGTAGCTCGTTCCTCTTCCGAAACCCCTTCCGGAAGTGCACCAGGCATGGTGCATCGAGAATGTAACTCCTTTTCTTGGAGTCGAGGACTACCCTCAGATTTCTAAGCCAGTCGACAAAATTTGATCCGTTCAGTTTGTTAGTGTCAAGGATGATAGCTAATGGATTCTTATACATTTTTGCTGAATTGATCTACAAAAGTAAATGATAACGTTTAGCTGACTGATCTATATTAATACTTATAATTAACGATGTTGGACTTGTTATCGAAAAAGTTCTCCCACTATTTTCTCGAAACAATTACCACCTTCAATTGTTCGGGAAATCTAGTCTCCTAGTAGGTCTTGACGTCCCAGCAGACATTAATTGCACCCACGACTCGCGGTCATACAATTAAATCCCCAAGTAGGTATACTTTTACCAATTGTGTTCCTCCACAACCTTCAAGCTATTTTGCCTCGGTCTTCGTACTTATCTAGCACTGCTACATCATAAGTGTTACTAATCGTTAAGTCTAACCCATCAATCATGATGAGCAACTGGCCCGGTCGTGAAGTCCCCGTAACTGGTTATCGGTCGATAATCACATACCGACCAGTCCCCACCCTTGTCAAGTTTTGTTAAAAACAAGAATCAAGGAATTTCGTGTATTGTCCCTTTCTTCGCCTAGGGTGCCAGACTCTGGATCACCTTCAACGATAAGTAGACAACTTACACTAGTCCCTATTGATGGAAGGCTTGGATCTTTAAAACATCATTTTAAATGTACCCAATATGACTTAATATTATTTTCAAGAGGGATTTTTCGGGTTTAAGAGTTTGAGGTAACTCTCCTCGAGATCTCACCGTTCCAGTTATGCATTATCTTTTATTTACGATCTAAATATAACTAGCGCGCATCACCATACAAGCTCAGATATAAATACGTAAATAAACACATACACACTTAGCATGTACCACAGTATGTTTTCGATCGGGAGCCTCCTATGTGGACCACCATAGAGCCAATGACGATGGTCCTATTGGTCAATCTATTAGGTTTCAAAAAGTCCTACTCTATTACACATTTTACCATGCATACATGGCCTTTTGTCTTCTTGGGCTCCCACCTTGCTTGTAACGGGCCTCCATTCTAAACTAATAAAACGTAAAGCCCTATCTATTACAATGGCTCAAAGTGGCCCCAAACTTAAGGCTCGCAGGCCCAATAAAACCAACAAGATTAAAAATAACCAATCACATCTACCCTAAGGGTCAAGGCTCGGCGCGATCGAAAACCACGTAAACAATTTCACGTAGAGCAAGAAACAAGCAAAAACTAATTTCTTATTTCTTATCCCATTTTAAAACTTAAGATTCTAGTTTTAAAATCTCTTCTAAAACAATCTCTAACATCATTTTAAACCCCTTTTAAAATGACCCTTTGATTCTCACTTTAAGTCCCTACTAATTATGATAAAATTGACTTTCCGGATTTACTAAACCCTTTTAGTGCACAAAACAGTTTCTGTTTTTCAAGTTTGAAAATTTGCAGTTCGACCCCTGAATTTTCAAAAATTACACTTTGACCCCTCAACTTTTGGAAATTAGAAATCAGCCCCAAAATTTCCAGAATATGCAAATTGGACCAGAAAGCAGAAAATTAACAAAATTTCCAGAAACTTTTGTTTATTGCAAAACAGACCCCAAATTTACGGAAATAGGAAAAACACCCCTAACCTTTCGTAAATTGCAAAATGGTCCAGATTTTGAAAAATTCCAGAATTTACAATTTGGTCCAGAATTGCAAAAAAACAAAATTTTAATTTCTGTCCAGATTTTGAAAAATTGAAATTTGCAAATTAGCCCTCCAATTTTCGGAAATTGCATTTTAGGCCCAAAAACCGAAAAGTGCAAAAATCCGAACACTCAATTTATCATAACAAGCAAGAATCAAATATCAGAACACAACAAATACATATAATCACATAATTTGATGCGTTCAGGCTTTTTTCATATGTGCATAATAAGTTAGGCTCTGATACCACTGTTGGGTTTTTGTGGGTATAATTGTCAACTACAACAGTGCGGAATTTAAAATTTTTATACACCACATCCCAGGGTTCTTATTAGCACATATGAATAAGGTTGAATTTATTTCAGCACATAAATACTAAAATAAATAAAGTGGTAAAATTAAGATTTTACCTCACCACATGATAGGTGGTGGTTTCTCCGGTCTTCTTTTCGGATCACTAGAGCACCCCAAGAGTTGTGCCTCTAGAGAATAGTCCACACCAGCTGGATCTGTGATTGCTTCAATCCACAGGCTACGAACTAGGAAAGAAACACTTCAGATTCAAGAGTTGGATTCAGATCCAACTCTAGATGTAGAACAAGAAGATGGAGAGAGGTGCTGCATGGCCGATCTACAACCAGGGGCGGCGGCTGCTTGGTAGTGTAGGGCGGCGGCGGCTAGGGCAAATGGGGAGAGGGGGGCGGCCAAGAGAGAGGAGAGATTAGGGTTGCTTGTGTTTTCTTGCTGTTAGTCTTTTGAGTCTCCAAGACTCCCCTTTTATAGTAGAGTCCAACCCTATCCCTAATCTCTATCCTTATCCTTATCTCTTCTTGACCTTATCTCTTTCTTGGCCTAATGGGCCATCAGATAAGTTAGCCCATACCTCTTATTTAATTAGTCCTTTTAATTAAATAAGCCCAAGTCATTTAATTAACCACTTTAATTAAATGGCCCATTTATTTAATTAGTTCCTTAGTTAAATATTTAATTAATTAGATAAATCCAATTAATTTTCTCTCTCTAAGAATTAATCCTTTAATTCTTTTCTTTGATTTAACCCCTTTAAATCAATTCGTTCTACGACTGACTATCACAGTTCCAGCTTTTGTGTGTGACCCTCTAGGTTCACCATCAATTGGCCGCAGGCTCACATTTCTGTGATTTAATTAATGAGCAATTAATTATTTAATTAATTGCTCCGATCAATTAAACTACTTTCAATTGACCACTCCAGAATTAATCTACCATCAATTCAGGAGTACCCACACCTCATGGTCGATGTCTAGCCACAAGCCCATGAGGTCCAACTTCAGGTGAATTGACTTCAGTGAACCTTAAACCTCTTATAAGTACCATGTACATACGGTCCCTCTAACGACTAATTTCCCGATCGAGACCTAGGGTGTGTGAATGGTCGGCACCTCTAATCATCTCGATTCTGTACTTTCTAATTCAGGATAATACTTCCAGTGTGACTGCTAAATCTGGAAACCCTTTTCCAAATCCGTCACTGACCATGGCCATGGATTTCTCGGAATGTATCATCGAAGAATGTACAGGAAATTCCCTCATCCATTACAATGAGTCGGTAGATCATATATTGATGCTAACCATCCGCGCATACGACTATACGTACCCAACGTAGGCGCACAATGGACAAGCTATGTGCCCGGCGCCTAAATCAAAGTACGCACACCCGTATACCGAATTCGCCCTAGCATCTCAAGTCTAAGGACTAAATCGTACACTGTTATAAGTCTTGAGAGACATCCCACCACCTATATGCTTTTTACGCACTTCTACAATGGGTCTCTCTGTTCGGGTCGTTCGATGCGTCTGATCCCCTATCGAACCACCTAGTCATATGCACTGACATTAACAATGTCTTGTTCATGAAACAACAACAAATTCACTTTAAGTGAATCATGCATAATCATACAAGTCTTGACGATTCATTCGATACCCCGTCTCGATATGAATCTATGACTTGGAACATTTTTGAGATCACGACCTTTGAGACTGTTTCATGATTAATCGCACCCAATACTGAAGTGAATAGTCCCGTAGTCATGAGTGATCTCAGGGTTTCAACCAATCGCTTAGATGTGTTCGCGAAAGATGAAGATGGCCATTTGTTTATATTATGAATTCTCAATAAAAATAAACAGTTCGTATTATTTGATAAATCAAAGATTCTTTCAAGATAAAATAATGTTCCCTATTACAAACTATTTTGTTGGCTTGCAGGGCACTATCCTATCAATGACCCTCGGGCTAAAAATGCTCTGAAACGACTAAGGGTGAAAGCCGTTGCTACGCCCCTTAGATCGATATTATAAATTGGGTGAAAGCCATTGCTAAGACCCTCAAAAATGACTAAGGGTGAAAGCCGTTGCTATGCCCCTTAAGTCTAAAGTGTATTCAAGATCGATCCAAATTCTATCATATTACTTCTCCACGACTATTTATTCGACTAAGGGTGAAAGCCGTTGCTATGCCCCCTTAAGTCTAAAGTATTCAAGATCGATCTAAATTCTATCATATTATGTCTCCAAATTACTTATTCGACTGAGGATGAAAGCCTTTGCTATGCCCTTTAGGTCTAAAGTATATTCAAGATCGATCGAAGTTCTATCATATTATTTCTCCACCATCATTTATTCGACTAAGGATGAAAGATCCATAATCCGAGAAAATTCTAAACTATGGAAGATATCTCACGGAAGGTTCAAATTTTACAGAAATGAAATTTCAAATCTATTCTGGCTCTCAAATTATCTCACAAAAGTTGCGAGTTACAGAGGTCAAAATTAAAAATATCGACAACAATATAAAAGAAAAAAATTTCATTCATAAAATCGTCAGTACATTTACGAGCATTTTTTTTCTACGAATACAAAGATGAAGTTCGAACTTAAATCTTCAGTACATTTACGACTAAGGATTACATTTATCATATACTACTACAGATGCTACAAAGGAGTTGAAGCTCTTCGAATTAAAAAGGAACAGAGGAGAACTAGATCGGAGCATCTTCCCGGACTCTTAACCGATCTTAGGCCTTCATCAGTAAATAATGTCTGCTATGCCAATACTTTAAAGATCCGCTGATGAAGGACGGGCGCACGAGAGGAGTCTCGGTCAATCTCCGCGCACACTAACCTGAATCGGAATATTGCGAACCAGCTTCGGAAGCATCTTGAAGAGGTTGAGATCAAAACCTCAAAGATCCTTCCACGAGTTGACCCACTATCCGACTGGGTGGAGCGACAGGATACAGGAGTTCGAACCGGCCTCAAATGGATGGAATCAGAGAGAGCTGGTTGCATGTCGGTACCCCAGTCGCAATTCTTTTTGCCTATCGATACCCTAGTCGAAATAAGTCGCCATTGGAGGCAGCCAAAGTAATAAAGGAAGATAGTTCGAACCCGAACCTCGAACCGTATTACCCGAGATAAGAAGCGAAACATAATGGTCAAAGGAAGCAAAAGTTCAATCATATAATCGATCAAAACAATTACAGAAATGTAAAAATATGAAGGTAACTACGGAACTATATATAGTAAAAGGAAAGGGCGATCAACGACTCAGATTTATTAGAACCAATGGCAGAGATACCAGCAATAAATACGCCGACCGTTTCGCTGCCCGAGAATTAAGGAACCGTTTGGGTAAATGAAGAAAATGTCAAAATTAGTCCTGCTCGGATTTATTATAGTCTCAATTCCGGTCATCGAAGAAAGCCACAAAGAAAAATTCTGGGTATAGCTTTTAAAGAAAGCATCATCAGTAACAAGCCTAAGAATGACCAAGATCGACAAAGTACTGTATCTAAGAACGATCGGAAAAATTAATCCAAAGGTTATGATTTCCGAAGTTTAATATGTCAAGCAATTACAAATTACAAAAATATCAACTCTTATTACATATCAAACCAGTCTTCTAATACTAGTACATTTTATATTCCTTCAAATATCGACAAAAACTAATCTCTATATCCGAACGTGAGAAGACCTTCATGAGCAGGCAGTCCTATGAAATTTTCGGTGGACGATAATGTCCTTACTCGAAAATGAGGAGCCCGTCGAGCCACCAGCCTTTTATCCTTATTTATGATTCTTCAAAGAGGAGAGGGGTAATACATCTTTTTCTAGGTGTAACGTGAATACTTTATTGAGGTCCTCGATCCTCGAAGCACCATCCCTGACATCTTCAAGGAAGAACCAAACAAACCGCCAAATACCCTTGAAAAACTTGATGCTTGAGCCCCCCCCTAAACCACAAAAGGTCGTGGGAGCTACCTGGGTCGTGGGTGGTCAGCAATGAGGCTTATTGGCCTCCAAGGTCGGAATAGCGTTCGTCTGCAGGTATCCTAGTCGAAGAAAAAGTACTAATCAGCCTACAATCTGCAAAGTAGGTCCTAACTCGAAATTCAAAATGTTGGGCCATGCAACAAGATCTTTTAACCAGCATGATCGAAGGAATCTGCCCTCAAATAATTTTATAAGGATACAAAATGAAAGACCCATTTATAGGTGCAATTTTAAAAAATTCAACGGTTAGCAGAAAACAAAAGGAACGGTCAAGATCAAAAGACTGTTACGCTTCCCGAGAATTTGAGCGGGAAAAGAAGCTGATCTGATTTTGGAAATAAGCGAAGTTAATATACCTAGATCGAAGATCAAGAATCCCGACGGTCGGGACCGCAAGTTCGAACGAAGAAAGCAGGCTAAAGTACTAATAAAAGAGAACACACCAAATTATACAAGAGCATGCAATCCGAGAAATAAATAAATTATTACAAACCATAGAGGATAAAAATGTCAGGAGTTATTCATGATTACACAGAAATAAAACAGTATAGCCATACAACAAGTCTGGAAAAATAAAGGACAACATCTAGAGAAGCTTATTGTCGGAGAAAATCTTCCGAAGCTCAGCATTCGAGCCTCATATCCACGGTCGTAGGCTTCCTTTTCACGGTGCTCGAAGTCTTGTTTCTCCTGCTCGTGAAGACTCTTTAGTTTCTCGAGCTCCTCACTCAGTTTCTTGTGGATTTCTTCTCCCTGATCTTTAGTAGCCTTTTCTTTCTCTAAAGCAAGCTTCTCCTCAAAGACACGATCAAATTCAGTTTTCTTTTTCTCCAGCTCAAGGGAGACAGCAGCATGCCGATTTGTCTCCCGCTCGGCAAACGTTTTGAGTTCGAGAAAGTCTTGTCCGGCCTATTAAAGATTCAGATAAGTAAAAAAAAAAAGGAGGGAGTGAGAAAGAGATTATAACACCTGAAACAGAAAGTGCGACCCAGATTGGAACAACTCTTCTAAGTTTCTCTCCTTGGACATGTCGGTTTCAGAAAAAGTAAGGTCAACCCGCAACAGACTATCTATGGGATCAGCCTTAGAAATGGGCCCGTCTTTCGAATCCTTGGGCGGGGAAGGAGTAACTTTCGGAGGAGCGGAATCAACTCGGGGTTCGGAAAGATTATCAGTTCTCAAGGATTCAGTAGAAGCTTCTCCACCAATCTCCAACTTAGGTTTTTTGCTAAAACCTCCTCTTGGGGGGACGGCTGAAGAGTCGTCAGATGATGGCTTATTACCAGTAACAAGCTTCTGGAAAGTCTCGATGGGAGTGACCCCGTCGGAATAAGGCCTTTTGTTCGAAGAAGGAACGGGAGTTTCTGCCTAACGGGATCTCCACTCGAAGAATCGACAAGTTTTGGGGAAGAGCCCTCGAGCTCAGCCTCAAGCTCCTCATCTAAAATGGACTAGCTTGTGTTGCCCTTAGTTTGCTTCGATGAAGCGCTTTTATCTTTCTTATTTTCCCCTCCCTTAGGAACTTTAGGAGAGGGCACAGAGGTTTTATAGGACGATTTGGAGGGTTTGGCCTCCTTGGCTGGTTTTTGTTTATTGGATGGATTTTTGTTTTTCGAACCACCCAGTAGCAGTTTGGGATCGATGGCCTTGCCTAGTAGTTCCTCCATGATAAAAGGGGAGTGAGTTTAGAAATTTGAAGAATGCGGAATATAGAAGAAGAGCTCCGATCTCTGTAAATAAAGGTGTGCAAATAATTGAAGAGACCCTCATATTTACAGACGCTACACCTTATGATTACGATAGTGGAATCGACGCGACTTTCAAGAAAGATTCTATTTGGAATAAATAGATTTCGAGCATAGAGTACGAAAAGATATCGAACTATGAAAGGCAGATGATGTCTAAATATTTGTAAGATTAGGATTTACAAGTCATGCGAATCAAATCGTGAAGAAAACAAGTCCGATTACGAAAACGAGTTACATATACACATTTGATTCCTAACTACAAAGCTATGAATCGCCCCCCCCCAGCATGCTCGAACCCAGCATTCAGACCAACGCCACCTTCACCGCCGCTGCTTAATGGATCGGTCTGATCAAAGGGTCGATCATCTTCCTTATCCGATCCATCCTCTATGTTGACATCTTCGTTTGCTCCTAAGGCAGATTGATGATCGACGTTGGACCGTTCGAGTAAATCTGGGTTAGGCATCGGAATGCCAAACTCCTCAACTAAGGGGGCAAAACGATGACTTTGCCAGTTCACGGTACTTCGGGGCAATGATGAAACTTTGTAGTCTTTTCCTTCGGCATTTTTGTAAGGATTCGTATACAAGAGGTATTCTTCAATTTTATCCGGGATCCTATCAGCTAAAATTAATTATTGAACCCCCTTACAAAAGAAAGTTTGAAGGATTCCGCCAAACCTTCTCCGAACTAAAGGGTCGAAAACGGGGGAACTAAGAAATTTTCGTATGGCCGGAATTTCCGCCTCTTCTGCCCCTTGAGAATATGCGCGAGCTGAGTCTTGCTTAGTTTGTTCGAGTTCGATCTTAATTCTCTTAAGCTCATCCTCGAGCGCACTCTTTTCTGTAACTACTGATAACAATTCATCCTCCACAGAGGAGGAATGTTTCATGCTTGTATTCTCTAGCTCTTTCTTCACTTGAGACAATTCTCGTTGACTCTCTGCCAGTTGGGATTGAAGGGTTTGATTATCAACGAAAATTTGTGCGTATGCATTGTGAGCATCTTGCGACTCCTGCTCTAGCAATGCTAAGCGATAGGTTTGAAGAGCGAACAAATCTCCGACCTATGAGAAAATTTCAGTTATCGGTAAATGTTAGAGACCCTAAAGAAAGAATAAATAGTCAAGAGAAAAATTCTTACCTCATGATATGTCCGGGAGAAATCACTCAAAACCTCAAAACTACCTTTAATGGTTTGAAGCGGCATATCCTGCTTAAACCAACTAGCCATATAAATTCTAGTGGCTTTGTCGAATTCATTCTCACCACCTGAATCCAGATCGGTTAGAATAGTCCCGTCTTCGGAGTATCCAGCAGCCCTGCTACCGCGAAAATGTTCGTCCATGAAATCTGCCACATCTGGCTCCGACCTACCCTCTCGACATGGAACCGAGTTAGAACTCACACCAAAGGGCTTTACCCTCCTAGAGGGTCCCGGATGGTCAGCATTCCTCTTTCGACTCAGGAACTTCTCATACTCCTGAACACCCAGAATTCGGTTCCAGGAATGTTGACTATAGCCAACGGACGAAAGAGTAGAAGTATCAGGGAAAAACAGTGTTCGGAGGGGTCCAGCAGTGGCAGAATTCAAGGAACTCATAGTACCGAGCCCTCTCAGATCGGGAAGTATAATTGGTATATCAACTGAATCTCCGCCTAAATTACTCGCGTCCGCTCTTCTTTCCGAAGTATGTGGTAACGGCTCGAAGTAGAATGGCATATCTTCAACCGAGCCAGCAGTGGATAATCAAAACCTCTCAACAATTTGACCTGCAAAGGAAACACAAGGTGTACATGAGTTTAAACAGGGAGAATTAATATATCACACCTTGAAATAGGAAGAAACTAAAAACACACATAAAGAAAGAGGGGCGAGGGGCAGAGCAGCAGAAGCAGGCGACTCGTCGAGCGGCCGAAGGGATCCCTCGAAGGATTGATTGGATAAAGGATAAGAGTATTTGATCATTGGGGCAGGATAGTCACATTTGCTCAACCCAGCCAACCGCAAAACACCTTCCTGAACTAGGAGCATGGTTTGGTAAGGATTGGACTGCAGCTGCTCGAGAAATTCATCGAAAAGACGGTGATTGAGCTTCTCTTTAATCCTGCGACGACCGTATGACCAAGAATTTACGCCATCCCATCGATATGGTCTGGTTTTCGAGCTACCTTTTGATACTGGAACATCAGGTCCTTTCACAAAAAAGAACCTCCTCATCCAACCTTTACTCTTTTCCGTTGTTATATTTGTAAGAAAAGGCCGCTTTGACCGCTGGCGGATGGACACAAACCCTACATTTGAACCCTTGCACATGTCCATTCGAAATATTTGCCAAAAATTACTAAAAGAGGCTTCTTCCCCCTTGGCCTCCATAAGTGCACTGAACGCTACAATATACGCAACAGAATGCGGGAGAAGCTGAGCGGGAGAAAGCGAAAAGAAAGTCAGGATGTTCCGGATAAGAGGAATAAACGGAATACGCAAGCCACAAGAAAATTGCTTCTCGTAGAAGGCTTGACACCCAGCTGGAGGCTCGGTGGCACGCTCGGTGTAAGAGGGGATGACAATCGAAAAACCTTTAGGAAGAAATTTCCCGAACTCCGCCTCGAGATAAACACGATCCTTTTTGGAAAAACAACAGGAAGTTTGATCGGCGGGAATTTCTAACCTGTTTGAGATGGCGGTGTTAGAAAGAAGCGTATGTCTAAAAATCCTGACAAAGGCTCCTTCGCCAATGCTGAGCTTCTCGACCACATTCTCCTCCAGATCTTCGGTCTGATCAGCATCCTCATCTCCTGGATGAAACTCTCCATCCTCATAATCGTCGACAAGCTTTAGCAAAGGATCGGACTCTTGGCCCTCTCCGACTTTGTTCTTGCCTTTCAGACCTCTGGAACTAGACATTGTGGACTAAGAAACGATCATACTAAAGAAGCTGCTCTTTCGACCTGAATACTCCGAGCTCAAGAAAGTATATGATATTTGAATAATTTTTCAACAAGTCAACATATATATACGGGGTTAAAAGGGTAAAATTGCAAACAGGTCCCCGAGTAACCGCGACGGTTGAACTTACACTGGGTAAAATTTAAAGTTATTTTTCTGAGAATTGCATTCTTGATCCCTCACTTTCCAGAAATTGGGGTATGTTCCTTGGAAATTGTTCCTATGGTATTCCGTTGATCCTTTGGGTTGCGGTCGGAAAATTAAGATCAATTCGCTAAGGTGTTGAATGAAGCATCACAGTAATTTACAGTAAAGAAAATTCCGATCTAGAGGTCCTACGCAAACAATAAACAACGAAGTTATCATCTCGACACGACGTTATATTGTTTCCAATGTATGCACTCTTTTTCCCTAGCTCGGTTTTTATCCCAAAGGGTTTTTCCGAGTTAGGTTTTTAATGAGGCATACCCGAAACATATTTTAAATGGCTCATCTCACCCCAGCGTTCAACATAGCTTATACTTCTTCGAGCTTAAGCTCCACTTTACGCTCGAGAAGTGGGGGAGTATTGATGAGGGGTAATTTGGATCCCCTATTCTTGCTAGCCCAATATGGATCAAACAATGCATGTTTCCGTTCCCGGAAGTGCCGAACCAAGCCGGGGCATATAATGATCTGTTCCGAGTCGGTAAAGAGAATTCGAGGTCGAAGGTTACTGTTGGGCCGAGCCCAGGCCCAAGCCAGCGGGCCAGAAAATTACTCCTGCAAGTGTGTCAGAAAGCCCATCATCTCAGCTATAAATAACCCTAGCATTTATGACGACGAGACAACTTCCCAGGTGATCTTCCTCCGAGGCTGCTGCTCGGAACTACTAGGAAGTATAATATAGGTTTTCTCATGTGTATTTCACCCTCTAGCTTGTACGGCATCCTATAATGCTCGGATAGGACTCTAGATACTTGTAATTTGTACTCAACCGTTAAGAATACAATACTATTGATCTTTTATTCCTGTTTACAATCATTAGCATAGCATTTACACCACTCAGATCGAACAAGCGAAAACGCTTAAGATCATTTTTGTATCCTCATTTGGATAGTTCTAGACCGCAGCCTGTTACCCAAAGTTTTTCAGATTTTTTGTTTTCTGATACTACTGTAATGACTACATCGGTCGAGGCCGGACCGAGCAAATGTCAGGTCGGGTGACCAGGATATTTGCCTCGGGGAAAGAATTTTTTGTGAGTCCCAACATGATGGAATCCCCTCGCCAGTTGGATAATCGTTGTATATTGGAGCAGATTAAGGATATAACTGAGTCCGAATCTGCTTGTCATGATAAGATTCCCCTTGACTCTGCTCTGTCTGATTCTTGTGAACCTGATGCTTTATCCTGATCTGGGCCTTAGTACTATTCTGCCAGGCGAGTTGAAGAAACACGAGGGTACTTCCAGGGAAAGTACTATGCTTTGCAGTTGGGTGCCTAGAACAATGAGATGTGGTTTAGCAAGGATAGCATGTGGCATCGTTTGGATGTGGATGTGGCTAAGACTGACAAACTCACTCTTCAAAATCAGCTTCTTGAGGATGATATCCAAAAGTTACGTGATGAAACTTTGGTTCTTCAAAAGGACATGAATGACCTTACTCAGCTGAATGCTAATCTTGAGGAGTCTCGTCGAGGAGTTTTTGATGAAGATTATGATCAAGGTTACCAGAAGCGCCAGGAAGAGCTGGTGGCATTTCTGGATACGCCAACTCCCCGAAAAAGTGCTTCCTCGAGTAGGCCTATGGGTCCCGATCAGCCCTAAAGCATTAGCTAGCCTTGTCTTCTTTTATTTTTTTTTTTAGAAGTAGCAGGAGGAGACTTATTGCAGACTTGTTAAGGGATATTTGTATAAAAGTTCTTATGTTGGTGTAAATATGCTTTTGTTGTCTTCAATCTTTGTCGAGAAGCAAGTTGAATTACTTGATCGAGTAGACATAATTTAAATTTGAACTGAAGGGATACTAACCAATTTACTATCAAACAATGTTTCATCTGTTTGCCAGTAAGAAGTTCAAGCATAGAGCTCTCTAAAAGATTATCTTGCTGGACTTTGTGTAAAAGTGCTTCAGTTATGTCAAAGTGCTCGCACCGTATCGACTAGCATCGGAGGTCAGAAATAAGTAAGTTATTACTATCGATTAGACGTGAGTCTTTCTTGGACTTCGAGAAGTCACTTGTAATACGCGACGTTTTGTCTGTCCCTTAGTTGTAATGTTTTCTATTCTTATAAATATGCAGAGGCGGCATAACTTATCTAGAATGGCTTCATATGCATTTACACCAATTCTTTATGCAAAAGGAACAAATCATGAGATCTTTTGTCGATCCGAGTGGTGCTTTAGGTTCATGGGATATCATATTTACATTGATTTGGGTGGAATTAGAAAAATTGAGGGTCCCTCCTTCGCCAGGGGATCCATAATTTTTAAACCAGTTTTAACGGAAAGTTGGTCAATTCATCAAACGGACCAACACTACTCTTCTTCGGTATTGCGTTCGATTATGGCGATTACCATATGTGAAAGAGATGAAGCGTTGTTACTACCTTCTCCATTTGGCGACCTTGCAAAAGCCCTTGTTGAAAATGTATGCCCCTTTGGTCAGGGTGCATTACTAGGGGGTAGTGTCCTTCTATGATCAAGGAGGATACCTCATCTTTAAAGTGCTGGTCTTAAGAGGCTTAGCAGCAAGTCGAAGATTTAGTCAATTATAGTTGTAGGATGACACTAGTGTTTTGTAATAGATGTAGTAGGAAAGTTTTATCCTGTAACACTGCTGAGTGTAATTTCATAATGAAAATGTTTCTATTTTTGATATACAATGTTCATTTCCGCTTCGACAATTTATGAACTCTGTTTACTTCTGTGTCTCATATTGTATCTCAATACTGACGATCGTTGTGAGGTAATCTAATTTTCGCTGAGTTTTGTGGATATTTGAATACGCATACAAAATTCGTGTCCGTCACTTAGCCGAGTCATGTAGGTCGCTAGAACTTTATAAATTTTACCCTGACATTTGATGTGAACGGATCATCCATCAGTTCAAAATTTAAAATTACCAGGTAGTATCTGTAGTCCTTGTCGATAATCGATCAGACAAAGTTTCGAGACACTATTTTGTCTTTTATGAAGACCTATATAAGGGTCTTCGTTTCACTCTTTTTCCAAAAAAAAGGCCTCATCACCAAGATTAATTTCCCTAGTATAGGAACACATGTTATCTTCGTAATCAATGTATCTGTGTACAGATAGTGAATTTCATATTCCCCAAATAAAGCAACCCTTGTATTCATCATGCCATCACGTTGTATCTTTGGTGTGGGAGGAATTGGAAAATATAGATCAATTAGTGAGATCCAGCTTGTCAAGACCTCCTTAAACAATTCTTTGATATATTAGGCAGTGATGAGTTCATCTGTCTTAGTAAGAATGAAAGATGCTTATAATACTTCGTCAGATTTCTTGGACTCTAGGAGGAGAGCTGGATTATGTGTCATAAGTTTTCAAAATGATCCACTATTATGCAATCTCACCATTTTTTCTATGTGACGAATCGTAATATCAACGGATCTGGTAGTTTGAGTAGTGATGCCTTGTTCTTTTCGGTTTTAGTTGATCTATCGAAAGGTCACTGATCGATCTTCACATGTTAATCGTTTCGATTCAAGTCATCCATTTCCATCGAGTAGTTTTATCGACTTACCTTCTGTCATTCCAACTTACTCGCATTATATATGGGGAGTTAATAAGTCCGTTTCTCATCCGTTGATCTAATTATTCCCCATCCGTAGGATCAATCTTAGATCTTCCTATAAATTTGCAACAACACATTTACCATTTCTTCTCATACCGTATAGATGGAAATTTCAGTTTCCTTAGGCTTCACTTTGCCGAGTGATCCCATAATCTTCAAAAAATTGCATTACTACGATTATTCATAACATATTATTCAGTCCTTGTCTTGCCTTGTGCTGACAAGTCCAATTAACGCCCTACCTAGTATTGACGAGTCCCATGTGGCCTCAGTCTTAGTCTTCATGGGGTTGGGGTCCATGGTTACTTGTTTGCACATGGAGGGTCCATATCTACCTGGCATCCTCGCTCTTGGATGTTACCTCCAGAGTGATTCCTGGATGGGGTGTGGTGGTAGATTTTCACTTTCACGATGGTCCGTGTGGGAGCTCGCTTCAGACGAACAACTGCAGCAATCTCTCAAGCGGGATCTCGTTTCGGTCGAATAACCTCTACAAGCTATCAGGAGGTTGATTGACCAAAGGGGACATAGATCTACGGAGCTTGGCCATCGAACTAAAGAAGTCGACCATCCTGAGCAGTATGCTTCTTAGGTGGTTGAAGAAGAATGTCGAGGTACCAAGAAGGAGATTGATGTTTCCGTGGACATCGTCGTGGAACTTTCCAACTTAGTGAATAGGGTTTTACTATTTTGTAATTGTAACCACCTATAAAGCGAAAGATATACTTGTACACAAATGATTTCAATAAAATCTTTGCATTCTTCATAATTGTTGCATATGTTTACAGTACTGACCATCATATCAGTTCCCATGTTTGAGTGTTTTTATCCGACCTAGTTGGCGTACTTAGTCCACACATAGGTTTTGTATACCAGTAGTTGGTTTTAATCCATATTATGTAGAGATCGCTGAGTGTTTTCCGACCTAGTCGGTTTACTCAATTTAGCACTTAGGTTTTCTACCAATGATTGGCTTTAACCTTTATTATTCGATATTTGTAGATCGACGAGTGTTTACCGACCCAATCGGTTTTTACTCCGTCAATATTTAGGTTTTTTACCAATTATTGGCTTTAACCTTTTAATTCATAATTTTGGAGATCGTTGAGTCCTGGTCGATTTTACTTAATTTAGGAGTAAGGTTGTTTACCAATAATTGGCTTTAACCTTTTAATTCGTAATTTTGGAGATCGCTGAATGTTTATCGATCTGGTCGATTTTACTCAATTTAGAAGTTAGGTTGTTTACCAATAATTGGCTTTAACCTTTTAATTCGTAATTTTGGAGATCGCTGAGTGTTTATCGACCTGGTCGATTTTACTCAATTTAGAAGTTAGGTTGTTTACCAATAATTGGCTTTAACCTTTTAATTCGTAATTTTGGAGATCGCTGAGTGTTTATCGACCTGGTCGATTTTACTCAATTTAGCACTTAGGTTTTATAACAATGATTGGCTTTAACCTTTATTATTCGATAATTGTAGATCGACGAGTGTTTACCGACCCAATTGGTTTTTACTCCGTCGATACTTAGGTTTTTTACCAATTATTGGCTTTGACCCTTTAATTCGTAATTTTGGAGATCGTTGACTGTTTATCGACCTGGTCGATTTTACTCAATTTAGAAGTTAGGTAGTTTACTAATAATTTGCTTTAACCTTTTACTTTGTAGTTTTGGAGACCGCTGAGTGTTATCGACCTGGTCAATTTTACTCAATTTAGAAGTTAGGTTGTTTACCAATAATTGGCTTTAACCTTTTAATTCGTAATTTTGGAGATTGCTGAGTGTTTATCGACCGGGTCGATTTTACTCAATTTAGAAGTTAGGTTGTTTACCAATAATTGGCTATAACTTTTTAATTCATAATTTTGGAGATCGCTGAGTGTTTATCGACCTGGTCGATTTTACTCAATTTAGCACTTAGGTTTTATAACAATGATTGGCTTTAACCTTTATTATTCGATAATTGTAGATCGACGAATGTTTACCAACTGATTTAACCGTTTTTCGTCGGGTTAATTTAATATCAGTGAATTTGTGATATCGGGGGTTTGGGTATTGAATTATTCAGTATATTGGGTTCTGTTACTTTATTCTGGATGGATCGTTTATAAAGAAAAGCAATAATCAAAGGCAAGAAATAAAACCAGTAACGAAATTAAGAACGCAATCATATGGAGGTAAAGTTCTGCAATAATAATGGATATTATTGAGTTCTATTGTTATCAATGTATTCTTGCGTAATCCCTGAATTAAGAGAATTCGTAGTTGTCTTATACCATGAATAACTAGGTATTTATATTACGCTAAACCTAGTATTACTAGGAATCATAGTCCTAGTTGGACTCGGCCCAACCTATCCTTCTTGGGTCCGGAGTGTAATCTTTACTCGGAGCGAGCGGCATCAGGCTGGGTCAGTAAGAAGATCTCGATCCGTTAGAGTTGGTCGAATCGATCTTGTAATCTTTGTTCGATCAGACTAGTATGTAGGGTGCGAAATAGCCCCCATCAGTACTCCCTCACTTCTTCGAGCGTATAGATAATAGGAGCTCGTAGAAGTAGATAAAACTTGTCGACTATTTCTTTTCTATGAACGGAGCCTCGTTAAAAACCTTACTTAAGAAAAAACCCAGTGGGAAAAAATCTTAAGTAAGGAAAAGAGTGCTACGTATCATAGATAGTCGTTTCTTCTGTCTAATTATGGATCGCCACGCGTCCATTCAGGAGGCTTTTTGTATCCTTCCGTTTTTGGCGGGAATTTGAGTAGCTGCGATGAGTTCGAGACGTCTTTTCTCATTTCCTTATAAATAGGTGACTTTCGAGTTTGCCATTTCTCTTTTATATTTGCTTTTAGATCGCAGTCATTTTCTAGTTTGGTCGTTCGTCGTATAAAATTTTCCTTTCATCGACCTTCTTCTTCCGAGAACTAAAATATAGATGGCTTCCGTAAGAAGGTCTTCTTCTTCTCCTAGAGAGATCATCGCCCCCGATAACGAGGAGGAGTTACATTCTAATCCTCTGGGTGAACAAACCACGATATCTGATCTTGTTATCCCTGTAGAAGATACTTACAAGGTACGAATCCTTTCCGATGCGGATGTAGCCGCCCGAGCCAAAAAGGGCAAAGGTACTGTTCCTCAGATTTCTGACCCAATTGAGGATCTAGCTTGCGCATATACAGAGGAAACATTCCCCGAAGTCGTGAATAGCTATACCAAATATTTTCCGGAGGGTTCTGAGATAATTCTCCCTTCACCTACTGATAGGGTTACTACCCCGCCGGAGGGATGTCGAGCCTTTTATACGGCTCATTTTAATAGCGGACTGCGTCTTCCTTTGTCTCCCCTTTTCCTGGAAGTTCTGAAAACTTTCAGCGTGTGCTTGACACAACTGGTTCCAAATTCTGTTGCTTTCGTGGTTTGTTTTTCCGTTCTGATGATTGCAAAGGGGTTTAAACCTTCTTTCCGCAATTTTACGCAACTTTTCCGTTTTAATATTTCTAGTTCTTCAAATCGTGGATATTTCTTTGCTAGTCAGCGACCTAGCCGAGCAATTTTTGATGCTCCGGTTTCTAGTAATCCTTCATGGAAATCTCATTTCTTCTTTGTTCGTCCTCCGTCTAATCTCCGTTCGGTGGATGGTTCGACCATACCTTTTTCATGGGATCATGGCTCTAGTTGGATTCCTGGAGGTCGCTCATCAACTGGCGAACTTGTTCCCGACGATGTACGATTTATAACTGAGATTCCCGAGATGCGTACAAACAAATATCAAAGTGCTCTTCTGATTGGGGAAGCTTTTCTTCGTAAGGCGGGGTTAAGTGTCCATAATTTCCCCATCAGTTCATCACCTGAACCTCTTGGTTAGCATTTTATTTGACCTTTAGTATTGTCGCTATACTTTTTATACGGAGAAATTAACTTTATTTTGTTTCTTTTTCAGCTCATATGGTAGAAAATTCCCGACATTCTTTGAAGGGAAAAATGGTGCTGTCGAAATCCTCCAAGTCAGTAGAGAATAATCCTATTGAGCAGAGGGCATCTCGAAAAAGGAAACTGGAGTCGGGCCACGAGTCTGAGGATAATAGAGGGGAATCTCCAGATTCTTCTCGTGAGTCCCCCATTCGTCAGGGGACGGGATCTGGTTATCCTCCTCTTCACCTTAGAACATCTTTGGGTATTCGAGGATGTCGTAGCTGGTCGATGCCTCATCCTACTAATAATCCAGTTGATAGAAAAAGGAGTTACTATGGACGTTCTGGTGACGACCTTTCTTTACTTGGAGATAAACATCCAAAGCCTACTCTGGTCGAAATGATCGAGGATCATTTAGAGGGAAGGAGGGCTGCTGGTTATTCCGAGAAGGATTCTCTTATTCATGATAATAATGAGAATGCGGTTGATAAGGCGACCCGTATTCTTTTGTCTGGCGTTCTTACTCGTGATCTTAATAAGCTTCTTCATAAGGATCCTTTGGAGAAATTCCAGCGAGCTTCTCTTTATGCTGAAAAAGTGAGACCTTTTTCTTTCTATTATTCTGATGAAGTGATCTTTTAAGATTTTCTTAATTTGCTAATTCGTTTCTTTCTGACCCCTTCGTTATTTCAAGTTAACACCTGTCTGACATCATACGCCTATGAAAATTCTCTTTGGAAACAACAGTGCGAATTCCTTGAAGAGAAATATAAAGTTTTACTTCACAAATCTTCCGGTTCAGAAGTTGGTCCCTCGACATCTTCCTCTGTTCCTGTCGTAGAGACTCGTGCTGCCGGGACCGAAGATCAAGAAATGATAGATAGGGTAATAGAGGTTTCTCGTGCTCAAGAACAAACCAATCAAATGGCAAGAAAATTAGAAGAATTGCAGTTGCAGAGCACGACTCGGATTAGTGAGCTTGAATCTCAAGTGTCAAGCCTTGAAGCTTCTTTAGAGGAGTATGAAAATGACGTCCCACTTAGGCAAAGGGATCGATATGTTAGGAAATCTGATGAACAGGTCGTTCGTGAATTCCTCAACTCTCCTGTTCATACGGCGTTGGTGTACCGGATGGTCGGCCCTCTTCTTGAGAATACTTTTAAAAAATCGATTCATCAACTGGTCGCTTTGGAGATGATCGACGATCGTCGGAAGGAGTATTTTAAGGTAGCTCATATCCGGTTGAACCGTTATGGCGAGCTTTATTCTTCTTCTGAGGTTCCAGATGTCGAATATCAAGGTTTTCCTCTGGCTCATCTTGTCGAGGAATTTGGAAATCCATTGCCGATTCCTCCTTCTGATGTTAACGATGAGCTCGATAATACTTTCATCGATCCAGTAGATGAAGAGGAAGAAGAAGATGATACAGGCATGACTGAGGACGTCGATAGTGAGCAGAAGATTCCGGAAAGCGACCAGGCTTCTTGAAATAGTGATTTATCTTTAAAATAATCTTTGTAATTATCCGCTTGTAGGTTTAATTGCAGCTTAGCTTTCCCTACTTTGTACACTAAACGTTTCTTATTCTGACAGTCGTGTCCTTTCACATTCGCTGTAATGATTCAGACAAATCATTTAATTTGCCGTAATCATTATGTATGTGTCTTTTCAAATTCTAGCGTTTGCTCCAAGGTCAGTTTTCCTGTTTCGCGCCCTTTCTTCGGGTCAGTCGCGTCTTTTCATGTAGTATAAATACGAGAGGTAAAATTTGACTTGTCTTTTTTACTGCTATACTCCTCTCTTAACATAATACTCTTTCTTGAGCTAGTCGATAAACTTCCTCGATATTAATTTATATTTTTCCGTAATCCGATCATGAGTAACCTTTTCGGTAATACTTCGAAGCGACCTTCTCGTGAGGGCGCTAGGGATAATAGATCGAAGAAATTTCGAAGAGAAGGGCCTTCGATGGAGCCTCCTCGTTCGTCCTCAGTTAGTAGTTCGATGATCGATACTCCTATTACCACGTTCCAACCTTTGTCAGAGGTTAGTTCGTCGCTCCTCCAACCAAACTTTTCTTCTACCCCCGCGGGAGGTAATAGATCTTCCCCAGGTCGATTAGCTTTCGGAGACCCATCCAACATGGAACAGGTTTACGACATACCTGTTTCTTCAGGTTTTTCTTCTTACGAGTATGGATCTCATGGAGGGGATTTTGTTAGTTCCCTTCCTTTTTCTACTTCTACTGCCCTGCTAGTTAGTGAAGGGCAAGTCGGTGATGGTTTTTCTGTCAATCCTTCCATAACGCAGTCTATTTCGCAATATGGTCCTGAATATCTGTTTCATGATACCACTGTAACGACTGCTTCTTTTGAGTCTGGGGGACCTTCTGGGGGTCGATCTGGGTCGAGGTCTGGTCGTCGGACCATTATATCTGCTTCCGGCAAAGAGACCTCTGTTAGTCCCGACGAGAGGGACTCCCCTCGTCCGTTGGATGATCGCTGCGTGCTTATGCAGGTTAATGACATTCTTTTGTCGGAGACTCCACGTTCCGACGGTGTCCCTTTGACAAGCGAACTGCCTGGTTCTGTTGAACCTGATGCTTTGTCTTGGGACTTAGGCATGAGTACTATTTTGCCCGGTGAATTGAGGAAGCTCGAAGGTACTTCCAATGTTCGCCTTGTTCAATCTCTGGTGAAGATATGTGAACAGGTAAACATATTTCGAACATTTTTCCTGTTCTTTGTTTTGAATTCTTTGTTGTACGGCGGTTTTTCTTACTCTTTTCTGTTTTTAGGGCAAGTATTTTGCACTCCAGCTGGGTGTGCAAAATGATGAACTGTGGAATAGTCGGAGAGCTCTTCAAGTTCAGCTGGAGTCGGAGAAAGCTAAAACCAGGGGTTTGGAGCTGCAGCTGCAACTTGCTAAAGATGATCTCCAAAAGTTAGAGGCTGACAAAGTTATTCTTGAGAAAGAGAAAGGCGACCTAGTTCAGGCTGCCGCGTCGGCAGAGGGATCTCGTCAACAGGCATATGATGATGGTTATGATGCCGGTTATCTTAAGCGCCAGGAGGAGTTGATGGCATTTGCTGGTAACCTAACTCCTCGGAGGCCTGTTTCTGCTGGTCGCCCCTCTGGCGATTCTTCTCAATGATTTTTATTCGATCTGGCAGACCTTGGACTGTCTCTTTTTTTTTTTTTTTTTTTTTTTTTTTTTTTTTTTTTTTTTTGTCGCCCAACATTTGTGCATTCGTTTGGGCTGAAATTTTGTAATGGGAGAAGCACTAAAATGGAAATATTATGATCTCTTCTGTAGGCAGATTCTTGCCTTGATTCTAATGATATATCTTTTTTATATATGTAATTGCTACGCACAAATATACCATCATGTAGTAATTGACAAAGATTAGTTTTACTTATCTGTATTTTTATTTCTGCGGAGAGATTTGAGTATGGAGAAAGTAAGCTTGATCTTGCTTTGGTCGCTTGTAAGATAACTGAACGGTATAATATTTGCTTCGCATATTTAATCTTTGTTGATCGATCCAGCCGATCGTCGTTGTGCAAACCCTTAGCTGTCTGGTCGATGCTCGATTCATGCCTTATAAATTTGTCCTTATATGACATATATCTTATATAAGGAGGTTATTGTTCCTCCCGTTGAATTTCAGTTCTTCTTTTCCTCAGAGAGAAATTTTCCTTTAGGTGCTTTTCACCTATTCATGTCTTCCATTATTAGCTTTTCAACTATACATATCCCTAACCAGTATATCATACTCTTGATATGGGAGGAATTGGAAAATGTAACAGTCCTGGCCAGATCTGACCCGTTCAGACCTCCTTCAGCAATTCTTTGGAAAATTAGGCAGTGACGGCCTTATAGTTTCGAATAGGGAGGGCTATTCTCCTGATTTTGATGTCAGATTTCTTGGATTCTAAATGGAATTCTTGTATGGCCAACTTAGTAGTCCCCCTATGATGTATGAGGCAGTTACGATCCCCATATGGTGGAGGCTCTGGTCGTTTTTAAGCATTTATCCTCTTTCAACGGTCTAATTTTGCATGCCTTCGTCGAGGAGTTCTTAATATTTTCTATTAGGCGACCCTCATATATGATCGTGCAGGTCGTTTTGGTCTTTGAACTTCTTTAAGTTTTCTTGGATTATTTGTCGATCGCTTCGATCTGTAGATTTGTTTGTCATCGATCTGTTGAGTCGATCAGACGGGGCGCCGTTCCAACTTACTTGCATTTATTTCGGGAAGTCAAAGGGTCGCGTTTTCGTCCCTTGATTAAACTCCTATTATCCGTAGGATCATTCTCACGGGCGCCTATAAATAAGTAGACAGTTTCCTTATTTTCCATTCATAACAATGAAGATCTCTGTTTCTTTAGATTTCATTTTGCCTTCGGACCCCATAATGTTCAAGAAGTCACATTATCGTGATTTGTTCGTTCGCAGTAAAGAAATTGTCCCCAGTCTTGTATTGACGGGTCCCATGTCAGCCCTTCCTTGTATCGACGGATCCCATGAGATCTCTGCCTTAGTCTTCATCACATTAGAGGTCCGTGGTTTCCGTCTGCACATGGAGGGTTCGTACTTTGCCGGCCATCCTCGTCCTTGGAGGTTACTTCCGGATTGATAGACCGCCGGGGTGGCCGGTAAAGTTACCGTTTCACGGCGGTCCTGAAGAGATGCTGCTTCAGAGTAAAATGTTTTATAGATAATGTAAAAGCAGTATCTTTTGTGCGTGAATTGAGTACTGCTGGTTATCTGGCTGGTAATGCTCATTTCACCTGGAGGAACATACCGATCTTCAGAGCCTGGCCATCGAACCAAAGAAGTCGACCATCCTGAGCAGCATGCTTCTTAGGTGGTTTATTATGATCGATGAGGTACTAGGGAGGAGATTGGTGTTTCCGTGGACATTGTCGTGAAGATAGTCGATCCCATAGGATCAATTTAACTGGATCATTGTGACGATCTTTAGGTAGCAAGCAGATTTCTGTAACGTAGGATATTTGTATGTAATTGATTTGATGAATAAAATGTTTTTATTTCTTGCATCTTCTTTGTCGTTTGATAATTTTATTTACGAGGAGTAATTTCCGAGCAGATGAATTCATACTTGATTTATCTTTCAAAACTTGTATCAGCGGATCTTTTTTAGATCGTTAGGAGTAGATCGAGGAGTTTTTATTGAGCTTATCAATGTGTACTCAATCTTGCTATAATTTAGACTTAGGATTTCATAACAAAATCCTTCTTTGTCGTTGTAATTAATCGAGGAGTTTTTATTGAGCGGATCAATGTTTACTCAACTCGTTTTGTTTAGACTCAGGTTTTTAACCCAAAAATCTCTTTGATCGTTGAACATGTACCGAGGAGTTTTTATCGAGCGGATCGATGTTTACTCAACCCTCTTTGTTTAGACTTAGGTTTTTAGTACCTGAAAGTCTTTTTGATCGTTGAATATATATGTCGAGGAGTTTTTATCGAGCGGATCGATGTTTTACTCAACTCCTTTTGTTTAGACTTAGGTTTTCTATACCTGAAGTCTTCCTGATCGCTGTAGATATGTCGAGGAGTTTTTATCGAGCGGGTCGATGTTTACTCAACTTGTTTTATTTAGACTTAGGTTTTTAGTACCTGAAAGTCTCTTTGATCGTTGAATATATTTGTCGAGGAGTTTTTTATCGAGCGGATCGATGTTTACTCAACTCGTTTTGTTTTAGACTTAGGTTTTTCGTACCAAAAGTCTTTTTGATCATATATGTGTCGAGGAGTTTTTATCGAGCGGATCGATGTTTACTCAACTCGTTTCTGTCGTCGGAATGAGGAGTGTTTATTGAGCGGATCAATGTATACTCGACTCATTTATAATTCAGACTTAGGTTTATCACCAAAAAGTCTTTGTTGCTGTTGATATAGATCGAGGAGTGTTTATTGAGCGGATCAATGTTTACTCAACTCGTTTTTGTCGTCGGAATGAGGAGTGTTTATTGAGCGAATCAATGTATACTTGACTCATTTATAATTCAGACTTAGGTTTATCACCAAAAAGTCTTTTTGATCGTTGAATATATTTGTCGAGGAGTTTTTATCGAGCGGATCGATGTTTACTCAACTCGTTTTTGTCGTCGGAATGAGGAGTGTTTATTGAGCGGATCAATGTATACTCGACTCATTTATAATTCAGACTTAGGTTTATCACCAAAAAGTCTTTGTTGCTGTTGATATAGATCGAGGAGTGTTTATTGAGCGGATCAATGTATACTCGACTCGTTTCGTTCTAATATTTATCAATATTCTAGTGTAATTCCACAGAGCGTTAATCGAAATAATCGATGTATAGAAAATGCTAAAATTTTTACTATTTGAACTCTAGGCTAGGGCCTTTGTTACAAGGATTAAAACTTTGATAAAGTAAAAATAAAACAATGCAGTATAATCTGCTAAAATTTATTTACCATAGTACTTCCTAAGGTTGACTGCGTTCCAGGTTCTTGGTAAGGCTGTCCCATCCATGTGTGCAATTTTGTATGAACCTTTCTTTCCTACGCCAACGACGATGTAAGGTCCATCCCAATTTTGTTGTAACTTTCCCACATGCTTGGATACTTCTACCTTTTTCAAAACCAAGTCCCCTTCTTTGAAGGTTCGGACGCGTACTTTTTGATTGTATGCTTTCTCCATATTTGCCTTAGTGGCTTGTAGGCGTACAGCAGCTTTATCTCTTAAGGCTTCTGTTAAATCAACGTCATTTTCTCTCGCCTTTTCATTTTCTTCTTTATTGAACATCTCTATTCTTGGAGTTGGAATTAAAGTTTCCACAGGGATAACAGCTTCCGACCCATATATCAAGCTGAATGGGGTTTCCCCAGTTGAATTTCTTACCGTAGTTCGATTAGCCCACAAAACTCCTGGTAGCTCATCGAGCCATTTTCCTTTGGTAGCTCCTAACCTTTTTTCCAAAGATTTTATTATCTCTCGGTTTGCTACTTCAGTTTGTCCATTTGCTCGAGGATGTCCTACCGAGGTAAAATTTTGTTGAATTCCGAGTCTTGTACACCATTCTATTATCTGTTTTCCCGCGAATTGAGTTCCATTATCGGAGATAAGGACCCTTGGGATGCCGAATCGACAGACTATGAATTTCCAGAGGAAGTTAATAACTTGGAATTGGGTTATTCGTGCGAGGGCGACGCATTCTATCCATTTGCTGAAGTATTCTACAGCGACCAGGACATAGGATTTCTTTGATCTAGCTGTTGGGAAAGGTCCCACGATGTCCATTCCCCATTGATCGAATGGCCAACAAATCGGGATAGGGTGCATATTTTCTGCTGGTCGATGGCATATGTTAGCATGAATCTGGCAGTGATGACATTCTTGGACATATTGAGCGGCATCTTTATTGATGGTTGGCCAATAGTAACCTGTTCTGAGACATTTTAAGGCCAATGCCCTCGATCCACTGTGATTTCCTGCGTCTCCTTCATGTATTTCTCGCAGTATATCCATGGTTTGTGATTCAGGGATGCATCTCAGGAGAATTCCCGATACTGATCGTCTGTAGAGTTTTCCTTCTATAAGTGTATACTTTGGGGCTCGATATTTTATTTTCCGAGCTTCATTCTGATCAGATGGTAGTTTTCCATCTTGAAGATAGTCTTTCATTGGGTTCATCCAGTTTTCTTCGGCTTCTTCGATTTCCATTATATCGATTATCGGTATTTCATCGATATCGATTGCTGGTGTATTAGATATCAACCAGTTAATCACCCGTTCGGTCTTTCCGTCATGGGATCCTGTGAATTTTGATAGCTGATCGGCCCATTTATTTTCCGAACGTGGGATGTTCTGGATACTGAAGCTTTCAAATTTCCCAGCTAGAGATTTCACTTTGGCGAGGTATTTGATCATATTGAACTCTTTAGCCTCGTATAGGCCTTCTATTTGTCTTTGTACTAATTCCGAATCAGTTAGTACCTTAAGACTCTTTATGTTGGCTTTTATCGCCATCTCCATTCCTGCGATTAACGCTTCATATTCGGCTTCATTGTTTGTTACGACGAAGTCCAATGTTATCGCGTAATTCAAATCTTCCTTATTTGGTCCAGTGAAGTTAATTCCGGCGCCTCCCCCTTCTCGGTATGAAGCACCGTCGACATGCATTAACCAAGTTTGATCCTCGATCATCAAAACATCGTTGTTGTGGCATCTCGACGATTCAGTGGCCTGCGTCGGTGTTTCTAGTATAAAATCAGCCAACACCTGGGCCTTGATGGCAATCCTTGGTTTGTAGTCTACCTCGAACTGGCTGAGTTCGATGGCCCATTTGATTAGTCGTCCGGAGGCTTCTGGTTTCGCTAGGATTTGCCTTAGCGGTTGATTCGTCAAAACGATGATTTTGTAGGTTAAGAAGTAGGGTCGGAGTTTTCGTGCAGCCACTACTAAAGCCAGCGTGAATTTTTCTATTTCCAAGTAATTCTTCTCCGCCCCTTGTAATAACTTGCTGAGATAATAGACAGGCTTATGCTCTGAACCCTCTATCTTAATTAGGACCGAGCTAACGGCCGTATCGGAGATGGAGATGTATAAGTACAATGGTTCCCCTTCTGTTGGTTTGGCCAACATCGGAGGGGATGTTAAATATTCTTTGAGTTGTTCGAAAGCTCGTTCACATTCTTCGGTCCAAACAAAATTTTTCGCTTTTCGAAGTGTTTGGAAAAAGGGCAAGCTTCTATCCGCCGATTTAGATATAAATCTATTCAACGCTACGATCTTCCCAACCAAGCTTTGCACTTGAGAGATGGTCTTGGGAGGTTTCATTTCAGTTATGGCTCGAATTTTTTCTGGGTTGGCTTCTATCCCTCGCTGGTGTACCAAATATCCCAAAAATTTTCCTGACTTAACACCGAAGGTGCATTTTGCGGGGTTCAACTTCATACGATATTTTCTTAAGATTTGGAAACATCGATCTAGATGTTTTACGTGATCTGCTTCATTCATACTTTTAACTAACATGTCGTCTACATAGACCTCCATTATTTCTCCGATTAACTCCCTGAACATTAGGTTTACCAATCTTTGGTATGTAGCCCCAGCGTTCCTTAATCCGAACGGCATTACTATAAAGCAGTATACTCCCTGTTCGGTTATGAATGCGGTCTTCTCTTGGTCGCGCTCGTCCATGTATATTTGGTAAAAGCCTTGGAAGGCGTCCATCATGCTGAACAGCGCAAAGCCAGCAGTCGAGTCGACCAATAAGTCGATTCTTGGGAGGGGGTAAGGGTCGTGTGGACATAACTTGTTAAGGTCGGTGAAATCATTACACATCCTCCATTTGTTGTCCTTTTTATCCCCCTTTGCTACTAGTACAACATTACATAGCCACTCCGAGAAATGTATTTCTCGGATTTGTTTTGCTTCCATCAGTCTTTCAACTTCGGCTTTAATGATTTTATCTTTCACTGGTCCATGATTTCTTTTCTTCTGTCTGGCGGGTTTCGCCGAAGGGTCAATTTTTAGGGTATGCTTGATTACTCGAGGATCGATCCCTTCGATGTCATTTGCACTCCAAGCGAAAACGTCCACGTTATTTCTTAGAAATTCGATTAACATTACTTCTCCTTCTTTGCTCAATTCTGTACCAATTCTTGTCCTTTTGGACGAGTCGCCTTCTACTAGAATTATATCTTTATGTTCTGGGGGTTGCAAGGATAAATCTAGTGGTTCTTTCCCCTTTTTATCTAATCGATCAGTAATAGGAATTTCGACCTCATTTCTAATTGGATCGTCTTCGATCTTTCTCTTGCTCGGAGTAATAGGGTTAGGATGTTCTCTCAAGGTCAGCGACGTGCTGTAGCAATCCCACGCCATACAGTGGTCATTCGTTATTTCTCCAATGCCGCTATCGGTCGGAAATTTTATTTTCTGGTGATAGGTAGAGACCACAGCTCGAAAAAGGTTAAGGGCTGGTCGCCCTAATATAGCGTTATAAGCGAAGGGTGTTTCTACCACTAGGAATTTTACCAGCTCCACTGTTCGAAGTGGCTTCTTTCCGAGCGATACACTCAAAGATATCGTTCCGCTGGGGATGATCTCGGACCCTCCAAAGCCTACTAACGGTGTGGCTACCTTTTGTAAGTTTATTTGTCCGAGGTTCATTTGTGCTAGAACCTCCCTGGAGATGATATTTGCTGAGCTTCCATTATCGATTAGGATTCTTTTCACATTGTAATTCGCTATTTCTAACGACACTATCATAGGGAAATCTGGGTTATCTTCTTTCGTATCCCAAGTAATGTTTTTAGGTACTTCGCCTTCGTTAAAGCTAATCGGCTCGTGATTTGTTGGCCTATTTTCTAACGTCCATATTTCTTTTGGATATTTAGAACTTGCAATTAGGAATCTTGCCATTCTTCGTCGAGCATTGCGACTATCTCCACCCGCAGGCCCCCCGGATATAGTGTGGATAGTTCCATTGATCTGGTCGTGATTCAACTCCTGAGTAGGTCGATGTTCTGGTGACCTTCGATGAGAACTTCTCCTTTGAGTTCCGTTCCGGGGGCTTCTGCTTCTTTCCCTTTTGCGATTATCTCGTTCTATGTATTCGTCTAGTTTTCCTTGCTCGATCAGTTTTTCAACTTCTCTCTTAAGGTGAAAACAATTTTCCGTTCGATGCCCATGTGCCCTATGGTACTTACAGTATTGATCATAGTTTCTAGACCCTGGTCTGGGCTGAGCGATTTTCCTCGCCTCAGGAATCCAATTATTCCTTTCTAGAACTTCCAAGATTTCTTCGATTGGAGCATTTAATCTTGGGTGTTCTACTTGATTCACTCTGCTTCTGATTGGTGGTTCAGGGTTTCTTGGTCTTTGGTAGAAATTAGGTTGCCTTTCTCGGTCGGCTCCGCTGTATTCCAGTCGCTGGAAAACGTTACCTCTCTTGGAAGATCGCTCGTAATCCAAGGATCTTTGGGCGGGAATCCTATCATGGCGCTTAGACCCTGTAGCCGTAACTTTGTTTTTGTTTTTATCCTTAAAGGAATTCATCTCTTCTTGGGTCATATACTTAGATGCTAGGCTCATGATGTCGGCGAACGTTCTTGGTTGCTTTCGACTGAGGGCATTTCCGAACTGCCTGTTTTTAGTGAGATCGAAGAGGATAGATATTATGTAGTCAATATTTGGGGAATCGATTTTAAGCAATTCTACGTTGAATCTGGCCAACCAATTCCTTAGGGATTCTCCTTCTTGTTGATATATAGTTCCAAGGTAGCTCATTGGAAGTTTTTGTCTCTTTTGGCTGGCGAACTGCTGTGTCAATTTGTTACAGAGTTCCCTAAAGCTGAATATGGAGTTGGCAGGTTGTTTCGCGAACCAGTCCAACGCGAGTCCTTCGAATGTGGTTACCATTAATTTGGCAGTGAATTCAGCAGAGTGGGCATATAAATTCATTATATTTGTAAAGCTAAAAATATAATCATCCGGGTCAGTGGTTCCATCGTAGCGAGGTAGTCTGCCCGGGACTTGTCCGATCGATTGTGCCTCTTTTATTTCCCTGCAAAAGGGAGAACAGGCCGCAAGGCTTTCCTGGAGTTCCGTGGTTCGGGCCCACGGATTTTGAATAGACCGTAAGCGTTGTTCAAGTCGGTCCTGCACCATCCTTTCAATTTCTCTTTCCGTCAATCGAGCCGTTCGTGGTCGATCAGGGATTGTATCATCTATATCATCCTCAATAGGGATAATTGTTCGTTCCCTGGATTTACTGCGCCTCGCCGGGGTTTTTCTGTGACCTCGTTTCCTTCGAGGATTGTTGTCGGAGGGTTTCGAATTGTCCTGTTGTGGACTGTGTAGCGAGCGGTGCTCGCTTGGTGGGCTATCAGCTTGTTGAGATACATGATCGTTTTGTCCGGGCGTTCTCCGAGCAGGAATTGTCCTGGCAGCCCTAGGATTTTGCGGAATTTGATCAAGCACAAGTAATTCTTCCGGGGAGAGTGATTTAAAGAGCATCGCTATTTGTCGTAATTTCTCCTGAGCACCCGGGAGAGGAGCAGGGATCTCGGGGACTTCCGGCTCTTCCTGTATCGTGCCGGGAGGACCTCCTAGGGGTTCATGATCTCGGGGATGGGTATTCTGTAAATTCTCGTCGGTGTTGGGAACGTTATTATTGTCGTTCTCCTGTGGATCTTCAGATGTGTCATGACCGGTGGTTGTGTTACTTCTTGCTCCGATACGAGCGCTTTTCCTTGGGCGAGCCATATGTCGATCGAATAATTAACCTAGCCCCTCGGTGGGCGCCAACTGATTTAACCGTTTTTCGTCGGGTTAATTTAATATCAGTGAATTTGTGATATCGGGGGTTTGGGTATTGAATTATTCAGTATATTGGGTTCTGTTACTTTATTCTGGATGGATCGTTTATAAAGAAAAGCAATAATCAAAGGCAAGAAATAAAACCAGTAACGAAATTAAGAACGCAATCATATGGAGGTAAAGTTCTGCAATAATAATGGATATTATTGAGTTCTATTGTTATCAATGTATTCTTGCGTAATCCCTGAATTAAGAGAATTCGTAGTTGTCTTATACCATGAATAACTAGGTATTTATATTACGCTAAACCTAGTATTACAAGGAATCATAGTCCTAGTTGGACTCGGCCCAACCTATCCTTCTTGGGTCCGGAGTGTAATCTTTACTCGGAGCGAGCGGCATCAGGCTGGGTCAGTAAGAAGATCTCGATCCGTTAGAGTTGGTCGAATCGATCTTGTAATCTTTGTTCGATCAGACTAGTATGTAGGGTGCGAAATAGCCCCCATCACCAACCCAATTGGTTTTTACTCCGTCGATACTTAGGTTTTTTACCAATTATTGGCTTTGACCCTTTAATTCGTAATTTTGGAGATCGTTGACTGTTTATCGACCTGGTCGATTTTACTCAATTTAGAAGTTAGGTAGTTTACTAATAATTTGCTTTAATCTTTTAATTCGTAGTTTTGGAGACCGCTGAGTGTTATCGACTTGGTTGATTTTACTCAATTTAGAAGTTAGGTTGTTTACCAATAATTGGCTTTAACCTTTAATTCGTAATTCTGGAGATCGTTGAGTGTCTATCGATCTAGTCGATTTTACTCAATTTTGAAGTTAGGTTGTTTACAAATAATTTGCTTTAACCTTTTAATTGTCGCTGATTTTTCGTAAGTTTACGAGTGTTTACCGACCTAATCTGTTTTACTCAGTCAATATTTAGGTTGTATACCAATTATTGGTTTTAACCTTTCCATCGCAAATGGCTAGAGATGTACCACCTTCAAATATACTTAAAAGAATTTAAGCAAAGACTTTTATTCCATTAAACTGTACTGAGTATTTGAGTAAACAAAATAAATGACGAGTATTACGTAAATAATAAAAGGAACTAGAAAGGGTAACTTTCAGGAGTAATTTTTTAACGTCCATAGTATCTTCTCAGGTTGACAGCATTCAAAGTTCTGGATAAGGGTGTTCCATCCATATTCGCAATTTTTGTATGAACCTTTCTTTCCTACACCAACAACGATGTAAGGTCCATCCCAATTCTGTTGCAGTTTCCCGACGTGCTTGGATACCTCCACCTTTTTCAGTACTAAATCCTCTTCTTTGAAGGTTCGTATACGCACCTTTTGATTGTAGGCCTTTTCCATGTTGGATTTGGCGACCTGTAAACGTATTGCTGCTCTTTCTCTTAAAGCTTCTGTTAAGTCGACATCATCCTTCCTAGTCTTTTCATTCTCCTCGCCATCGTACATCTCAATCCTCGGGGTTGGGACTAATGCTTCGATCGGAATAACAGCCTCCGAGCCGTAAACAAAGCTGAACGGGGTCTCGCCAGTAGAGGCTTTGACAGTTGTCCGGTTGGCCCAAAGTACTCCGGGAAGTTCATCTAACCATTTCCCTTTGCTTCCCCCAATCTTTTTTCTAATGATTTGACTATTTCACGGTTAGCCATTTCAGTTTGTCCATTTGCCCTCGGGTGTCTACAGAGGTAAAAAAATTTTGAATTCCGAACTTAGAGCACCAGTCCAATACTTGTTTTCCAGCTAATTCAAACTATGTTATTCGCGCCAGGGCGACTCACTCTATCCATTTGCTGAAATACTCCACTGCGACAAAAACATAGCTTTTCTTTGACCTTGCAACTAAGAAAGGTCCAACAATATCTATTCCCCATTGATCAAAAGGCCAGCATACCGGTATGGGGTGCATCTTCTCAACAGGTTGATGACTTATATTTGCATGAACTTGACAGCGATGGCACTTCTCTACATATTCAGTTGCATCATTGTTTAAATTCGGCCAGTAGTATCCTGTTCGGAGACATTTTAAAGCTAACGCCCTTGCTCCACTTTGATTTCCCGCCTCCCCTTCATGTATTTCTCAAAGTATCTCAGTGATTTCGGATTCGAAAATGCATTTTAGTAGGATCCTGGAGACCGATCTTCTATAAAGTTTTGCATCTAATATCGTGTATCTAGGTGCTCGGTATTTTATTTTTCGGGCTTCATTCTGATTGGTTGGCAGGGTTCCTTCCAAAAGATAATCCATTATTGGAGTCATCCAGTTCTTTTCAGCTATATCGATCTCCATCATCTCAGTGATTGGTGCGGGGGTACTAGAGATCAACCAAGTGATTACTCTTTCTGTTCGTCCATCTCTCGATCTCGTGAATCGGGAGAGTTGGTCGGCCCATTTGTTTTCTGAACGGGGGACGTTCTGAATTTCAAACTTCTCGAATTTTTCAGCCAGTTCATTTACCTTGGCTAGGTACTTTACCATGTTGAATTCTTTCGCCTCGTATAGACCGCCTATTTGTCGTTGCACCAATTCTGAGTCAGTTAATACCTTTAGGCATGTGATGTTTGCTTTTATTGCCATTTCCATCCATGCGATCAACGCCTCATACTCTGCCTTATTATTGGTCACCATGAAGTCCAAATTTATCGCATAATTCAAGTCTTTTTTCTCTGGTCCGATAAAATTAATCTCGGATCCGCCTCCCTCCCTGTTTGAGGCACCGTCGACATGCATCAACCAAGTGTGATTTCGGACAATCATAATATCATTATCATCACTGGTCGAGTCGTTAGTATTTTATATTGAGGTCATAGTTTCTAATAGGAAATCAGCTAGTACTTGAGCCTTAATCGCAGTCCTTGGTCTATACTCAATCTCGAATTGTCCTAGTTCGATCGCCCATTTAATTAATCTTCCAGAGGTTTCTAGTTTTGCCAAGACTTGTCTTAGTGGTTGATTTGTAAGCACTACTATTTTATATGTCAAGAAATATGGTCGGAGCTTCCGTGCTGCTACCACTAAAGTCAAAGCAAATTTTTCTATCTCCAAGTAATTCTTTTCTGCTCCTTGTAATAATTTACTTAGATAATAAACATGCTTATGCTCTATGCCCTCTATCTTTACCAATACCGAACTAATCGCAGCCTCGGAGATTGATATGTAGATGTATAAAGGTTGTCCTTCGGTTGGTTTGGCCAGTAAAGGAGAAGAAGTCAGATACTCCTTTAATTGGTTAAAAGCTTGATCACATTCTTCTGTCCATACAAAGTTCTTTGCTTTTCGCAAGGTTTGAAAGAAGGGCAAACTTCTTTCTACCGATTTGGATATGAATCTGTTAAGTGCAACAATATTTCCAACTAAGCTTTGCACTTGGAAGATCGTTCTAGGGTGGTTTCATTTCTGTTATGGCTCGAATCTTTTCGGGGTTAGCTTCAATCTCTCGTTGATGAACCATATATCCCAGGAATATTCCTGATTTGACCCCAAAAAGTGCATTTGGCGGGGTTCAGTTTCATGCGGTATTTTCTCAAAATTTTGAAGCATCGGTCCAGATGTTTGACGTGGTCTGCTTCATTCATGCTTTTTACCAACATGTCATCTACGTAGACTTCCATTATTTCTCTGATTAATTCTCGAAACATCAAGTTAACTAATATTTGGTAAGTTGCCCCTGCATTCCTTAATCCGAATGGCATCACAATAAAGTAGTAAACTCCCTGCTCTGTGATGAAAGCAATTTTTTCTTGGTCTCGCTTATCCATGTAAATTTGATAGAAACCCTGGAAGGCGTCTATCAAGCTAAAGATAGCAAATCCTCCAGTTGCATCGACTAGTAGGTCAATTCTAGGGAGAGGGTAAGGATCTCGTGGACACAACTTGTTTAGGTCAGTGAAATCGTTACACATCCTCCATTTTTTGTCCTTCTTATCCCCTTTTGCCACTAAGACGACATTGTATAGCCATTCTGAAAAATGTATTTCCCGAATTTGTTTGGCTTTGAACAGTCTTTCAACTTCTGCCTTGATTATTTTATCTTTGGTAGGCCCATGATTCCGCTTCTTTTATCTTGCGGGTTTTGCCATTGTATCTATCTTTAGAGAGTGAGTAATTATTCTCGGGTTGATGCCCCTTATGTCATTTGCACTCCATGCAAAAATGTCCACGTTATCTCTGAGGATGTTTACTAGCATAACTTCCCCTTTCGTACTGAGTTCAGTCCCAATCCTGGTCGTCTTTAGCAGATCGCCTTGCACAAGCATAATATCTTTGTGTTCTGGTGGCTTTATGGTTAAGTCGACCGTCTCCTTTCCATTCCGATCTATTCTTTCTGTACTTGGTATCTCGACTTCATCTTTCTCGACATCAATCTCGAGTTTTCTCTTGGCCGAAGTAAAGGATTTAGGTTTATTTCCCAATGCAAGGGAGGTGTTATAACAATCCCAGGCCATGCAATTATCATTCACTATTTCTCCAACGCCTGCGAGAAAAAGATTGAGCGCCGGTCGTCCTAATATTGCAATGTATGCAAATGGGCTTTCAAAGACAAGGAATTTTATCATCTTCACTGCTCGTTCTGGTCTTTTTCCCAATGAGACACTTAATTTCATGGTCCCAGAGGGGACTATTTCTGATCCTCCAAAGCCTACCAACGGAGTTGCCACCTTTTGAAGTGTTATTTCCCCCAGATTCATTTGCGTTAAAACCTCCCTTGAAATGATGTTCGCCGAACTGCCATTATCGATTAGGATTCTTTTCACATTGTAGTTTGCTATATCTAGAGACAATACCATTGGAAAGTTAGGATTGTCTTCTTTCAAATCCCGGACGATATTTCTCGGCACTTCGTTTTCATTAAAGCTAATAGGTTGTTCTTTTGGTAACTTGCTTTCGAGAGTCCATACTTCCCTCGGATTTCTAAAATTTCCTTCAATTGACCTGGCGGTTCTACAGCGGGCATTACGGCTGTCTCACCCTGCTGTCCTCCTGAGATCATGTGTATAGTCCCGTTGATTTGATCGTTATTCAGTTCTTGGGGCGGACCGTTGTTAGGGGTTCTCCTCACGAGGGTTTTTCTTCGATTATGAGTCCGAGGACTCCTGCTTCTATTTCTCTTTTTCCCGTTCCGCTTGACGTAATCGTCTAATTTTCCTTGTTCAATTAACCTTTCGATCTCCAGCTTTAGGTGGAAACAATCTTCGGTCCGATGTCCATGCGCCCGATGATATCGACAATATAAGTTGTAGTTTCGGGATCCTGGCTTCGGCTATGTAATTTTTTTCGTTGGTGGAATCCAGTTGTTCCTTTCAATCACTACCATGATTTCTTCGACAGGGACTATCAACTTGGTATATTCCATGTGGTCTACTTGATTTCTATGAGGCAGTTCAGCCGATCTTGACCTTGTATAGACATTAGGTCTTTCATCTCGATCGTTTCGATTATAATCCAATCTTTGGAAAATGTTTCCTTTTCTAAAGGATCGGTCGTAATCCGTTGGCCTAGAAATAGGGGCTTTATCCTGTCGTTTCAGGCCGGAATTTGATGCTTTATTCCTACTCTTATCTTTGAAAGAGTTCATCTCTTCTTGAGTCATATATTTAGAAGCCAAGGTCATTATTTCTACGAACGTCCTTGGTTGTTTTCTACTTAGGGCATTCCCAAACTGTCTGTTTTCGCTTAAGTTGAACAGAATAGAGATTATGTAATCTATATTTGGCGAGTCAATCTTAAGAAGTTCCACATTGAATTTTGCCAACCAGCTTCTCAGGGATTCTCCTTCTTACTGATGAATGGTTCCTAAGTAGCTCATAGGGAGTTTTTGCCTTTCTTGGCTGGCGAACTGTTGAGTCAACTTGTTGCACAGCTCGTGAAAACTGAATATGGAATTGGTAGGTTGTTTCCCAGAGCAATCCAGTGCCAATCCTTCGAACGTTGCGACCATCAATTTGGCAGTATATTCAGCAGAATGTGAATATAGATTCATTATGTTCGTAAAGCTGAATATGTAATCGTCCGGATTAGTTGTGCCGTCGTAACACGGTATTCGTCCTGGAACTTGTCCGGATGATTGTGCTTCTTTTATTTCCCTACAAAAAGGAGAGCATGCTGCTAAACTTTCCTCGACTTCCGTGCTCCTTGCCCATCGATGTAGAACAGTCAATAAGCGTTGTTCAAGACGTTCTTGTACCATCTTTTCAATCTCTCTTTCCGAGATGCGGATAGATTTTGGTTGATTAGGGATTGGTCAGTGATGTCATTGTCGATGGGAATTAAAGTGTTTTTCTTCGATTCCCAATGTGGTGTGTGTACGGGGGGTTTTGTTCAATCTGTTCTTCTTCGGACCCGGTTGTCCATAGGTTTTGCGTTGCTCCTTTGTGGACTTGGCTGTGATTGCTGCTCGGTCCCTGGGCTATCTGCCTGTTCTGATACTTGATCGAGCTGCCTCTGAGCTCTTCTGCTTGGTTGCGCCCTAGTTGCTCTTGGCTTTCTGGGCTATTGTTCAGGAATTGCTTGGCCTCCTGGACATAGGGAGTTAAACAGTAGCGCAATTTGTCTTAAATTTTCCTCCATTTCCGACAACAGGACGGGGATGGTTGGGACCCTAGGACCTTCAGGTATCGTATCGGAGGCAAACTCCTGCTGTCCTTGAGAAATCTGGACATTAACCTCCTGACGTTCTTGCTGATTTGAAGGACGATCGTCTTCTTGCTGATTGTCGATCGGTTCATTATTTGTTAAATCGTTCGACGTCATAGGTGGGTGCGTCGTGTTGCTTCTCGTCTCGTTGCGAACGTTCTTCCTTGGGCGAGCCATGTGCCTATCGAATAATTAACTCAGCCCCACGGTGGGCGCCAACTAATTTAACCATTTTTAGTATGATTCGATTAAATCAATGATATATGCTTAGGTTTAGGTTTATATTGCAATTTTAGGGCTTAGTTACTTTATTTTGGATGGATCAATCTCAAGGAGGAACGATAAGTAACGAGATTAGAATAAGAATAAGAATAATAAAGATCAATAAGTATAGCAAAAGCTCTTATATTAGAATAATCTTGAAATGTACAAGTATGCTGGTGTAAGCTCTATTCTTGTTTATAATACAATATCTGATTCAGGTATTTATAGGGTAAAATCCCTAGATATACAAGGAAACATAATCCTACAAGGACTTTGGGTATTTGTCCTTCTCAAGCCCGGATCGAAGCCTGGTCGCTGAAGAGCATCGTCTCTAATCGGGTCGGTTCGTGATAGTGAGTGAGCTATATGCTCGAGCCGATCTAACATCTCTGAGTCGATCCGAGTATCATATGGGGTATAAAATAGCCCCCATCTCTACTCATTTTAATTATGGATCTCTAGGTAGATAGTTTCTCTTAACAAACAACAAATACATGTCAAGATATATAAATACATATGTCCAAGTTGATGTCATTTTTAGGTATACCCAAAGATTGAATTTGTATGAGAAATAAAAATATTAGTTTTACAAGTACATATGATTAAAGAGAAACAAATTTCTATTGCGTAAGTATGTACATGTAATTCATTCAGTTTGTAAAGATGCTAGAAAGTGAAATAACGGCATTAAAATAAATTAATTTTCGCTATTTCTTAGCAAAATACCATGGAATGTTGCCTCAAATGAACAACTGGTATTACAAAGTGAAGAAAGCTTTCTAGATACAATTCAATATTTGAACAACGAGGAGAGTAACATGATAATACCATTTCAAACACACTTTGTTTATATGATGTACAAAGTACCTAACAATAATAACAATCTATAAAGAGATTCCAAAAATGTGAAAAGTTTTTTAGCGCAGATTAAATATCAAAGTATATTTAACACTAAAGTGATTTATATTCTTCAGAACAGAAATAAAAATATGCGCCTCCACTATATAAATTATTGTTTAATCAAATAAATGTTTGTCAATATTTGTAACCTTATTCGAAAGGTAACCTAGAATATGCTGAAATTATTTCAACGAATTCAAAGTAAAGGTAGTAAAAGAGGGTCATATTCCTCTGCTGGCCACAAACTATCGTTGTTAATACTTGGATTGAATGCACCACTGAAGTGCTATCACACTATCAGTTTCAGACGTACACTTCTCAAATACAATGAACAATTTTCAAATGGACTATGAATCTTAGATGTACAAATATTATAACAATTTTTCATCTAGCCCATCTAATTAGTTTGGTTATTTGAATTTGCATTTTCAAGTTTTTCGATATGGCTATATGGGATTCCTAGTTCAATAGCTATAAGGTAAAATGAGTAGTTTTCCCGAAACCTCTCAATGAGGTTCCAATAGATCCTACATTGCCATCGACGCCGCCTTGTGCATCTCCACAAGCCCCTTCTAATGTGGTTAGGGTATGACTTTATTTCTATTTTTATTTCATGTTCCAAGACACATACCCTGACTAATTAAAAATAATGCAATATACACACCTCAATTAATTATATCAAAACAATACACATTATCTTTTTTCTCGATCCCCGTTTATTTCTTGAACAACGAGGTGAGTAACAAGATGACTTTATAATGAAAGATGTGGCGTTCTTGGAAGGATGAATAATGTACGTACCAATAGTAACAATATGTAAATAGATTCACAAAATATGAATGGTTTTTAACGCACATCAGAAAATAGTGTATATTTAACACTAATGAGATACTTATGCGTCATAACTGGGATACAAAGATTGAATTTGTTTGAGAAATAAAAATATGAGTTTTACAAGTACATATGATTAAAGAGAAAAAAAATTCTATTGCGTAAGTACGTACATGTAATTCATTCAGTTGTTAAAAATGGTAGAAAGTGAAATAACGTCATTAAAATAAATTGATTTTCTCTATTTCTTAGCAAAATACCATTGAAAGTTGCCTCGATGAACAACTGGTGTTACGAAGTGAAGAAATCTTTCGATGTACAATTCAATATTTGAGCAACGAGGAGAGTAACAAGATGATACCCTTACAAAAACACTTTGTTTATATGATGTATAATGTACCTAACAATAATAACAATCTATAAATAGATTCACAAAATGTGAAAAGTTTTTTAGCGAAGATTCAATAACAAATTATTTTTAACACTAACGCGATTTATACGTGTCAGAACTGAGATAAAAATATGCGCCACCACTATATAAATTATTGTTTAATCAAATAAATGTATGTCAATATTTGTTACCTTATTCAAGAGGTAACCTACAATATGCTGAAATTATTTCAACGAATTCAAGGTAAGGTAGTCAAGAGGGTCACATTACTCTACTGGCCACAAACTATCAATGTTAATGATTGGATTGATTGCACCACTGAAGTGCTATCACGCTATCAGTTTCAGACGTACACATCTCAAATACACAAAACAATCTTGAAATGGACGATGAATCTTAGATGTATAAATATTACAGCAATTTTTCATCTAGCCGATCTAATCAGTTTGTTTATTTTAATTTGCACTTGCCAGTTTTTCGATACGGCTATATGGGACTCCTAGTCCAATTGCTATAAGATAAAACGAGTAATTTTCCAGAAACCTCTCAATGAGGTTCCACTAAATCCTACACTGCCATCGAAGCCGCCCTGTACATCTCCACAAACCCCTTCTAAAGTGGTTAGGGTATGACTTTATTTTTATTTTTATTTCGGTTCCAAGACACATACCTTGACTAATTAAAAGCAATGCAAAATACACACCTCAATTAATTATATCCAAACAATACACTTTATCTTTTTTCTCGATCCATGTTTTTTTCTTGAACAACGAGGTGAGTAACAAGATGAATTTATAATGAAAGATGTGGCGTTCTTGAAAGGATGATTAATGTACGTACCAATAGTAACAATCTGTAAATAGATTCACAAAATATGAATGGTTTTTAACGCACATCAGAAAATAGTGTATATTTAACACTAATGTGATACTTATGCGTCATAACTGGGATACAAAGATTGAATTTGTTTGAGAAATAAAAATATGAGTTTTACAAGTACATATGATTAAAGAGAAAAAAAATTCTATTGCGTAAGTACGTACATGTAATTCATTTAGTTGTTAAAAATGCTAGAAAGTGAAATAACGTCATTAAAATAAATTGATTTTCTCTATTTCTTAGCAAAATACCATTGAAAGTTGCCTCGATGAACAACTGGTGTTACGAAGTGAAGAAAGCTTTCGATGTACAATTCAATATTTGAGCAACGAGGAGAGTAACAAGATGATACCCTTACAAAAACTCTTTGTTTATATGATGTATAATGTACCTAACAATAATAACAATCTATAAATAGATTCACAAAATGTGAAAAGTTTTTTAGCGAAGATTCAATAACAAAGTATATTTAACACTAACGCGATTTATATGTGTCAGAACTGAGATAAAAATATGCGCCACCACTATATAAATTATTGTTTAATCAAATAAATGTATGTCAATATTTGTTACCTTATTCAAGAGGTAACCTACAATATGCTGAAATTATTTCAACGAATTCAAAGTAAGGTAGTCAAGAGGGTTACATTCCTCTGCTGGCCACAAACTATCAATGTTAATGATTGGATTGATTGCACCACTGAAGTGCTATCACGCTATCAGTTTCAGACGTACACTTCTCAAATACACAAAACAATCTTGAAATGGACGATAAATCTTAGATGTACAAATATTACAGCAATTTTTCATCTAGCCAATCTAATTAGTTTGTTTATTTGAATTTGCATTTTCCAGTTTTTCGATATGGCTATATGAGACTCCTAGTTCAATTGCTATAAGGTAAAACGAGTACTTTTCCCGAAACCTCTCAATGAGTTTCCACTAAATCCTACATTGCCATCGAAGCCGCCCTGTACATCTCCACAAACCCCTTCTAAAGTGGTTAGGGTATGACTTTATTTTTATTTTTATTTCTGTTCCAAGACACATACCTTGACTAATTAAAAGCAATGCAAAATACACACCTCAATTAATTATATCCAAACCATACACTTTATCTTTTTTCTCGATCCAAGTTTTTTTCTTGAACAACGAGGTGAGTAACAAGATGACTTTATAATGAATGATGTGGCGTTCTTGAAAGGATGATTAATGTACGTACCAATAGTAACAATCTGTAAATAGATTCACAAAATATGAATGGTTTTTAACTCACATCAGAAAATAGTGTATATTTAACACTAATGTGATACTTATCCGTCATAACTGGGATACAAAGATTGAATTTGTTTGAGAAATAAAAATATGAGTTTTACAAGTACATATGATTAAAGAGAAAAAAATTTCTATTGCGTAAGTACGTACATGTAATTCATTCAGTTGTTAAAAATGCTAGAAAGTGAAATAACGTCATTAAAATAAATTGATTTTCTCTATTTCTTAGCAAAATACCATTGAAAGTTGCCTCGATGAACAACTGGTGTTACGAAGTGAAGAAAACTTCCGATGTACAATTCAATATTTGAGCAACGAGGAGAGTAACAAGATGATACCCTTACAAAAACACTTTGTTTATATGATGTATAATGTACCTAACAATAATAACAATCTATAAATAGATTCACAAAATGTGAAAAGTTTTTTAGCGAAGATTCAATAACAAAGTATATTTAACACTAACGCGATTTATATGTGTCAGAACTGAGATAAAAATATGCGCCACCACTATATAAATTATTGTTTTATCAAATAAATGTATGTCAATATTTGTTACATTATTCAAGAGGTAACCTACAATATGCTGAAATTATTTCAACGAATTCAAAGTAAGGTAGTCAAGAGGGTCACATTCCTCCGCTGGCCACAAACTATCAATGTTAATGATTGGATTGATTGCACCACTGAAGTGCTATCACGCTATCAGTTTCAGACGTACACTTCTCAAATACACAAAACAATCTTGAAATGGACGATAAATCTTAGATGTACAAATATTACAGCAAATTTTCATCTAGTCAATCTAATTAGTTTGTTTATTTGATTTTGCATTTTCCAGTTTTTCGATATGGCTACATGAGACTCCTAGTTCAATTGCTATAAGGTAAAACGAGTACTTTTCCCGAAACCTCTCAATGAGTTTCCACTAAATCCTACATTGCCATCGAAGCCGCCCTGTACATCTCCACAAACCCCTTCTAAAGTGGTTAGGGTATGACTTTATTTTTATTTTTATTTCTGTTCCAAGACATATACCTTGACTAATTAAAAGCAATGCAAAATACACACCTAAATTAATTATATCCAAACAATACACTTTATCTTTTTTCTCGATCCATGTTTTTTTCTTGAACAACGAGGTGAGTAACAAGATGACTTTATAATGAAAGATGTGGCGTTCTTGAAAGGATGAATAATGTACGTACCAATAGTAACAATCCGTAAATAGATTCACAAAATATGAATGGTTTTTAGCGCACATCAGAAAACAGTGTATATTTAACACTAATGTGATACTTATGCGTCAGATTTGAGATACAATATACAACTAAAATAAATATCATCTAGATCAATAAAATTCTAACTTAAATAAAATGACTACATTTCTCAATTAAGCTACACGTACTTTTGTCTAATTTATTATCATTCTTTTACCATTTTTATCTGAATAATGACAAAAAATTAGCTCACTAGTATCCATTGTTGAAAATCTACTAATTTTAATAATGGATCTCTGGGTAGATAGTTTCTCTTAACAAACAACAAACACATGTAAGGAAATATAAAAACATATTTCCAAGTTAATTTCATTTTTATGTTTACCCAAAGATTGAATTTGTTTGAGAAATAAAAATATGAGTTTTACAAGTACATATGATTAAAGAGAAATAAATTTCTATTGCGTAAGTACATGTAATTCATTCAGTTCTTAAAAATGCTAGAAAGTGAAATAACGTCATTAAAATAAATTGATTTTCTCTATTTCTTAGCAAAATACCATTGAATGTTGCCTCGATGAACAACTGGTGTTACTAAGTGAAGAAAGCTTTCGGGGTACATTTCAAAATTTGAACAACGAGGATAGTAACAAGATGATACCCTTACAAACACACTTTGTTTATATGATGTATAATGTACCTGACAATAATAACAATCTATAAATAGATTCACAAAATGTGAAAAGTTTTTTAGCGATGATTCAATAACAAAGTATATTTAACACTAATGCGATTTATATATGTCAGAATTGAGATAAAAATATGCGCAACCACTATATAAATGATTGTTTAATCAAATAAATGTATGTCAATATTTGTTACCTTATTCAATAGGTAACCTACAATAGGCTGAAATTATTTGAACAAATTCAATGTAAGGTAGTCAAGAGGGTCAAATTCCTCTGCTGGCCACAAACTATCATTGTTAATGATTGGATTGATTGCACCACTGAAGTGCTATCATGCTATCAGTTTCAGACGTACACTTCTCAAATACACAAAACAATCTTGAAATGGACGATGAATCTTAGATGTATAAATATTACAGCAATTTTTCATCTAGCCGATCTAATCAGTTTGTTTATTTTAATTTGCACTTGCCAGTTTTTCGATACGGCTATATGGGACTCCTAGTCCAATTGCTATAAGATAAAACGAGTAATTTTCCAGAAACCTCTCAATGAGGTTCCACTAAATCCTACACTGCCATCGAAGCCGCCCTGTACATCTCCACAAACCCCTTCTAAAGTGGTTAGGGTATGACTTTATTTTTATTTTTATTTCTGTTCCAAGACACATACCTTGACAAATTAAAAGCAATGCAAAATACACACCTCAATTAATTATATCCAAACAATACACTTTATCTTTTTTCTCGATCCATGTTTTTTTCTTGAACAACGAGGTGAGTAACAAGATGACTTTATAATAAAAGATGTGGCGTTCTTGAAAGGATGATTAATGTACGTACTGATCTTACGCGATTTCGTGTGTTCGATCAAGGGTGGGAAGTAACACAATAATAACAATAATAAAACAATAGCAAAGACCAATGTAATTGTATTCGAATTGAATGAGTACAAATACAAATATTTGGGGTCCTACTCGAGCACTATTGGATGCCGTACAAGCTAGAGGGCAAAATACATAAGATTCTAAGCCTATATTTCCAACTGGCTCCGAGCAATAGCTTCGAAGAGGGAGCACCTGGAAAATCGTGTCCAGTATCATAAATGCATGGGGTATTTATAGCTGAAAATGGGGTTCAGGTGGTCCACCCGCAGATGTGCAATTCTTCGGCCCATAAGTTTGGGTCAGAGCTTGGCCCAACAGTAATTTTGGATCTTTCGAGATAAATAACGCTCGATCTCGTGTAGTTGTAAAGAAAAAAGCAGAAACCCGAGATATCCCTCATCAATACTCCCCCACTTCTCGAGCGTAAAGTGGAACTTAAGCTCGAAGAAGTATGTATAACAGTAGGACAAATCGATCTCGGCTTATCGTTTCGGGTATGCCTCATTAAAAACCTGGCTCGGAAAAACCCTTCTGGGATAAAAACCGGGTCAGGGAAAAAGAGTGCATACTTAAACAATTTCTTGATAGCGCAGTCTTAACATCGTCCTTGTTGTTCGTGATCTGGATCTATAATTCAGGAATTCTGGAAAGTATAGGGGCTGTAGGTGCAATTTCTGAAAATATGACTTCAAATTTACCTCAAGAGAGTCCAACCGTCGCGGTTACTCGGGGACTGACTTGCAATTTCCCATTTTGTCCCTATATATATAGTTATACGGAGGGTCGCTGTTCCTCATAAATTCTGAGGAGAGAACTTTAGATCGGAGCAGACAGGTCGATAAGTGAGTTTTATTAGCCATTTTTGAACAGTCATCTTATATTTATTATGTCGAGTTCAGTAGACTTGAAGGGGAAATCTCCCTTAGAGGAGAATGAGGTCGATAACCGCAAGGGGAAAAAAGTTGTAGAGAATCGATCAACGGAAAGCGAGAATCCTCAAAGTTCGGGTTCCGCCTCGGATTCCAGCGGAGAGGAGCGGGGGTCGAATTCTGAAACTGGAAATAGCGAAGACGAAAATTCCGGCGAGGCAACAGTTTCTGAAAAGGAAGATATAGAAGATGGGGAGCTTCCTTTGGGTAACAATGAGCAGCAGAAATATAGACTGAACCGTAATGTAGTGATTACGATCTATGATTGGGAAGAGCCCTCGACTAGCGCAGCTCTAAACATGACTGAGGAGAGGGCAGATGAGATTGTCTGTTCCTATAAGGAGACAGACCTGACGCAGTTGCAAGAAGAATTTGGTCGATATCTAGGCACCGGTTTTTCGATTGTGCTTCCCTCTCCCGATCAACGAGTTACCGACCCTCCTGCCGGTTGTCAAGCCTTTTATTCCAAACACTTCCACTACGGCTTACGCATCCCCTTCCCTCCTCTGCTAGAAAACCTTCTGGATGCTTTTAAGTTGGCTCCTTGCCAGATCTTACCGAATTCGATCGGCCTAATTATAGCTTTTTGCGTGTTGATGAAAGCTAAGGGGAAAAAGGCAGTCTTTCAGAATTTTTGGCGGATATTCCAGATGAGTGCTTCCACCTCTTCAAATGCAGGTTACGTATACTTTTCTCAGAGGCCGAAAATTTCGATCTTATCGACCAACGTGAGTAGCAATCTGAAGGGATGGAAGCATGAGTTCTTCTTTGTCCGAGGGCCAGAGTCTCCGCCTTCTGAAGAAAATCCCGAGCCTACTCCCTTTGATTGGCCTGGGGCAAAGATGTGGATATACGGTAAACGCCGTCTTGTGGGAAGTATGAAAAATGAGATAACAGATAAATTTCTGCAATCTCTTCGTGCTGATCCTCATCAGACCGCGTTGATGACTCAGGAAGCGGTCTTGCAGTTGGCCGAGCTCAGTACTTGCACTTTTCCTGCCGATCCGATCGATTACGGAAAAGCTCAGATCGATACTGCTAACCCCCCTTCCACATTAGCTGATATTGTCGATAAATTCCGTACATCGGTAGCTGGTCCACATGTTGCTTCCTTTTCGAAAGGTAATAAGGGTCGGCCCCGTCCTCAAACGTCAACAACTTTTCGGAAGGCGAAAAAATTCAAGGCTCAAGTTGGGATCAAGTCAACCTCGAATGCCTTGGTGGTTATTCCCCCAATTTCCGAAGTAGGAAACTCTCGGTCTCGGGCGGAGGTGGAAGGGATCTCCAACTCCCAGGGTCCCAGTATCCTTCGATCTGTTTTTCCGACTGTATCCTCTAATCCGAGCGATGAGGGGTACAGTAGTAATACTCTCCTGGAGAATCGTGCCAGAGAGATTTTGCAGGCCAGGATGGCTCGCAAAAGAAATAACGATATTGCTGAGTCCTCCAGGAGAGTAAAACCCTTTGGTCTAGGACCAAATCCTATATCATGTCGGGCTGGCCATTCCGAGCCAGATTTGGCTGATTTTATCGAGGATCATCTGCAAGGTCCTAGGGCAGCTGGATACCCGGACTGTGGGACTGTTGAATCAGATTTGGGCCCCGAGGGTGAGCATACGGTGGATAAATCCCTTCGGATGTTTCTGGCCGGAAGATTCAAGGATGATACTATCCAATCTTTCGTTAGGAAAGATTTTGAGATACTAGGCGATTACGCCCATGCTCATCAAAGAGTACTGTCTTATTCTGAAAGTTTCTAGTTTTCTCCTTATAATTCTTATCTCGTGTTCTTACATGTCTTCTTTTTTGCAGGCCGGAGACTTGTTTATTCAAACTGCTCTCCGACAGGCTGTATTGAGTGAAGAGTCCCATGCAGCTCAGAAAGCCCTATACAAAGTCCTGGAGGATGAAGCTGCGAAGGCCAGTCAACTTGAGGACACCAAATTTAAATTGTCTGAGGTCGAAATAGAGCTCGAAAGGACTAAGAAGGAATTGGAAGCGAAGAGGGCCATAGAGGGTGAAGTAGAGAAATTGAAGCTTGAGCTTGAGCAAACCAAAGCGTCCGCCGAACAACTTTATGAGCGAGGTCGAGTCGAGGCCAGGTTTCCCGCCATAAGGGAGTTCCTAAAGTCTCCGATCCTTGATGCCTTAGTTCGCGTGCGGTCGGGCGAAATTAATCAAGCCTTCTACTATAAGGGAGCTCAGCACCTCCTTACAGCTGCCAAGATCGAAGGCGCCCTCGACGATTATCTTCCCAATATGAACTCTTATAAGAATATCTTCGGCAAAGATTATAAAGCATCTTCCCTTCCTCCCAAGCTCGAGGATTTGGCCGCTCATGAGTTCGCTCCTTTTCTTGAGGAATTTGGAGTGTCGATGCCGAATCCTGATGCGCTCGAAGCCCAATCGGAGAGTGAAGATGTGGATATCGAAGGGGATTCCCTTGATCCGGAGGAACAGGGTACGCCTTCTTCTGGTTCGAGTAAATCTGCAGCCGGTGAGCAAAGTAATGATGGAGAAGGCAGCAGCTCGAATGCCAGTGATTCTGATGGCTCGGAAAGCGGTTCCGGCGAAACAGAGGAAGAAAATAGATCGGACCATGGTTCGGGCGTGAAAGAATATAATCAGTAACGATTGCCATGTAATAGGACTGACTTAGTGCACCACTGTACTCGTATACCTATGATTTTTTGCTTTTGCCTCTTTAGTGTATGCTTGAATTTTAATTTCTTTCCTTTATGTTATTTCTTAGGCTATTGCCTGTTTGAACTTTCTGTTTGAATATTATAACGTCATTCTTGCGTACTCAGCATCGTCATTGAATCTTTCTTGGGAGATGTGATTTATCAATTATTGCGATTTGTATGATGCCTTTTTCTTATAAATAGCAAGGCCTCCTTATGATGCTTTCGCACTGATATTGCTCACAGTGTTCGAAGCTTCCTAAAAATCATTCTGATTTGAACTTTTACCCGAAAATCAAGAGATGAATAAGAATTCGAACGCTCTCGTGGTATCTTCCACGCCTTTCTCCAGGCCAATTGTCGATAAGAAATCAAGGAAAAGAAATCGACCGTCAATTACATCCGTTAGTTCAGGTCAGCAAAACTTCCATGCGGGAAATGAACATTCAATCGTTTCCCTTTCTTCATGCTTGAAAACTGGGGGGTCCCTCAAGAAGATAAAAAAGGTTACTTTTGCGGAGGATATAATTGAGCGCGTTCCTTTCCAATCCGTACCTTCGTTGGTCAGAGGATCTTCGTTTAAAAGGGACGCAGTTCCTTTTGATAAAGTGTCACATGAGAAATCTGATCTGACGCTTCTTCGGGCCGATTTTTCTGTCTACGAAGCGGTTTTTTCGACTGGAGAATATTCCTCGTTTCTGTTTTACTCTGGGCTGGAATCCCTTGCCCAAGTAATTCTTTCTGACTTCTTTATCATGATTTACTAACTTTTTATTTCTTATTTCTACCATAACTTACTTTCTTATAACCTTACCAGCCTTCTCTAGGCTTTATGCGTTAGCCAAGCATGAGATCGAACAACGAGCTTCTATTTCGCTCGAGCTGATCGGGAAAAAGATTGAGCTGGAGCGTGCACTGAAAGCTCATAGATTGTCTCAGGATAAATTAGTTTCGGAATTAGAGAGACTCAAAAATATCTACGAACGTGAGAAGAGAAGTTCTGAGCTTCGTGAGAAAGAAGCTTATATCCGCGGGTATACTGATCGTAGTGCTGAAGTTCGAAAAATCCTTTTCGAAAATAATTTCGTTTAGTAATACTGTGGTTTTCCTTTGTATTATGAGCTTGCTCAGATTTTTCTTTGTTGTAACACTGTCTTTGTTGTAACGATTTTTCTTTATTGTTGTAGTATAACCCTTGTATAACATTTGCTGGAATGATACTCTATGTCTCTCTTTTTTTTTTTTTTTAGTCCCTTATTTCTCGGGAAGTGAAATGGTCAGGGCCTCCACGTCTTCGAGGCGACTTTTTGAAAGGTGTGATCTTCGAGTTTACTAGAAGCGCCTGCAACTGGAGTTGCTTCCCTGTTTTTCGATCTGGTGCTTCATGGGCTTGTTTGCGAGGAAGCACTGGATGAAGGGTAGAAGTGTACCAGCCTCACTTTCCTCCTTCGGGTATCCAAAGGGAATAACCATTTGTAGTAGGATTGGACTAGATGTAAAATATTCTGATTAGTTCAATTTCTCGAATGTAACAAAAGTTCACATGTAATTTGTCTGAAAATTTATGAATGAACATCTTCTTTTATACTATTGTTGATCTCTGAATTCGTTCTTAGTAATTTGCAATTTTTCGCAAGATATTTGTCATAATTTAGGTCCTTTTTCAGCGCCATAGTCGTCGTAGGAAAATTATATAATAGAATTTAGATCAATCTTCAATAGAATGTTTGTTTCGATCTAAGGGGCATAGCAGAGGCTTTCACCTTGGTCGTTTTCAGAGCATTTTTAGCTCGAGGGTCCTAGCAGAGGCTTTCACCCTTGGTCATTTTCAGAGCATTTTTAGCTCGAGGGTCCTAGCAGAGGCTTTCACCCGTTCAATAATTTCGATCTAAGGGGCATAGCAGAGGCTTTCACCCTTAGTCGTTTTTAGAGCGTTTTTAGCTCGAGGGTCATAGCAGAGGCTTTCACCCGTTCAATAATTTCGATCTAAGGGGCATAGCAGAGGCTTTCACCCTTAGTCGTTTTTAGAGCGTTTTTAGCTCGAGGGTCATAGCAGAGGCTTTCACCCATTCAATAATTTCGATCTAAGGGGCATAGCAGAGGCTTTCACCCTTAGTCGTTTTTAGAGCGTTTTTAGCTCGAGGGTCATAGCAGAGGCTTTCACCCATTCAATAATTTCGATCTAAGGGGCATAGCAGAGGCTTTCACCCTTAGTCGTTTTTAGAGCCTTTTTAGCTCGAGGGTCATAGCGGAGGCTTTCACCCGTTCATTAATTTCGATCTAAGGGGCATAGCAGAGGCTTTCACCCTTAGTCGTTTTTAGAGCGTTTTTAGCTCGAGGGTCATAGCAGAGGCTTTCACCCATTCAATAGTTGATAGAGAAAAATAGAGATCGATAATAATGAATATAGATCGAGAATATCGGGAATATGATGAATAAGTAAGAATGTAGGCGAAATAAACTTTCATTGAATAAATAGTCCGAAATAACATTCTTCAAATATCCCAATTCTTCGTTAAACACATATAGTTTGCCAAATAGTTATAGTCAAAGAAAACAGAACAAGATAACTAAAAAGTAGAAGCCTCGATTGTAACTATCTTCCATAATATCTTCTTAAATTGATCGCATTCCAAGCTCGAGGCAGTATCTCTCCGTTAGGGTGTGCAATTTTATAAGAACCTTTTCTTCCAACCTCTACGATCACGAATGGGCCCTCCCAATTGGGCTGTAGTTTTCCTATGTGCTTTGATACTTCCACTTTTTTGAGCACCAGATCTCCCACTTTGAAGGATCGAATCCTCACATTTCGATTATAGGACTTTTCCATGTTGGCCTTGGCGGCTTGAATTTTCAACTTTGCGCGGTCCCTTCGAGCATCCGCGTGATCAACTTCCATCTGCCTCAGCGATTGGTTTTCTTCGGGATCATAAAATTCGACCCTGGGTGAAGGTATAAGATTCTCTACTGGGATAACAGCCTCCGACCCATAAACCAAACTGAATGGAGTTTCTCCGGTTGCCGCTTTGACTGTTGTTCTGTTGGCCCATAATACTCCCGGTAGTTCATCCAGCCATTTTCCCTTCGCTTCCGATAAGCGCTTCTCCAGAGATCGAACAATTTCCCGATTTACTACTTCAGTTTGTCCATTAGCCTGAGGGTGGCCAACAGACGCAAAGTTCTGTTGTATTCCAAATCTTTCACACCAATCCGTGACCCTTTTTCCTGCAAACTGCGTTCCGTTATCTGATATCAGAACCCTGGGGATTCCGAACCTGCAGACTATATTTTTCCATAAAAAATTAATAACTTGAAATTGGGTGATTTTGGTCAAGGCAACACATTCGACCAACTTGCTGAAATATTCCACCGCTACTAGTACATAATTTTTTCTGGCTCGCGCTGTTGGGAAAGGTCCCACAATATCGATGCCCCATTTGTCGAAGGGCCAACAAATAGGGATCGAATGCATATGTTCGGCCGGTTGGTGTATCAAGTTCGAATGAATTTGACAGTGATGGCACTTTTTCACATATTCGACAGAATCAGAAAAGGGTGTAGGCCAATAATATCCAGATTTTGAACATTTAAGAGCTAACGCTCGAGCGTCACAATGATTTCCTGCTTCCCCTTCATGAACCTCTCTCAATATTGCCTCGTAGTGTGTTTCGCGGATACATTTCAATAGAATTCCCGAAGAGTAACGCTTATAGAGTTGATTATCCATCAAAGTAAATGACGGCGCTCTATATTTGATTCTCCGAGCCTCGTTTGCGTTTTTCGGCAGTTTTCCGTCCCTAAGATAGGCGATAAGAGGGTCGCTCCATGACTCGCTCGGCTCTTCAATTTCCATAACATCAATTGCAGGGGCTGCATCTAACTCGATAGCAGACATATTCGATAGCAGCCAAGTGATTGTCCTCTCAGTCTTTCCGTCGACTAGTCCTTTAAACTTCGATAGTATGTCGGCCCAGAGATTCTCCTCCCTTGGTATTGGTTGAATGTCAAATTTATCGAACTCTGAGATTAACTTCCTCACTTTGTTCAGATATTTAATCATGTTGAACTCTCTGGCTTCATAAGTGCCTTTCACCTGTCTATGAACAAGTTCCGAATCTGTTAGCACGACAATCGATTTTACCTTTGCCTTAATGGCCATTTCTAATCCAGCTATCAATGCTTCATATTCGGCCTCATTGTTGGTGACGACAAAGTCCAAAGTTATCGCATAGCTCAGGTCTTCAGCATTGGGCCCTTGGAAGTGAATCCCAGCTCCACCGCCTTCTTTGGTCGAAGATCCGTCCACATGCATCAGCCAAACTTGATCGTTTGCTTCTTCCACCATACCTAATTCCGAGGTTGTTCCTTCTTTGCCGTTCGATATGCTAGTTGATTCAAGCACAAAATCAGCTAGCACCTGCGCCTTAACAGCGACTCGTGGTCTGTATTCAATTTCGAATTGGCTGAGCTCGACCGCCCACTTTATTAACCTGCCTGAAGCTTCTGGCTTGGACAGAACCTGTCTTAAAGGTTGGTTAGTTAAAACAATGATTTTATACGTTTGAAAATAGGGCCTTAATCTCCGGGCAGCCACAATTAGGGCAAGTGCAAATTTTTCAATTTCCATATAGTTCTTTTCGGCACCCTGCAACAATTTACTCAAATAATAAACTGGTTTGTGTTCAGCTTTTTCTAGTTTGACCAGAACCGAGCTAATGGCTTCTTCTGACACAGCTATGTACAAATATAGGGGTTCCCCTTCGGATGGTTTTGCTAGCATGGGTGTCGAGATTAAGTACGCTTTCAGTTCTTCGAAAGCCTTATCGCATTCATCGTTCCACTCGAAGTTCTTAGATTTACGCAACAGTTTGAAGAAAGGTAAACTCTTGTCTGCAGATCTGGAGATGAATCTATTCAATGAGATGATTTTTCCGATCAGACTTTGAACGTCTGAGAGTTTCCTCGGTGGATGGAGATCAGTGATCGCTCGGATTTTTTCTGGATTAGCTTCGATCCCCCTCTCATGAACTAAATAGCCAAGGAACTTTCCTGATCGCACCCCAAATGTGCACTTTGCCGGATTTAACTTCATCCCATACTTTCTCAAGATTTGGAAACACCTATCAAGATGGTTAATATGCTCCTCTTCAGACATGCTTTTCACGAGCATGTCATCTACATATACTTCCATAATTTCTCCTATTAATTCTTTGAACATCATATTGACCAACCTCTGATATGTTGCACCGGCGTTCCTTAAACCGAAGGGCATAACGATGAAACAGTACACCCCTCGTTCGGTGATAAATGCCGTTTTGTCCTGATCTCTTTCGTTCATGAAGATCTGATAAAATCCTTGAAATGCATCCATCATGCTAAACAACACAAATCCTGCAGTGGAATCTACGAGCATGTCAATTCGAGGTAAAGGGTAAGGGTCCCTTGGACATAATTTGTTCAAGTCGGTGAAATCATTGCACATTCTCCATTTGTTCTCGACCTTTTCCCCCTTGGAGACTAATACCACATTACACAGCCATTCCGTGAATTTTATCTCTTTGATTTGTCCTGCTGCTAACAATCTATCGACCTCTGCATTAATTATCTTGTCTTTCTCTCGTCCGTGATTACGCTTCTTCTGCCTCACCGGTCTGGCCTTTGGGTCAATATTTAAGGAATGCGTTATCACACGCGGGTCGATTCCTACTATGTCGTCCGAACTCCATGCGAAGACATCCACATTTTCCTGCAAGAATCCGATGAGCTTTGCTTCCATGCAATTACTTAGCTCCGTTCCTATTTTTGTGAATTTTTCTGGAGATCCAGGTACCAAGTTCACCTTTTTGTGATCAGGTGCTTGCACACTCATGTCAATGATTCTCCCTTTCTTTCCATCTAGTCTTTCATAATCAGGAATCGGAGTTCCGGAGTTAGAGACTAATTCATTTATCTTTCTTTTGTTAGGGAGCTCGGGCTCCACCTTTTCCTTGATAGTCAAGGACGAACTATAACACTCCCAAGCCATGTACTGGTCGTTCCTCATCTCACCTACTCCTCCGTCAGTTGGGAACTTTATCTTCTGATGGTAGGTGGATACGATAGCCTTAAAAGTATTCAGAGCGGGTCTTCCCAAGATGGCATTGTAAGCAAACGGCGTGTCCACCACTAGGAACTTGATCATTCTCGTGACATTCTTTGGTTTTAATCCTAGTGTGGTACTCAAAAGTATGGTTCCGAGCGGAGTGATCTCCGATCCCCCGAAACCGACCAAAGGGGTGGTTACCTTATCCAAATGTGGATGACAGAGTTTCATTCATGTAAGAGCTTCTGATGAAATTATGTTTGCCGAGCTCCCGTTATCGACCAGCACTCTTTTGACCTCGAAGTTTGCAATTCTTAGTGTTAACACCATGGAAAAGTCTGGATCATCTTCGTTCGTGTCCCAACTAACATCTGCGGGTCGATCCGCCTCGCTAAAGCTGATGACTTGATTCTCCATTGTTGGAAACTCCAAAGATAGAACTTCCCTTTTTGTGGACACTCCTGTCCTGATTGACCTTAAAGTCCTTTTTCTGGCATTCCTGTTATCTCCACCCGCCGGTCCACCTGCAATCATGTTGATCACACCGTTCGATTGTTCGTCCGCCTGACTTTGAATTTGTCTCTGCCGAGCGTTAAGTTTTCTCGGACTACGGGATCTGTAGCGATTGTTATAGTTGCCATTCTTAACAAATTCTTTGAGTTTTCCTTGGTTGATTAACTTTTCGATCTCGACCTTCAACTGATAACAATTTTCCGTACTGTGGCATCTAGCTCGATGATATCGACAGTATTGGTCATATCCAGGCGCGCCCGGCCTCGCCTGTGTGATCCTTTGGGCTTCCGGAATTAAATTCCCTTCTTCCAATACGGTCAACACCTCTTCTTTTGAACTGTTAAGCTCAGTAAACTGAATTTTACCCGGCCTTGGGGCTCGATTTCGATCATAAGGAGGTCCATACGAATTCGGTCCTTGGGGTGGCATATGCGGCTTAAAAGTGTTGATTCGCTGCCAAACGGATCCTTTACTCGACCCTCCATAATCACCTGGTTTTGGGATCGGGGCCCGATCTTGTTTTTTGTTGAGATGAGATTTATCTAGATGTGAACTCTTCAATTTGTTCATCTCTTCCTGTATCATATACTTTTCAGCAATTTCCATTATCCGTTCGAAGGATTTTGGTTGCTTTCTGCATAATGCATTCCCAAACTGGGTGCTTCTAGTCAGCTCGAACATCAACGAGGACAGATATTCAATCTGAGGGGTATCCACTTTCAAGAGCTCAATACTAAATCTTGCCAGCCATTGCCTCAACGTCTCTCCTTCCAATTGTTTCACAGTGCCCAGATGATTTGCTGGCAGTCTTGGCTTCCTTTGGCTAGCGAATTGATGCTTCAGCTTATCACAAAATTCTTCAAAAGAAAATATGGAGTTCGGAGGTAACTTTCCAAACCAATCGAGGGCAATCCCTTCAAAAGTGGTGACCATAATCTTGCAACAGAAATTATCCGAGTGTCCATACAAGTTCATAACATTAACAAAGCTGTTAATGTGTTCGCCGGGGTCGGTAGTCCCGTTATACCGTGGGAGCCTGGTTGGCACCGTTTCTGTGTTTCGAGCTTCGCGTATTTCTCGACAAAAGGGTGAACATCGCATGATATTATTCGAGATCTCCCTCTCTCGTAGGTTTCCTCTAGTCAGGGTATTCCCCGCTTGCCTGGCAGCTTGATTAGTGAAGGGAATCTCTATCATAGTATCCTGTTCTTCCAATTTCTTAGCTACTCTTTCCTGTACTATTATCTCCAATTCGGATTCTGTAATTCTCTTGTAAGTTGGTTTATTTCTTCTCGCAGCGCCGGCGGTGTGACTTTCCCCCACAACAGAATCCTCCAGATCGTGCACTCGTACAGGAGGGTTTTCTGATCGGGCATTGACTTTCGAGGGGGCAGTCCTTTGTGGACGCATTGATGGGATATGTGACATATCATTTTCCTTCTGTAAGTTCGATGAAGGTATTTCAGGTCTTCCCTGAATCCCTGGTTGGTCGACGGGTGATTGATCTGCTCTTCCGCTGTTCATAAACTCCCTGCACATGGTGCCTATTATAGACCTCAAATCTCCAATGGTCGTATGTATTGGAATGTTATCTTGCGGAAACGCCGGCGGTGCCTCTGGTTGTTGTTGAGCGGCGCGCGATAAGTTATCAGGTTCATTGTTGACAGAATTTTGTGCTCCCACGGCTTGGGAAGGCTCTCCTCTAACATATGTATTTCTCCTCGTAGTAGGCATATTTCGGTCTAATACTCGAATAGGGCCCCACGGTGGGCGCCAATTGATACTTATGTGATACTTATGCGTCATAACTGGGATACAATATACAACTAAAATAAATATCATCTAGATCAATAAAATTCTAACTTAAATAAAATGACTACATTCCTCAATTAAGCCACACGTACTTTTGTGTAATTTTTTATCATTCTTTTACCATTTTTTTCTGAATAATGACAAAAAATTAGCTCACTAGTATCCATTGTTGAAAATCTACTCATTTTAATAATGGATCTCTGGGTAGATAGTTTCTCTTAACAAACAACAAATACATGTCAGGAAATATAAATACATATTTCCAAGTTAATGTCATTTTTAGGTTTACCCAAAGATTGAATTTGTTTGAGAAGTAAAAAAATGAGTTTTACAAGTACATATGATTTAAGAGAAACAAATTTCTATTGCGTAAGTACGTACATGTAATTCATTCAGGTTTTAAAAATGCTAGAAAGTGAAATAATGTCATTAAAATAAATTGATTTTCTCTATTTCTTAGCAAAATACCATTGAAAGTTGCCTCGATGAACAACTGGTGTTACTAAGTGAAGAAAGCTTTCGGGGTACAATTCAATATTTGAACAACGAGGAGAGTAACAAGATGATACCCTTACAAACCCACTTTGTTTATATGATGTATAATGTACCTAACAATAATAACAATCTATAAATAGATTCACAAAATGTGAAAAGTTTTTTAGCGAAGATTCAATAACAAAGTATATTTAACACTATTGCGATTTATATGTGTCAGAACTGAGATAAAAATATGCGCCACCACTATATAAATGATTGTTTAATCAAATAAATGTATGTCAATATTTGTTACCTTATTCAAGAGGTAACCTACAATAGGCTGAAATTATTTTAACGAATTCAATGTAAGGTAGTCAAGAGGGTCACATTCCTCTGCTGGCCACAAACTATCATTGTTAATGATTGGATTGATTGCACCACTGAAGTGCTATTACGCTATCAGTTTCAGACGTACACTTCTCAAATACACAAAACAATCTTGAAATGGATGATGAATCTTAGATGTACAAATATTACAGCAAATTTTCATCTAGCCGATCTAATTAGTTTGTTTATTTGAATTTGCATTTTCCAGTTTTTCGATACGGCTATATGGGACTCCTAGTCCAATTGCTATAAGGTAAAACGAGTAATTTTCCCGAAACCTCTCATTGAGGTTCCACTAAATCCTACACTGCCATCGAAGCCGCCCTGTACATCTCCACAAACCCCTTCTAAAGTGGTTAGGGTATGACTTTATTTTTATTTTTATTTCTGTTCCAAGACACATACCTTGACTAATTAAAAGCAATGCAAAATACACACCTCAATTAATTATATCCAAATAATACACTGTATCTTTTTTCTCGATCCATGCTTTTTTCTTGAACAACGAGGTGAGTAACAAGATGACTTTATAATGAAAGATGTGGCGTTCTTGAAAGGATGAATAATGTACGTACCAGTAGTAACTATCTGTAAATAGATTCACAAAATATGAATGGTTTTTAACGCACATCAGAAAATATTGTATATTTAACACTAATGTGATACTTATGCGTCATAATTGGGATACAATATACAACTAAAATAAATATCACCTAGATCAATAAAATTCTAACTTAAATAAAATGACTACATTCCTCAATTAAGCCACACGTACTTTTGTCTAATTTTTTATCATTCTTTTACCATTTTTTTCTGAATAATGACAAAAAATTAGCTCACTAGTATCCATTGTTGAAAATCTACTCATTTTAATAATGGATCTCTGGGTAGATAGTTTCTCTTAACAAACAACAAATACATGTCAGGAAATATGAATACATATTTCCAAGTTAATGTCATTTTTAGGTTTACCCAAAGATTGAATTTGTTTGAGAAGTAAAAATATGAGTTTTACAAGTACATATGATTAAAGAGAAACAAATTTCTATTGCGTAACTACGTACAGGTAATTCATTCAGTCTTTAAAAATGCTAGAAAGTGAAATAATGTCATTAAAATAAATTGATTTTCTCTATTTCTTAGCAAAATACCATTGAAAGTTGCCTCGATGAACAACTGGTGTTACTAAGTGAAGAAAGCTTTCGGGGTACAATTCAATATTTGAATAACGAGGAGAGTAACAAGATGATACCCTTACAAACCCACTTTGTTTATATGATGTATAATGTACCTAACAATAATAACAATCTATAAATAGATTCACAAAATGTGAAAAGTTTTTTAGCGAAGATTCAATAACAAAGTTTATTTAACACTATTGCGATTTATATGTGTCAGAACTGAGATAAAAATATGCGCCACCACTATATAAATGATTGTTTAATCAAATAAATGTATGTCAATATTTGTTACCTTATTCAAGAGGTAACCTACAATAGGCTGAAATTATTTGAACGAATTCAATGTACGGTAGTCAAGAGGGTCACATTCCTCTGCTGGCCACAAACTATCATTGTTAATGATTGGATTGATTGCACCACTGAAGTGCTATTACGCTATCAGTTTCAGACGTACACTTCTCAAATACACAAAACAATCTTGAAATGGACGATGAATCTTAGATGTACAAATATTACAGCAATTTTTCATCTAGCCGATCTAATTAGTTTGTTTATTTGAATTTGCATTTTCCAGTTTTTTGATACGGCTATATGGGACTCTTAGTCCAATTGCTATAAGGTAAAACGAGTAATTTTCCCGAAACCTCTCATTGAGGTTCCACTAAATCCTACACTGCCATCGAAGCCGCCCTGTACATCTCCACAAACCCCTTCTAAAGTGGTTAGGGTATGACTTTATTTTTATTTTTATTTCTGTTCCAAGACACATACCTTGACTAATTAAAAGCAATGCAAAATACACACCTCAATTAATTATATCCAAATAATACACTGTATCTTTTTTCTCGATCCATGCTTTTTTCTTGAACAACGAGGTGAGTAACAAGATGACTTTATAATGAAAGATGTGGCGTTCTTGAAAGGATGAATAATGTACGTACCAGTAGTAACTATCTGTAAATAGATTCACAAAATATGAATGGTTTTTAACGCACATCAGAAAATATTGTATATTTAACACTAATGTGATACTTATGCGTCATAATTGGGATACAATATACAACTAAAATAAATATCACCTAGATCAATAAAATTCTAACTTAAATAAAATGACTACATTCCTCAATTAAGCCACACGTACTTTTGTCTAATTTTTTATCATTCTTTTACCATTTTTTTCTGAATAATGACAAAAAATTAGCTCACTAGTATCCATTGTTGAAAATCTACTCATTTTAATAATGGATCTCTGGGTAGATAGTTTCTCTTAACAAACAACAAATACATGTCAGGAAATATGAATACATATTTCCAAGTTAATGTCATTTTTAGGTTTACCCAAAGATTGAATTTGTTTGAGAAGTAAAAATATGAGTTTTACAAGTACATATGATTAAAGAGAAACAAATTTCTATTGCGTAACTACGTACAGGTAATTCATTCAGTCTTTAAAAATGCTAGAAAGTGAAATAATGTCATTAAAATAAATTGATTTTCTCTATTTCTTAGCAAAATACCATTGAAAGTTGCCTCGATGAACAACTGGTGTTACTAAGTGAAGAAAGCTTTCGGGGTACAATTCAATATTTGAATAACGAGGAGAGTAACAAGATGATACCCTTACAAACCCACTTTGTTTATATGATGTATAATGTACCTAACAATAATAACAATCTATAAATAGATTCACAAAATGTGAAAAGTTTTTTAGCGAAGATTCAATAACAAAGTTTATTTAACACTATTGCGATTTATATGTGTCAGAACTGAGATAAAAATATGCGCCACCACTATATAAATGATTGTTTAATCAAATAAATGTATGTCAATATTTGTTACCTTATTCAAGAGGTAACCTACAATAGGCTGAAATTATTTGAACGAATTCAATGTACGGTAGTCAAGAGGGTCACATTCCTCTGCTGGCCACAAACTATCATTGTTAATGATTGGATTGATTGCACCACTGAAGTGCTATTACGCTATCAGTTTCAGACGTACACTTCTCAAATACACAAAACAATCTTGAAATGGACGATGAATCTTAGATGTACAAATATTACAGCAATTTTTCATCTAGCCGATCTAATTAGTTTGTTTATTTGAATTTGCATTTTCCAGTTTTTCGATACGGCTATATGGGACTCCTAGTCCAATTGCTATAAGGTATGTTGGATAAGGATGAAGATGAAGGCACTAAAGGAAGTTTGATAAGGGAGGTTTTGATGCATTCCAAAACTTCAAAGATTGGCTAAGTATGGAGTAACTTAGCTGATAAACTTATCAAGGAATTTTGACTAAGTATTGAAGACATCAGAAGAGTCAAAGTATCAAGGTCCAAGACTTCTGATCTGCTGAAGTAAAGTTATCAGACTAGTGAAGATCAGCCGACTCAAATCAGATTTGTTCAAGTTTGAGATCAGCCGAGTTCACCATCAGACTTATACTTTCGTCAGCCAAGTGAAGAAGATCATGAAGTGTTCCCAACGGTAATAAATGCCCCTTGGTGTAATAAATGCTGAAGTACGAGGATATTGGGTTAATTTAATATCAGTGAATTTGTGGTTAATTTAACCGTTTTTCGTCGGGTTAATTTAATGATTAAAAGACTTCAGGTATTAAAAAATGATTTAATGATTTAACCCAATAAATGCCCCATATCATTGAGGCAACTTTCAATGATTTAACCGTTTTTCGTCGGGTTAATTTAATATCAGTGAATTTGTGATATCGGGGGTTTGGATATTGAATTATTCAGTATATTGGGTTCTGTTACTTTATTCTGGATGGATCGTTTACAAAGAAAAGCAATAATCAAAGGCAAGAAGTAAAACCATTAACGAAATTAAGAACGCAATGATATGGAGGTAAAGTTCTGCAACAATAATGGATATTATTGAGTTCTATTGTTATCAATGTATTCTTGTGTAATCTCAGAATTAAGAGAATTCGTAGTTGTCTTATACAACGAATAACTAGGTATTTATATTATGCTAAACCTAGTATTACAAGGAATCATAGTCCTAGTTGGACTCGGCCCAACCTATCCTTCCTGGGTCCGGAGTGTAATCTTTACTCGGAGCGAGCGGCATCAGGCTGGGTCAGTAAGAAGATCCCGATCCTTTGTAATTGGTCGAACCGGTCTTATAATCTCTGTTCGATCTGATCAGTATGTAGGGTGCGAAATAGCCCCCATCAGTACTCCCTCACTTCTTCGAGCGTATAGATAATAGGAGCTCGTAGAAGTAGATAAATCTGATCGACTGTTTCTTTTCTATGAACGGAGCCTCGTTAAAAACCTTACTTAAGAAAAAACCCAGTGGGAAAAAATCTTAAGTAAGGAAAAGAGTGCTACGTATCATAGATAGTCGTTTCTTCTGTCTAATCGTGGATCGCCACGCGTCTATTCAGGAGGCTTTTTGTATCCTTCCGTTTTTGGCGGGAATTTGAGTAGCTGTGATAAGTTCGAAACGTCTTTTCTCATTTCCTTATAAATAGGTGACTTTCGAGTTTGCCATTTCTCTTTTATATTTGCTTTTAGATCGCAGTCATTTTCTAGTTTGGTCGTTCGTCGTATAAAATTTTCCTTTCATCGACCTTCTTCTTCCGAGAACTAGAATATAGATGGCTTCCGTTAGAAGATCTTCTTCTTCTCCTAGAGAGATCATTGCCCCCGATAACGAGGAGGAGTTACATTCTAATCCTCTGGGTGAACAGACTACGGTATCTGACCTTGTTATCCCTGTAGAAGATACTTACAAGGTACGAATCCTTTCCGATGCGGATGTAGCCGCCCGAGCCAAAAAGGGCAAAGGTACTGTTCCTCAGATTTCTGAACCAATTGAGGATGTAGCTTGCGCATATACAGAGGAAACGTTCCCTGAAGTCGTGAATAACTATACCAAATATTTTCCGGAAGGTTCTGAAATGATTCTTCCATCCCCTACTGATAGGGTCACTTCTCCACCGGAGGGATGTCGAGCCTTTTACACGGCTCACTTTAATAGCGGACTGCGTCTTCCTTTATCTCCCCTTTTTCTGGAAGTTCTAAAAACTTTCAGCGTGTGCTTGACACAACTGGTTCCAAATTCTGTTGCTTTTGTGGTTTGTTTTTCCGTTCTGATGATTGCAAAGGGATTTAAACCTTCTTTCCGTAATTTTACGCAACTTTTTCGTTTTAATATTTCTAGTTCTTCAAACCGTGGATACTTCTTCGCTAGTCAGCGGCCCAGCCGAGCAATCTTTGATGCTCCGGTTTCTAGTAATCCTTCTTGGAAATCTCATTTCTTCTTTGTTCGTCCTCCGCCTAATCTCCGTTTGGCGGATGGTTCGATCACGCCTTTCTCGTGGGATCATGGTTCCAGGTGGATTCCCGGAGGTCGCTTACCGACTGGTGAACTTGTTCCTGACGATGTACAGTTTATCACTGAGATTCCCGAGATGCGTACAAACAAATATCAAAGCGCTCTTCTGATTGGGGAATCTTTTCTTCGTAAAGCGGGGTTAAGCGTCCATAATTTTCCCATCAGTTCATCATCTGAGCCTCTAGGTTAGCATTTTATTTGATCTTTAGTATTGTCACTATACTTTTTATATGGAGAAACTAACTTTATTTTGTTTCTTTCTCAGCTCATATGGTAGAAAGCTCCCGACACTCTTCGAAGGGAAAAATGGTGCTGTCGAAATCTTCCAAGTCAGTGGAGAATAATCCTATCGAGCAGAGGGCGTCTCGAAAGAGGAAATTGGAATTGGGTCACGAATCCGAGGAGAATAGAGAGGAATCTCCGGATTCTCCACGCGAGTCCCCTATTCGTCAGGGCATGGGATCCGGTTATCCTCCGCTTCATCTTAGAACATCTTTGGGTATTCGAGGATGTCGTAGCTGGTCGATGCCTCATCCCACTAATAATCCAGTTGATAGAAAGAGGAGTTACTATGGACGTTCTGGTGACGACCTTTCTTTACTCGGGGATAAACATCCAAATCCTACTCTGGTCGAAATGATCGAGGATCATTTAGAGGGAAGGAGGGCCGCTGGTTATTCCGAGAAGGATTCTCTTATTCATGATAATAACGAGAATGCGGTCGATAAGGCGACCCGTATTCTTTTATCTGGCGTTCATACTCGCGATCTTAATAAGCTTCTTCATAAGGATCCTTTGGAGAAATTCCAGCGAGCTTCTCTCTATGCTGAAAAGGTGAGATCCTTTTTCTTTCTATTATTTTGATGAAGTGATCTTTTAAGATTTTCTCAATTTGCTAACTTGTTTCTTTCTGACCCTTTCGTTATTTCAGGTCAACACCTGTCTGACATCATACGCCTATGAAAATTCTCTTTGGAAACAACAGTGCGATTTCCTTGAAGAGAAGTATAAAGCTTTACTTCACAAGTCTTCTGGTTCAGAAGTTGGTCCCTCAACATCTTCCTCTATTCCTGTCGTAGAGACTCGTGCTGCCGGGACCGAAGACCAAGAAATGCTAGATAGAGCGATAGAGGTTTCTCGCGCTCAGGAACAAACCAATCAAATGGCAAGAAAATTAGAAGAATTGCAGTTGCAGAGCACGACTCGGATTAGTGAGCTTGAATCTCAAGTGTCAAGCCTTGAAGCTTCTTTAGAGGACTATGAAAACGACGTCCCACTTAGGCAAAGAGATCGATATGTTAGGAAATCCGACGAACAAGTAGTTCGAGAATTCCTCAACTCTCTTGTTCATATGGCGTTGGTGTACCGGATGGTCGGTCCTCTTCTTGAGAATACCTTTAAAAAATCGATTCATCAACTGGTCGCTTTGGAGATGATCGAGGATCGTCGGAAGGAGTATTTTAAGGCAGCTCATATCCGGTTGAACCGTTATGGCGAGCTTTATTCTTCTTCTGAGGTTCCAGATGTCGAATATCAAGGTTTTCCTCTGGCTCATCTTGTCGAGGAATTTGGAAATCCATTGCCGATTCCTCCTTCTGATGTTAACGATGAGCTCGATAATACTTTCATCGATCCAGTAGATGAAGAAGAAGACGAAGACGATATAGGCATGACTGAGGTCGTCAATAGTGAGCAGAAGATTTCGGATAGCGACCAGGCTTCTTAAAGTAGTGATTTATTTTTGAAATAATCTTTGTAATTATCCGCTTGTAGGTTAAATTGTAGCTTAGCTTTCCCTACTTTGTACACTAAACGTTTCTTATTCAGACAGTCGTGTCCTTTCACATTCGCTGTAATGATTCAGACAAGTCATTTAATTTGCCGTAATCATTATGTATGTGTCTTTTCAAATTCTAGCGTTTGCTCCAAGGTCAGTTTTCCTGTTTCGCGCCCTTTCTTCGGGTTAGTCGCGTCTTTTCGTGCAGTATAAATACGAGAGGTAAAATTTGACTTGTCTTTTTTACTGCTATACTCCTCTCTTAACATAATACTCTTTCTTGAGCTAGTCGACAAACTTCCTCGATATTAATTTATATTTTTCCGTAATCCGATCATGAGTAACCTTTTCGGTAATACTTCGAAGCGACCTTCTCGTGAGGGCGCTAGGGATAATAGATCGAAGAAATTTCGAAGAGAAGGGCCTTCGATGGAGCCTCCTCGTTCGTCCTCAGTTAGTAGCTCGATGATCGATACTCCTATTACCACGTCCCAACCTTTATCAGAAGTTAGTTCGTCGCTCCTCCAACCAAACTTTTCTTCTACCCCCGCGGGAGGTAATAGGTCTTCCCCAGGTCGATTAGCTTTCGGAGATCCATCCAACATGGAACCGGTTTACGACATACCTGTTTCTTCAGGTTTTTCTTCTTACGAGTATGGATCTCATGGAGGGGATTTTGTTAGTTCCCTTCCTTTTTCTACTTCTACTGCCCTGCTAGTTAGTGAAGGGCAAGTCGGTGATGGTTTTTCTGTCAATCCTTCCATAACGCAGTCTATTTCGCAATATGGTCCTGAATATCTATTTCATGATACCACTGTAACGACTGCTTCTTTTGAGTCTGGGGGACCTTCTGGGGGTCGATCTGGGTCGAGGTCAGGTCGTCGGACCGTTATATCTGCTTCCGGCAAAGAGACCTCTGTTAGTCCCAACGAGCGGGATTCCCCTCGTCCGTTAGATGATCGCTGTGTGCTTATGCAGGTTAATGACATTCTTTTGTCGGAGACTCCACGTTCCGACGGTGTCCCTTTGACAAGCGAGCTGCCTGGTTCTGTTGAACCTGATGCTTTGTCTTGGGACTTAGGTATGAGTACTATTTTGCCCGGCGAATTGAGGAAGCTCGAAGGTACTTCCAATGTTCGCCTTGTTCAATCTTTGGTGAAGATATGTGAGCAGGTAGACATTTTTGTTCTTTGTTTTGAATTCTTTGTTGTACAGTGGTTTTTCTTACTCTTTCTGTTTTTAGGGCAAGTATTTTGCACTCCAGCTGGGTGTGCAAAATGATGAACTGTGGAATAGTCGGAGAGCTCTTCAAGGTCAGCTGGAGTCGGAGAAAGCTAAAACCAGGGGTTTGGAGCTGCAGCTGCAACTTGCTAAAGATGATCTCCAAAAGTTAGAGGCTGACAAAGTTATTCTTGAGAAAGAGAAAGGCAACCTAGTTCAGGCTGCCGCGTCGGCAGAGGGATCTCGTCAACAGGCATATGATGATGGTTATGATGCCGGTTATCTTAAGCGCCAGGAGGAGTTGATGGCGTTTGCTGGTAACCTAACTCCTCGGAGGCCTGTTTCTGGTAGTCGACTTGCTGATCGTTCTTCTTAGCGACTTTAGTTTGACCTGGCAGGCCTTGGACTGTCTATTTTTTTTTTTTTTTTTTTTTTTTTTTTTTTTTTTTTTTTTTTTTTATCGCCCAATCTTTTGTGCAGTTATTTGGGCTGAAATTTTTGTAATAGAAGGAGTAGAAATTTGAAAACGATGATCTTTTGTAGGCAGATTCTTGCCTGATCAAATGTCTCCTGTATATATACTTTGTTATGCTCGTTCTTCCCTTGTGCATGGATATAGTCATCATGAAATAATCATTATGGAGTAGCATACTCGCGTTTCTAGATAGAGAAAAGATAGCTTGTCCTTGTTTTATCACTGTTTTAGTAACTGATTTTGCTTTTGCCAATCACAACCTTTGTCGATCAAACTTTGTATACTCCATTCTGGTCGATGTTCGATCCGTGCTTTGTAAATTTGTCCCTTTATGACATATTTCTTATATAAGGAGGTTATTGTTCCACCTGTTTGAACTTCGCTTTTCTTCTCATCAAAGGGAAATTTCCCTCTCCGTGCTTTTCATAAATCCATGTCTTTCATCATTAACTTTTTAACTATACTTTTCTCTAGCCAGTATATCATACTCTTGATATGGGAGGAATTGGAAAATGTAATAATTCTGGCCAGATCTGACCCGTTCAGACCTCCTTCAGCAATTCTTTGGAAAATTAGGCAGTGACGGCCTTATAGTTTCGAATAGGGAGGGCTATTCTCCTGATTTCGATGTCAGATTTCTTGGATTCTAAGTGGAATTCTTGTATGGCCAACTTAGTAGTCCCCCAATGATGTATGAGGCAGTTACGACCCCCGTATGGTGGAGGCTCTGGTCGTTTTTAGGCAATTATTCTCTTTCAACGGTTCAACTTTGCATGCCTTCGTTGAGGAGTTCTTAATATTTTCTATTAGGCGACCCTCATATATGATCGTGCAGATCGTTTTGGTCTTTGAACTTCTTTAAGTTTTCTTGGATTATTTTGTTGATCGCTTCGATCTGTAGATTTGTTTGTCGTCGATCAGTTGAGTCGATCAGACGGGCGCCGTTCCAACTTACTTGCATTTAATTCGGGAAGTCAAAGGGTCGCGTTCTCATCCCTTGATTAAACTCCTATCGTCCGTAGGATCATTCTCACGGGCGCCTATAAATAAGTAGGCAGTTTCCTTATTTTCCATTCATAACAATGGGTATCTCGGTTTCCTTAGATTTCATTTTGCCTTCAGATCCCATAATGTTCAAGAAGTCACATTATCGTGATTTGTTCGTTCGCAGTAAAGAAATTGTCCCCAGTCTTGTATTGACGGGTCCCATGTCAGCCCTTCCTTGTATCGACGGATCCCATGAGATCTCTGCCTTAGTCTTCATCACATTAGAGGTCCGTGGTTTCCGTCTGCACATGGAGGGTTCGTACCTTGCCGGCCATCCTCGTCCTTGGAGGTTACTTCCGGATTGATAGACCACCGGGGTGGCCGGTAAAGTTACCGTTTCACGGCGGTCCCGAAGAGATGCTGCTCTAGAGTAAAATGTTTTATAGATAAAGTAAAAGCAGTATCTTCTTCTGGGTGAGTGAGCATTGCTAGCTTATCTGGCTGGTAGTGTTCATTTCATCTGGAATCACATACGATCTTCAGAGCCCTGCCATCGAACCAAAGAAGTCGACCATCCTGAGCAGCATGCTTCTTAGGTGGTTTATTATGATCGATGAGGTACTAGGGAGGAGATTGGTGTTTCCGTGGACATTGTCGTGAAGATAGTCGATCCCGTAGGATCAATTTAACTAGATCATTGTAACGATCTTTAGATAGCAAGCAGATTTTTGTAACGTAGAATATTTGTATGTAATTGATTTGATGAATAAAATATTATTTATTTCTTGCATTTTCTTTGTCGTTTGATAATTTTATTTACGAGGAGTAATTTCCGAGCAGATGAATTCATACTTGATTTACCTTTCAAAACTTTAGGAGTATCAGCGGATCTTATTTAGATCGTTAGGAGTAGATCGAGGAGTTTTTATTGAGCGTATCAATGTGTACTCAATCTTGCTATAATTTAGACTTAGGATTTCATAACAAAATCCTTCTTTGTCGTTGTAATTAATCGAGGAGTTTTTATTGAGCGGATCAATATTTACTCAACTCGTTTTGTTTAGACTTAGGTTTTTAACCCAAAAATCTCTTTGATCGTTGAACATATATCGAGGAGTTTTTATCGAGCGGATCGATGTTTACTCAACTCGTTTTGTTTAGACTTAGGTTTTTAGTACCTGAAGTCTTTTAATCATTATAGATATATCGAGGAGTTTTTATCGAGCGGATCGATGTTTACTCAACTCGTTTTGTTTGGACTTAGGTTTTAATACCTGAAGTCTTTTAATCATCATAGATATATCGAGGAGTTTTTATCGAGCGGATCGATGTTTACTCAACTCGTTTTGTTCGGACTTAGGTTTTAATACCTGAAGTCTTTTAATCATCATAGATATATCGAGGAGTTTTTATCGAGCGGATCGATGTTTACTCAACTCGTTTTGTTCGGACTTAGGTTTTTAATACCTGAAGTCTTTTAATCATTATAGATATATCGAGGAGTTTTTATCGAGCGGATCGATGTTTACTCAACTCGTTTTGTTCGGACTTAGGTTTTTAATACCTGAAGTCTTTTAATCATTATAGATATATCGAGGAGTTTTTATCGAGCGGATCGATGTTTACTCAACTCGTTTTGTTTGGACTTAGGTTTTAATACCTGAAGTCTTTTAATCATCATAGATATATCGAGGAGTTTTTATCGAGCGGATCGATGTTTACTCAACTCGTTTTGTTCGGACTTAGGTTTTTAATACCTGAAGTCTTTTAATCATTATAGATATATCGAGGAGTTTTTATCGAGCGGATCGATGTTTACTCAACTCGTTTTGTTCAGACTTAGGTTTTTAATACCTGAAGTCTTTTAATCATTATAGATATATCGAGGAGTTTTTATCGAGCGGATCGATGTTTACTCAACTCGTTTTGTTCAGACTTAGGTTTTTAATACCTGAAGTCTTTTAATCATTATAGATATATCGAGGAGTTTTTATCGAGCGGATCGATGTTTACTCAACTCATTTTGTTTTAGACTTAGGTTTTTCGTACCAAAAGTCTTTTTGATCATTAAATATATATGTTGAGGAGTTTTTATCGAGCGGATCGATGTTTACTCAACTCGTTTTTGTCGTCGGGATGAGGAGTGTTTATTGAGCGGATCAATGTATACTCGACTCATTTATAATTCAGACTTAGGTTTATCACCAAAAAGTCTTTGTTGCGGTTGATATAGATCGAGGAGTGTTTATTGAGCGGATCAATGTATACTCGACTCGTTTCGTTCTAATATTTATCAATATGCTAGTGTAATTCCACAGAGCGTTAATCGAAATAATCGATGTATAGAAAATGCTAAAATTTTTACTATTTGAACTCTAGGCTAGGGCCTTCGTTACAAGGATTAAAACTTGATAAAGTAAAAATAAAACAATGCAGTATAATCTGCTAAAATTTATTTACCATAGTATTTCCTAAGGTTGACTGCGTTCCAGGTTCTTGGTAAGGCTGTCCCATCCATGTGTGCAATTTTGTATGAACCTTTCTTTCCTACGCCAATGACGATGTAAGGTCCATCCCAATTTTGTTGTAACTTTCCCACATGCTTGGATACTTCTACCTTTTTCAAAACCAAGTCTCCTTCTTTGAAGGTTCGGACGCGTACTTTTTGATTGTATGCTTTCTCCATATTTGCCTTAGTGGTTTGTAGGCGTACAGCAGCTTTATCTCTTAAGGCTTCTGTTAAATCAACGTCATTTTCCCTCGCCTTTTCATTTTCTTCTTTATTGAACATCTCTATTCTTGGAGTTGGAATTAAAGTTTCCACAGGGATAACAGCTTCCGACCCATACATCAAGCTGAATGGGGTTTCCCCAGTTGAATTTCTTACCGTAGTTCGATTAGCCCACAAAACTCCTGGTAGCTCATCGAGCCATTTTCCTTTGGCGGCTCCTAACCTTTTTTCCAAAGATTTTATTATCTCTCGGTTTGCTACTTCAGTTTGTCCATTTGCTCGAGGATGTCCTACCGAGGTAAAATTTTGTTGAATTCCGAGTCTTGTACACCATTCTATTATCTGTTTTCCCGCGAATTGAGTTCCATTATCGGAGATAAGGACCCTTGGGATGCCGAATCGACATACTATGAATTTCCAGAGGAAGTTAATAACTTGGAATTGGGTTATTCGTGCGAGGGCGACGCATTCTATCCATTTGCTAAAGTATTCTACAGCGACCAGGACATAGGATTTCTTTGATCTAGCTGTTGGGAAAGGTCCCACGATGTCCATTCCCCATTGATCGAATGGCCAACAAATCGGGATAGGGTGCATATTTTCTGCTGGTCGATGGCATATGTTAGCATGAATCTGGCAGTGATGACATTCTTGGACATATTGAGCGGCATCTTTATTGATGGTTGGCCAATAGTAACCTGTTCTGAGACATTTTAAGGCCAATGCCCTCGATCCACTGTGATTTCCTGCGTCTCCTTCATGTATTTCTCGCAGTATATCCATGGTTTGTGATTCAGGGATGCATCTCAGGAGAATTCCCGATACTGATCGTCTGTAGAGTTTTCCTTCTATAAGTGTATACTTTGGGGCTCGATATTTTATTTTCCGAGCTTCATTCTGATCAGATGGTAGTTTTCCATCTTGAAGATAGTCTTTCATTGGGTTCATCCAGTTTTCTTCGGCTTCTTCGATTTCCATTATATCGATTATCGGTATTTCATCGATATCGATTGCTGGTGTATTAGATATCAACCAGTTAATCACCCGTTCGGTCTTTCCGTCATGGGATCCTGTGAATTTTGATAGCTGATCGGCCCATTTATTTTCCGAACGTGGGATGTTCTGGATACTGAAGCTTTCAAATTTCCCAGCTAGAGATTTCACTTTGGCGAGGTATTTGATCATATTGAACTCTTTAGCCTCGTATAGGCCTTCTATTTGTCTTTGTACTAATTCCGAATCAGTTAGTACCTTAAGACTCTTTATGTTGGCTTTTATCGCCATCTCCATTCCTGCGATTAACGCTTCATATTCGGCTTCATTGTTTGTTACGACGAAGTCCAATGTTATCGCGTAATTCAAATCTTCCTTATTTGGTCCAGTGAAGTTAATTCCGGCGCCTCCCCCTTCTCGGTATGAAGCACCGTCGACATGCATTAACCAAGTTTGATCCTCGATCATCAAAACATCGTTGTTGTGGCATCTCGACGATTCAGTGGCCTGCGTCGGTGTTTCTAGTATAAAATCGGCCAACACCTGGGCCTTGATGGCAATCCTCGGTTTGTAGTCTACCTCGAACTGGCTGAGTTCGATGGCCCATTTGATTAGTCGTCCGGAGGCTTCTGGTTTTGCTAGGATTTGTCTTAACGGTTGATTCGTCAAAACGATGATTTTGTAGGTTAAGAAGTAGGGTCGGAGTTTTCGTGCAGCCACTACTAAGGCCAGCGTGAATTTTTCTATTTCCAAGTAATTCTTCTCCGCCCCTTGTAATAACTTGCTGAGATAATAGACAGGCTTATGCTCTGAACCCTCTATCTTAATTAGGACTGAGCTAACGGCCGTATCGGAGATGGAGATGTATAAGTACAATGGTTCCCCTTCTGTCGGTTTGGCCAACATCGGAGGGGATGTTAAATATTCTTTGAGTTGTTCGAAAGCTCGTTCACATTCTTCGGTCCAAACGAAGTTTTTCGCTTTTCGAAGTGTTTGGAAAAAGGGCAAGCTTCTATCCGCCGATTTAGATATAAATCTATTCAACGCTACGATTTTCCCAACCAAGCTTTGCACTTGAGAGATGGTCTTGGGAGGTTTCATTTCAGTTATGGCTCGAATTTTTTCTGGGTTGGCTTCTATTCCTCGCTGGTGTACCAAATATCCCAAAAATTTTCCTGACTTAACACCGAAGGTGCATTTTGCGGGGTTCAACTTCATACGATATTTTCTTAAGATTTGGAAACATCGATCTAGATGTTTTACGTGATCTGCTTCATTCATACTTTTAACTAACATGTCGTCTACATAGACCTCCATTATTTCTCCGATTAACTCCCTGAACATTAGGTTTACCAATCTTTGGTATGTAGCCCCAGCGTTCCTTAATCCGAACGGCATTACTATAAAGCAGTATACTCCCTGTTCGGTTATGAATGCGGTCTTCTCTTGGTCGCGCTCGTCCATGTATATTTGGTAAAAGCCTTGGAAGGCGTCCATCATGCTGAACAGCGCAAAGCCAGCAGTCGAGTCGACCAATAAGTCGATTCTTGGGAGGGGGTAAGGGTCGCGTGGACATAACTTGTTAAGGTCGGTGAAATCATTACACATCCTCCATTTGTTGTCCTTTTTATCCCCCTTTGCTACTAGTACAACATTACATAGCCACTCCGAGAAATGTATTTCTCGGATTTGTTTTGCTTCCATCAGTCTTTCAACTTCGGCTTTAATGATTTTATCTTTCACTGGTCCATGATTTCTTTTCTTCTGTCTGGCGGGTTTCGCCGAAGGGTCAATTTTTAGGGTATGCTTGATTACTCGAGGATCGATCCCTTCGATGTCATTTGCACTCCAAGCGAAAACGTCCACGTTATTTCTTAGAAATTCGATTAACATTACTTCTCCTTCTTTGCTCAATTCTGTACCAATTCTTGTCCTTTTGGACGAGTCGCCTTCTACTAGAATTATATCTTTATGTTCTGGGGGTTGCAAGGATAAATCTAGTGGTTCTTTCCCCTTTTTATCTAATCGATCAGTAATAGGAATTTCGTCCTCATTTCTAATTGGATCGTCTTCGATCTTTCTCTTGCTCGGAGTAATAGGGTTAGGATGTTCTCTCAAGGTCAGCGACGTGCTGTAGCAATCCCACGCCATACAGTGGTCATTCGTTATTTCTCCAATGCCGCTATCGGTCGGAAATTTTATTTTCTGGTGATAGGTAGAGACCACAGCTCGAAAAAGGTTAAGGGCTGGTCGCCCTAATATAGCGTTATAAGCGAAGGGTGTTTCTACCACTAGGAATTTTACCAGCTTCACTGTTCGAAGTGGCTTCTTTCCGAGCGATACACTCAAAGATATTGTTCCGCTGGGGATGATCTCGGACCCTCCAAAGCCTACTAACGGTGTGGCTACCTTTTGTAGGTTTATTTGTCCGAGGTTCATTTGTGCTAAAACCTCCCTGGAGATGATATTTGCTGAGCTTCCATTATCGATTAGGATTCTTTTCACATTGTAATTCGCTATTTCTAACGACACTACCATAGGGAAATCTGGGTTATCTACTTTCGTATCCCAAGTAATGTTTTTAGGTACTTCGCCTTCGTTAAAGCTAATCGGCTCGTGATTTGTTGGCCTATTTTCTAACGTCCATATTTCATTTGGATATTTAGAACTTGCAATTAAGGATCTGGCCATTCTTCGTCGAGCATTGCGACTATCTCCACCCGCAGGCCCCCCGGATATAGTGTGGATAGTTCCATTGATCTGGTCGTGATTCAACTCCTGAGTAGGTCGATGTTCTGGTGACCTTCGATGAGAACTTCTCCTTTGAGTTCCGTTCCGGGGGCTTCTGCTTCTTTCCCTTTTGCGATTATCTCGTTCTATGTATTCGTCTAGTTTTCCTTGCTCGATCAGTTTTTCAACTTCTCTCTTAAGGTGAAAACAATTTTCCGTTCGATGCCCATGTGCCCTATGGTACTTACAGTATTGATCATAGTTTCTAGACCCTGGTCTGGGCTGAGCGATTTTCCTCGCCTCAGGAATCCAATTATTCCTTTCTAGAACTTCCAAGATTTCTTCGATTGGAGCATTTAATCTTGGGTGTTCTACTTGATTCACTCTGCTTCTGATTGGTGGTTCAGGGTTTCTTGGTCTTTGGTAGAAATTAGGTTGCCTTTCTCGGTCGGCTCCGCTGTATTCCAGTCGCTGGAAAACGTTACCTCTCTTGGAAGATCGCTCGTAATCCAAGGATCTTTGGGCGGGAATCCTATCATGCCGCTTAGACCCTGTAGCCGTAACTTTGTTTTTGTTTTTATCCTTAAAGGAATTCATCTCTTCTTGAGTCATATACTTAGATGCTAGGCTCATGATGTCGGCGAACGTTCTTGGTTGTTTTCGGCTGAGGGCGTTTCCAAACTGCCTGTTTTTAGTGAGGTCGAAGAGGATAGAAATTATGTAATCGATATTCGGAGAGTCGATTTTGAGTAACTCTACGTTGAATCTTGCCAACCAATTTCTTAGGGATTCCCCCTCTTGTTGGTATATTGTTCCTAGGTAACTCATCGGCAGTTTTTGTCTCTTCAGACTGGCAAATTGCTGTGTTAGTTTATTGCATAATTCTCGGAAACTGAATATGGAATTTGCCGGCTGTTTGGCAAACCAATCCAACGCGAGTCCTTCGAATGTTGTCACCATTAGCTTGGCAGTGTATTCGGCGGAGTGGGCATATAGATTCATAATGTTCGTAAAGCTAAAAATATAATCATCCGGGTCAGTGGTTCCATCGTAGCGAGGTAGTCTGCCCGGGACTTGTCCGATCGATTGTGCCTCTTTTATTTCCCTGCAGAAGGGAGAACAGGCCGCAAGGCTTTCCTGGAGTTCCGTGGTTCGGGCCCACGGATTTTGAATAGTCCGTAAGCGTTGTTCAAGTCGGTCCTGCACCATCCTTTCAATTTCTCTTTCCGTCAGTCGAGCCGTTCGTGGTCGATCAGGGATTGTATCATCTATATCATCCTCAATAGGGATAATTGTTCGTTCCCTGGATCTACTACGCCTCGCCGGGGTTTTTCTGTGACCTCGTTTCCTTCGAGGATTGTTGTCGGAGGGTTTCGAATTGTCCTGTTGTGGACTGTGTAGCGAGCGGTGCTCGCTTGGTGGGCTATCAGCTTGTTGAGATACATGATCGTTTTGTCCGGGCGTTCTCCGAGCAGGAATTGTCCTGGCAGCCCTAGGGTTTTGCGGAATTTGATCAAGCACAAGTAATTCTTCCGGGGAGAGTGATTTAAAGAGCATCGCTATTTGTCGTAATTTCTCCTGAGCACCCGGGAGAGGAGCAGGGATCTCGGGGACTTCCGGCTCTTCCTGTATCGTGCCGGGAGGACCTCCTAGGGGTTCATGATCTCGGGGATGGGTATTCTGTAAATTCTCGTCGGTGTTGGGAACGTTATTATTGTCGTTCTCCTGTGGATCTTCAGATGTGTCATGACCGGTGGTTGTGTTACTTCTTGCTCCGATACGAGCGCTTTTCCTTGGGCGAGCCATATGTCGATCGAATAATTAACCTAGCCCCATGGTGGGCGCCAACTGATTTAACCGTTTTTCGTCGGGTTAATTTAATATCAGTGAATTTGTGATATCGGGGGTTTGGATATTGAATTATTCAGTATATTGGGTTCTGTTACTTTATTCTGGATGGATCGTTTACAAAGAAAAGCAATAATCAAAGGCAAGAAGTAAAACCATTAACGAAATTAAGAACGCAATGATATGGAGGTAAAGTTCTGCAACAATAATGGATATTATTGAGTTCTATTGTTATCAATGTATTCTTGTGTAATCTCAGAATTAAGAGAATTCGTAGTTGTCTTATACAACGAATAACTAGGTATTTATATTATGCTAAACCTAGTATTACAAGGAATCATAGTCCTAGTTGGACTCGGCCCAACCTATCCTTCCTGGGTCCGGAGTGTAATCTTTACTCGGAGCGAGCGGCATCAGGCTGGGTCAGTAAGAAGATCCCGATCCTTTGTAATTGGTCGAACCGGTCTTATAATCTCTGTTCGATCTGATCAGTATGTAGGGTGCGAAATAGCCCCCATCAAAGGTCCAAGACTTCTGATCTGCTGAAGTAAAGTTATCAGACTAGTGAAGATCAGCCGACTCAAATCAGATTTGTTCAAGTTTGAGATCAGCCGAGTTCACCATCAGACTTATACTTTCGTCAGCCAAGTGAAGAAGATCATGAAGTGTTCCCAACGGTAATAAATGCCCCTTGGTGTAATAAATGCTGAAGTACGAGGATATTTAAGACAAATGATTGAAGAAAAGCTTCGCATCAGCCGAGTGCATTTAATGCTGCATTTAATGCTGCCTGCAGAATAGTACTGTTTACAGTACGGACAGACTGCAAAAGAGCCGTTCGCGGATTTTAAGGACCAGTACTCGAGGAATTTGAATCCTGTCTCTCTTCAACGGACACTTTTCAATCCTCAAGTATAAATAGCTGAAAGAGACGAAGAAGAAAAATGCAACACACTTTCTGAGAGAAATTTCCGAAGCAGAATTCTTTAAGTCTCAAGAACAGCTCACTCATCAGCTGAGTCATTTGTTGACGAAAGCAGAGTTGAAGAATCAAGAAAAATACATCTTCTGAGTGATTTTGTAAACAAGAGTGTTGTGCGGAGTTGTGATCCATCTTTTTGAGTGATCAAACTTCAGAGAATAGGTTTTCTGTGTGATTTCCTATTGCGAACTTGTGGTCGTTTCATTTGTTGTTCGACGCAAGCAGAGTATACTGTAAACTTTGTGATTATAGTATAACCCAAGATCTGTGTGACTTGGAAGAGTGGACTAAAGGATATTCAAATCCATATAACCACTATAAAAATTACTTGTGTTTTTACATTGCTTTTAAATCTGCATAATTTCTGTTTGCATAAAAACACGATAAGTTAACTGTTTGAAAAAGTATTAAGAAGGAGTTTATAAAACTGGGGAAACGTGTTTCAAACTGCTAAGATTACTTGTGAAAAACACTTTGAAAATCCGCTGCAAGTACTCTAAGTATTAAAACTGATTTTAACAAAATCAGCTAAGTAACTATCAGACGAGTGGTCAACAGACCTGTTCAAAGATTTGTTCGCGAACAGAATTGTAACTTACTAATCTGATCAGCTTAGTCTGTTCAATTAAAGTAAAGTTTTAAAGTTAAAATTGAAAGAAAATTTTAAAGAGGTTTATTCACCCCCCCTCTAAACCTCTTCTGACCACTTGGGACCAACAAGTGGTATCAGAGCAGGTGGTTCATTAGAATCAGCTGCCTGATCAACGAGCTTGATCTAAGTGTTTTTCAAAGGTTTTCAAAACTTTTCAAAAGAGCATCTTTTTGAAAAATCAAAACTTTTTGAAAAATGGATTGTATCAGCCATGTTCCCCACATTGCTGGTATGTCCTTTGAGGACTGGAATATTAGAATGGAAATCTTTCTAGCAGCCTACAATGATAACATGTACACATGTATCATTAAAGGTCCATTCAGATTCACAAAGACCATCAAAATAAATGAAGTTGATACGGTTGTGGAGAAAGACCTTCATGAGATGACTCCAGAGGAAATAAAGCTTTATAATCTAGACAAAGTTGGGAGATTCATCATGACTAAAGCCCTGGATAATGATCGGTTTGACAAGGTCAAACATTGCAAAACTGCAAAGGAGATGTGGGACAAAGTCAGAGATATGAGCGAAGGCAATGATGCTATTAAAGAGCATCAGCTCACTGTTGCCTTGGAAAAACTTGACAACTTCAAGATGAAATCTGGAGAAACCATTGATCAGATGGATACCAGATTCACCAGAACTCTGAATGAAGTTTTAAAGTTGGGAAAGACTTTCACTGACAAAGAGATCTCTGTCAGAGTGCTGAAGGCTCTACCTTCCAAGTTCAACATGAAAGTGACAGCAATGGAAGAATCAAGAGATCTGGGCAAGATTTCTCTTACAGAGCTGTTCTCCGTACTCAAGGCTTATGAGTATAAACTGCCTAGAATGGGAATTGAAGAAACCTCAACTTCAGGACCCACAGCTGCACTGGTTGCTGCTGAAAACCAAAGAAGACCAGCTCAAAGAAATGCAGAAGTGGACTCATCTGATGAAGCCACAATACTCAACAAGAAGGAGTACACTGCTGGAGATGTTGCACTGTTGATGAACAATTTTAAGAAGTTCTACAAGAGAAAAAAGATGATTATAAAGCAAAACTAATGTGTTACAACTGCAGGAAATTGGGACACTTCATCAAAGACTGCCCATATCCAAAAGCAGAAAAGTACACTGAAGAGGAGAAGAAAATGAGAAAAGAAAGAAAGCATCAGAGAGGCAAGGCTATGATGGCTGAAGCAGAAAAGCTTGCTGCTGTCTACTCATCTGATTCAGATTCAGACACGTCTGATGAAGAATCGTCTGATGAAGAAAAACCTGCCCTCCTCTGCCTGATGGCAAAGGAATCTGATGACTCAGAGGATGAGGTAACTCCTCAAGATAATGAACTATTTAATTCTCTAGAGCAAATGATGTTGAATAATACTACTATTGCTGGAGAATTTGTTAAGCTTAAGGAAGAGATGATCCTTCTAAATGAGCAAAATAGTTCACTGAAACTTGTAGCTGAAAAGCCAAAAGAATCAGCTGAATATAAACAGCTTAAGCAAGAGCATGAATCTCTGAAAGCTGAATGTGAGGTTTATAAAGGAAAAATCATGGAACTTGAGAAAATTATTGAGTCTCATGATAAGTCAACTGTTGCATTCATGCATACATCTAGTAAACAGGAGACACCTTTAGAAAAGGATAAACTAGAATTGAACCATACTGAAAAATTCATTTCTGCTGACAATAGTAAGGTCATTCTGTATGTTCAAACATCTAAACCTACCTCAACTGAGAAAGTGGTAAAGGAGAAGAAATCTCCTAAGGCTAAAAAGAGCAAAGAGCCTAGTGTAGGAAAACAGACTAGTAAGCCTAAACAGAAGAGTCCTAGGAAGTCTTCTGATAAGGTTAAAACTAATCAGACTGGTGAGAAAACTAAGTCGTATGTTAAAGAGCAAGCATCTAGTAAGCCAAAGAAGCATAAAAACAAGAAAAATCAAAATGCTTGGTATGGAAATGAGTCATATTATGTGCAACCTGCTGCATATCATCCTATGTATCATGCACCTCAATTTCCTGGTTATTATGCACCTTACCCTGCTCATCCAATGCATGCATATCCTGCATATCATGCACCTTACCCTGCTTATGAACATTATTCATATCATACTGATCATCAACATGACTTATCTGATAACTATGATAAAAATGAAGTTGTTCATGCTCCTAAAACTCAGAAGCCTAAGAAGCCTAAGACTTCAACATCTTGGGTTGTCAAAGGTGGAACTAATCCTTCAGGACCCTCTCAATAAGGGTACCTAAAACAATTTTATTTTTGTTTTGTAGGATAGGATTAGGAGTAGGAGTAAAGTAGAGAAGATTTGGTACTTGGACAGTGGATGTTCAAGGCACATGTGTGGAAACATACATGAGTTGACTGATGCAGTTGCTGTGGATGGTCCAAAAGTTACCTTTGGAGACAGCAAAGAAGGCAAGATTAAAGCTAAAGGAAGATTAATCAAGGGAAACATAGAGATATCTGACGTCTCATATGTTAAAGGCCTAAAGTATAATCTGCTGAGCATAAGTCAATTTTGTGACAAAGGATATTCAGTCATCTTCTCAACAGATAAGTGCTACGTTGAACAGATTGGTACAAAGAAGGTAATTTTATCTGGAAGAAGACAAGGAAATATCTACATAGTCGACTGGGATTCTGTTGACAAGAATTCAAGTGTTTGTTTGGTGGCATCTGCACCAAGTGAAGTGAGTTGGCTATGGCACAAGAGAATGAATCACTTAAACTTCAAGACCATAAACAGATTAATCAAGAATGATTTGGTAGAAGGGATTCCAAAAGCAGTCATGAGCAAAGACAAGCTCTGTGACGCATGTCAGAAGGGTAAACAAATCAAGTCATCTTTCAAAAGCAAGAAGCATCAATCTTCTGAAAGAATATTGGAGCTACTACATATGGACTTATTTGGACCCATTGATCCAGTCAGCAATGGTGGAAAGAAATACTGCCTAGCTGTTGTGGATGACTATTCAAGATATACTTGGGTGATTTTCATGAAGAAGAAAAGTGAAACCAAGGAACATCTTACCAATCTGAGGGAGCTGATCCAGAATGAGAAGAATATCAAAATATTGAAGATCAGATCAGATAGAGGGACAGAGTTTACAAACTCTACTGTTGAAGAGTATTGTAATATCAAAGGAATACATCATGAGTATTCAGCTGCTAGAACCCCTCAACAGAATGGTGTTGCTGAAAGGAGAAACAGAACACTGAAGGAAGCTGTCAGAACCATGATAGCTGAAGCTAAACTGCCTCAAAGATTTTGGGCAGAAGCAACAAACACAGCATGCTTTACCCAAAACAGATGTATGATCAACAAAAATCAGAACAAGACTCCATATGAAGTTTGGAACAATAGGAAACCAAACATTCATTACTTTAAGATTTTTGGTTGTAAATGTTTTGTATTGAATAATGGGAAAAATCACCTTGCTGCATTTGCAGAAAAGGCTGATGAAGCTGTTTTTGTAGGATACTCTACTGTTAGTAAAGCCTATAGAGTGTTTAACAAAAGAACATTACTAATAGAAGAATCTATCCATGTAGTATTTGATGAGCCAAGTCAATCTTCTGAAAAGAATCAAAGTGTTAACCAAGACCTGTCTGCTGATTTACATTGGAAGAAATGAAGAATATGTTCCCATCATACTACCTAATCTAAGTTCAGCTGCTAACTCAAGTGCTGTTCAAAATCACAGTGCTGATTGTCTAACAGACGAGTTGCTAACAGCTGACAGACCAGAGACTGTTCAACAGACTACAAATGTTCAACAGACTACTACTGGAACTCCAACAGTAGTGTTGCAAGATCAAGACAGAGGACAACATCCTGATCTGCAACCTGATCTCAGATGGCTCAAGAATCACCCACCTGAACTAGTCATTGGTGATCCATTAGATAGAGTGAAAACAAGAAGAGCTGCTGCACAAGATGCTATGTTTGTCACATTTCTATCTCAAATAGAGCCCAAGCAAATTGAAGAAGCTCTCAATGATTCCTTCTGGATAGAAGCTATGCAAGAAGAGTTGAATCAATTTGAAAGGAACGAAGTCTGGTACTTAGTTCCTAGACCAAGTCATCAAAGAGTAATTGGCACTAAGTGGGTATTCAGAAATAAGATGAATGAATATGGTGTTGTCACCAGAAACAAAGCAAGACTAGTGGCCAAAGGTTATTGTCAAGAAGAAGGAATTGACTTTGATGAAACATTTGCACCAGTAGCAAGACTTGAAGCAATCAGACTGTTTCTTGCCTATGCTGCTTATAAAAACTTCACTGTCTATCAGATGGATGTGAAGTCTGCCTTTCTCAATGGAGAATTGCAAGAAGAGGTATATGTTGAACAACCTCCTGGATTTGAAGTCTATCAAGAAGAGGACAAAGTATATCGTCTGAAGAAAGCCTTATATGGACTGAAACAGGCTCCAAGAGCATGGTATGATACCCTATCTGATTTTCTTTTAATTAAAGGATTTCGAAAAGGTAAGGTAGATAAAACCTTGTTCACAATTGAATGGGAAAATCATATATTACTTGTGCAAATATATGTGGACGATATTATTTTTGGTTCAACTAATCAACAGATGTGTGATAAGTTCTCCAAGCTGATGCAGAACAAGTTTGAAATGAGCATGATGGGTGAACTTAATTATTTTCTTGGATTGCAAGTTAGACAGTTGCCTGATGGAATATTCATCAGCCAAGCAAAATACACAAGAGATCTGTTTAAAAAGTTTGGTATGGAAACTAGCTCTACTTCTACAATTCCTATGTCTACAAGTCTTAGTTTGGATAAAGATGAAGATGGCAAATCAGTGGACATAACCAAATATAGAGGCATTATTGGTTCATTGTTGTATCTAACAGCAAGCAGACCTGACATAATGTACTCAGTTGGAGTCTGTGCAAGATTTCAATCAAACCCCAAAGAATCTCATCTCTTAGCTGCCAAGAGGATATTGAAATACATTAAAGGCACTCAAGAATTGGGATTGTGGTACCCTAGAGAATCTGGATTTGAACTTATTGGCTATTCAGATTCAGACCTTGCTGGCTGAAAGATTGACAGAAAGAGCACAACAGGTGCCTGTCAGTTCTTAGGTAGTCGTCTGCTCTCATGGATGAGTAAGAAACAAACTTCAGTTTCTATATCTACTGCTGAAGCTGAATATATAGCTGCTGGAGCTTGTTGTGCACAGATACTTTGGTTGAAACATCAACTAGAAGACTACAACATCAAGATCAGTGGAATTCCAATCTACTGTGATAATACAAGTGCAATCTCTCTTACTCAGAACACTACAAGTCATTCAAGGACTAAACATATTGAGATCAAGCATCACTTCATTAGAGATCATGTGGAAAAAGGCAATGTTATGATTGAGTATGTTCATACAGACAATCAGATTGCTGATATTTTCACTAAACCTTTAAGTGAAGTAAGGTTTTCAACTCTAAGAGCTGAGCTAGGACTACTTAATTTGGAAGCATAAGCTGAGGGGGAACTCATCAGAAGACTGGAGTTCAACAGCTTAGTTATTCGTTATTATCTTCAAGGATTAACTCTCAACAGACTAGTTAACTTATGAATTCTTAAACTCAGGGGGAACGTGTAAGACTAGCGGTACTTCTGAATTAAAGATGAAACTTGTTAATGACAGTTAGTTGAAGTTATGTTTTCATCAGAAGACTCAACTATAGAAGATTAAAGTTATATTATCTAGCTGGATTGACAAACAGCTGAGGAAGGTTATCAGCTATTGGCATTCTCTGATAACACTATGTCATCAGGACAGTAGTCCATCAGATAAGTATTTATGTTACTCATCTGATTACTTTAATAAAAGCTGAACTATTCAAAACGTTTTATTCAAAATACGCTTTTATAAGTAACTGTTGGGCGGTACATATTCCCGCTCTTCATTAAATATCTTTTGAATTCGAAAAGTCGTAACTGACGCCGCACGATCAGCACTGACAGAAAAACGGATCTAACGGTTGGCGGATATCACGGAATTCATGATACCCCAACTCTATAAATCCCCATCTGATCAGTCGAGTCGTTCTTTATGCACTCTAAGCATTCAAAAGTACTTGTGAGAAAAATATCTGCAATTCTCTGCAAATTTCTCTCTGTTTTTCCCTAACCTTCAACAGATTAACAATGGCCGCTGAAGGTATGTTTCTCGTGTATGATTCCTACTACCAATCTGGTACGTCACTGATGAAAGAACTTCTGGAGAAGTTCAAATCTGCGAACTTGGTGAATTTCATGGAATATAATGAGGGAGTGATCTGGACTGATCAAGTGATGGAGTACTACAACACAGCGAAAGCTGATTACAACACACTGGAGATTAAGGCTACAGTGGGAGGTAAATCTATCACTATTACTCCTGCTGTTCTGCACGAGATGTTTGGGCTTCCTAACAGTGGACGACATGACGTCACTGTACTGACGGAAGATAAGCACCAACAATTCTGGGCGATCTGCGCCAAGGAGGGAGAAGTGATGTCTGGAAACATAAGGAAGAGACAACTGAGAGATGAATATCAGCGGATGGCTGATATGGTAGCTAAGCTGATCGAGAACTGCACCTTCTCACTGGATGCTGTCACCATGAAAAGGTTCAGCATCATGGCTGCCATATACTATGGACTGGAGGTCAACTGGTCAATCATAGTTTGGTATATATTGGCTGATTTTCTTGATGATAAGAAAGGAAAAGGCCCCTCCACCAACCACAGAATCACACTCAGTTATATGTTGTCAAAACTGGGCTGTGAAACAAAGAATGGAAAAGAGATCCACAAATCCAAGGCATTGTCCAAGTACATGCCTGTTCAGAAAAGGAAGGCTGGTGAGCCTGAAGAAGCTGATGTTGAGGAACCAAAAGAGGTTCCTGCCAAGAGGCAGAGGAAACTGGTCAAGACTGCTGATTTAGCTGTTGAGACTAAAAAGAAGAAGGCTGCTGATGAGCCTAAGAGGAAAGTTACCAAGCAGATGGAGAAAGTGACTTCTGCTGCTGAAGCCACTAAAATCGTTGAAAACATAATTGCTGATGTAAGGACTGGATCCCCTGCATCACCATCAAGAACTCCATCAGCAGAGAGGCCTGCTGAAGGGATCTCTCAACGAACAAGAAGTCAACAGAGAGATACAGCTACAACCACTTACCGTGAAGGGAGAACCAAGAAGACTGCTAGAAAGCAGATGACTTTCATAGAAGAACCAACGGACTTGGAAAATGTAGCTAGGGAAGACCCTGAAGCTGCTGAAAGGCCTGCTGAAACAGTTAAGACTGTTGTGACTGACAAAGCTGATGAGCAACAGCCAAGTCAAGTCACACCAACAGCTGAGGTTGCTCAACCTCAAGAAGATCCAGATGTCCAAATCATTTATCCTATTGCTGCTGCTCCCATATCATCTGCTGGACCAGCCCCTGCTGATAAAGGCAAGAGAAAAATAGTGCTAAGGAAAAAGAAAGTTTCCAAAGCCGACAAGAGGCTGAACAAAGAAAACAGGATGAGTTGGAGGAGAAGAAAGCACTTGAGCTAAGCAAAGCTCAAGAAGCAAAGGATGAAGCCAGAAGGCACATGTCTGAAGCAGAAAGAAAAGCTGCTGAGGATGCTGAGATGGAAATGGTTTTGGAGTTGAGCAAAGTTGATGCCTATGGACCTGTCCATGGAGGTGGCATCAAAATTGGAGAAGGCAAGAATGAAGAAGACAAAAAGAAGATATTACTGCCTGCCCCCAAAATTAAGTCAAAGGACAAGTTTGAAGTCAGAAAAGCATTTGAGATTGTGTATGCTGACAAAGAGCTATTCAAGAAATTTGAGAGGTCCCTGGCATACTATGATCAGAAGCTAATGTTAAAGACTATGTTCAACCAGGAGAAACCAAGATATATCAGTTGGAGGGATAACAGGCTGAACAAGTCAATAACAGAACTTCAAAGCATGAAGGAGTTAGCTGATGAAGAACGTTGGGTTCTAACTTGGCTGAAGACAAACTCCATTCAAAAGGCCCTTGATCCCAGCTATGTAAGAGATGTCATGCATAGTTATGCAAAAGGTTTTGCATTGGAGGAGGCCAAGAAAATTCAAAACACCTTGTCTGATAAGAAGAAAAAGTCTGAAGATGCTGAAGAAAGAGCAATTAAGTTTGCTGTTACGACTGCCTTGAAGAGATGGGCAAAAAGGTCAAAATATCAACAAGGGTGTTCAAGTGACTTGCCACTGCTCCCAAGCATTCAACAAATAATTTTTGGCAAGGAAGTACAGCCGTTTGTTGAAGTGCCTAAGGGAAACAATGCATTTGTTAACCCTTGGATTATTGTGAGGCAAATCAGACAAACAACTTGCTTCAATGATGACGGCACTGTCACAAATCTGTTCTATGATGATGTCACTGATGAACACAAGGAAGCTGATAAGTCCTTAGCTATTGAGCTGCAAGCTAAGACTTCTGAAGATCATCAGATGACGGATATGGAAGAAGTCCCTGTTCAACAGGCGACTGAAGAGAAGGAAGCTGATGCTACTGCTTCTGCTTCATCAGCTGATCAACATTCATCACTGATGGAAGCAATCCAGATGCTGATGGAAAATCAACTAAAGGAACTGGAAGACAAGCACAAGCAACAGCTATTGAAGGTTAAGGAGGAGCTGAAGGTTGAACTTAAAGCAGAGTTGGCTGAAACCAACAGACTTCAGCTGGAAACTGTTCAAGGATCAACAGAAGAGATCATCAAGAAAGAAATTAACAGTATTCCAATTCCTCAAGACAATTCATTGCAGTTAGTGCACAGTTTGAGAGAGTTGAACAAGAACGTAGAAGATGTGAAGGGTGATGTCAACCACCTTCACACTGCATTAAAAACAGCTGAGCACAAGATTGCTGATCTGACTGCAACCTTCATTCAAGTCAGTAAGGAAGAGAAGGAAATCAATCTAGGGATGTTGCAAGAAGTGGCAAAGGCCTCACAGGAAGTTCAAAATGAAATTGCAACTATCAACCTTAACATTGACTACTTCAATGACAAGACTGACGTCATCAGCACTGATATTCATCATCTAACAGCAAGTCATGACGTTGTTAATCAGAATCTAAAGGCTTTATGTGCTGGAGTGAAGATTCCAACAGTTGCTCTCAACCCTGCTGTTGTACCTTCCAATGTCATCAGAGTTGATGATGACAAAAATGGGGAAGATAAAAGGGAAGAACCAGCAAAGGAATCTGCTGCTGAAGAACCAACTAAGGAAGAAACTGCTGCTGCAACAACTGAAGCCAAGGAAACTGAAGAAACAGCTGACAAGACTGAAGCTGAAGCTGACAAGATTGAAAAGCTTGGAAAGGTAGAAGAAGAAGGAAAGATTGAAAAAGAAACTACCAAGTACAAGAATACTGAATCTGCCAGGAAGGCCATGGAAGCTTTGAAAGCTCTTCAAGAACAGCAACTCAAAGAAAAGATGGAAGCTGCCAAAGCAACCTTGGAAGAAGAAGCTGATGATGAAGAAGATGACTAAGAGTCATCTTATGAGTATGAGGAAGTGCTTGAAGGATCAGATGAAGAAGCTGATAGTTAGAAATTGTAAAATCTTTGTAATCAGTTTACTTTTATCTATTCCTCAGAAATCTCATCTGATGAACTTGTACATGTAATGCTTTTTCAAAATCAATAAAAAGTCAAGTTCAATCCAACATACTTTTTCTATCTCAGAAAATTTTGAGGATTACAATCTTTAGCTTAGGTATTCAACAGGTACTTAGCTAAAGTTTTGTCATCATCAAAAAGGGGGAAATTGTTGGATAAGGATGAAGATGAAGGCACTAAAGGAAGTTTGATAAGGGAGGTTTTGATACATTCCAAAACTTCAAAGATTGGCTAAGTATGGAGTAACTTAGCTGATAAACTTATCAAGGAATTTTGACTAAGTATTGAAGACATCAGAAGAGTCAAAGTTTCAAGGTCCAAGACTTCTGATCTGCTGAAGTAAAGTTATCAGACTAGTGAAGATCAGCCGACTCAAATCAGATTTGTTCAAGTTTGAGATCAGCCGAGTTCACCATCAGACTTATACTTTCGTCAGCCAAGTGAAGAAGATCATGAAGTGTTCCCAACGGTAATAAATGCCCCTTGGTGTAATAAATGCTGAAGTACGAGGATATTTAAGACAAATGATTGAAGAAAAGCTTCGCATCAGCCGAGTGCATTTAATGCTGCATTTAATGCTGCCTGCAGAATAGTACTGTTTACAGTACGGACAGACTGCAAAAGAGCCGTTCGCGGATTTTAAGGACCAGTACTCGAGGAATTTGAATCCTGTCTCTCTTCAACGGACACTTTTCAATCCTCAAGTATAAATAGCTGAAAGAGACGAAGAAGAAAAATGCAACACACTTTCTGAGAGAAATTTCCGAAGCAGAATTCTTTAAGTCTCAAGAACAGCTCACTCATCAGCTGAGTCATTTGTTGACGAAAGCAGAGTTGAAGAATCAAGAAAAATACATCTTCTGAGTGATTTTGTAAACAAGAGTGTTGTCCGGAGTTGTGATCCATCTTTGTGAGTGATCAAACTTCAGAGAATAGGTTTTCTGTGTGATTTCCTATTGCGAACTTGTGGTCGTTTCATTTGTTGTTCGACGCAAACAGAGTATACTGTAAACTTTGTGATTATAGTATAACCCAAGATCTGTGTGACTTGGAAGAGTGGACTAAAGGATATTCAAATCCATATAATCACTATAAAAATTACTTGTGTTTTTACATTGCTTTTAAATCTGCATAATTTCTGTTTGCATAAAAACACGATAAGTTAACTGTTTGAAAAAGTATTAAGAAGGAGTTTATAAAACTGGGGAAACGTTTTTCAAACTGCTAAGATTACTTGTGAAAAACACTTTGAAAATCCGCTGCAAGTACTCTAAGTATTAAAACTGATTTTAACAAAATCAGCTAAGTAACTATCAGACGAGTGGTCAACAGACCTGTTCAAAGATTTGTTCGCGAACAGAATTGTAACTTACTAATCTGATCAGCTTAGTCTGTTCAATTAAAGTAAAGTTTTAAAGTTAAAATTGAAAGAAAATTTTAAAGAGGTTTATTCACCCCCCCCCCTCTAAACCTCTTCTGACCACTTGGGACCAACAAGGTAAAACGAGTAATTTTCCCGAAACCTCTCATTGAGGTTCCACTAAATCCTACACTGCCATCGAAGCCGCCCTGTACATCTCCACAAACCCCTTCTAAAGTGGTTAGGGTATGACTTTATTTTTATTTTTATTTCTGTTCCAAGACACATACCTTGACTAATTAAAAGCAATGCAAAATACACACCTCAATTAATTATATCAAAATAATACACTGTATCTTTTTTCTCGATCCATGCTTTTTTCTTGAACAACGAGGTGAGTAACAAGATGACTTTATAATGAAAGATGTGGCGTTCTTGAAAGGATGAATAATGTACGTACCAGTAGTAACTATCTGTAAATAGATTCACAAAATATGAATGGTTTTTAACGCACATCAGAAAATAGTGTATATTTAACACTAATGTGATACTTATGCGTCATAACTGGGATACAAGATTCAACTAAAATAAATATCATCTAGATGAATAAAATTCTAACCTAAATAAAATGACTACATTCCTCAATTAAGCCACACGTACTTTTGTCTAATTTTTTATCATTCTTTTACCATTTTTTTCTGAATAATGACAAAAAAATTAGCTAACTAGTATCCATTGTTGAAAATCTACTCATTTTAATAATGGATCTCTGGGTAGATATTTTCTTTTAACAATCAACAAATACATGTCAGGAAATATGAATACATATTTCCAAGTTAATGTCATTTAATTTTTAGGTTTACCCAAAGATTGAATTTGTTTGAGAAGTAAAAATATGAGTTTTACAAGTACATATGATTAAAGAGAAACAAATTTCTATTGCGTAAGTACGTACATGTAATTCATTCAGTCTTTAAAAATGCTAGAAAGTGAAATAATGTCATTAAAATAAATGAATTTTCTCTATTTCTTAGCAAAATACCATTGAAAGTTGCCTCGATGAACAACTGGTGTTACTAAGTGAAGAAAGCTTTCGGGGTACAATTCAATATTTGAACAACGAGGAGAGTAACAAGATGATACCCTTACAAACCCACTTTGTTTATATGATGTATAATGTACCTAACAATAATAACAATCTATAAATAGATTCACAAAATGTGAAAAGTTTTTTAGCGAAGATTCAATAACAAAGTATATTTAACACTATTGCGATTTATATGTGTCAGAACTGAGATAAAAATATGCGCCACCACTATATAAATGATTGTTTAATCAAATAAATGTATGTCAATATTTGTTACCTTATTCAAGATGTAACCTACAATAGGCTGAAATTATTTGAACGAATTCAATGTAAGGTAGTCAAGAGGGTCACATACCTCTGCTGGCCACAAACTATCATTGTTAATGATTGGATTGATTGCACCACTGAAGTGCTATTACGCTATCAGTTTCAGACGTACACTTCTCAAATACACAAAACAATCTTGAAATGGACGATGAATCTTAGATGTACAAATATTACAGCAATTTTTCATCTAGCCGATCGAATTAGTTTGTTTATTTGAATTTGCATTTTCCAGTTTTTCGATACGGCTATATGGGACTCCTAGTCCAATTGCTATAAGGTAAAACGAGTAATTTTCCCGAAACCTCTCATTGAGGTTCCACTAAATCCTACACTGCCATCAAAGCCGCCCTGTACATCTCCACAAACCCCTTCTAAAGTGGTTAGGGTATGACTTTATTTTTATTTTTATTTCTGTTCCAAGACACATACCTTGACTAATTAAAAGCAATGCAAAATACACACCTCAATTAATTATATCCAAATAATACACTGTATCTTTTTTCTCGATCCATGCTTTTTTCTTGAACAACGAGGTGAGTAACAAGATGACTTTATAATGAAAGATGTGGCGTTCTTGAAAGGATGAATAATTTATGTACCAGTAGTAACTATCTGTAAATAGATTCACAAAATATGAATGGTTTTTAACGCACATCAGAAAATATTGTATATTTAACACTAATGTGATACTTATGCGTCATAACTGGGATACAATATACAACTAAAATAAATATCACCTAGATCAATAAAATTCTAACTTAAATAAAATGACTACATTCCTCAATTAAGCCACACGTACTTTTGTCTAATTTTTTATCATTCTTTTACCATCTTTTTCTGAATAATGACAAAAAATTAGCTCACTAGTACCCATTGTTGAAAATCTACTCATTTTAATAATGGATCTCTGGGTAGATAGTTTCTCTTAACAAACAACAAATACATGTCAGGAAATATGAATACATATTTCCAAGTTAATGTCATTTTTAGGTTTACCCAAAGATTGAATTTGTTTGAGAAGTAAAAATATGAGTTTTACAAGTACATATGATTAAAGAGAAACAAATTTCTATTGCGTAAGTACGTACATGTAATTCATTCAGTCTTTAAAAATGCTAGAAAGTGAAATAATGTCATTAAAATAAATTGATTTTCTCTATTTCTTAGCAAAATACCATTGAAAGTTGCCTCGATGAACAACTGGTGTTACTAAGTGAAGAAAGCTTTCGGGGTACAATTCAATATTTGAATAACGAGGAGAGTAACAAGATGATACCCTTACAAACCCACTTTGTTTATATGATGTATAATGTACCTAACAATAATAACAATCTATAAATAGATTCACAAAATGTGAAAAGTTTTTTAGCGAAGATTCAATAACAAAGTTTATTTAACACTATTGCGATTTATATGTGTCAGAACTGAGATAAAAATATGCGCCACCACTATATAAATGATTGTTTAATCAAATAAATGTATGTCAATATTTGTTACCTTATTCAAGAGGTAACCTACAATAGGCTAAAATTATTTGAACGAATTCAATGTAAGGTAGTCAAGAGGGTCACATTCCTCTGCTGGCCACAAACTATCATTGTTAATGATTGGATTGATTGCACCACTGAAGTGCTATTACGCTATCAGTTTCAGACGTACACTTCTCAAATACACAAAACAATCTTGAAATGGACGATGAATCTTAGATGTACAAATATTACAGCAATTTTTCATCTAGCCGATCTAATTAGTTTGTTTATTTGAATTTGCATTTTCCAGTTTTTCGATACGGCTATATGGGACTCCTAGTCCAATTGCTATAAGGTAAAACGAGTAATTTTCCCGAAACCTCTCATTGAAGTTCCACTAAACCCTACACTGCCATCGAAGCCGCCCTGTACATCTCCACAAACCCCTTTTAAAGTGGTTAGGGTATGACTTTATTTTTATTTTTATTTCTGTTCCAAGACACATACCTTGACTAATTAAAAGCAATGCAAAATACACACCTCAATTAATTATATCCAAATAATACATTGTATCTTTTTTCTCGATCCATGCTTTTTTCTTGAACAACGAGATGAGTAACAAGATGACTTTATAATGAAAGATGTGGCGTTCTTGAAAGGATGAATAATGTACGTACCAGTAGTAACTATCTGTAAATAGATTCACAAAATATGAATGGTTTTTAACGCACATCAGAAAATAGTGTATATTTAACACTAATGTGATACTTATGCGTCATAACTGGGATACAAGATACAACTAAAATAAATATCATCTAGATGAATAAAATTCTAACCTAAATAAAATGACTACATTCCTCAATTAAGCCACACGTCCTTTTGTCTAATTTTTTATCATTCTTTTACCATTTTTTTCTGAATAATGACAAAAAATTAGCTAACTAGTATCCATTGTTGAAAATCTACTCATTTTAATAATGGATCTCTGGGTAGATATTTTCTTTTAACAATCAACAAATACATGTCAGGAAATATGAATACATATTTCCAAGTTAATGTCATTTAATTTTTAGGTTTACCCAAAGATTGAATTTGTTTGAGAAGTAAAAATATGAGTTTTACAAGTACATATGATTAAAGAGAAACAAATTTCTATTGCGTAAGTACGTACATGTAATTCATTCAGTCTTTAAAAATGCTAGAAAGTGAAATAATGTCATTAAAATAAATTAATTTTCCCTATTTCTTAGCAAAATACCATTGAAAGTTGCCTCGATGAACAACTGGTGTTACTAAGTGAAGAAAGCTTTCGGGGTACAATTCAATATTTGAACAACGAGGAGAGTAACAAGATGATACCCTTACAAACCCACTTTGTTTATATGATGTATAATGTACCTAACAATAATAACAATCTATAAATAGATTCACAAAATGTGAAAAGTTTTTTAGCGAAGATTCAATAACAATGTATATTTAACACTAATGCTATTTGTATGTGTCAGAACTGAGATAAAAATATGCGCCACAACTATATAAATGATTGTTTAATCAAATAAATGTATGTCAATATTTGTTACCTTATTCAAGAGGTAACCTACAATAGGCTGAAATTATTTGAACGAATTCAATGTAAGGTAGTCAAGAGGGTCACATTCCTCTGCTGGCCACAAATTATCATTGTTAATGATTGGATTGATTGCACCACTGAAGTGCTATCACGCTATCAGTTTCAGACGTACACTTCTCAAATACACAAAACAATCTTGAAATGGACGATGAATCTTAGATGTACAAATATTACAGCAATTTTTCATCTAGCCGATCTAATTAGTTTGTTTATTTGAATTTGCATTTTCCAGTGTTTCGATACGGCTATATGGGACTCCTAGTCCAATTGCTATAAGGTAAAACGAGTAATTTTCCCGAAACCTCTCAATGAAGTTCCACTAAATCCTACACTGCCATCGAAGCCGCCTTGTAAATCTCCACAAACCCCTTCTAAAGTGGTTAGGGTATGACTTTATTTTTATTTTTATTTCTGTTCCAAGACACATACCTTGACTAATTAAAAGCAATGCAAAATACACACCTCAATTAATTATATCCAAATAATACATTGTATCTTTTTTCTCGATCCATGCTTTTTTCTTGAACAACGAGGTGAGTAACAAGATGACTTTATAATGAAAGATGTGGCGTTCTTGAAAGGATGAATAATGTACGTACCAGTAGTAACTATCTGTAAATAGATTCACAAAATATGAATGGTTTTTAACGCACATCAGAAAATAGTGTATATTTAACACTAATGTGATACTTATGCGTCATAACTGGGATACAAGATACAACTAAAATAAATATCATCTAGATGAATAAAATTCTAACCTAAATAAAATGACTACATTCCTCAATTAAGCCACACGTACTTTTGTCTAATTTTTTATCATTCTTTTACCATTTTTTTCTGAATAATGACAAAAAATTAGCTAACTAGTATCCATTGTTGAAAATCTACTCATTTTAATAATGGATCTCTGGGTAGATATTTTCTTTTAACAATCAACAAATACATGTCAGGAAATATGAATACATATTTCCATGTTAATGTCATTTAATTTTTAGGTTTACCCAAAGATTGAATTTGTTTGAGAAGTAAAAATATGAGTTTTACAAGTACATATGATTAAAGAGAAACAAATTTCTATTGCGTAAGTACGTACATGTAATTCATTCAGTCTTTAAAAATGCTAGAAAGTAAATAATGTCATTAAAATAAATTAATTTTCTCTATTTCTTAGCAAAATACCATTGAAAGTTGCCTCGATGAACAACTGGTGTTACTAAGTGAAGAAAGCTTTCGGGGTACAATTCAATATTTGAACAACGAGGAGAGTAACAAGATGATACCCTTACAAACCCACTTTGTTTATATGATGTATAATGTACCTAACAATAATAACAATCTATAAATAGATTCACAAAATGTGAAAAGTTTTTTAGCGAAGATTCAATAACAAAGTATATTTAACACTAATGCGACTTATGTGTCTGAACTGAGATAAAAATATGAGGCACCACTATATAAATTATTGTTTAATCAAATAAATGTATGTCAATATTTGTTACCTTATTCAAGAGGTAACCTACAATAGGCTGAAATTATTTGAACGAATTCAATGTAAGGTAGTCAAGAGGGTCACATTCCTCTGCTGGCCACAAACTATCATTGTTAATGATTGGATTGATTGCACCACTGAAGTGCTATCACGCTATCAGTTTCAGACGTACACTTCTCAAATACACAAAACAATCTTGAAATGGACGATGAATCTTAGATGTACAAATATTACAGCAATTTTTCATCTAGCCGATCTAATTAGTTTGTTTATTTGAATTTGCATTTTCCAGTTTTTCGATACGGCTATATGGGACTCCTAGTCCAATTGCTATAAGGTAAAACGAGTAATTTTCCCGAAACCTCTCAATGAGGTTCCACTAAATCTTACACTGCCATCGAAGCCGCCCTGTACATCTCCACAAACCCGTTCTAAAGTGGTTAGGGTATGACTTTATTTTTATTTTTATTTCTGTTCCAAGACACATACCTTGGCTAATTAAAAGCAATGCAAAATACATACCTCAACTAATTATATACAAACAATACACTTTATCTTTTTTCTCGATCCATGTTTTTTTCTTGAACAACGAGGTGAGTAACAAGATGACTTTATAATGAACGATGTGGCGTTCTTGAAAGGATGAATAATGTACGTACCAGTAGTAACTATCTGTAAATAGATTCACAAAATATGAATGGTTTTTAACGAACATCAGAAAATAGTGTATATTTAACACTAATGTGATACTTATGCGTCATAACTGGGATACAATATAAAACTAAAATAAATATCATCTAGATCAATAAAATTCTAACTTGAATAAAATGACTACATTCCTCAATTAAGCCACACGTACTTTTGTCTAATTTTTTATCATTCTTTTACCATTTTTTTCTGAATAATGACAAAAAATTAGCTCACTAGTATCCATTGTTGAAAATCTACTCATTTTAATAATGGATCTCTGGGTAGATAGTTTCTCTTAACAAACAACAAATACATGTCAGGAAATATGAATACATATTTCCTAGTTAATGTCATTTTTAAGTTTACCCAAAGATTTAATTTGTTTGAGAAGTAAAAATATGAGTTTTACAAGTACATATGATTAAAGAGAAACAAATTTATATTGCGTAAGTACGTACATGTAATCCATTCAGTCTTTAAAAATGCTAGAAAGTGAAATAATGTCATTAAAATAAATTGATTTTCTCAATTTTCTTAGCAAAATACCATTGAAAGTTGCCTCATTGAACAATTGGTGTTACTAAGTGAAGAAAGCTTTCAGGGTACAATTCAATATTTGAACAACGAGGAGAGTAACGAGATGATACCCTTACAAACCCACTTTGTTTATATAATGTATAATGTACCTAACAATAATAACAATCTATAAATAGATTCAAAAAATGTGAAAAGTTTTTTAGCGAAGATTCAATAACAAAGTATATTTAACACTAATGCGATTTATATGTGTTAGAACTGAGATAAAAATATGCGCCACCACTATATAAATGATTGTTTAATCAAATAAATGAATGTCAATATTTGTTACTTTATTCAAGAGGTAACCTACAATAGGCTGAAATTATTTGAACGAATTCAATGTAAGGTAGTCAAGAGGGTCACATTCCTCTGCTGGCCACAAACAATCATTGTTAATGATTAGATTGATTGCACCACTGAAGTGCTATCACGCTATCAGTTTCAGACGTACACTTCTAAAATACACAAAACAATCTTGAAATGGACGATGAATCTTAGATGTACAAATATTACAGCAATTTTTCATCTAGCCGATCTAATTAGTTTTTTTATTTGAATTTGCATTTTCCAGTTTTTCGATATGGCTATATGGGACTCCTAGTCCAATTGCTATAAGGTAAAACGAGTTATTTTCCCGAAACCTCTCATTTAGGTTCCACTAAATCCTACACTGCCATCAAAGCCGCCCTGTACATCTCCACAAACCCCTTCTAAAGTGGTTAGGGTATTACTTTATTTTTGTTTTTATTTCTGTTCCAAGAAACATACCTTGACTAATTAAAAGCAATGCAAAATACACACCTCAATTAATTATATCCAAACAATACACTTTAACTTTTTTCTCGATCCATGTTTTTTTCTTGAACAACGAGGTGAGTAACAAGATGACTTTATAATGAAAGATGTGGCGTTCTTGAAAGGATGAATAATGTACGTACCAGTAGTAACTATCTGTAAATAGATTCACAAAATATGAATGGTTTTTAACGCACATCAGAAAATAGTGTATATTTAAAACTAATGTGATACTTATGCGTCATAACTGGGATACAATATACAACTAAAATAAATATCATCTAGATCAATAAAATTCTAACTTAAATAAAATGACTACATTCCTAAATTAAGCCACACGTACTTTTGTCTAATTTTTTATCATTCTTTTACCATTTTTTTCTGAATAATGACAAAAAATTAGCTCACTAGTATCCATTGTTGAAAATCTACTCATTTTAATAATGGATCTCTGGGTAGATAGTTTCTCTTAACAAACAACAAATACATGTCAGGAAATATGAATACATATTTCCAAGTTAATGTCATTTTTAGGTTTACCCAAAGATTGAATTTGTTTGAGAAGTAAAAATATGAGTTTTACAAGTACATATGATTAAAGAGAAACAAATTTCTATTGCGTAAGTACGTACATGTAATTCATTCAGTCTTTAAAAATGATAGAAAGTGAAATAATGTCATTAAAATAAATTGATTTTCTCTATTTCTTAGCAAAATACCATTGAAAGTTGCCTCGATGAACAACTGGTGTTACTATGTGAAGAAAGCTTTCGGGGTACAATTCAATATTTGAACAACGAGGAGAGTAACGAGATGATACCCTTAAAAACCCACTTTGTTTATATGATGTATAATGTACCTAACAATAATAACAATCTATAAATAGATTCAAAAAATGTGAAAAGTTTTTTAGCGAAGATTCAATAACAAAGTATATTTAACACTAATGCGATTTATATGTGTTAGAACTGAGATAAAAATATGCGCCACCACTATATAAATGATTGTTTAATCAAATAAATGAATGTCAATATTTGTTACTTTATTCAAGAGGTAACCTACAATAGGCTGAAATTATTTGAACAAATTCAATGTAAGGTAGTCAAGAGGGTCACATTCCTCTGCTGCCCACAAACTATCATATTTAATGATTGGATTGATTGCACCACTGAAGTGCTATCACGCTATCAGTTTCAGACGTACACTTCTCAAATACACAAAACAATCTTGAAATGGACGATGAATCTTAGATGTACAAATATTACAGCAATTTTTCATCTAGCCGATCTAATTAGTTTTTTTATTTAAATTTGCATTTTCCAGTTTTTCGATACGGCTATATGGGACTCCTAGTCCAATTGCTATAAGGTAAAACGAGTAATTTTCCCGAAACCTCTCAATGAGGTTCCACTAAATCTTACACTGCCATCGAAGCCGCCCTGTACATCTCCACAAACCCCTTCTAAAGTGGTTAGGGTATTACTTTATTTTTATTTTTATTTCTGTTCCAAGACACATACCTTGACTAATTAAAAGCAATGCAAAATACACACCTCAATTAATTATATCCAAACAATACACTTTAACTTTTTTCTCGATCCATGTTTTTTTCTTGAACAACGAGGTGAGTAACAAGATGACTTTATAATGAAAGATGTGGCGTTCTTGAAAGGATGAATAATGTACGTACCAGTAGTAACTATCTGTAAATAGATTCACAAAATATGAATGGTTTTTAACGCACATCAGAAAATAGTGTATATTTAACACTAATGTGATACTTATGCGTCATAACTGGGATACAATATACAACTAAAATAAATATCATCTAGATCAATAAAATTCTAACTTAAATAAAATGACTACATTCCTAAATTAAGCCACACGTACTTTTGTCTAATTTTTTATCATTCTTTTACCATTTTTTTCTGAATAATGACAAAAAATTAGCTCACTAGTATCCATTGTTGAAAATCTACTCATTTTAATAATGGATCTCTGGGTAGATAGTTTCTCTTAACAAACAACAAATACATGTCAGGAAATATGAATACATATTTCCAAGTTAATGTCATTTTTAGGTTTACCCAAAGATTGAATTTGTTTGAGAAGTAAAAATATGAGTTTTACAAGTACATATGATTAAAGAGAAACAAATTTCTATTGCGTAAGTACGTACATGTAATTCATTCAGTCTTTAAAAATGTTAGAAAGTGAAATAATGTCATTAAAATAAATTGATTTTCTCTATTTCTTAGCAAAATACCATTGAAAGTTGCCTCGATGAACAACTGGTGTTACTATGTGAAGAAAGCTTTCGGGGTACAATTCAATATTTGAACAACGAGGAGAGTAACGAGATGATACCCTTACACACCCACTTTGTTTATATGATGTATAATGTACCTAACAATAATAACAATCTATAAATAGATTCAAAAAATGTGAAAAGTTTTTTAGCGAAGATTCAATAACAAAGTATATTTAACACTAATGCGATTTATATGTGTTAGAACTGAGATAAAAATACGCGCCACCACTATATAAATGATTGTTTAATCAAATAAATGAATGTCAATATTTGTTACTTTATTCAAGAGGTAACATACAATAGGCTGAAATTATTTGAACAAATTCAATGTAAGATAGTCAAGAGGGTCACATTCCTCTGCTGCCCACAAACTATCATTGTTAATGATTGGATTGATTGCACCACTGAAGTGCTATCACGCTATCAGTTTCAGACGTACACTTCTCAAATACACAAAACAATCTTGAAATGGACGATGAATCTTAGATGTACAAATATTACAGCAATTTTTCATCTAGCCGATCTAATTAGTTTTTTTATTTGAATTTGCATTTTCCAGTTTTTCGATACGGCTATATGGGACTCCTAGTCCAATTGCTATAAGGTAAAACGAGTAATTTTCCCGAAACCTCTCATTTAGGTTCCACTAAATCCTACACTGCCATCAAAGCCGCCCTGTACATCTCCACAAACCCCTTCTAAAGTGGTTAGGGTATTACTTTATTTTTGTTTTTATTTCTGTTCCAAGAAACATACCTTGACTAATTAAAAGCAATGCAAAATACACACCTCAATTAATTATATCCAAACAATACACTTTAACTTTTTTCTCGATCCATGTTTTTTTCTTGAACAACGAGGTGAGTAACAAGATGACTTTATAATGAAAGATGTGGCGTTCTTGAAAGGATGAATAATGTACGTACCAGTAGTAACTATCTGTAAATAGATTCACAAAATATGAATGGTTTTTAACGCACATCAGAAAATAGTGTATATTTAAAACTAATGTGATACTTATGCGTCATAACTGGGATACAATATACAACTAAAATAAATATCATCTAGATCAATAAAATTCTAACTTAAATAAAATGACTACATTCCTAAATTAAGCCACACGTACTTTTGTCTAATTTTTTATCATTCTTTTACCATTTTTTTCTGAATAATGACAAAAAATTAGCTCACTAGTATCCATTGTTGAAAATCTACTCATTTTAATAATGGATCTCTGGGTAGATAGTTTCTCTTAACAAACAACAAATACATGTCAGGAAATATGAATACATATTTCCAAGTTAATGTCATTTTTAGGTTTACCCAAAGATTGAATTTGTTTGAGAAGTAAAAATATGAGTTTTACAAGTACATATGATTAAAGAGAAACAAATTTCTATTGCGTAAGTACGTACATGTAATTCATTCAGTCTTTAAAAATGATAGAAAGTGAAATAATGTCATTAAAATAAATTGATTTTCTCTATTTCTTAGCAAAATACCATTGAAAGTTGCCTCGATGAACAACTGGTGTTACTATGTGAAGAAAGCTTTCGGGGTACAATTCAATATTTGAACAACGAGGAGAGTAACGAGATGATACCCTTACAAACCCACTTTGTTTATATGATGTATAATGTACCTAACAATAATAACAATCTATAAATAGATTCAAAAAATGTGAAAAGTTTTTTAGCGAAGATTCAATAACAAAGTATATTTAACACTAATGCGATTTATATGTGTTAGAACTGAGATAAAAATACGCGCCACCACTATATAAATGATTGTTTAATCAAATAAATGAATGTCAATATTTGTTACTTTATTCAAGAGGTAACATACAATAGGCTGAAATTATTTGAACAAATTCAATGTAAGATAGTCAAGAGGGTCACATTCCTCTGCTGCCCACAAACTATCATTGTTAATGATTGGATTGATTGCACCACTGAAGTGCTATCACGCTATCAGTTTCAGACGTACACTTCTCAAATACACAAAACAATCTTGAAATGGACGATGAATCTTAGATGTACAAATATTACAGCAATTTTTCATCTAGCCGATCTAATTAGTTTTTTTATTTGAATTTGCATTTTCCAGTTTTTCGATACGGCTATATGGGACTCCTAGTCCAATTGCTATAAGGTAAAACGAGTAATTTTCCCGAAACCTCTCATTTAGGTTCCACTAAATCCTACACTGCCATCAAAGCCGCCCTGTACATCTCCACAAACCCCTTCTAAAGTGGTTAGGGTATTACTTTATTTTTGTTTTTATTTCTGTTCCAAGAAACATACCTTGACTAATTAAAAGCAATGCAAAATACACACCTCAATTAATTATATCCAAACAATACACTTTAACTTTTTTCTCGATCCATGTTTTTTTCTTGAACAACGAGGTGAGTAACAAGATGACTTTATAATGAAAGATGTGGCGTTCTTGAAAGGATGAATAATGTACGTACCAGTAGTAACTATCTGTAAATAGATTCACAAAATATGAATGGTTTTTAACGCACATCAGAAAATAGTGTATATTTAAAACTAATGTGATACTTTTGCGTCATAACTGGGATACAATATACAACTAAAATAAATATCATCTAGATCAATAAAATTCTAACTTAAATAAAATGACTACATTCCTAAATTAAGCCACACGTACTTTTGTCTAATTTTTTATCATTCTTTTACCATTTTTTTCTGAATAATGACAAAAAATTAGCTCACTAGTATCCATTGTTGAAAATCTACTCATTTTAATAATGGATCTCTGGGTAGATAGTTTCTCTTAACAAACAACAAATACATGTCAGGAAATATGAATACATATTTCCAAGTTAATGTCATTTTTAGGTTTACCCAAAGATTGAATTTGTTTGAGAAGTAAAAATATGAGTTTTACAAGTACATATGATTAAAGAGAAACAAATTTCTATTGCGTAAGTACGTACATGTAATTCATTCAGTCTTTAAAAATGATAGAAAGTGAAATAATGTCATTAAAATAAATTGATTTTCTCTATTTCTTAGCAAAATACCATTGAAAGTTGCCTCGATGAACAACTGGTGTTACTATGTGAAGAAAGCTTTCGGGGTACAATTCAATATTTGAACAACGAGGAGAGTAACGAGATGATACCCTTACAAACCCACTTTGTTTATATGATGTATAATGTACCTAACAATAATAACAATCTATAAATAGATTCAAAAAATGTGAAAAGTTTTTTAGCGAAGATTCAATAACAAAGTATATTTAACACTAATGCGATTTATATGTGTTAGAACTGAGATAAAAATATGCGCCACCACTATATAAATGATTGTTTAATCAAATAAATGAATGTCAATATTTGTTACTTTATTCAAGAGGTAACCTACAATAGGCTGAAATTATTTGAACAAATTCAATGTAAGGTAGTCAAGAGGGTCACATTCCTCTGCTGCCCACAAACTATCATATTTAATGATTGGATTGATTGCACCACTGAAGTGCTATCACGCTATCAGTTTCAGACGTACACTTCTCAAATACACAAAACAATCTTGAAATGGACGATGAATCTTAGATGTACAAATATTACAGCAATTTTTCATCTAGCCGATCTAATTAGTTTTTTTATTTAAATTTGCATTTTCCAGTTTTTCGATACGGCTATATGGGACTCCTAGTCCAATTGCTATAAGGTAAAACGAGTAATTTTCCCGAAACCTCTCAATGAGGTTCCACTAAATCTTACACTGCCATCGAAGCCGCCCTGTACATCTCCACAAACCCCTTCTAAAGTGGTTAGGGTATTACTTTATTTTTATTTTTATTTCTGTTCCAAGACACATACCTTGACTAATTAAAAGCAATGCAAAATACACACCTCAATTAATTATATCCAAACAATACACTTTAACTTTTTTCTCGATCCATGTTTTTTTCTTGAACAACGAGGTGAGTAACAAGATGACTTTATAATGAAAGATGTGGCGTTCTTGAAAGGATGAATAATGTACGTACCAGTAGTAACTATCTGTAAATAGATTCACAAAATATGAATGGTTTTTAACGCACATCAGAAAATAGTGTATATTTAACACTAATGTGATACTTATGCGTCCTAACTGGGATACAATATACAACTAAAATAAATATCATCTAGATCAATAAAATTCTAACTTAAATAAAATGACTACATTCCTAAATTAAGCCACACGTACTTTTGTCTAATTTTTTATCATTCTTTTACCATTTTTTTCTGAATAATGACAAAAAATTAGCTCACTAGTATCCATTGTTGAAAATCTACTCATTTTAATAATGGATCTCTGGGTAGATAGTTTCTCTTAACAAACAACAAATACATGTCAGGAAATATGAATACATATTTCCAAGTTAATGTCATTTTTAGGTTTACCCAAAGATTGAATTTGTTTGAGAAGTAAAAATATGAGTTTTACAAGTACATATGATTAAAGAGAAACAAATTTCTATTGCGTAAGTACGTACATGTAATTCATTCAGTCTTTAAAAATGTTAGAAAGTGAAATAATGTCATTAAAATAAATTGATTTTCTCTATTTCTTAGCAAAATACCATTGAAAGTTGCCTCGATGAACAACTGGTGTTACTATGTGAAGAAAGCTTTCGGGGTACAATTCAATATTTGAACAACGAGGAGAGTAACGAGATGATACCCTTACAAACCCACTTTGTTTATATGATGTATAATGTACCTAACAATAATAACAATCTATAAATAGATTCAAAAAATGTGAAAAGTTTTTTAGCGAAGATTCAATAACAAAGTATATTTAACACTAATGCGATTTATATGTGTTAGAACTGAGATAAAAATACGCGCCACCACTATATAAATGATTGTTTAATCAAATAAATGAATGTCAATATTTGTTACTTTATTCAAGAGGTAACCTACAATAGGCTGAAATTATTTGAACAAATTCAATGTAAGGTAGTCAAGAGGGTCACATTCCTCTGCTGCCCACAAACTATCATTGTTAATGATTGGATTGATTGCACCACTGAAGTGCTATCACGCTATCAGTTTCAGACGTACACTTCTCAAATACACAAAACAATCTTGAAATGGACGATGAATCTTAGATGTACAAATATTACAGCAATTTTTCATCTAGCCGATCTAATTAGTTTTTTTATTTGAATTTGCATTTTCCAGTTTTTCGATACGGCTATATGGGACTCCTAGTCCAATTGCTATAAGGTAAAACGAGTAATTTTCCCGAAACCTCTCAATGAGGTTCCACTAAATCCTACACTGCCATCGAAGCCGCCCTGTACATCTCCACAAACCCCTTCTAAAGTGGTTAGGGTATTACTTTATTTTTATTTTTGTTTCTGTTCCAAGACACATACCTTGACTAATTAAAAGCAATGCAAAATACACACCTCAATTAATTATATCCAAACAATACACTTTAACTTTTTTCTCGATCCATGTTTTTTTCTTGAACAACGAGGTGAGTAACAAGATGACTTTATAATGAAAGATGTGGCGTTCTTGAAAGGATGAATAATGTACGTACCAGTAGTAACTATCTGTAAATAGATTCACAAAATATGAATGGTTTTTAACGCACATCAGAAAATAGTGTATATTTAACACTAATGTGATACTTATGCGTCATAACTGGGATACAATATACAACTAAAATAAATATCATCTAGATCAATAAAATTCTAACTTAAATAAAATGACTACATTCCTAAATTAAGCCACACGTACTTTTGTCTAATTTTTTATCATTCTTTTACCATTTTTTTCTGAATAATGACAAAAAATTAGCTCACTAGTATCCATTGTTGAAAATCTACTCATTTTAATAATGGATCTCTGGGTAGATAGTTTCTCTTAACAAACAACAAATACATGTCAGGAAATATGAATACATATTTCCAAGTTAATGTCATTTTTAGGTTTACCCAAAGATTGAATTTGTTTGAGAAGTAAAAATATGAGTTTTACAAGTACATATGATTAAAGAGAAACAAATTTCTATTTCGTAAGTACGTACATGTAATTCATTCAGTCTTTAAAAATGCTAGAAAGTGAAATAATGTCATTAAAATAAATTGATTTTCTCTATTTCTTAGCAAAATACCATTGAAAGTTGCCTCGATGAACAACTGGTGTTACTAAGTGAAGAAAGCTTTCGGGGTACAATTCAATATTTAAACAACGAGGAGAGTAACAAGATGATACCCTTACAAACCCACTTTGTTTATATGATGTATAATGTACCTAACAATAATAACAATCTATAAATATATTCACAAAATGTGAAAAGTTTTTTAGCGAAGATTCAATAACAAAGTATATTTAACACTAATGCGATTTATATGTGTCAGAACTGAGATAAAAATATGCGCCACCACTATATAAATGATTGTTTAATCAAATAAATGTATGTCAATATTTGTAACCTTATTCAAGAGGTAACCTACAATAGGCTGAAATTATTTGAACGAATTCAATGTAAGGTAGTCAAGAGGGTCACATTCCTCTGCTGGCCACAAACTATCATTGTTAATGATTGGATTGATTGCACCACTGAAGTGGTATCACGCTATCAGTTTCAGACGTACACTTCTCAAATACACAAAACAATCTTGAAATGGACGATGAATCTTAGATGTACAAATATTACAGCAATTTTTCATCTAGCCGATCTAATTAGTTTGTTTATTTGAATTTGCATTTTCCAGTTTTTCGATACGGCTATATGGGACTCCTAGTCCAATTGCTATAAGGTAAAACGAGTAATTTTCCCGAAACCTCTCAATGAGGTTCCACTAAATCCTACACTGCCATCGAAGCCGCCCCGTACATCTCCACAAACCCCTTCTAAAGTGGTTAGGGTATGACTTTATTTTTATTTTTATTTCTGTTCCAAGACACATACCTTGACTAATTAAAAGCAATGCAAAATACACACCTCAATTATTTATATCCAAACAATACACTTTATCTTTTTTCTAGATCCATGTTTTTTTCTTGAACAACGAGGTGAGTAACAAGATGACTTTATAATGAAAGATGTGGCGTTCTTGAAAGGATGAATAATGTACGTACCAGTAGTAACTATTTGTAAATAGATTCACAAAATATGAATTGTTTTTAACGCACATCAGAAAATAGTGTATATTTAACACTAATGTGATACTTATGCGTCATAATTGGGATACAATATACAACTAAAATAAATATCATCTAGATCAATAAAATTCTAACTTAAATAAAATGACTACATTCCTCAATTAAGCCACACGTACTTTTGTCTAATTTTTTATCATTCTTTTACCATTTTTTCTGAATAATGACAAAAAATTAGCTCACTAGTATCCATTGTTGAAAATCTACTCATTTTAATAATGCATCTCTGGGTAGATAGTTTCTCTTAACAAACAACAAATACATGTCAGGAAATATGAATACGTATTTCCAAGTTAATGTCATTTTTAGGTTTACCCAAAGATTGAATTTGTTTGAGAAGTAAAAATATGAGTCTTACAAGTACATATGATTAAAGAGAAACAAATTTCTATTGCGTAAGTATGTACATGTAATTCATTCAGTCTTTAAAAATGCTAGAAAGTGAAATAATGTCATTAAAATAAATTGATTTTCTCTATTTCTTAGCAGAATACCATTGAAAGTTGCCTCGATGAACAACTGGTGTTACTAAGTGAAGAAAGCTTTCGGGGTACAATTCAATATTTGAACAACGAGGAGAGTAACAAGATGATACCCTTACAAACCCTCTTTGTTTATATGATGTATAATGTACCTAACAATAATAACAATCTATAAATAGATTCACAAAATGTGAAAAGTTTTTTAGCGAAGATTCAATAACAAAGTATATTTAACACTAATGCAATTTATATGTGTCAGAACTGAGATAAAAATATGCGCCACCACTATATAAATGATTGTTTAATCAAATAAATGTATGTCAATATTTGTTACCTTATTCAAGAGGTAACCTACAATAGGCTGAAATTATTTGAACGAATTCATTGTAAGGTAGTCAAGAGGGTCACATTCCTCTGCTGGCCACAAACTATCATTGTTAATGATTGGATTGATTGCACCACTGAAGTGGTATCACGCTATCAGTTTCAGACGTACACTTCTCAAATACACAAAACAATCTTGAAATGGACGATGAATCTTAGATGTACAAATATTACAGCAATTTTTCACCTAGCCGATCTAATTAGTTTGTTATTTGAATTTGCATTTTCCAGTTTTTCGATACGGATACATGGGACTCCTAGTCCAATTGCTATAAGTTAAAACGAGTACTTTTCCCGAAACCTCTCAATGAGGTTCCACTAAATCCTACATTGCCATCGAAGCCGCCCTGTACATCTCCAAAAACCCCTTCTAAAGTGGTTAGGGTATGACTTTATTTTTATTTTTATTTCTGTTCCAAGACACATACCTTGACTAGTTAAAAGCAATGCAAAATACACACCTCAATTAATTATATCCAAACAATACACTTTATCTTTTTTCTCGATCCATGTTTTTTTCTTGAACAACGAGGTGAGTAACAAGATGACTTTATAATGAAAGATGTGGCGTTCTTGAAAGGATGAATAATGTACGTACCAATAGTAATAATCTGTAAATAGATTCACAAAATATGAAAGGTTTTTAGCGCACATTAGAAAACAGTGTATATTTAACACTAATGTTATACTTATGCGTCAGATTTGAGATACAATATACAACTAAAATAAATATCATCTAGATCATTAAAATTCTAGCTTAAATAAAATGACTACATTCCTCAATTAAGCCACACGTACTTTTGTCTAATTTTTTATCATTCTTTTACCATTTTATTTCTGAATAATGACAAAAAATTAGCTCACTAGTATCCTTTGTTGAAAATCTACTCATTTTAATAATTGATCTTTGGGTAGATAGTTTCTCTTAACAAACAACAAATACATGTCAGGAAATATAAATACATATTTCCAAGTTAATGTCATTTTTAGGTTTACCCAAAGATTGAATTTATCTGAGTAATAAAAATTTGAGTTTTACATGTACATATGATTGAAGAGAAACAAATTTCTATTGCGTAGGTATGTACATGTAATTCATTCAGTTTATAAAAATGGTAGAAAGTGAAATAACGTCATTAAAATAAATTTATTTTCTCTATTTCTTAGCAAAATACCATTGAAAGTTGCCTCGATGAACAACTGGTGTTACTAAGTGAAGAAAGCTTTCGGGGTACAATTCACTACAAGAAAAATCGATTTCAGCGACATTCGAGATTGGTCACTAAAAGTGGAAAAACGGTTGCAGAAACCTTCAGTGACCAGAACAAGGTTGGTCAGTACACACTGGCTACTAAAGCAACGCAGCGACGAACAATTAATTTGGACGCTGAAAGTATGTGTTTAGCGGCCATCCACCATTAGTCTCTAAAAAACACCATCATTAGCAACAATATTTTCAGTTGCAAATGTAGAGATGTATGGTCGGTGCATGATTGTATGGTCACTAATGTTATGTGTATAGTAACCAAAAATTCTTTTCTAGTGGCCGGCCACTAGTGGTCCCTAAAAGACAACCATTAGGAACAATATTTTGTGTCGCAAATGTAGAGACGGGTGGTCGTTGTAGCGTTGCAGGGTCGCTAATGTTATGAATATAGTAACAAAAAAATTGTGTGTAGTGACCAACCACTTGTTGTCCCTAAATGTCACAGCCATGAGCAACATTTTTTTAGTCGCTAATGTATGTACATATGGTCACTTCATAATTACATGGTCGCTAAAGTCATGTGTACACCGACCAAATTCCATGTTAACCGACCAAACACCAATGGTCTCTAAAAAACTTGGTCATTACCAATGATTTTTTTTGTCGCTAATGTTGTATGACTGGTTGTTGTAGGATTATGTGGTTGCTATTGTTACATTTACAACAACCAAAATTCATGTTTAGTGAACAATCATTAGTGGTCTCTAAAAGACATGTACATGAGCAACGTTATTTGTAGTCGCTAATGTAGAGATTAGTGGTCGCACCATAATTAAGTGGTCACTGATGTGCCTTTGACACTGATGAGGGCTATTTCGCACCCTACATAATGTGCGGATCGACTAAAGTACATAAGGTCGGTTCGACCAAATCAGACAGTTCGGGATCATCTTATCGACACGGCCGAATACAGCTCTCTTCGCCAAGAAGATTATACTCCGGACACAGGAAGAATACTTGGGCCGAGTCCTATTACGACTATATTTCCTTGTAACGCTAGGTTTAGTATGATATAAATACCTAGTCAATCATTGTATTAAACAACTCTGAATGATAAGGCAAATACGCCATTGAATTCTGCATAAACAGCACAACTCACTGTTATTCAATAAAGAAAGAACTTTCTCTTCATATTTGTGTTATTTTTCCTGTTGGTTTCGATATTTTACTTATTGTTCTAACAAAATTGCTCTTCCTTGAGTTTTGATCCATCCTGAATAAAGTAACAGAGCCCTATAAAATATATATATTGAAAACCCCCAATTTCACAATTTTACTGATACTTAGAACCCGACGAAAACTAGTTAAATCAGTTGGCGCCCACCGAGGGGCTAGGTTAATTATTCGATCGACATATGGCTCGCCCAAGGAAAAGCGCTCGTATTGGAGCAAGAAGTAACACAACCACCGGTCATAACACATCTGAAGATCTACAGGACAACAACAATAATAACACTCAAAACACCAACGAGAATTTGCAGGGTACTCACCCCCATCAGCAGGAACCCCATGGAGATCTTCCCGGTACAATACCAGAAGAACCGGAAGTCCCTGTGATCCCCGTTCCTCTCCCGGGCGCTCAGGAGAAATTGCGACAGATCGCGATGCTCGTTAAATCACTCTCTCCGGAAGAATTACTTGTACTTGATCAAATTCCTCGAAACGCTAGGACTGCCGGGGCAAATCCCGCTCAAAGAGCACCAAGGCAAAACCATCAAATCTCTCAACAAGCCGACACTCCGGCAAGCGAGCGACGCTCGCTACACAGTCCGCCACAAGGCAATTCAAAACCCTCCGATAACCATCCCCGAAGGAAACCAGGGCAAAGAAAACCACAGCCGGGGCGCAGTGGGTCCAAGGAACGTACAGTAATCCCTATCGAGGATGACATAGATGATGCAATCCCAGATCGACCACGAACGATGCGATTCTCGGAGAGAGAAATCGAGAGAATGGTGCAGGAACGACTCGAACAACGCCTACGATCTGTTCAAAACACGTGGGTCCGAACCACGAAACTCCAGGAGAGCCTTGCGGCCTGTTCTCCTTTCTGCAGAGAAATAAAGGAGGCACAGTCAATCGGACAGGTCCCGCGTAGATTACCCCGATACGACGGAACCACTGATCCGGATGACTATATTTTTAGCTTCACGAATATAATGAACTTATACGCTCACTCGGCGAAATTCACCGCCAAATTAATGGTGACCACGTTCGAGGGGCTTGCTTTAGACTGGTTTGCCAAGCAACCGGTCAACTCCATATTCAGTTTTCGGGAATTGTGCAACAAATTGACACAGCAGTTTGCCAGTCAGAAAAGGCAAAAACTTCCGATGAGCTATTTAGGAACTATACACCAACAAGAGGGTGAATCCTTAAGAAACTGGTTGGCGAGATTTAACGTAGAATTACTTAAAATCGATTCCCCGAATATCGATTACATAATTTCTATTCTCTTCGACCTCACGAAGAATAGGCAGTTCGGAAATGCCCTCAGTCGAAAACAACCAAGAACGTTTGCTGACATCATGAGCTTGGCGTCTAAATATATGACCCAGGAAGAGATGAATTCCTTTAAAGATAAAGACAAAAACAAAGCCACAACTTCAGGCTCCAAACGGCATGATAAAATTCCTGCCTAAAGATCCATGGATTACGAGCGATCTTTTAGAAAAGGCAACGTCTTCCAGCGATTGGAATACAACAAAGCCGACCAAAACAGACAACCTAATTTCTACCAAAGACCAATAAATTCCGAACCAGCGATCAGAGGTAGGATTAATCAAGTAGAACACCCAAGGTTAAATGCTCCGATGGAAGAAATATTGGAAGTACTAGAAAGGAATAATTGGATCCCTGAACCGAGGAAAATCGCTCAGCCCAGACCAGGATCTCGAAACTATGACTTATACTGTAAATACCATCGGGCACACGGACATCGAACGGAAAATTGTTTTCACCTTAAAAGAGAAGTTGAAAAACTAATCGAACAGGGAAAACTAGACGACTACATAGAGCGAGATAATCGCAAGAGGGAAAGAAGTAGAAGCCCTCGGAATAATAATCAAAGAAGAAGTTCTCGTCGAATGTCACCCGAGCATGGTCCTACGCAGGAATTGAACAATGACCAGATCAACGGAACTATCCATACAATATCCGGGGGACCCGCAGGCGGGGATAGTCGTAATGCCCGACGAAGGACAGCTAGATCCATAATTGGAAGCTTAAAGTACCCAAAAGAAATATGGACTCTGGAAAACAAGCCATCAAACGATCAGTTGATCAGCTTTAACGAAGGGGAAGTACCTAAAAACATTGTTTGGGACACAAAAGAGGATAACCCCGATTTCCCGATGGTGGTGTCGCTAGAAATAGCGAATTATAATGTCAAACGGATCCTAATCGATAATGGGAGCTCAGCGAATATCATCTCCCGGGAGGTTTTAGCCCAGATGAACTTGGGACAAATAAACCTACAGAAAGTAGCTACGCCGTTGGTAGGGTTTGGAGGATCCGAAATCGTCCCCAGCGGAACAATAACCTTAAGTGTATCACTAGGGAAAAAACCATACCGGACAGTGAAGCTAGTAAAATTTCTAGTGCTAGAAACACCCTTCGCTTATAACGCAATATTAGGACGACCAGCCCTCAACCTATTCCGAGCCGTTGTCTCTACTTATCACCAGAAGATTAAGTTTCCGACCGATAGAGGTATCGGGGAAATAATGAATGATCATTGTATGGCATGGGATTGCTACAGCACCTCATTAACTTTGAAAGATCACCCCAAATCAATTACCCCGAGCAAAAGAAAACTCGAAGACGATCTCGTTAGAAACGAAGTTGAAATCCCTAGTACTGATCGAATAGATAAAAAGGGAAAAGAACCGCTAGATTTAGCTTTAAAGCCACCAGAACATAAGGATGTAATTCTAGTACAAGGGGACTCGTCCAAAACAACAAGAATAGGTACTGAATTGAGCAAAGAGGGGGAAGTAATGTTGATCGATTTCCTCAGAGATAAAGTCGACGTCTTCGCTTGGAGCGCGAATGACATTTAAGGAATTGATCCTCGAGTAATCAAGCATTCGCTAAAAATTGATCCCATGGCAAAACCCGCTAGACAAAAGAAGAGAAATCACGGGCCAGTAAAAGATAAAATTATCAAAGCCGAAGTAGAAAGGCTACTTGAAGCAAAACAAATCCGAGAAATACACTTCTCAGAATGGCTATGTAATGTTATTCTCGGAGTAACCCGCGGCCCTCCTTCCCTCTAAATGATCCTCAATCATTTCGACCAAAGTAGGTTTTGGATGATTGTCTCCGAGTAAAGAAAGATCGTTACCAGAACGATCATAGTAGCTCCTCCTTCTATCAACTGGATTATTAGTGGGATGTGGCATCGACCAGCTGCGACATCCACGAATACCCAAAGATGTTCTAAGCTGAAGAGGAGGATAACCGGATCCTGTGCCCTGACGAATAGGGGACTCTCGAGAAGAATCGGGAGATTCCTCTCCATTCACCTCGGACTCATGACTCAACTCCAGTTTTCTCTTCCGTGACGCTCTCTGCTCGATAGGGTCGTTCTCTACGGATTTGGAAGACTTAGACAGCACCATTTTTCCTTTCGAAGAATGTCGAGAGTTTTCTACCATATGGGCTGAAAAAGAAACAAGATAAAAATTAGATTCTAAGTAAGAAAGATATCATCGCACCACCAGGCCGTAGTAAAATGCTTACCAAGTGATTCGGATGATGAACTGATTGGAAAATTATGAGCGCTTAATCCCGCTTTACGAAGGAAAGCTTCCCCAATCAGGAGAGCACTCTGGTATTTGCTGGCACGCATAGCGGGGATTTCACCAATAAACTGAGCGTCATCTGGAACAAGTTCACCAGTCGGCAAGCGACCTCCGGGAACCCAACTGGAACCATGATCCCATGCGAAGTGCATGGTCGAACCATCCGCCAAACAAATACGAGTTGGGGAACGAACAAAAAAGAAATGAGATTTCCAAGAAGGATTACTAGAAACAGGGGAATCGAAGATTGCTCGACTAGGTCTTTGACTAGCGAAAAAATATCCACGATTGGAAGAACTGGAAATGTTGAACCGAAAAAATTGTGTAAAATTACGAAAAGAAGGTTTAAACCCCTTTGCGATCATCAAGACAGAAAAACAAACCACAAAAGCCACAGAATTTGGAACTAATTGTGTCAAGGACACACTGAATATTTACAGAATATCAAGGAAGAGGGGAGACAACGGAAGACGCAGGCCGCTATTGAAGTGAGCCATGTAAAAGGCTCGACATCCTTCTGGTGGAGATGTAACCCTATCGAAAGGGGAAGGAAAAATTATCTCAGAACCCTCCGGGAAATATTTGGCTTAGTTATTCACAACCTCTGGAAAAGTGTCTATCGTATAGGCACAAGCTAGGTCCTCAATTGGTTCAGAAATCTGAGGAGCAGTACCTTTGCCCTTTTTGGATCGGGCAGCGACATCTGAATCGGAAAGGATTTGTACCTTAAAGGTGTCTTCAACAGGGACGATAAATTCGGGGACTACAGTTTGTTCGCCCAAAAAATTAGAATGCAACTCCTCCTCGTTCTTAAGAGCGACATTCTCCCTAGAAGACGAAGACGATTTTCTTAAAGAATCCATACTTTCAGATTCTCGGAAGATGCAGGTCGATAAAAGGAAAACATTATATGATGAACGAATAAGCAAGAAAATGACTGCGAACTATAAGCAGGTATAAAGGAAAAATGACGAACTCAAAAGTCACCTATTTATACCAAGATGAGAAAAGACGTTTCGAACCCGTCACAACTAATCACATTCCCGCCAAAAACGGAAGGAGATTAAAAGCCTCCCTAATGGACGCGTGGCGTTTCATAATTGGAAAGAGAAAACGACTATCTATGATGCGTTGAGCGACCATCATAAATTGGTTGCAGGGAATTTACATTTAGCGACTGCAACAATTAGTAAATGAAATCTAACTCTAGAGAGTGTATAGCAACCAATTTTTATTTGCTGCTATGAAAATAACTTTAGTGACCATGTCAAACTCGTTACTGGTATATTCGCACTTAGCAACAATAGTAATTGGTTGCTAACATCCAATTACGAGAAGAAGTGCAACCATTCAAAATATTCGTTGCTGAAAATGGTAACAGTAGATGTGTAGCCACAGCGACCATGAAACTCCTCGCTATGAGAACCAAACATGGTTACTATACTTGTGTCAAATCTTCAGCGACCATACCAACTGCTAGTTAGTCACAGAAGAACTGATGCAGGTGGATTCTAGTGACCAATTGACTTTCGGTTGCAAAACATGGACATATAGCAACCATCTCAGCTTTGTCGCTGATAATTTGGTTGCTAAAGACAATATTTGTTGTAGTGATTCAATATTTGAACAACGAGGAGAGTAACAAGATGATACCCTTACAAACACACTTTGTTTGTATGATATAATGTACCTAACAATAATAACAATCTATAAATAGATTCACAAAATGTGAAAAGTTTTTTAGCCAAGATTCAATAACAAAGTATATTTAACACTAATGTGATTTATATGTGTCAGAACTGAGATAAAAATATGCGCCACCACTATATAAATTATTGTTTAATCAAATAAATGTATGTCAATATTTGTTACATTATTCAAGAGGTAACCTACAATATGCTGAAATTATTTCAACGAATTCAAAATAAGGTAGTCAAGAGGGTCATATTCCTCTGCTGGCCACAAACTATCATTGTTAATGCTTGGATTGATTGCACCACTGAAGAGCTATCACGCTATCAGTTTCAGACGTACACTTCTCAAATACACATAACAATCTTGAAATGGACGATGAATCTTAGATATACAAATATTACAACAATTTTTCATCTAGCCGATCTAATTAGTTTGCTTATTTGAATTTGCATTTTCCAATTTTTCGATACGGCTATATGGGACTCCGAGTTCATTTGCTATAAGGTAAAACGAGTACTTTTCCCGAAATCTCTCAATGCGGTTCCACTAAATCGTACATTGCCATCGAAGCCGCCCTGTGCATCTCCACAAACCCGTTCTAAAGTGAATGGGTTTTACTTTATTTTTATTTCCAAACAATACACTTTATCTTTTTTCTCGATCCATTTTTTTTCTTGAACAACGAGGTTGATCTTACGTGTTTTTGTTTGTTCGATCAAGGATGGATTGCAATGCGATAATAACAATATTAAACGGAAAGTAAAGATCAATAGTAATTGTATTCAAATTAACTGAGTACAAACTACAAGTATTTAGGGTCCTACTCGAGCATTATTGGATGCCGTACATGCAAGAGGGCGAAATACATATAAGCGAAACTATTCTATTGTTCCTAAGTGAGTCCGAGCAGCAGTCTCGAAGGAAGAGCACCTGGGAAGTTGTGTGTCGTCATAAATGCATGGGGTATTTATAGCTGAGATCTGGGACCAGAAGAACCATCCGTAGGTGCGTATTACTCGGCCCATAGGCCTGGGCCGGAGGTCGGCCCAACAGTAACATTGGACTCATAATTGCCATGGTGTAGTCAGCGTAGGATTCCCTTCCCTTGGGCTCGAGTTTACACTCATGAGGTCGAGAATGGCGAAGTTCGACCTCACTAGGCCGTAGTAATGTCTGAATCCGATTTACCCCTCATCAATACTCCCCCACTTCTCGAGCGTAAAGAGAAGCTTAAGCTCGAAGAAGTATAAACCGGACGCTGGGTGGACGAGCCATTTTTGGATAAGTTTCAGATATGCCTCATTAAAAACCTGACTCGGAAAAACCCTATGGGATAAAAACCGAGCTAGGGAAAAAGAGTGCATAACTTGAAAACTATGTAATGGTGTCATCGTAATATAACCCTTGTCATTTAGTGTTGGTATAAGATTTTCAATGTAGGACCTTCTTGCTGCTACCTATAGTGTCGCTATAGTCGATTTTTAACAATACCTCTATATTCCTTTGGTTTTGATATGGTAGAAGGGTGGCAGAAAGCGGAATCGACCCCTCCCATAAATATTTCTTTCACCATGTTGGTCCTCAATTTTATGATTTTTAGAAAATATCGGGGTCATAAGTGCATTTATCGGAAATATGACTTCAAGTTCAACCTTGAGGAATTCAACCGTCGCGGTTACTCGGGGACCGGTTTGCAATCTTCGCGAGATTATCTTTGAGATTCATAATTAATTTGGAGTTCGATCTTTACGACTTTTGAATCTTTCGCGAGATAATTTCCATGGTTTTAGGTTCTTCTCGGAACAATAGTTGCCGTGGAGAAATAATATGATAGAATTTAGATCAATTTTGACTTTAGGGGCATAGCAACGGCTTTCACCCTTAGTCATTTCAGAGCATTTTTAGCCCGAGGGTCGTAGCAACGGCTTTTACCCATTTGATAATATCGATCTAAGGGGCATAGCAACGGCTCTCACCCTTAGTCGTTTCAGAGCATTTTTAGCCCGAGGGTCGTAGCAACGGCTTTCACCCATTTGACAATATCGATTTAAGGGGCATAGCAACGGCTTTCACCCTTAGTCGTTTCAGAGCATTTTTAGCCCGAGGGTCGTAGCAACGACTTTCACCCATTTGATAATATCGATCTAAGGGGCATAGCAACGATTTTCACCTTTAGTCGTTTCAGAGCATTTTTAGCCCGAGGGTCATAGCAACGGCTTTCACCCATTTGATAATATCGATCTAAGGGGCATAGCAACGGCTTTCACCCTTAGTCGTTTCAGAGCATTTTTAGCCCGAGGGTCGTAGCAACGGCTTTCACCCATTTGATAATATCGATCTAAGGGGCATAGCAACGACTTTCACCCTTAGTCGTTTCAGAGCATTTTTAGCCCGAGGGTCGTCACCCATTTATTCCGATCCAAGGGGCGTAGCAACGACTTTCACCCTTGGTCGATTTTCGAGGGTCATAGCAACAGCTTTCACCCGTTAATAGTTGATGGAGAAAAATAGAGATCGATAATAGATGAATATAGATCGAGAATATCCAGAATATGACGAATAAATAAGAATATAGGCGAAATAAACTTTCATTGAATAAATACTCAGTCGGAATAAAGATTCCCCGAACAACTCAGTCGAAATAAACCTTCATTGAATACGTAACTTACTAAATCACTAGAAACGAAGAACAAAATGACTAAATAGTAGAAGCCTTGAATGTAACTATCTTCCATAATATCTTCTTAAATTAACCGCATTCCATGCCCGAGGTAGTATCTCTCCGTTAGGGTGAGCAATCTTGTAAGAACCTTTTCTTCCAACTTCCACGATCACAAAGGGGCCCTCCCAATTAGGTTGAAGTTTTCCCACGTGCTTTGACACTTCCACTTTCTTGAGCACCAGATCCCCCACTTTAAATGTTCGGATTCGAACGTTTCGATTATAAGATTTTTCCATGCTAGACTTTGTGGATTGGATTTTTAATTTTGCACGGTCACTTCGACTATCCGCGTGATCAACTTCCACTTCCCTCAGAGATTGGTTTTTCTTGGGATCGTAAAATTCGACCCTAGGGGAAGGTACGAGGTTCTCTACTGGGATAACGGCCTCTGACCCATAAACCAGACTAAACGGAGTTTTTCCTGTTGCAGCTTTAACAGTGGTTCTATTGGCCCATAAAACCCCTGGAAGTTCATCGAGCCTTCTTCCTTTTGCCTCAGATAGGCGTTTCTCCAAGGATCGAATGATTTCCCTGTTCACGACCTCCGTTTGCCCATTAGCTTGGGGATGCCCTACAGATGCGAAATTCTGTTGTATTCCGAACTTTTCGCACCACTCCGTGATTCTTTTTCCGGCGAACTGCGTTCTGTTATCTGATATTAAGATCCTAGGAATCCCTAATCTGCAGATAATATTTTTCCATAAGAAATTAATAACTTGGAACTGAGTGATCTTTGTCAGAGCAACACATTCCACCCATTTGCTGAAATATTCAACTGCAACCAGTACATAATTTTTTCGAGCTCTTGCTGTTGGAAAAGGCCCGACAATATCAATGTCCCATTTATCAAAAGGCCAACAAATTGGAATAGAATGCATATGCTCAGCCGGTTGATGAATCAAGTTCGAATGAATTTGACAATGGTGGCATTTCTTCACATAGTCAACAGAATCAGAGAAAAGAGTAGGCCAATAATATCTAGACCTCGAGCATTTAAGCGCTAAGGCCCGAGCACCACAATGGTTTCCTGCTTCCCACTCATGAACTTCTTTTAAAATAGCATTGTAGTGAATTTCAGGGATACATTTTAACAGAATTCCTGAGGAGGATCGTTTATAGAGTTGATTATCGATCAGAGCAAACGATGGCGCTTTATATTTGATCCTCCGAGCCTCGTTTGGATTTTCCGGAAGTTTTCCTTCCTTCAGATAGGCAATAAGTGGGTTGCTCCATGAGTTGCTCGGTTCCTCGATCTCCATGATATCGATTGCAGGGGCCGCCTCCAGTTCGATAGTAGATGTATTCGATAGCAGCCACGTGATTATCCTCTCATTCTTTCCGTCGGCCAATCCTGAGAATTTTGACAATATATCTGCCTATAAATTCTCCTCTCTCGGCACAGGTTGAATATCGAACTCGTCAAATAGAGAGATCAATTTCTTCGTTCTGCTCAAGTATCTGATCATATTGAACTCCCTGGCCTCGTACGTGCCTTTTACCTGTCTATGAACAAGCTCTGAATCTGTTAATACGACAATTGATTTTACCTTTGCTTTAAGAGCCATCTCGAGCCCTGCGATTAGTGCTTCATACTCTGCCTCATTGTTGGTCACGACGAAATCCAATGTTATAGCATAACTCAAGTCCTCACCATTGGGTCCCTGGAAATGAATTTCTGCTCCACCTCCATCCTTGGTTGAAGATCCATCCACATGCATCAGCCAGATTTGATTTTTGGCTTCTTCGACCATACCCAGCTCGGAGATTGCTCCATCTTTCGTGTTCGATAATCCCGTTGATTCGAGCACGAAGTCGGCTAGTACCTGGGCTTTTATGGCGATCCGTGGTTGATATTCGATATCGAACTGACCAAGCTCGACCGCCCATTTGATCAATCTGCCTGAAGCTTCTGGTTTTGATAAGACCTGTCTCAAAGGTTGATTTGTTAGAACAATGATCTTGTATGTTTGAAAGTAAGGTCTTAGCCTCCGGGCAGCTACCACCAAGGCTAGTGCGAATTTTTCGATTTCCATGTAGTTTTTCTCAGCACCGTGCAGTAACTTACTTAGATAATAAACTGGTTTATGCTCAGTTTTATCAAGTTTCACCAAAACCGAACTAATGGCCTCTTCCGATACTGCTATGTATAAATACAGAGGTTCTCTTTCAGATGGTTTGGCCAGCATGGGTGGTGAGGTCAGGTACGCTTTCAGTTCTTCGAAGGCCTTATCACATTCCGCACTCCATTCAAAGTTCTTAGATTTTCGCAGAAGTTTGAAAAATGGTAAACTTTTGTCGGCAGATCGAGAGATAAATCTATTTAGTGAAATAATTTTTCCGATCAAACTTTGTACATCTGAGAGCTTTCGTGGTGGCTGGAGATCAGTGATTGCTCGAATTTTTTCGGGATTTGCTTCGATTCCTCTTTCGTGGACTAGATATCCGAGGAATTTTCTCGATCGCACACCAAAAGTACACTTGGCTGGGTTTAGCTTCATCCCATATTTTCTCAAGATTTTGAAACATCTGTCCAGATGGTCAATGTGATCCTCCTCCATCATACTCTTTACGAGCATGTCGTCTACATAGACTTCCATTATTTCACCTATCAGTTCTTTGAACATCATGTTAACTAGTCTCTGATAGGTTGCACCTTCATTCCTTAAGCCAAAAGGCATAACAATGAAGCAGTACACTCCCCGCTCAGTGATGAATGCTGTTTTATCCTGGTCTCTTTCATTCATGAAAATCTGATAAAATCCTTGGAAAGCGTCCATCATACTAAATAACACGAACCCTGCGGTGGAATCTACCAGCATATCGATCCGAGGCAGTGGATAAGGGTCTCTTGGGCATAATTTGTTCAGGTCGGTAAAGTCATTACACATTCTCCATTTGTTTTCGACCTTTTCGCCTTTAGAGACTAGGACTACATTACATAGCCATTCTGTGAACTTGATTTCCCTTATCTGACCTGCTGCTAATAATCTATCGACCTCCGCATTGATTATCTTGTCCTTTTCGCGACCATGATTGCGCTTCTTCTGCCTTACAGGTTTTGCTTTCGGGTCGATGTTTAACGAATGTGTTATCACTCGTGGGTCGATTCCCACGATATCATCCGAACTCCAGGCAAAGACGTCCACGTTTTTCTGTAAAAATTCTACGAGCATGGTTTCCATGCCCTCGCTTAATTCCGTTCCTATTTTAGTGAACTTTTCAGGGGATCCTGGAACTAAAGTCACTTTTTTGTGGTCGGGCGCTTGTACGCTCATGTCAATGTTTTTGCCTTTCTTTCCTTGAAATTTTTCGCAGTCGGGAACTGGTGTTTTTAATTCAGACCCTAACTCACTTATCTTCCTCTTAGCTGGGAGCTCGGGCTCCACTTTCTTTTTAATACTTAAAGACGAATTATAACACTCCCATGCCATGTATTGGTCGTTCCTCATCTCTCCCACTCCTCCCATGGTCGGGAACTTTACCTTTTGATGATAAGTAGATACGACTGCCTTGAAGATATTTAGGGCTGGTCTCCCTAGTATGGCGTTATAAGCGAACGATGTATCTACTACCAGGAATTTGATCATTCTTGTTACATTTCTCGGTTTGCTTCCTAGAGTCGTGCTTAAAAGAATGGTTCCATGTGGAACAATCTCTGATCCACCAAATCCGACCAAAGGAGTGGTTACTATATCTAGACGTGGGTGACAAAGATTCATCCTTGTGAGAGCTTCTGACGAAATAATGTTTGCCGAGCTTCCATTATCGACTAGCACCCTCTTGACCTCGAAATTATCAATTCTCAATGTCAACACCATGGAAAAATCTGGATCATCCTCACTTGTATCCCAACTAACATCCGAGGATCGATCGGCCTCACTGAAGCTTATAACTTGATTTTCCACGGAGGGAGATTCTAAGGACAGAATCTCCTTCTTAGCAGAGACTCCCGCTTTTATCGACCTCATAGTTCTTTTTCTAGCATTTCTGCTATCGCCTCCTGCTGGTCAGCCAGCGATCATGTTTATCACTCCATTCGACCGCTCTTCCGCTTGGCTTCGAATTTGCCTTTGCTGATTGTTAAATTTTCGCAGACTTTGGGATCTATAACGACTGTTATAGTTGCCGTTTTTGACAAATTCTTTTAATTTTCCTTGGGCAATCAATTTTTCTATTTCGACCTTCAATTGGTAACAGTTTTCGGTACTATGTCCCCGAGCTCGGTGATATCGACAGTATTGTTCATAACCAGGTGCGCCTGCTCTAGCCTGGGTGATCCTTTGAGCTTCAGGGATCAAATTCCCTTCTTCCAATACGGTTAGCACTTCTTCCTTTGAGGTCTTAAGTTCAGTAAACTGGATTTTACCCGATCTCGGAGCTCGAGTCCGATCATAGGGAGGTCCATATGAATTTGGACCTTGGGGCGGCACATGTGGCTTGTAAGTATTAATTCGTTGCCAAACAGATCCTTTATTCGATCCCCCATAATCACTAGGTTTCGGGATAGGGGCCCGATCTTGTTTCTTGTTGAGGGGAGATTTGATAGCATGCGAATTTTTCAATTTGTTCATCTCTTCCTGAATCATATACTTTTCAGCAATCTCCATTATTCGTTCGAAAGACTTTGGTTGCTTCCTGCATAAGGCGTTTTCAAATTGAGTGCTCCTAGTCAATTCGAACATTAGGGAGGACAAATATTCGATATGCGGGGTATCAACTTTCAAGAGTTCAATACTAAACCTCGCTAGCCACTGTCTCAACGTCTCTCCTTCCAATTGTTTTACAGTTCCAAGGTGATTTACCGGTAATCTTGGCTTCCTCTGGCTAGAGAATTGATGTTTTAGCTTATCACAAAATTCTTCGAAGGAAAATATGGAGTTGGGCCGTAATTTTCCGAACCAATCGAGAGCAATTCCTTCAAAAGTGGTAACCATGATCTTGCAACAGAAGTCCTCTGAATGTCCGTATAAGTTCATCACATTAACAAAGCTGTTGATGTGTTCCCCGGGGTCGGTAGTCCCGTTATACCGTGGTAGCCTTGTTGGCACCGTTTTCGAGTTTCGAGCTTCTCGTATCTCTCGACAAAATGGCGAGCAGCGCATGATACTGTTCGAAACCTCTCTATCTCGTAGGTTCCCTCTATTTAGAGTGTTTTCCCCTCGCCTGGCGGCTTGATTGTTATGGGGTATCTCTATCATCGTATCTTCCTTTTCCAATTTCTTAGCTACTCTCTCCCGTACTATCTTTTCCAATTCTGATTCAGTAATTCTTTTGTAGGTCTGTTTTTTGCCTTCAACAGCGCCAGCAGTGTGGCTTTCTCCAACCAGTGAATCCTCCAAATTATGTATCGATCTCGGTGGTATTTCCGATCGGGCATTAATTCTGGAAGGCATAGCTCGTGGAGGGTTTGTTGCCGGGGCATGCGATATAGACCGCAGTATACTGTTTTCCTTCTGGATGTTCGAAGATGGTATTTCAGGTCTGCCGTGAATCCCTGGTTGGTCTACAGGTTATTGATCGGCCCTTCCGCTGTTCAGGAATTCTCTGCACATTGTGCCTATGATGGATCTCAGATCACCAACGGTTGTGTGGATTGGAACATTATCCTGAGGAACCGCTGGTGGAATTTCTGGTTGTTGAGCTGCGCGTGATAGGTTATCTGGCTCGTTGTTGACTGAATTTTGCGCTCCCACTGCATGGGAAGGCTCTCCTCTGACGTACGTATTTCTCCTCGTAGTAGGCATATTTCGATTTAATACTCGAATAAGTGCCCCTCGGTGGGCGCCAATTGATCTTACGTGTTTTCGTTTGTTCGATCAAGGATGGATTGCAATGCGATAATAACAATATTAAACAGAAAGTAAAGATCAATAGTAATTGTATTCGAATTAACTGAGTACAAACTACAAGTATTTAGGGTCCTACTCGAGCATTATTGGATGCCGTACATGCAAGAGGGCGAAATACATATAAGCGAAACTATTCTATTGTTCCCAAGTGAGTCCGAGCAGCAGTCTCGAAGGAAGAGCACTTGGGAAGTTGTGTGTCGTCATAAATGCATGGGGTATTTATAGCTGAGACCTGGGACCAGAAGAACCATCCGTAGGTGCGTATTACTCGGCCCATAGGCCTGGGCCGGAGGTCGGCCCAACAGTAACTTTGGACTCATAATTGCCATGGTGTAGTCAGCGTAGGATTCCCTTCCCTTGGGCTCGAGTTTAAACTCATGAGGTCGAGAATGGCGAAGTTCGACCTCACTAGGCCGTAGTAATGTCTGAATCCGATTTACCCCTCATCAGAGGTGAGTAACAAGATGACTTTATAATGAAAGATGTGGTATTCTTGAAAGGATGAATAATGTACGTACCAATAGTAACAATCTGTAAATAGATTCACAAAATATGAAAGATAAAAGTGCTTCAGTTATGTCAAAGTGCTCGCACCGTATCGACTAGCATCGGAGGTCAGAAATAAGTAAGTTATTACCATCGATTAGACGCGAGTCTTTCTTGGAGTTCGAGAAGTCACTTGTAATACGCGACGTTTCGTCTGTTCCTTAGTTGTAATGTTTTCTATGCTTATAAATATGCAGAGGCTGCATAACTTATCTAGAATGGCTTCATACACATTTACACCAAATCTTTATGCAGAAGGTACAAATCAGGAGATCTTTTGTCGATCCAAGTGGTGCTTTAGGTTCATAGGATATCATATTTACATTGATGTGGGAGGAATTAGAAAAATTGAGGGTCCCTCCTTCGCCAGCGGATCCATTATTTTTAAACCAGTTTTAACGGAAAGCTGGTCAATTCATCAAATGGACCAACACTACTCTTCCTCGGTATTGCATTCGATTATGGCGATTACCATATGTGAGAGAGATGAAGCGTTGTTACTACATTCTCCATTTGGCGACCCTGCAAAAGCCCTTGTTGAAAATGTATGCCCCTTTGGTCAGGGTGCATTACTAGGGGGTAGTGTCCTTCTCTTATCAAGGAGGATACCTCATCTTTAAGGTGCTGGTCTTAAGAGGCTTAGCAGCAAGTCGAAGATTTAGTCAATTATAGTTGTTGGATGACACTAGTCTTTTGTAATAGATGTAGTAGGAAAGTTTTATCCTGTAACACTGCTGAGTTTAATTTCATAATGAAAATGTTTCTATTTTTGATATACAATGTTCATTTCCGCTTCGACAATTTATGAACTCTGTTTACTTCTGTGTCTCATATTGTATCTCAATACTGACGATCGTTGTGAGGTAATCTAATTTTCGCTGAGTTTTGTGCATATTAGAATACGCATACAAAATTCGTGTCCGTCACTTAGCCGAGTCATGAAGGTCGCTAGAACTTTATAAGTTTTACCCTGCCATTTGATGTGAACGGATCATCCATCTGTTCAAAATTTAAAATTACCAGGTAGTAGATCTGTAGTCCTTGTCGATAATCGATCAGACAAAGTTTCGAGATACTATTTTGTCTTTTATGAAGATCTATATAAGGGTCTTCGTTTCACTCTTTTTCCAAAAAAAAGGCCTCATCACCAAGATTCATTTCCCTAGTATAGGAACACTTGTTATCTTCGTAATCAATGTATCTGTGTACAGATTGTGAATTTCATATTCCCCAAATAAAGCAACCTTTGTATTCATCATGCCATCACGTTGTATCCTTGGTGTGGGAGGAATTGGAAAACATAGATCCATTAGTGAGATCCGTTTGTCAAGACCTCCTTAAGAAATTCTTTGATATATTAGGCAGTGACGAGTTCATCTGTCTTAGTAAGAAAGAAAGATGCTCATAATAATTCGTCGGATTTCTTGGACTCTAGGAGGAGAGCTGGATTCTGTGTCATAAGTTTTCAAAATGATCCACTATTATGCAATCTCACCATTTTTTCTATGTAACAAATCGTAATATCAACGGATCTGGTAATTTGAGTAGTGATGCCTTGTTCTTTTCCGTTTTAGTCGATCTATCGAAAGGTTACTGATCGATCTTCACATGTTAATCATTTTGATTCCAGTCATCCATTTCCATCGAGTAGTTTTATCGACTTACCTTCTGTCGTTCCAACTTACTCGCTTTAAATGTGGGGAGTTAATAAGTCCGTTTCTTATCCGTTGATCTAATTATTCCCCATCCGTAGGATGAATCTTAGATCTTCCTATAAATTGGCAACAACACATTTACCATTTCTACTCATACCGTACAGATGGAAATTTCAGTTTCCTTAGGCTTCACTTTGCCGAGTGATCCCATAATCTTCAAAAAATTGCATTACTACATTTATTCATATCATATTATTCAGTCCTTGTCTTGCCTAGTGCTGACAAGTCCCATTAACGCCCTACCTAGTACTAACGAGTCCCATGTGGCCTCAGTCTTAGTCTTCATGGGGTTGGTGTCCATGGTTATTTGTTTGCACATGGAGGGTTCATATCTACCTGGCATCCTCGCTCTTGGATGTTACCTCCAGAGTGATTCCTGGATGGGGTGTGGTGGTAGATTTTCACTTTCATGATGGTCCGTGCGGGATCTCGCTTCGGACGAACTACTGCAGCATAACTCTCAAGTGGGATCTCGTTTCGGTCGAATAACCGCTACAAGCTATCAGGCTTTTTAGAGGTTGATTGACCAAATGGGACATAGATCTACGGAGCTTGGCCATCGAACTAAAGAAGTCGACCATCCTGAGCAGTATGCTTCTTAGGTGGTTTAAGAAGAATGTTGAGGTACCAAGAAGGAGATTGATGTTTCCGTGGACATCGTCGTGGAACTTTCCAACTTAGTGAATAGGGTTTTACTATTTTGTATTTGTAACCACCTGTAAAGCGAAAGATATACTTGTACACAAATGATTTCAATAAAATCTTTGCATTCTTCATAATTGTTGCATATGTTTACAGTACTGACCATCATATCAGTTCCCCTGTTTGAGTGTTTTTATCCGACCTAGTCGGCGTACTTAGTCTACATATAGGTTGTGTATACCAGTAGTTGGTTTTAATCCTTATTATGTAGAGATCGCTGAGTGTTTTCCGACCTAGTCAGTTTACTCAATTTAGCACTTAGGTTTTCTACCAATGATTGGCTTTAACCTTTATTATTCGATATTTGTAGATCGACGAGTGTTTACCGACCCAATCGGTTTTTACTCCGTCAATACTTAGGTTTTTTACCAATTATTGGCTTTAACCCTTTAATTCATAATTTTGGAGATCGTTGAGTCCTAGTCGATTTTACTTAATTTAGGAGTTAGGTTGTTTACCAATAATTGGCTTTAACCTTTTAATTCGTAATTATTGAGATCGCAGAGTGTTTATTGACCTGGTCGATTTTACTTAATTTAGAAGTTAGGTTGTTTACCAATAATTATCTTTAACCTTTTAATTCGTAATTTTGGAGATCGCTGAGTGTTTATCGATATGGTCGATTTTACTCAATTTAGAAGTTAGGTTGTTTACCAATAATTCGCTTTAACCTTTTAATTCGTAATTTTGGAGATCGCTGAGTGTTTATCGATCTGGTCGATTTTACTCAATTTAGAAGTTAGGTTGTTTACCAATAATTTGCTTTAACCTTTTAATTCGTAATTTTGGAGATCGCTGAGTGTTTATCGACCGGGTCGATTTTACTCAATTTAGCACTTATGTTTTATAACAATGATTGGCTTTAACCTTTATTATTCGATAATTGTAGATCGACGAGTGTTTACGGACCCAATTGGTTTTTACTCCGTCGATACATAGGTTTTTTACCAATTATTGGCTTTGACCATTTAATTCGTAATTTGGGTGATCGTTGAGTGTTTATCGACCTGGTCGATTTTACTCAATTTAGAAGTTAGGTTGTTTACCAATAATTTGCTTTAACCTTTTAATTCGTAGTTTTGGAGACCGCTGAGTGTTATCGACTTGGTCGATTTTACTCAATTTAGAAGTTAGGTTGTTTACCAATAATTGGCTTTAACCTTTTAATTCGTAATTCTGGAGATCGTTGAGTGTTGGATAAGGATGAAGATGAAGGCATTGAAGACAAATTTATAAGGGAGGTTTTGATGTATTCCAAAACTTCAAAATCGGCTAAGTATGGAGTAACTTAGTTGATGTCCCTTTTGAAGGAATTTTGACTATGTATAGAAGACATCAGAAGAGTCAAAATTTCAAGGTTCAAGACTTCTGATCTACTGAAGGAAAGATATTAGACTGATGAAGATCAGCCGACTCAAATCAGATTTGTTCACGTTTGAGGTCAGCCTAGTTCGCCATCAGACTTGTACTTCCGTCAGCCAAGTGGAAAGGATCATAAAATCTTCCCAACGGTAATAAATGCCCCTGGAAGTAATAAATGCTGAAGTACAAGGTTATTAAAGACAAATGATTGAAGAAATGCTTCGCATCAGCTGGGTGCATTTAATGCTGCCTGCAGGAAAGTACTGTTGATGGTACGGACATACTGCAAAAGAGCCGTTCGCGGAAATTAAGGACCAGTACTCGAGGAATTTGAATTATGTCTCTCTTCAACGGACATTTTTCAAACCTCAAGTATAAATAGCTGAAAGAGACGAAGAGAAAACAACAACACAATCTCTGAGAAATTTTCGAAGCAGAACTCTTTAAGTCTCAAGAACAGCTCACTCATCAGCTTAGTCATTTGTTGACGAAAAGCGAAGTTGAAGAACAAAGCTAAATACATCTTCTGAGTGATTTTGTAAAACTGAGTGTTGTGAGAAGTAGATATCCATCTTAGTGAGTGATATTACTTCAGAGGGTAGGATTTCTTTGTGATTTCTTATTGCGCACTTACGGCCTGTTCATTTGTTATTAGGCGTAAGCAGAGTGTACTGGTTACTTTGTGTTTCTAGTATAACCCAAGATCTTTGTGACTTGGAAGAGTGGACTAAAGGATATTCACATCCATATAACCACTATAAAAATTACTTGTGTTTTTACTTGCATTTTTTCTTGCATATTTGAAGACTGCATAAAACACTTTACTTAACTGTTTGAAAAAGATTTAAAAGGAGTTTATAAAACTGGGGAAACATTTTTCAAACTAATGAGGATACTTGTGAAAAATACTTTGAAAATCCGCTGCAAGTACTCTAAGTATTAAAACTGATTTTGACAAAATCAGCTAAGTAACTATCAGTTTAGTGGTCTACAAAGTTGTTCAATGATTTGTTCGCGATCAGCCGAAGAACCTACTGTTGATAACAGCTTAGTCTGTTTAAGTTAACAAAAAGGTTCTAAAGTTAAAAATTGTAAAAAGTTTAGAGGTCTATTCACCCCCACCCTCTAGACCTCATCTGACCACTTGGGACCAACAAGTGGTATCAGAGCATGTGGTTCATTTGAATCAGCTGCCTGATCAACGAGCTTGATCCAAGTGTTTTTCGAAGGTTTTTAAAACTTTTCAAAAGAGCATCTTTTTGAAAAACAAAAACTTTTTGAAAAATGGACTGTATCAGCCATGTTCCCCACATTGCTGGTATGTCGTTTGAAGACTGGAAAATCAGGATGGAGATTTTCCTAGCTGCCTATAATGATAACAAGTACACATGTATCATAAAAGGTCCATTCAAATTTACCAAGACTATCATAGTTGATGAAGCTGAATTAGTGGTGGAAAAAGATTTAACAGAGATGATAGCCGAAGAAATAAAGCTGTTCAATCTGGATAAAGTCGGCCATTTCATCATGACCAAAGCCCTGGACAATGATCGGTTTGATAAAGTCAAACATTGCAAAACTGCAAAGGAGATGTGGGATAAGGTTCGTGACATGAGCGAAGGAAACGACGCCATCAAAGAGCATCAGCTGAGTGTTGCTCTGGAAAAGCTGGACAACTTCAAGATGAAGTCTGCGGAAACCATTGACCAGATGGACACAAGGTTTACAAGGACATTGAATGAAGTTTTAAAGCTTGGAAAAACCTTTACGGACAAGGAGATAACAGTCAGAGTTCTGAAGGCCCTACCTCCAAAGTTCAACATGAAGGTGACAGCCATGGAAGAGTCAAGAGATCTGGGCAAGATTTCTCTCACCGAGCTGTTCTCAGTACTCAAAGCGTACGAGTATAAACTGCCAAGAATGGGTGTTCAAGAAACCTCAACTTCAAGTCCCACAGCTGCACTTGTTGCTGCTGAAAACCCCAGAAGGCCAGCTCATAAAAGCAAAGATGTGGACTCATCTGATGAAGCCACTCTACTCAACAAAAAGGAGCACACTGCTGGAGACGTAGCATTGCTGATGAACAACTTCAAAAAGTTCTACAGACGGAAAATTAAGAACAAATATAACAATGCTTCTACTTCTAACCCTACTTCTTCTTCTCAAGATAAGGATTCTTATAAATCCAAAATGATGTGCTACAATTGCAGGAAACTGGGTCATTTCATTAGAGACTGCCCATATCCTAAAGCTGAGAAGTATACAAAAGAAGAAAAGAGAATCAGAAAAGAAAGAAAGCATCAGAGAGGAAAGGTGTTGGTAGCAGAAGCAGAAAAGCTAGCTGCTGTCTACTCATCTGATTCAGATTCAGACACTTCTGATGAAGAGTCTTCTGATGAAGAGAGTCCTGCTCTTCTCTGCCTGATGGCTAAGGAATCTGATAACTCTGAGGATGAGGTAACTCCTCTTGATAATGAATTATTTAATTCATTTGAACAAATGATGCTCAACAATACTAGCATTGTTGATGCATTTAAAAAGCTTAAGGAAGAGATGATATTGCTGAAAGAGCAAAACAGTTCACTGAAATTTAAAGCTGAAAAGCCAAAAGAATCAGCTGAATATAAACTGCTTGAGCAAGAACATGAATCTCTGAAAGCTGAATGTGAAGTTTATAAGGGTAAAATCATTGAGCTTGAGAAAGTCATTGAGTCTCATGAGAAGTCATCTGCTGCATCCACTCACATATCTAGTAAACATAAGACACCTTTAGATCAGGATAAGTTAGAACTGAACCATACTGAAAAATTCATATCAGCTGACAATAGTTAGGTCATATTGTATGTTCAGACTACTAAACCTGCTTCACCTGAGAAAGTATCAAAGGAGACGAAAACTCCTAAGGCTAAAAAGAGCAAAGAGCCTAGTGTAGGAAAACAGACTAGTAAGCCTAAACAGAAGAGTCCTAGGAAGTCCTCTGACAAGGCTAAAACTAATCAGACTACTGATAAAACTAAGTCGTCTGTTAATGAGCAAGCAACTAGTAAACCAAAGAAGCATAAGAATAAGAAAAATCAAAATGCTTGGTATGGAAATGAGTCTTATTATGTGCAACCTGCTGCATATCATCCTATGTATCATGCACCTCAATTTCCAACTTACTATGCACCATATCCTGCTCATCCAATGCATGGATATCCTCCTTATCATGCATCTTACTCTGCATTTGAACATTATCCTTATCATGCTGATCATCAACAATATGACAAATCTGATGAACGTGGTAAAGAAAAATCTGTTCATACTCTTGTTGAAACTCAGAAGCCTAAGAAGCCTAAGACTTCATCATCTTGGGTTGTCAAAGGTGGAACTAATCCTTCAGGACCCTCTCAATAAGGGTACCTAAAACAATTTTATTTTGTTTTGTAGGTTAGGATTAGGAGTAGGAGTAAAGTAGAGAAAATATGGTAGTTGGACAGTGGCTGTTCAAGACACATGTGTGGAAACATACATGAACTGACTGATGATGTTGCTGTGGATGGTCCTAAAGTTACTTTTGGGGACAGCAAAGAAGGCAAAATTGTAGCAAGTGGAAAGCTGATCAAAGGAAACATAGAGATATCTAACGTCTCATATGTTAAAGGCCTAAAATACAACCTGCTGAGCATAAGTCAATTTTGTGACAAAGGATATTCAGTCATCTTCTCAACAGATAAGTGCTATGTTGAACAGATCGGTAGAAAGAAGGTAATTTTATCTGAAAGATGACAAGGGAATGTCTACACAGTGGACTGGAATTCTGCTGACAAGAATTCAAATATTTGTTTGGTGGCATCAATACCAAGTGAAGTCAGTTGGCTGTGGCACAAAAGAATGAATCATGTGAATTTCAAGACCATCAACAGACTAATCAAGAACAATCTGGTAGAATGAATTCCAAAGACAGTCATGAGCAAAGATAAGCTTTGTGACGCATGTCAGAAGGGTAAACAAATCAAGTCATCATTCAAAAGCAAAAAGCATCAATCTTCTAGTAGAATATTGGAGCTGCTACACATGGACTTATTTGGACCCATTGATCCAGTCAGCAATGGTGGAAAGAAATACTGCCTAGCTGTTGTGGATGACTATTCAAGATATACTTGGTTGATATTCATGAAAAAGAAAAGTGAAACCAAGGAACATCTTACTAATCTGATGGAACTGATCCAGAATGAGAAAAGCATAAAGATATTGAAGATCAGATCAGATAGAGGGACAGAGTTTACAAACTCTATTGTTGAAGAGTATTGTAATATCAAAGGAATACATCATGAGTTTTCAGTTGCTAGAACCCCTCAACAGAATGGTGTTGCTGAAAGGAGAAACAGAACACTGAAGGAAGCTGTCAGAACCATGATAGCTGAAGCTAAGCTGCCACAATGATTTTGGGCAGAAGCAACAAACACAGCATGTTTTACCCAAAACAGATGCATGATCAACAAGCACCAAAACAAGACTCCATATGAAGTTTGGAACAACAGAAAGCCAAACATTCATTATTTTAAGATATTTGGTTGTAAATGCTATGTTTTAAATAATGGTAAAAATCACCTTCTGCATTTGCAGAAAAGGCTGATGAAGCTGTTTTTGTAGGATACTCTACTGTTAGTAAAGCTTATAGAGTCTTTAACAAAAGAACATTACTAATAGAAGAATCCATTCATGTAGTATTTGATGAACCAAGTCAATCTTCTGAAAAGAATCAAAGTATTAATCAAGATCTGTCTACTGATTTACAGAAGTTGAATGTTGGAAAGAATGAAGAATATGTTCCCATCATACTACTTGATCTCAACCCAGCTGATAACACAAATGCTATTCAAAATCACAGTGCTGATAATCCAACAGACGAGTTGCAAATAGCTGATAGACCAGAGACTGTTCAACAGACAACAAATGTTCAACAGACTACTACTGGAACTCCAACAGTAGTGTTGCAAGATCAAAACAAAGGACAACATTATGATTTGCAGCCTGATCTCAGATGGCTCAAGAATCACCCACCAGAGTTGGTGATTGGTGATCCTTTGGATAAAGTGAAGACAAGGAGAGCTGCTGCAAGTGATTCAATGTTTGTCAGCTTCCTATCTCAAATTGAGCCCAAACAGATTGAAGAAGCTCTCAGTGATTCAAACTGGATTGAAGCTATGCAAGAAGAGCTAAATCAATTTGAAAGGAATGAAGTCTGGTACTTACTTCCTAGACCAAGTCATCAAAGAGTCATTGGCACTAAGTGGGTATTCAGGAACAAGATGAATGAAGATGGTGAAGTCACCCGAAATAAAGCAAGACTAGTGGCCAAGGGTTACTGCCAAGAAGAAGACATTGACTTTGATGAGACGTTCGCACCAGTAGCAAGATTAGAGGCAATCAGACTCTTTTTTGCCTATGCTGCTCACAAGAATTTCACCGTCTATCAGATGGATGTGAAATCAGCTTTTCTCAATGGAGAATTGCAAGAAGAAGTTTACGTTGAACAACCACCTGGTTTTGAAGTCTATCAAGAAGGAGACAAGGTGTATCGTCTGAAGAAAGCCCTCTATGGACTGAAACAGGCTCCAAGAGCATGGTATGATACCTTATCTGATTTTCTTTTATTCAAAGGATTTCGCAAAGGTAAAGTTGACAAGACCTTGTTCACTATTGAATGGGAAGAACATATTTTGCTTGTGCAAATTTATGTGGACGATATTATTTTTGGTTCAACTAACCAACAGATATGTGACAAGTTCTCAAAGCTGATGCAGAACAAGTTTGAAATGAGCATGATGGGAGAACTTAATTATTTTCTTGGTTTGCAAGTAAGACAGTTGCCTGATGGAATTTTCATCAGCCAAGCAAAATACACAAAGGATCTGTTCAAGAAATTTGGTATGGAAACTAGCTCTACTGCTACTATTCCAATGTCTACAAGTCTTCGTTTGGATAAAGATGAAGATGGCAAATCAGTGGACATAACCAAGTACAGAGGTATTATTGGGTCACTGTTGTATCTAACAGCTAGCAGACCTGATATCATGTACTCAGTTGGGGTTTGTGCGAGATTTCAATCAAATCCTAAGGAATCTCACCTCTTAGCTGCCAAAAGGATACTCAAATATCTTAAAGGTACTGAAGATTTGGGATTGTGATACCCTAGGGAATCTGGATTTGAGCTGATTGGATATTCAGATTCTGACCTTGCTGGCTGCAAAATTGATAGGAAGAGCACAACAGGTGCCTGTCAATTCTTAGGTAGTCGTCTGATCTCATGGATGAGTAAGAAACAGACTTCAGTATCCATCTCTACTGCTGAAGCTGAGTATATAGCTGCTGGAGCTTGCTGTGCACAAATCTTATGGTTGAAGCATCAACTAGAAGACTACAATATCAAAATCAGTGGAATCCCAATCGACTGTGATAATACAAGTGCAATCAGCCTTACCCAGAATACTATAAGTCATTCAAGGACTAAGCATATTGAGATCAAGCATCACTTTATTAGAGATCATGTGGAGAAAGGAAATGTCATGATAGAAAATGTGTTTACTGAAAATCAAATTGCTGACATTTTCACAAAACCTTTAAGTGAGACAAGGTTTTCAACTCTAAGAGCTGAACTAGGTTTATTAAAATTAGATGCATAAGCTGAGGGGGAACTCATCAGAAGACTAGATTTCAACAGCTTACTCATCTTATCTATCTTCAATGATTAACTCTCAACAGACTAGTTAACTTATGAATTCTTAAAGTCAGGGGGAACGTGTAAGACTAGCAGTACTTCTGATTAAAAGATGAAATTTGTTAATGACAGTTAGTTGAAGTTATGTTTTCAACAGAAGTTTAAAGTCTTGAAGAATGAAGATTTATTATCTAGCTGGATTGACAAACAGCCGAGGAAGGTTATCAGCTATTGGCTTTCACTGATAACAACTGTGTCATCAGGACAGTAGTCCATCATATAAGTGATAGGATAGTGCCTGCAAGCCAGTTCTGTTAGCTTGTAATAGATCTATCCTGTATGAAACGATCTTTGATTTTATAATAATACGCATGTTTATTTATATATGTATAAGGATAAACAATGGCCAACTTCATCTTTCGCAAATACATTTAAGCGATTGGTTGAAACCCTTAGATTACATTTGACTATGGGACGATTCACTTCAGTACTGAGTGCAATCATGAAACAGTCTCAAAGGTCGTAATCTTAAATCTGTTCCAAGTCATAGATTCCGAACGAGACGGGGTATCGTAGGAATCGCCAAGACTTGTACAAGTATGCATGATTCACATGGAGTGAATTTGTAGTGTTTCATGAGCAAGGAATTTGAGTCCAGTGCATACGAGTAGGTGGTTCAATGGAGGATTGAACGCATCGAACGACCCGAACAGAGAAACCCATTGTGGAAGCGCATGACGCATATCGGTGATGGGATGTTTCTCAAGGAATATAATAGTGTACGATTTAGTCCTTTGACTTGAGGTACTAGGGCGAATTCGGTGCATGGAAGTGCGTACTTAGATCTAGGTATAGGCCACGTAGCTTGGTCATAACATGCCTAGGTTGGGTGCGTATGGACATGTACGCGAGTGGTTAGTACCGATATGGAATCTATTGACTCACTGTAATGGGTGAGAGAATTTCCTATACGATTCTTAGATAATATATCCAAGGATTCTGCGGCCGCAGTCGGTGACGGATTTGGAAAGGGGTTTCCAAATTTAGAAGGTCACAAAGGTATATTATCCTGAATTAGAAAGTATAGTTATCGAGACAAATTTAGAGGTGCCGATCAATTCACACACCCTAAGTCTTGATCGGGAATATTAGTCGATAGAAGGACCGTATGTACATGGCAATTATATGAGACGAGGTTCACAAATATCAATTCACCTGAAATTGGGCTTCATGGGCTTGTGGCTAGACATCGACCATGAAGTGTGGGTACTCCTGAATTAATAGAGGATTTAATTCTAGGAGTGGTTAATTAAAGGTTGTTTAATTAACTGGAACAATTTATTGTTCATAAATTAAATCACGAAGGATTCTTGGGCCTGCTGCCAGTTGATGGTGAACCCAGAGGGTCACACACAATACAATTGGACGGTGACTGTTATAAAAGGATATGAAAGGAATTAATTGATTTAAAGGTAATTAAATCAATTAAATGAATTAAAAGTATTTAATTCAAGTGGGAGATTAATTAATTGGCTAACTTAATTAATAATTGAGTTGCTAGTTAATTAAAAGAAATATTGATTTAATTGGATTGGGCATTTAATTAAAGTAGTTAATTAAATGGAGGATTGCAAGACATGGGCTTCTATTAATTAAAGCCCATAAGGAGTCTTGCAAACCCTAGGTCAGAAGGAGTCTATAAAAGGGGAACTACATGAGCTTAAAAGCTAACACCCTGAAAAGAAAACCCTAGCCTCTCTCTGCCCTAAGTAGCCGCCCCCTCTCCAAGCTAACCCTAGCTAGCCGCCGCCGCCACCTCAAGCCGCCGCCACCTGCTGCCGTGGACTGCTTGGTGCCGCCGCCGCCATCTCCCCTGTTCCATTGTGTTAGATCTTGATCTGTCAAGAGATCTAATACAATCCTGCAATAACAAATCTCCTGAATCCAGTTCTGAGCCTAAGATCTTGAGGTGTTGCCAGAATCCAATTGGTGTGGACTATCCCTGGAGGTGAGACACTTGGATCACTCCTGTGAACCAGATCAGAATCAGAATCGAAGACCGGAGGTTTCCACCACCTTGCCTGTGGTGAGGTATATCGCAAAAACCCCCTTTGTTAATTCATTGTGTGCGTTTTTGTTCTTGCTTTTGTATACATAATATGGAGACATCTTTTATGGGACCATTGGATACCTCGAAAAATTTTAAATTCCGCACTTTGTTGTCTGACAAATCGAGCTATATCCCAACAATAAGTATTTATTTTACTCATCTGATCGCTTGTGTAGAAGCTTACTGTTTAAAACGTTTTATTTCAAAACACGCTTTTACAAGTGACAGAAGGGCGGTATAAATTCCCGCTCCTCATTTAATGCGATTTGAATTTGAAAGGTCGTAACTGACGCTGAACGATCAGCACTGACAAGAAACGGATCTAACGGTTAGCTGGTATCACGGAAACCAAGATACCCTAATTCTATAAATCCGGATCTGATCAGCCGTGTAGTTCTTTACGCACCCTAAATATTCAAAGCATACTTGAGAGAAAAATACTTGCAATTTTCTGCAATTTTCTTCCTGTTTCCCTAATTTTCAACAGATTACGATGGCCGCTGAAGGTATGTTCTTAGTGTATAAGTCGTACTTTCAATCTGGAACGGATCTGATGAAAGAGTTGCTGGAAAAATTCAAGACGGCCTCACTGGTAAACTTCATGGAGTACAATGAAGGTGTAATCTGGACTGACCAGGTTATGGAGTACTACAAGACTGCAACTGTTGACTACAACTCCATGGAAATCAAGGCTACAGTTGGAGGTAAATCTATCACTATTACCCCAGCTGTTCTTCACGAAACCTTTGGGCTTCCAAACAGAGGACGACATGACGTTACTGTGCTGACTGAGGAGAAGCACCAACAATTTTGGGCGATCTGCGCCAAAGAAGGGGAGGTGTTGTCTGGCAACATAAGGAAGAAACAGTTAAAGGACGAATATCAGCGTATGGCTGATATGGTTTCAAAATTGATCAAAAATTGTACTTTTTCTCTGGATGCTGTTACCATGAAGAGGTTCATCATCATGGCTGCCATCTACTATGGATTGGAAGTCAACTGGTCCATTATAGTTTGGTATATTTTGGCTGGTTTTCTTGAGGCAAAGAAAGGGAAAACTCCTCAAACCAACCACAGAATCACACTCAGTTATCTGCTGTCAAAACTGGGCTGTGTTATGACGAATGGAAAGGAGATCCACAAATCTAAGGCAATGTCCAAGTATTTGCCTGTTCTGAAAAGAAAGGCTGATGAGCCTGAAGAAGATGAAGATGAGGAACCAAAGGAGGTTCCTGCCAAGAGGCCATGGAGACTAGTCAAAACAGCTGACTTAGCTGTAGAGACAAAGACGAAGAAGGTTGCTGATCAACCAAAGGAGAAGGTCTCTAAGAAAGTAAAGACTGTGGCTGACGTTGCTGTTCATCAAATCGTAAGTCAGACCACTGCTGATGTAAGGGGAATGTCTCCTTGATGGGGGCTATTTCGCACCCTACATACTGATCAGATCGAACAAAGATTATAAGATCGATTCGACCAATTATAAAGGATCGGGATCTTCTTACAGACCCTGCCAAATGCTGCTCGCTCCGAGTAAGGATTATACTCCGGACCCAAGAAGGATAGCTGGGCCGAGTCCAAGCAGGACTATGATTCCTAGTAATACTAGGTTTAGCGTAATATATATACCTAGTTATTCATTGTATGAGACAACTACGAATTCTCTTAATTCTGAGATTACACAAGAATACATTGATAACAATAGAACTCAATAATATCCATTATTATTGCAGAACTTTACCTTCATATCGTTGTGTTCTTAATTTTGTTAATGGTTTTACTTCTTGCCTTTGATTATTGCTTTTCTTTGTAAACGATCCATCCAGAATAAAGTAACAGAGCCCAATATACTGAATAATTCAATATCCAAACCCCCGATATCACAAATTCACTGATATTAAATTAACCCGACGAAAAACGGTTAAATCAGTTGGCGCCCACCGAGGGGCTAGGTTAATTATTCGATCGACATATGGCTCGCCCAAGGAAAAGCGCCCGTGTCGGAGCAAGAAGTAACACAACCACCGGTCATGACACATCTGAAGATCCACAGGAGAACGACAATAATAACGTTCCCAACACCGACGAGAATTTGCAGAATACCCATCCCCGACATCAGGAACCCCTAGAAGGTCCTCCCGGTACGATACAGGAAGAGCCGGAAGTCCCCGAGATCCCTGTTCCTCTCCCGGGTGCTCAGGAGAAATTACGACAAATAGCGATGCTCGTTAAATCGCTCTCCCCTGAAGAATTACTTGTGCTTGATCAAATTCCGCGGAACCCTAGGGCTGCCAGGACAATTCCTGCTCGGAGAACGCCCGGACAAAACGATCAAGTATCTCAACAAGCTGATAGCCCACCAAGCGAGCACCGCTCACTACACAGTCCACAACAGGACAATTCAAAACCCTCCGACAATAATCCTCGAAGAAAACCAGGTCACAGAAAAACCCAGGCGAAGCGCAGTGGATCCAGGGAACGTACAATTATCCCTATTGAGGATGACATAGATGATACAATCCCTGATCGACCACGAACGGCTCGACTGACGGAAAGAGAAATTGAAAGGATGGTGCAGGACCGACTCGAACAACGCTTACGATCTATTCAAAGAAAGCTTACGTCCTGG